>JAVGWX010000003.1:78361091-79561091 GCA_036924085.1 Ariolimax columbianus
TTACACACACACACTTACACACACGCGTACACACACATACACGCACGCGCGCACGCACACACGCACGCACATGCAAAGGCGCACGCATACGCAAAGGCACACGCACACGCAAAGGCACACGCACAATATCACTAACATACACACACAACACATACACACACAACACACACACACAACACTCACCACACACACACACACATAACACACCACACACAGTACACACACACACAGTATACACACACACCACACACATACACACCACACACAACACACACACACACCACACACCATACACACCACTCAAAAAGACACACACACCACATAGACACACACCACACACACACACACCACACACACACAAACACACACGACATACACACACCACAAACACACAACAGACACACACCACACAGACACACACACACACCACACGCACATGGACACACCACATACACACACACCACACATACACACACCACAAACACACAACACAAACACAACACACACACACCACATAAACAGTACACACACACACCACACACACAGTACACACACACCACACACACATCACACATGACACACATATTCCAAACACACACACACCACACACACACGCAAAACACACACACACCCACCCACCACACACCACACACCATACACTCACACACCACACATCACACACACACACACATAACACCACACACACACACACACACCAAACACACCACACACAGTACACACACACAGTACACACACACACTACACACATACACACCACACACAACACACACACCAGACACCATACACACCACTCAAAAACACACACACACACCACATAGACACACACCACACATACACACACCACACAAAAAAAAACACACACGACATACACACACCACAAACACACAACAGACACACACCACACAGACACACACACACACCACACGCACACACACACCACATACACACGCACCACATACACATACACCCCAAAACACACAACACACACACACCACAAACAGTACACACACACCACACACACAGTACACACGCACCACACACACACACATCACACACATATACCAAACACACACACACCACACACACACGCAAAGCACACACCCCCACCAACTACCCACCACACACCATACACTCACACACCACACATCACACACACACACACCTCACCACACAGACACACCACACACACACCACACACACACCACACATACACCACACAAACACAAATTAAACAGACACATACACACACCTCACACCAACCACCAAACACACACACCCCAGACACACCATACACACAAACACACACCAAACACACCCTACAAACACAAAACACACACAAACCACACACAACACACACACACACCACACACCACAAACAACATACTATAAACCACACACCACACACACACACACACACCACAGACAGACACACACCTCAGACACACACACACCACATACACACACCACACACACACACCACACACAAACACACTGACACACACATATACCCATGCACGCACGAACACTCACACACACACACCACACACCACACACCACACACACACACAATACACACACACATACCAAACCAACCAAACCACTCAACCCACCAGCCAACCCACACACACACACCTACCACACACCACACACAATACACTAACACACCACATACCACACACACACTACACCACACACACACCACACCACACACAAACATACACACACCACTCACACACATTAAACACACACACCACACACACATACACACACCCCACACAAAACACTAAACACACACACGCAGCATACCACACACACACACACCACACACCACACACAACATTCTATACACTACACACCACACACACACCACACACACACCAAACACCACACACACACCACACCACACACACACACCACACACATACACACACACACCAAACACACACATACACCACACACACACACATACACCACACACACACACACAACACACACCACACACACAAATTTACACACACCACACACACATATACACACACACCACACAGACACATATACACACACACAATATACCCACAACACAGACACACCACACCCACACACACACACCCACCCATTCCCACAACCCACCCACCCACTTTCCCCCAACCCACTCAACCCATTCACACACACACCCACCCACTTTCCCCCCACCTACCCACCCACTCAACCCACCCACTCAACCCACCAACTCAACCCACCCACCCACACACACAACACACCACACACACCACACACACACCACACACACTCACATCAAACACACACCGAACACACACACACCACACACACCATTCAAACCACACACAAACAACACACACACACACCACACACAGAAACAACACACACACAAACACCACACACACATACACAACACACACACACCCTACCACACACCACACAGCACACCACCACCACACCACACACCACACACACAACGACACAAACACACACACAAACCCACACACACCCACAAACCCAAACACACCCACACACTTACTCACACTCACTCTCTCTCACACACACACACCGACAAACCCACACACACACACCCACAAAACCACAAACACACACGAAAACACACCGGTACACCCACACACACACACACACCAACCTACAACCGACCCATCCACAACACACTACACACACACACCCACACTTACGCACACATACACACACGCACGCACACACGCACACACCACACACTACACACACCACTCACCGCACACAGGACACACAAAACCACACACACACACGATACACACACACCACACACACCACACACAAACACACACCACACACAAAACCACACACACACCACACACACACACACCACACACATACAACACTCAACACACACACTACACACACACACCACACACACACACACACCATGCACACGACACACACACACACACACCAAACTCAAAACCACACACACACACACACCACACACACCACACACACACAAACACACCACACACACCACACACACATCAGCCACTCACTCCCCACCCACCCACCAATCCACTAAACCCACCCACCCACACACCACACACATCAAACACCACATACCACACACCACACACACACACACCACACGCACACACCACACACACACACACCACACACACACACCACACACACCACACACACACACCACATACACACACACCACACATACACAAAACACACACACACACACCACACACAGACACACACCACACACACACACACAACACACACCACACACAGACACACACCACACACACACACACACCAAACACACACACACACCAAACACACACACACACACACTACACAAATACACCACACACCAAACACACACCATACACCAAACTCACACCACACAAACACACACTCCCCAGAAACACAAAACAGACCACACACACCACACCACACACCACACCCCACACACCACACAGTTACAAACAACACACACACACACACACCACACACACACACACCCCACACACACACACACACACCACACCACACACCCACAAACCCCCACACACACACACACACAAACCCACCCCCACACACACAAACCCACCCCGATACACACCACACAAAGACACATACACGACACACATCACACACACACACAGAACATACAAACACCACACACACACAAACACCACACTACACACACACCACACACAAAACACACCACACACACCACACACACACCAAACACAAAACCCCACACACACACACACACCACACACACCACACACATACAAACACACCACACACACCACACACACATCACCCACTCACTCCCCACCCACCCACCAATCCACTAAACCCACCTACCCACACACAAACAAACCCACCCACACACAAACCCACCCCCTAAAACGCACATCACACACAACACACAGACACACACACGCCACACATCACACACACACAACACAAATACCACACACACACACCACACTACGCACACACCTCACACCAAACACACCACACACACATAACACACCCACTACACACACACACAAACACCACACACACCATACACAACACACACACACACCACACAACACACACACACACCACACATACACACCATACACACCACACACACACACAACACACACACACAACACACACACACACAACACACACACAAACACCACATATACCACACACACACACACCATACCACACACCACACACACAACGACAAACACACATACCAACAAACCCACACACACACACACTCACTCACACTCACTCTCACACACATAAACACCCACAAACCCACACATACACACACACCGACACACACATGGAACCACACCGGCACACCCACACACATACACACCCACCTACAACCCACCCATCCACAACACACTACACACACTTACACACACACATACACGCACGCACGCACACACACACCAAATACCACACACTACACACACCACTCACCGCACACACCACATACCACACAAGCCACACAAAAAACCACACACACGCACCACACACACACACCACACACACACACACCACACACACACACACACACTACACACACACCACACACACAGCACACACACAAAACCACACACACACACCACACACACACACACAACACACCACACACACACACACCCCACTACACACACACACTACACACATACACCACACACACCATACACACACACGACACACACACAACACACACAAAACCACACACACCACACACAAAACCACACACACACCACACACACACCACACACACACCACACACACACACACCACACACACACCACCCATTCACTCCCCACCAACCCACCAATCCACTAAACCCACCCACACACAGACACATACACACACACCACACACCACACACATAAAACACCACACACCACACACCACACACACACACAACACACACACACACCACACACACACACCACGAACACACACACACCACACACACACACATACCACACACATACACACACCCCATACACACCAAACACACACACACCAAACACACACACACACCACACACAGACACACACCACACACACACACACAACACACACACCACACACAGACACACACAATACACACACACATTCACACCACACACCAAACACATACACACACCACACACCAAAGATTCACACTATACACCAAACACACACCATACACCAAACACACCATACACCAAACACACCACATAAACACACAATACACAGAAACACATAACAGACCACCCACACCACACCACACCCCACACCACACATCACACCACACCCCACACACACCACACAACACCCCATTCACACTACACAGTTACAAACACCACACACACAGACACCACACACAAACATCCCACACACACACACACCACACCACACACACACACACACAACACCACACACACACACACACCACACACACACAAGACACCCACCAACCGCCACACACACACACACAAATCCACCCCCACACACACTAACCCACCCCAACACACACCACACAGAGACACACACACAACACACATCACACACCACACACATCAAACACCACACACCACACACATACACAGACACAACACACACACAACATACACACACCACACACACACACACCAAGCACATACACACACCACATATACACCAAACACACACACGCACCACACACAGACACACACCAAACACACACACACAACACACACACTACACACAGACACAAAACACACACACCACACACCAAACACACACATACCACACACCAAAGACACACACCATACACCAAACACACACCATACACCATACACCAAATACACACCATACACCAAACACACACCATACAAACACACACTACACAGAAACACATAACAGACCACACACACCACACCACACACCACACCCCACACACACCCTACAGTTACACACAACACACACACACACACCACACACACACACCAAACCACACCACACACACACACCATACCTCACACACCCACACCACACACCCACCAGCCGCCACACACACAAACCCACCCCCACACACATAAACCCATCCCCACACACCACACAGAGACACACACACGACACACATCACACACACACACAACATACAAACACCACACACACACCATACACACCACACAAACAAAACACACACACACACCACAAACACAAACACCACACACACATACACCACACACTCACACCACACAGCACACCACCACCACACAACACACCACACACACAATGACACACACACACCGACAAACCCACACACACACACTCACTCACACACACACTCACTCTCACACACACACACAAACACACACACACACCGACACACACACGGAGACACACCGGATAACCCACACACACACACACCCACATACAACCCACCCATCCACCACACACCACACACACACACTTACACACACACACTTACACACACATATACACGCACGCACATACACATACCACACACCATATACTACACACACCACTCACCACACAAACCACACAAACCACAAACGCACCACACACACAGGAACCACACACATAACCACACACACACACCACACACCACAAACATCAAACACAACAAACCAAACACCACACACACACAACACACACACAACAAACACACACACCACACACACCCACACCACATACAAACACACAACACACACACCAAACACACCACACACACACCAAACACACACACCACACACACACCACACACAGACACACAACACACACACCACACACCAAACACACACACACACCAAACACACACACACCATACACCAAACACACACCACACAAACACACACTACACAGACACACATAACAGGCCACACACACCACACACACACACTACACAGACACACATAACAGACCACACACACACCACCACACACCACACCACACACCACACCACACCCCCTACAGTTACACACACTACACGAAAACCACACACACACACACCACACACACACACAAACCCACCTCCACACATACACATACACTACACACACCACACACACAACATACACACACCACACACACAGACACCACCTTACACACACACGACACACCAAACACACCACACACACCACAAACACCATACACACTACATACACACACACATACACAGACACCACACACACGCAAACACCACACACACAAACACCACACACACAAACACCACACACACACACACCACACCATACACCATAAAGCACACCACCACCACACACCAATCCACACACAACGACACACACACACAACGACACACACACACTCACTCACTCACTCACACACACACTCACTCTCACACACACAAACCCACACACACCGACACACACACGGACACACACCGGCACACCAATCTATCCATCACACACCATACACACCACACACTACACACTACACACCACACACACACCACACAGACAAACACCACACAGACACACACCCTACACACACACACCACATACCAAACACCACACACACTACACCACACACCACAACCATACCACATTACACCACACACCACAACAACACCACACCCACACACACACCCCAACAAACCCAACCACACACACCGTCACACACCGACACACACAAACCCACACACACAAACCGACACTCACAAACCCACACGCACACACACACAGATACACATACCACCCACACATCCGTCCACCCACCCACATACACCACACCACATACCACACCATACACAAACCACATACACCACACCACACACACACACACCACACCACACACTACAAAAATACACACCACACACACACACACACTTAGACACACACACATACACGCACACACACACACGCACCATACACACACACACCACACACACAAAACCACAAACACACATCAGACACAAAACCACACAAACACACACACACACACACACCACACACACACACCACACACACCACACACACTCACACACTCCACACACACTCACACCACCCATTCACCCCCCACCCACCTACTAACCCACTCAACCCATCGACCCACACACACACAATCCACATACCACACACATCAAACACAACACACCACACATACACACACACCACACACACACACACACACACACTCCACACACACTCACACTACCCATTCACCCTCCACCCACCTACTAACCCACTCAACCCATCCACCCACACACACACAATCCACACACCACACACAACACACACACACAACACACACACAACACACACCACACACACACACACAAAATACACCAAACATACACACGCACAATACACACCACACACACACACACACCACACACACACCAAACACACACACCATAGACACACACACCATAGACACACACACCCCACACACACACAAAACACACACACACACACAATAAAAACACACAAACACAACACACACACAAAACACACACACACCATACACAGACACACACCACATACCACACACACACCACACACACACCACACATACACACCACACACACACACAAACCACACACCAAAATCACACAAACACAACACACCACAGACACACACAACACACCACACACACTACAACAACCACACACCAAAATCACCCACACACCACACCAAACCGCACACACACAAAACACCACACGCACACACCACTCAAACACACACACACACAACACACACACCACAGACACACACACAACACACACCAAATACACACACAATACAGACACACCACACACACACACCCAACACACACACACACCACACACCACACACACACCACACACCACAGACATACAACACACACACACACCACACAAACGCACACCATAAACACACACACCTTACACACACCTCACACACACACCACACACACACACCAAACACACACACACACCATTGACACACACACCTTAGACACACACATCCCACACACACACAAAACACACACACACAATAAAAACACACAAACACAACACACACACACCAAACACACACACACACACCATTAACACACAACACACACACACACACAAACCACACACCAAAATCACACACACACACACAACACACCACACACACACACACAACACACAACACACCACACACATCACTACAACCACACACCAAAATCACACGAACATACACACCACAAACACACACACACCACACAAACACACACACACCACACAAACACACACTACACAGACACACATAACAGACCACACACACCACACCACATAACACACCACACCACACCACACACACACACCAAATAGACACCCAACACACACACCACACACGACACACACACCACACACCACACACACACACACACACGCAACACACACACCACACCCCACCCCACACCACATACCACAAAAACACACACAACACACACCAACACGTAGACACACACACATACACGCACACGCACACACACACACACCACACACTACACACCACACACTAAACACCACACACCACACACACCACACACCACACGCACCACACACGCACCACACACACACACACGCACCATACACACACACACCACACACACAAAACCACAAACACACATCACACACACAAAACCACACAAACACACACACCACACACACACACACAACACACACCCACACACCACACACACCAAACACACACCACACACACACACACTCTACACACACTCACACCACCCACTCACCCCCCACCCACCTACCAACCCACTCAACCCATCCACCCACACACACAATCCACACACCACACACCACACACATCAAACACAACAGACCACAACACACACACCACACACCACACACACAACACACACAACACACACAACACACACAACACACACACACACAACACACACCAAATACACACACGCACACCACACACACACACCACACACACACCACGCACACCGCACACACACACACACCATAGACACACATACCATACACAGACACACACCACATACACCACACACAATACACACACACACCACACACACACACCACACACACACACACAACACACCACACACACCACAACAACCACACACCAAAATCACACACACACACAACACACCACACACACACACACAACACACCACACACACCACAACAACCACACACCGAAATCACCCACACACACACCACACACACACACACACTACACAAACACAGACACACATAACAGATCACACAAACCACACCACATAACCCACCACACTACCCCACACACACACCACACGCACACACCACACACCACACAAACGCACACACCACACACCACACAAACACACACACACAACACACACCAAATACACACACAATACATACACACCACACACACACACCCAACACACACACACACCACACACACACCACACACCACAAACTCACCACACACACACACACCACACAAACACACACAAAAACAGACCCCACACACACAGATACACCACACCCCACCCACACCACATACCACACCATACACACACCACATACACAACACCACACACACACATACACGCACACGCACTGACACACACCACAAACTACACTCTCCACACGCACCACACACACACACAAATATACACCACACACAAGACCACAAACACACCACACACACACACCACACACACCACACGCATACCACACACACCACACACACACACACATAAAAAACCATCCACACTACATACACACCACACATACACACACAAAACACACATACACCACACACATCAAACACAACACACCACACACATCAAACACAACACACCACACACACACAAAACACACACACACAACACACACCACACACACACACACACAACACACACCACACACACACACACCACAGACACACACACCACACACACCTCACACACAAACTACTCACACACACCAAACACACACACACACCATAGACACACACACCATGGACACACACATCCCACACACTCATCACACAAAAACATAAAACACACAAACACAACACATACACACCAAACACACACACCATACACAGACACACACCACATACTACACACACCATACACACACACACCATAAACACACAACACACACACACACACACAAACACACACCAAAATCACACACACACACAACTCACCACACACACAACACCACTACAACCACACACCAAAATCACACAAACATACACACCACAAACACACACACACCACACAAACACACACTACACAGACACACATAACAGACCACACACACCACACCACATAACACACAACACCACACCACACACACCACACACACACACAACAAACACACACACCACACAACACAAACACCACACCTCATCCCACATACCACACCATACACACACCACATACACCACACCACACACACCACAAAAATACAGACACTACACACACACTTAGACACACACACATACACGCACACGCACACACACACACACCATACACTACACACACCACACACTACACACCAAACACCACACACACACACACAACACACCATGCACACCTCAACAACCACACACCAAAATCACACACACACAACACACCACACAAACACGCACTACACAGACACACATAACAGACCACATACACCACACCAAACCACACACTAACTACACACACACCACAGAAACACACACCATAGACACAAACTATAGACACACACTCACCACGCACACACACAAAACACACACACCAAACACACACACCAAATACACACACACCAAACACACACACAATAGACACACACACAATAGACACACACACCAAAAAAACACACACACCACACACACACACACAAAACACACACACACCCCACACAGACACACACCACATACCACACACACCACACACCACACACCTGACACACATACACACACACAACACACACCACACACACACACACACCAAACACACACCCACACACACAATAAAAACACACACACACCAAACACACACACCACACACAAACACCAAAACACACACAAACCACACTCAGACACACACCACATACCACACACACACACCACACACACACACCACACACATATCACACACACACACACACACCACACCACACACACCACACAAACCACACAAACCACACACCAAAATCACACACACACACAACACACCACACACACACAACACACCACACACACACAGACACAACACACTACGCAAACCACACACCAAAATCACACACACACACCACACAAACACACACTACACATACACACATAAAATACCACACACAGCACACCACATAACACACCACACCATACACCACACACCACATAACACACACACCACACACCACACACACAACATACACACACACACAAACCACACACACACCACCCACTCACACGCACACAACACACACACACATCTAACACAACACACCAAAAACACCACTCAACACACACCACACACACACACAACACACAATCGCACAACACACACAACACACACACAACACACACCACACACGCACAACACACCACACACACACACACCACAGACACACACCATAGACACACACACACCACACACACACACACAAAATACACACACACACCATAGACACACACGCGACACACCACACACACGACACACCACATACACGACACCACACACACATACACAATAAAAACACACACACAATAAAAACATACACACACCACACACATACACCAAATACACACACACCACACACAGACAAACACCACATACCACACACACCACACACCACACACCAGATACACACACACACAACACACACCACATACACACACGCATAACACCACACACACAAACACCACACACACACACCATAGAACAACACCACACACACACACCATACACACACCACACACACCACCCACACACACACATCAAAGACACACACAATTAAAAAAACACACACACACACACACACACAAAACACACACACCACACACACACACACCACACACACACACATCACACAAACACCACACACAAACCACACACCAAAATCACACACACACCACACACACACATCAAACACACACACACAAAACACACACACACCAAACACACACACACACACCAAACACACACACACCACACACACACACACCAAACACATACACCACACACAGACAGACACCACATACCACACATACACCACAAACACCCCACACACATACACACACAAACACCACACACAAACACCACACACACACACACAAACACCAGACACACACACACCACACACACACCATACACACACACAACAAACACACACACATAACACACCACACAAACCACACACACCACACAAACCACATACCAAAATCACACACACAACACCACACACACACACACAATCACAACAAACCACACACACACCACACTCACACATTCACACGACACACACAAACACCACACGCACACACTAAACAGACACACATAACACACCACATAACACACCACACCTAACACAACACACCATGCCAAACACACACCACACCTAACACAACACACATTGCCACACACACACCAAACACCACACAGACCACACCACACACACACACAACACACACACAACACACACGCACAACACACACACACCACACACACACACACACCACAGACACACACCACACACACACACACACCACACACCACACACACCAAACACACACACCACACACACATACAACACACACACACACCACACACCACACACACCAAACACACACACCACACACACATACAACACACACACACACCACACACCACACACACCACACTAACACACTCACTCACACGAACACACACACACTCAACCACACAACCACCCACCCAAAAAAAGCACTAACCTTCCCACTCACACACAAGCCTACCTCCACACACACACACACCACACCCACATACACCACACACACCACATAGACACACACATCACACAAACACACCAGACACAGACGCACCAGACACACACACCACGCTACACACACACCGCACACCAAACACACCACACACACACACCACACACACACACACAAACACCACATACACCGCACATAAAATTACAACCACACCAGACACCACACAACTCACCACACACACAACACCACTACAACCACACACCAAAATCACACAAACATACACACCACAAACACACACACACCACACAAACACACACTACACAGACACACATAACAGACCACACACACCACACCACATAACACACAACACCACACCACACACACACCACACACACACACAACAAACACACACACCACACAACACAAACACCACACCTCATCCCACATACCACACCATACACACACCACATACACCACACCACACACACCACAAAAATACAGACACTACACACACACTTAGACACACACACATACACGCACACGCACACACACACACCATACACTACACACACCACACACTACACACCAAACACCACACACACACACACAACACACCATGCACACCTCAACAACCACACACCAAAATCACACACACACAACACACCACACAAACACGCACTACACAGACACACATAACAGACCACATACACCACACCAAACCACACACTAACTACACACACACCACAGAAACACACACCATAGACACAAACTATAGACACACACTCACCACGCACACACACAAAACACACACACCAAACACACACACCAAATACACACACACCAAACACACACACAATAGACACACACACAATAGACACACACACCAAAAAAACACACACACCACACACACACACACAAAACACACACACACCCCACACAGACACACACCACATACCACACACACCACACACCACACACCTGACACACATACACACACACAACACACACCACACACACACACACACCAAACACACACCCACACACACAATAAAAACACACACACACCAAACACACACACCACACACAAACACCAAAACACACACAAACCACACTCAGACACACACCACATACCACACACACACACCACACACACACACCACACACATATCACACACACACACACACACACCACACCACACACACCACACAAACCACACAAACCACACACCAAAATCACACACACACACAACACACCACACACACACAACACACCACACACACACAGACACAACACACTACGCAAACCACACACCAAAATCACACACACACACCACACAAACACACACTACACATACACACATAAAATACCACACACAGCACACCACATAACACACCACACCATACACCACACACCACATAACACACACACACCACACACCACACACACAACATACACACACACACAAACCACACACACACCACCCACTCACACGCACACAACACACACACACATCTAACACAACACACCAAAAACACCACTCAACACACACCACACACACACACAACACACAATCGCACAACACACACAACACACACACAACACACACCACACACGCACAACACACCACACACACACACACACCACAGACACACACCATAGACACACACACACCACACACACACACACAAAATACACACACACACCATAGACACACACGCGACACACCACACACACGACACACCACATACACGACACCACACACACATACACAATAAAAACACACACACAATAAAAACATACACACACCACACACATACACCAAATACACACACACCACACACAGACAAACACCACATACCACACACACCACACACCACACACCAGATACACACACACACAACACACACCACATACACACACGCATAACACCACACACACAAACACCACACACACACACCATAGAACAACACCACACACACACACCATACACACACCACACACACCACCCACACACACACATCAAAGACACACACAATTAAAAAAACACACACACACACACACACACAAAACACACACACCACACACACACACACCACACACACACACACCACACAAACACCACACACAAACCACACACCAAAATCACACACACACCACACACACACATCAAACACACACACACAAAACACACACACACCAAACACACACACACACACCAAACACACACACACCACACACACACACACCAAACACATACACCACACACAGACAGACACCACATACCACACATACACCACAAACACCCCACACACATACACACACAAACACCACACACAAACACCACACACACACACACAAACACCAGACACACACACACCACACACACACCATACACACACACAACAAACACACACACATAACACACCACACAAACCACACACACCACACAAACCACATACCAAAATCACACACACAACACACCACACACACACACAATCACAACAAACCACACACACACCACACTCACACATTCACACGACACACACAAACACCACACGCACACACTAAACAGACACACATAACACACCACATAACACACCACACCTAACACAACACACCATGCCAAACACACACCACACCTAACACAACACACATTGCCACACACACACCAAACACCACACAGACCACACCACACACACACACAACACACACACAACACACACGCACAACACACACACACCACACACACACACACACCACAGACACACACCACACACACACACACACCACACACCACACACACCAAACACACACACCAAACACACACACCACACACACATACAACACACACACACACCACACACCACACTAACACACTCACTCACACGAACACACACACACTCAACCACACAACCACCCACCCAAAAAAAGCACTAACCTTCCCACTCACACACAAGCCTACCTCCACACACACACACACCACACCCACATACACCACACACACCACATAGACACACACATCACACAAACACACCAGACACAGACACACCAGACACACACACCACGCTACACACACACCGCACACCAAACACACCACACACACACACCACACACACACACACAAACACCACATACACCGCACATAAAATTACAACCACACCAGACACCACACACCACACCACACACAACGACACATACACACACACAACGACACATACACACAGACAACGACACATACACACACACAACTACACAGATAAACACACCGACACATACACACACCCTCAAACACCCACACACACACACACATTATCACTAACTAACTCACTCACTAACACACACACTCACTCACACACACACAAACCCACACACACACACCGACACACACACGGACACACACCAGCCCACCAACACACACACACCTACCTACAACCCACCTATCCACCGCACACCACACACACCACACACACACACACCACACAGACACACACCACACCAAAAGCACCCCACACCACACACATACATAAACACACATACACACAAACCCACACACACACACTCAAACCCACACACACCGATACACACCGACACACACATCTCACCCAGCCGCCCAAAATCCCACCCACCCACACACACACACACAAACCCACAAACCCATCTACCCACACACACAAACACACACACACAAGACCACCTACCACACTATACACACATACACCACACAGTTACACACACCACACACACACCACACACACACACACACACTCACTCAAACGAACAAACACACACACTCAACCACAAACCCACCTACCCACCCAAAAACCAACCAACCTACCCACACACACACACAAACCCACCCCCACACACACACACACCACACACACATACACCACACACACCACACAGACACACACCACACACACACCAGACACACATATCACACTACATACACACCATACACAAAACACACCACACACACACACACACAAACACCACACACAGTAACACCACAACCACATACATACACCACACAGCACACCACAACCACACCACACACACACACACACACACACACAACGACACATACACACAAAACAACACATACACACACAACGACACATACACACACACAACAACACATACACACACACAACGACACATACACACATAACGACACACACACACACAACTACATTTACACACACACGCACCCACAAACCCACACACACACACACCATCACTAATTCACTCACTCACTCACAAACACACTCACTCACACACACACACACAAACCCACAAACCCACACACACACACACACCGAAACACACACGGACACACACCGGCTCACCCACACACACACACACCCCCCTACAACGCACCCATCCACCACACACAACACACTACACACTACACACCACACACATACCACACAGACACACACCACACACCAAACACCACACACACACACAGACAATACAAAACACACACCACAACAAAACCACCCCACACCACACACCACACCACACACACACACACACAAACCCACACACACACACACAAAAACAAACACACACACCGACACACACACACAAACCCACACACACACACACACACACACAAATCCACACACACACCGACACACCGATACACACCGACACACACAAACCCACGCAGCCTCCCAAAAACCCACCAACCCACACACACACACAAACCCGCAAATCCACCCACCCACACACACAAACACACACACGCAAACTCCCAAACTCCCACGCATACACACACACCGACACACACACCCACACTTCCGTCCACCAAAGACCCCACAAACCCACCCACCCCACAAACCAACCCACCCACACCTACCCGAAAAAATCAGCTACCCACCCACCCTCCCACTCAATCCACCCACACACACAAACACTACACCTCACACCCACACCACACAACATACCACACCATACACAGACACACCACATGCACCACACCACACACACACACCACACACCACACCACACACACACACCAAACACACACACATACACTTACACACGCACACGCACACAAACACCCCACAACACACACACCACACAACACACACCACACACACCACACACAAAACCACTCAAACACAACACACACACACCACACACACACACCACCCACTCACCCCCACCCACCCACACACACACACACACAAACACACACCACACACCACACACATCAAACACAACACAACACACACACCACACACCACACACAAAACACACACAACACACACACAACAGACACAACACACACACACATCACACACATACCAAACACACCAAACACACACACCACACACACACACACACAAAACACACACACCACACACCAAACACACCACACACAAAACACACACACCACACAAACACACACTACACATACACACATAACAGACCACACACACCACACCACACACCACACAGTTACACACACCACACACACACACACCAAACACCAAGGACACACCAAATACCAAACACACACCAAAAACCAAACACACACCAAACACCTAAAAACACACAACACAGACATACATAGCACACCACACAGTAACACGCACACACAACACACACACCACACAGTTACACACACCACACACACCACACACACACTACACTCACACAAACTCACTCACTCACACACTCACTCAACCACACACACATCACACACACACCACACACACACACACACCACACTACACAAACACCTCACACTAAACACACCACACACACACTCACTAAACTCAAACATACACTCACTCACTGACACATACACTCAATCTAGAACACACACACAAAAAAAAGCCCAGACACACACCGACACATACACGGAAACACACCGGCACACCCACGCACACACACACCAACCTACAACCCACCCATCCACCACACACACTACACACCACACACACACCACACAGACACACCACACACACACGCACACACTACACATCAAACACCACACACCACACAAACACCACACATGCACCACACACACACATACACCACACACAAAACCACACACACACACACTACACACACACCACACACACACACGCCACACACACACAAAACCACACACACACCACACACCACACACATCACACACACCACACACCACACACAAAACACACACACAACACACACACACCACATATACACACACCACACACACACACCACACACACACCACACACATACACGACACACCACACACACCGCACACCACACACACCACAAACACACACTACACAGACACACATAACAGACCACACACACAACGCCACACACAAAACCACACCCCACACCACACCACACAGTTACACACATCCCACACCACACACACACACACGAACACACACACACTCAACCACACACCCAGCACCCACCACCTATTCAAAAACCCACCTGCCCATCCACACACACAAGCACAAACCCACTTCCACACCCATAAACCACACACACATACACCACACACACCACACACAGACACACACACACCACACAGACACACACCACACAGACACACACACCACACACACACACACCAGACACTCACACACACACCAGACACACACCACACTACACACACAACACACAACACACACCAAACACACCACACACACCACACACACACCACACAAACAACAAACACCAAACACACATACACCACACAGCACACCACAATCACACCACACACACACACACAACGACACATACACACACAACGACACATTCACACACACAACGACACATACACACATACACACACAACGACACATACACACACACAACGACACATACACACACACACACACACCATCACTAACTCACTCACTCACTCACACACACACTCACTCACACACACACACACACAAACCCACAAACCCACACACACGGACACACACCGGCCTACGCACACACACACCCGCATACAACCCACCCTCCACCACACACCACACACACACTACACACTACATACCACACACACCACACACACCACACAACAAACACCACACACCCCACAAACACCATACACACACACACACTACACCACACACCACACCAAAACCCCCACACACCACACACCACAAACCACACACCACACACCACAAACTACACACACACACACACACACACACAAACCCCCACACTCACCGACACACACCGACACACACAAATCCACCCAGCCGCCCAAAAACCCAGCAACCCACGCACACACACACAAAAACCCAAAACCCAACCCACACACACACACAAACACACACACACACAAACCCCCAAACCCACACTCACAAACACCAACACAAACACACACCCACACATCCGTCAACCCACAACCCCACACACCCACCTACACCACCAACCAACCCACCCACCCATACCCAAAAACATCAGCTTACTCTATCCACACACACACCCCACCATACACACCAGATCACATACCACACCACACCATACACACACACACACACCACATGCACCACACCACACACACACCACTCACCACACACACTACACACACCACTCACCACACCACACACACACACCACACACACACCACACACACACACACACACACAACATACACACACACCACACACACACACCCCAAACACACACGCACACGCACACACACACCACACAACACACACACCACACAACACACACACCACACACGCACCATACACACACCACACACAAAACAAAAACACAAAACCACACACACACACACCATACACACACAAAACCACACACACACAAAACCACACACACACCACACACACACAACACACACACACCACGCACACACACACTACCCACGCACATACACACCACCCACTCATTCCCACCCACCCACCAACCCACTCCACCCACCCACCCACAAACACACCCACACACATAAAAGACAACACACCACACACCACACACTACACACCACACACATCAAACACAACACACCACACACACCACACACACACACACACCACAAACACACACACCACACACACCACACACACAGACCACAGACACACACACAGAACCACACACACACACCACACATACACACACCACATACACACCACACACACACACACCACTCACTAATCCACTACTCACCCACCAACCCATTCCACCCACAAACCCACTCCACCCACCCACACACACACCCACACACACCACACACCACGCACATCAAAAACACCACACACCACGCACATCAAAGACACCACACACCACACACACACACAACACACACACACAACACACACACCACAGACACACACACCACACACACACACACAACACACACCACAAACACACACCAAACACACACACACAACATACACACAGACACACATCACACAAACACACACACCTCACACACATACCACACACCACACACACACACACACCACACACCAAACACACCACACACCAAACACACACACCACACAAACACACACTACACAGACACACACTACACAGACACACATAACAGAACACACACACCACACCACACGCACACCACACGCACACCACACGCACACCACACACACACCACACACACATACACACACACACAACACACCAAACACCAAACACACACCACACACCAAACACAAACCACACACCAAACACACACACACACACACACCAAACACAAACTACACAGACGCACATAACACACAACACAGTTATACACACACCACATACACACAAAACAGTTACACACACCACACATACCACACACACACACCACACTCACACAAATTCACTCACACAAAGACACACACACACACGACACACACACACACACCACACACACACACCACACTACACAAACACCAAACACCAAACACACCACACACACCAAACACACACCACACACACACCAAACACACACACCACACACACAAAAACACAACACACACACACACACCACACACACACTCACACACACACAAACCCACACAAACACACAAACCCCCACACTCACCGACACACACCGACACACACCGACACACACCGACACACACAAACCCACCCAGCCGCCAAAAACCCACCAGCCCACGCACACACACACAAAAAAAACCAAAAACCCACCCACACACACACACAAACACACACACACACATACAAATCCCCAAACCCACACACACTACACACCACACACACACCACACAGACACACACAACACACACACTACACATCAAACACCACACACCACACACACACAACACACAACACATGCACCACACACACACATACACCACACACGAAACCACACACACACACACACACTACACACACACACCACACACACACACACACACCACACACACACAAAACCACACAGAACCACACACACACCACACATCACACACACCACACACCACAAACAAAACACACATACAACACACACACACCACAGATACACACACCATACACACACACCACACACACACCACACACATACACGACACACCCCACACACCGCCCACCCCACACACCACACACACCCCAAACAAACACTACACAGACACACATAACAGACCACACACACAACACCACACACCACACCACACCCCACACCACACCACACAGTTACACACACCCCACACCACACACACACACAAACACACACACACTCAAGCACACACCCAGCACCCACCACCTATTCAAAAACCCACCAGCCCATCCACACACACAAACACAAACCAACTTCCACAACTATAGACCACACACACATACACCACACACCACACAGACACACACCAGACACACACCAGACACACACACACACACCAGACACATACACTACACTACACACAAACCACACTACACACACACCACACACCAAACACACCAAACACACCACACACACCACACACACACACCACACAAACAACAAACACCAAACAAACATACACCACACAGCACACCACAATCACCACACAGCACACCACAATCACACCACACACACACACACACACAACGACACATACACACACAACGACACATTCACACACACAACGAAACATACACACATACACACACAACGACACATACACACACAACGACACATACACACACAAACACACCATCACTAACTCACTTACTCACTCACACACACACTGACTCACACACACACACAAACCCACAAACCCACACACACACGGACACACACCGGCCCACCCACACACACACACACACACCCGCCTACAACCCACCCATCCACCACACACCACACACACACTACACACCACACAAACACCACACAGACACACACCCCACACTCCACAAAACAAACACCACATACCCAACAAACACCACACACACACACTACACCACATACCACACCAAAACCACCACACACCACAAACCACACACCACACACCACAAACCACACACACACACACAATCACACACACACACACAAACCCACACACACACACAAACCCCCACACTCACCGACACACACCGACACACACAAATCCACCCAGTCGCGCAAAAACCCACAAACCCACCAACCCACGCACACACACACACACACAAACCCAAAACCCAACCCACACACACATACAAACACACACACACACAAACCCCCAAACCCACACGCACACACACCAACACACACCCACACATCCGTCAACCCACAACTTTACACACCCACCTACCCCACCCACCCACCCATACCCAAAAACATCAGCTTACTCTATCCACACACACCTCACCCTACACACCAGATCACATACCACACCACACCACACACACACACACACCACATGCACCACAACACACACACACACCACATGCACCACCCCACATGCACCACACCACACACACACACCACTCACCACACCACGCACACCACACACACACACACACACACACACCACCCACACACACACACCACACACACACACATACACCACACACACACACCACACACACACCCCACACACACACGCACACACACACCACACAACACACACACCACACAACACACACCACACACGCACCACACACACACATAAAACACACAAAACAAAAACACAAAACCACACACACACACAAACCATACACACACAAAACCACACACACACAAAACCAAACACACACAAAACCACACACACACACCACACACACACACACCACGCACACACACACCACGCACACACACACCACCCACTCATTCCCACCCACCAACCAACCCACTCCACCTACGCACCCACAAACACACCCACACACATAAAAGACAACACACCACACACACCACACACCACACACATCAAACACAACACACCACACACACAACACACACACACACCACACACACCACACACACACACACAACACCACACACACACACCACACACACACACCACACACACACACCACATACACACACCACATACAGACACCACACACACACACACACCACTCACTAATCCACTACTTACCCACCAACCCACTCCACCCACAAACCCACTCCACCCACCCACACACACACCCACACACACCACACACCACACACATCAAAGACACCACAGACCACACACCACACACATCAAAAACAACACACCACACACACAACACACCAAACACCACACACACACACTACACACACCACAAACACACACCAAACACACACACACCACACACAGACACACATCACACAAACACACACACCACACACACATACCACACACACCACACACACACACACACACACCACACACCAAACACATCACACACACACAAACCACACACACACACACACACACACCACACACAAAACACCAAACACACCACACACCAAACACAAACCGCACACCAAACACAAACCGCACACCACACACCAAACACAAACCACACACACACAATCACACACACACACACAAACCCACACACACACACAAACCCCCACACTCATCGACACACACCGACACACACAAATCCACACATCCGTCAACCCACAACTTCACACACCCACCTACCCCACCAAAATACCCAAAAACATCAGCTTACTCTATCCACACACACACCCCACCCTACACACCAGATATAATACCACACCACACCACACACACACACATACCACATGCACCACACCACACACACACACCACATGCACCACACCACACTCACACACCACATGCACCACACTCACACACCACATGCACCACACCACATGCACCACACCACACACACACACCACACACACACACCACACACACACGCACACACACACCACACAACACACACACCACACACGCACCACACACACACAAAACACACAAAACAAAAACACAAAACCACACACATACACACAAACCATACACACACAAAACCACACACACACAAAACCACACACACAAAACCACACACACACAAAACCACACACACAAAACCACACACACACACACCACACACACACACCACGCATACACACCACGCACACACACACCACCCACTCATTCCCACCAACAAACCAACCCACTCCACCCACCCACCCACAAACACACCAACACACATCAAAGACAACACACCACACACACCACACACCACACACCACACACATCAAACACAACACACCACACACATCACACATACACACACACACCACACACACCACACACACACATACAGACACAAAAACAAACACACACACCACACACACACACCACACACACACACACACACCACAAACACACACACCACATACACACACCACACACACACACACCACTCACTAATCCACTACTTACCCACCAACCCACTCCACCCACAAACCCACTGCACTCACCCACACATACCCACACACACCACACACATCAAAGACACCACACACCACACACCAAACACATCAAACACAACACACCCCACACACCACACACCAAACACCACACACACACACAACACACACACACACCACAGACACACACACCACACACACACAACACACACCACAAACACACACAAACCAAACACAGACACACATCACACAAACACACACACCACACACACATACCACACACACCCCACACACACACACAGACACACACTACACACCAAACACACCACACACAAAAAACACACACCACACAAACACACACTACACAGACAAATAACAGACCACACACACCACACCACACGCAGACCACACACACACACACTCACACACACACACCATACACACATACACACACACACCACACACCAAACACCAAACACACCACACACCAAACACAAACCACACACCACACACCAATTACAAACCACACACCACACACCAATTACAAACCACACAAACACAAACTACACAGACGCACATAACACACAACACAGTTACACACCACATACACACTACACAGTTACACACACCACACATACCACACACACACACTCACACAAACTCACTTACACAAAGACACACACACACACGACACACACACACACACCAAACACACAAACACACAAACTCACACAAACACACAAACCCCCACACTCATCGACACACACCGACACACACCGACACATACAAACCCACCCAGCCGCACAAAAACCCACCAACCCACGAACACACACACACACAAACCCATAAACCCACCCACACACACACACAAACACACACACACACAAATCCACAAACCCACACGCACACACACACAAACACACACACACCCACACATCCGTCCACCCGCAACCCCACACCCACCTACCCCACCAACCCACCCACCCACCCATACCCAAAAACATCAGCTTACTCTATCCACCATCACACACCCCACCCTATACACCAGACCACAAACCACACCATACACACACACACACACACACCACATGCACCACACACACACCACGCACCACACCACACACACACCACGCACCACACACACACCACGCACCACACACACACCACGCACCACACACACACCACGCACCACACCACACCTAGACCACACACTACACCACACACACACCACACACACTCACACCCCACACACACTTACACACACACACTTTCACACGCACACGCATACACACACCACACAACACACACCACACACGCACCACACACACACACCACACACAAAACAAAACACAAAACAACACACACACACAACATACACACACAAAACCACACACACACAAAACCAGATACACACCACACACACACACACACCACACACACACACACACCACGCAAACACACACCACCCACACATCCACCACCCACCCACAAACACATCCACACACACCACACACATCAAAGACAACACACCACTCACACCACACACCACACACCACACACATCAAACACAACACACCACACACACCACACACATCACACACACACACAAAACCACACACACAAAACCACACACACACAAAACCACACACACAAAACCACACACACACAAAACCACACACACACACCACATACACACACCACACCCAACCACACACACACCGACAAACACCACACACCACACACATAAAAGACACCACACCACACACATCACACACAACACACCACACACACCACACACAACACACACCACATACACACACACAACACACACACATACACACAAACAACAAACACACACACACATACAAGACACACACACACATACATACACCACAGACACACACACAAAACACACACACACAACACACACACACAAAACACACACACACAACACACCAAACACACCACACACCAAACACACACACCACACAAACACACACTGCACAGACACACATAAAAAACCACACACACCACACCACACACACACCACACACACATACACACACAACACACACACACATACACACACCCCACACCAAACACCAAACACACACCACACACAAAACACACACCACACACCAAACACACACACACACACCACACAAACACAAACTACACAGACGCACATAACACACAACACAATTACACACACACCACACACACACCACACAGTTACACACACCACACATACCACACACACACACCACACTCACACAAACTCACTCACACAAAGACACACACACACCACACACACATACCACAAAAACTCACCCCCACCCATCCACCAATCCACTAAACCCACCCACCAACACACAAACACAAACACACCACACTTATTAAACACAACACACAACACACACACACACAACACACACAACACACACACACCACAGACACATACACCACACACACACACACAACACACAAATACAACACACACACACCACACACACACACACCACACCACACAAACACACACTACACAGACACACATAACAGACCCCACACACAACACCCCACACCACACCACACCCCACACAAAACCACACAGTTACACACACCCCACACAAACACACACACACTTAATCACATACTCACCCCCCACTCACCCACCCAAAAACCCACCAACCCATCCACACACACACACAAACACAAACCCACCTCCACACACACCACACACACAAACCACACACATACACAACACTACACACACACCACACACCAAACACACCACACACACACACCACACACACACACACACACAAATACCACACACACACACACCACACACACCACACGCACCACACACACCATACACACCATACACACCACACACACACCACACACACACACACTCCACATACACACCACACACACCAGATACACACACACCACTTACACACACACCACACACACAAACGACACACTACACGCCAGACCACACACAACACCCAACCATAATACACACACACTCCGACACGTACACACACACACACCCGTCCATCCAAAAACCAAATCCACCAACCCACACACACACACAAACCCACAAACCCAGCCACCCATCCACACATACACACACACCCACAAACCCACACACACACACACACTCACTCACTCACACACTCACTCTCACACACACACAAACCCAAAAACCCACACACACACTGACACACACACAGACACACCGGCACACACACACACCCACCTACAACCCACCCATCCACCACACACCCTACACACCACACACTACACACACCACACACACACACACCACACCCGACCTCACACATCACACCATACACACACACACAACATACACAACACCACACACACTTACACACACACACACACGCACGCACGCACACGCATACACACCACACACTACACATACCACACACCACAAACACACCACACACCACACACACACACATAACCACACACCACACACACAAAACCACAAAAACACACCACACACACACACACACACCACACACACACCAACCACACAAAATCACACACACATCACACACCACACACACACACACCAACCACACCACACACACTCACCCCCATCCACCCACAAATCCATTAAACCCACCCACCAACACACAAACACACACACACCACACACATCAAACTCAACACACAACACACACACAACACACACACACACCACACACACACACCACACACACACACCACACACACACACACACCACACACACACACACACCACACAAACACACACTACACAGACACACATAACAGACCACACACACAACACCACACAACACCACACCACACCCCACACAAAACCACACAGTTACACACACCCCACACACAAACACACTCCCTCACACAAACACACACACACTCAACCACATACCCACCCCCCCCCCAACCCACCCATAAACCCACAAGCCCATCCACACACACACACAAACACAAACCCACCTTCATACACACACACCACACATACACCACACTACACACACACACACAAACACACAAACACCACACACACACACCACACACACCACACGCACCACACATACCATACAAACCACACACACACACACACACCACACACACACACACCACACACACACACACCACACACACAAACACTCTACACACACCACATACACCAGATACACACACACACCACATACACACACACCACATACACACACACCACACACACAAAAGACACACTACACGCCAGACCACACACAACACTCAACCACAATACACACACTCCGACACATAAACACACACACCGGTCCATCCAAAAATCAAATCCACCCTCCCACACACACATAAACCCACAAACCCAGCCACCTACCCACACATACACACACACACACCCACAAACCCACACAAACACTCACTCACACACTCACACACTCACTCTCACACACACACAAACCCACCCACACACACTGACACACAAACAGACACACACCGGCACACACACACACACACCCACCTACAACCCACTCGTCCACCACACACCACACACTACACACACACCACACGCACACACTCAACCACACACTACACCAGACCACACCCGTCCACTCACCCACACACCCCACCCACAGCACCCATTCCCAAAAAACCAGCTATCCACCCAACATTCCACTCAACCCACCCACACACACACACACACCCCACACACACACTCCCACCCCCCAAAAAAACTGACACACACACACCGACATACACCGAAACACACACACACACACCTACCCACCTACCCTACACACACACACACCCACCCACACACACACTCACTCGCTCACACACACACAATCACTCATACACACAAACCCACAAACCCACGCACACACACCGACACACACCAACACACACACCACACACACAAACACACCACACACACACACACCACACACACATACAAACCACACAAACACACACCACACTACACGCCAGACCACACACCACACCAAACCACACCACACACACACATAAACACTCCGACACATACACACACACACCCACCCATCCAAAAACCCAATCCACTCACCAAACCACACACACACACAAACCCACAAAACGGCCCACCCACCTACCCACACATACACACACACTCACCCACAAACCCACACACACACACACACACTCACTAGCTAACACACTCACTCTAAAACACACACAAACCCACAAACCCACCGACACACACACTGACACACACCGGCACACACACCCACCTACAACCCACCCATCCACCACACACCACACACACACACACTCTACACATCACACACACACCACACAGACACACACACCACACACACAACAAACACCACACACACACAAACAAACCAACAAACCCACACAGAAAAACAAACCCACACACACACACACCATACACACAAACACCACACATACACACACCAAAACATCCGTCCACAAACCCCATCCACCCACCTCACCCACACACCCACCCAACTAAAATACAAAAAAACCTCTACACCCTCCCACACACACACACACCACACCCCACTTCACACATCACACGACATAACTCACCATACACACACAAACAACATACACAACACCACACACACACACACAAAACACACCACACACACACTGACACACACATACACGCATACACAACCACACACTACACACACCACAAACACACCACACACCACACACACACCACACACAAAACCCCACACACACACCACACACAAAACCACACACACATACCACACACACACACCACACACACACACACACACACCACACACACACAAAACACACACAACCACACACACATCACACACACACACACCCCACACACACACCACACACACACACACACAAAACAAACTCACCCCCACCCACCCACCAATCCACTAAACCCACCCACCAACACACAAACACACACCACACACATTAAACACAACACACCACACACACACACACACAACACACACACACACACAACACACACACAACACACACACCACAGACACACACACCACACACACACACACCACACACACACAACACATACACACCACACACACACATACACCACACAAACACACACTACACAGATACACATAAAAGACCACACACACAACACCACACAACACACCACACCCCACACAAAACCACACAGCTACACACACCCCACACACAACACACACAAACACACTCACTCACTCAAACACACACACACTCAACCACATACCGACCCCCCACCCACCCACCTAAAAACCATCCAACAATCAAACACACACACACACCAAACACACCACACACACACACACACCACACACACACACACACAAACACCACACACACACACCACAGACACACCACAGACACACCACACGCACCAGATACACACACACCACACGCACCAGATACACACACACACCACACGCACCAGATACACACACACAACACATACACACACACTATACACACAAACGACACACTACACGCCAGAGCACACACAACACCCAACCACAATACACACACACTCCAACACATACACACACACACCCGTCCATCCAAAAACCAAATCCACCCACCCACACACACACAAACCCACAAACTCAGCCACCCACCCACACATACACACACACACCAACAAACCCACACACACACACACTCACTCACTCACTCACACACTCACTCTCACACACACACAAACCCACACACACACAGACACACACCGGCACACACACACACCCACCTACAACCCACCCATCCAACACACACCACACACACCACACACTACACACACTACACACCACACACACACCACACACACACACTACACCACACCACACCCGTCAACCCACCCACACACCCCACCCACAGCACCCATTCCCAAAAAAACCAGCTATCCATCAAACCTTCCACTCAACCCACCCAAACACACACACCGCCCCCCACACACACACACACCCCACGTCCCCCCCCCCACACAGACACACACACACCGACATACACCGAAACACACACACACACCTACCCACATACCCTACACACACACACCCACCCACACACACACACACACACTCATTTGCTCACACACACACACACTCACTCACACACACACAAAGCCACACACACACACACACACACAAACCCACAAACCCACACACACACACCGACACACACACAAACACACACACAACACACACAAACACACCACACACACACACCTCACACACATACATACCACACACACACACCATACACACACCACACACACACACACACCAAACACACACCAAACACACACACACACACACCTAACACACACACATACCAAACACACACACCACATACACACAAACCACACACACACACGACACACACAAACACACACCACACTACACGCCAGACCACACACAACATCAAACCACACCACACACACACACACACTCTGACACATACACACACATCCACCCATCCAAAAGCCCAATCCACTCACCCACCCACACACACACACAAACCAACAAACCCACCTACCCACACATACACACACACACTCACCCACAAACCCACACAAACACACTCACTAACTCACACACTCACTCACACACACACACAAACCCACAAACCCACACACACAACGACACACACACTGACACACACCGGCACACACACACACCCACCTACAACCCACCCATCCACCACACACAACACACACACACATTCTACACATCACACACACACCACACAGACACACACACACCACTCACACACCACACAACAAACAGCACACACAAACACACAAACACAAACACACATACACTCAACCACACACCCACCCACCCATCCACACACACACACACACAAACACAAACCCACCTCCACACACACCACACACACACACACAAACACAAACCCACCTCGACACACACCACACACACACACACCACACACATACACCACACTACACACACACCACACACCAAACACATCACACACACACTACACACACAAACACCACACACACACACCACACACACACAACACACACCACACACACAACACACACCACACACACAACACACACCACACACACACACACCACACACACACACACCACACACACACACACACCACACAAACACACACCACACACACAAACACTCCACACACACACACCAGATACACACACACCACATACACACACACCACATACACACACACCACATACACACACACCACACACACACACGACACACTACACGCCAGACCACACATAACACCCAACTACAATACACACACACTCCCACACATACACACTCACACCCATCCATTCAAAAACTAAATCCACCCACCCACACACACACACACACAAACCCACAAACCCAGCCACCAACCCACACATACACACACACACACATACACACACACACTCACTCACTCACTCACACACTCACTCTCACACACACACACACCCACAAACCCACACACACTCACACTGACACACACACAGACACACACCGGCACACACACACAACCACCTACAACCCACCCATCCACCACACACTACACACTACACATACACCACACACACACACTACACCACACTCGTCTACCCACCCACACACCCCACCCATAGCACCCACCCACCCTTCCACCAACCCTTCCACTCCACCCACCAACACACACACACACCACAACTCACGCCACACACCACACGACAGGTCACCCACTCACGCACTCACACACCCTCCCCCACACAGACACACACACACGGACATACACCGAAACACACACACACCTACCCACCTACCCTACACACACACACACACACACACTCACTTGCTCACACACACTCACTCACACACACACAAACAAACTCACAAACCCACACACACACCACACACACACACCACACACACATACATACCACACACACACACCACACACACACACCACACACACACACCACACACACACACCACACACACACACACACACATACCAAACACACACAAAACCCACCCATCCACCACACACCACACACATCACACACTACACACCACACAAACTACACACTACATACCACACACACACCACACACCAAACAACACACACACACACCACACACACTACACCACACACCACACAAAACCACACCCGTCCATCCACCGCACCCATTCCCAAAAAAACCAGCTATTCACCCACCATCCAACCCAACCCACCCACACACACACATATACACACACCACACCACACACACACACCACATACACACACACATACCAAACACACACAAAACCCACCCATCCACCACACACCACACACATCACACACTACACACCACACAAACTACACACTACATACCACACACACACCACACACCAAACAACACACACCACACACACTACACCACACACCACACAAAACCACACCCGTCCATCCACCACACCCATTCCCAAAAAAACCAGCTATTCACCCACCATCCAACCCAACCCACCCACACACACACATATACACACACCACACCACACGCCACACATCACACACTCACGCACTCACACACACACACCTTCCCCACACACACACACACACCGACATACACAGAAACACACACACACACCTACCCAGCTACCCTACACACACACCCACCCACACACATACACACTCACTCGCTCACACACACACTCACTCATACACACAAACAAACCCCAAACCCACACACACACACACCACACACACAAACACACCACACACACACACACACACCACACACATACATACCACATACACACCAAACAGACACACACACACACACACTCTTCATACACACACACCACACACACACCGACACACACCGACACACAAACCCACTAACCCGCAAAAAAAACCACCCACCCACACACACACACACACACAAACCCACAAACTCACCAACCCACCCATACACACAAACACACACAAACCCACAAACCCGCACCACACACCACACACTACACACACCACACACACCACACAAGCAACACACGCACCACAAACACACCACGCACAAAACCACACACACACACACCCCACACACACACACCACACACACACACACCACACAATCTCACCCCCACCCACTCACCAACCCACTCAACCCACCCACCCACACACACACACACACACACCACACCACACGCCACACATCACACCACACGTCACACACTCACGCACTCACACACACACACCCTCCCCACACACACACACACACCGACATACACAGAAACACACACACACACACCTACCCAGCTACCCTACACACACACACACACACACACACCTACCCAGCTACCCTACACACACACACACCCACACACATACACACTCACTCGCTCACACACATACTCACTCACACACACAAACAAACCCACAAAACCAAACACACACACACACACCCCACACACAAACACACCACACACACACACACACCACACACATACATACCACACACACACCAAACACACACACACACACCAAACACACACACACACACTCTTCATACACAGACATCCCACACACACACACGACACACACAAATACACACCACGCACTACCCTACACGCCAGACCACACACCACACACCACACCAAACCACACACCACACACATACACATACACACACACACTACGACATATACACACCCACTCATCCACAAACCCAATCCACCCACCCACACACAAACACAAACCCACAAACCCAACCACCCACCCACATACACACCACACACACATCACACACACATACATACTACACACACACACACCAAACACACACACACACCAAACACACACACACCAAACACACACACACACACTTCATACACACACACATCACACACACGACCCACACAAACACACACCACGCACTACCCTACACGCCAGACCACACACCACACGCCAGACCACACACTACACACCACACCAAACCACACACCACACACATACACACACACACGCACACTCCGACACATTCGAACCCACCCATCCAAAAACCAATTCCACCCACACACACACACAAACCCAACCACCCACCCACACATACAAATATACACACACCTACAAACCCACACGCACTACCTCACAAACTTACTCTCACACACACACAAACCCAGAAACCCACACACACAAACCGACACACACACGGACACACACCGGCACACACACAAACACACACACCCAACTACATCCCACCAATCCACCAAACCACACACACCCCACACACTACACACCACACAGACACACACACCCCACACACCACAAACCAAACACCACACACACACACACACAAACCCACACACACACACACACACACACACCGACACACACCGACACACAAACCCACCAACCCGCAAAAAAAACCACCCACCCACACACACATGCACACACAAATCCACAAACTCACCAACTCACCCAAACACAAAAACACACACAAACCCACAAACCCACACCACACACTACACACACCACACACACCACACAAGCCACACACGCACCACACACACACACCACGCACAAAACCACACACACACACCACACACACACACACCACACACACAAAACCACACACACACCACACACACACACACCACACACTCTCACCCCCACCCACTCACCAACCCACTCAACCCACCCACACACACACACACACACCACATACTTCAAATACAACACACCAAACACTTCAAAAACAACACACCACACACCACACATCACACACCACACACACACACAACACAGACACACACACCACACACACACACCACACACACCACACACACACACACACACAACACACACACACACACACTACACACACACACCACACAAACACACACTACACAGACACACATAACAGAGCACACACAACACACCACACACCACACCCCACACCACACACACCCCAGCCCACACCACACACAACACCACACCACACCTCACACCACACCCCACACCACACCACACAAACACCACACACACCCCACACCACACACCACACACACACCACACAGTTACACAAACCACACACACCACACACACACACACACACACACTCACTCACACGAACACACACACAGTCAACCACAAACCCACCCAACCAAAAACCTAACAACCCACCCCTACACACACAAACCACACACATATACACTACACACCACACAGAAACACACACACCACACACATACACACACCACACAGAAACACACACACCCCACACATACACACACCACACACACACCACACACACACAAACACACACAAACATCCTACACACATACCACACACACCACATTCAGACACACATCATACACACACCACACACACAAACACACCACACACACACCACACACACCACACAAACATACATACCACACAGACACACATTTACCACACTCACCAAACACACACCATACACACACCACACACGACACAAAACACACCACACACAAACCAAACCACACCACACACACACACTCCGACACATACACAAACACACCCACCCATCCAAAAATAAAATCAACCCACCCACACACACACACAAAGCCACAAACTCAGCCACCCACCCACACATACACACACACCTACAAACACACCAACACACTCACTAACTCACACACTCACTCTCACACACACACAAACCCACAAATCCACACACACAAACCGACACACACGGACACACACCGGCACACACACACACACCCATCTACAACCCACAAATCCACCAAACCACACACACACCACACACTACACACTACACACCACACACACACCACACAGACACACACACACCAAACACACACCACACACCAAACACCACACACACACACACACCACAAACACATACACACCACACCCACACAAACCCACACACACACCGACACACAAACCAACCAACCCGCCAAAAAACCCACCCACCCACACACACACATACACACACAAACCCACAAACTCACATACCCACCCATAAACACAAACACCCACAAACCCACACCACACACCAAACACTACACACCCCACACACACACACAAACCACGCACAAAACCACACACACACACACTACATACACACACACACCACACACAGACACACACCACACACACACACACCACACACACACACACACTACACACACACACACAAACACTACACACACACACACACCACACTCTCACCCCCAACCCACTCACCAACCCACTCAACCCACCCACACACACACACATACCACACACCACACACTTCAAACACAACACACCAAACACTTCAAACACGACACACCAAACACTTCAAACACAACACACCACATACACCACACATAACACACCACACACACACAACACAGACACACAACACACACAACACAGACACACACACACACACACCACACACACAACACACACACACACACACACAAACACTACACACACACGCACCACACAAACACACACTACACAAACACATATAACAGAGCACACCCATCCAAAAATAAAATCAACCCACCCACACACACACACACAAAGCCACAAACTCAGCCACCCACCCACACATACACACACACACCCACAAACCCACACCCACACATACTCACTCATACACTCACTCTCACACATACATAAACCCACAAACCCACACACACACACACTGACACACACACGGACACTAGCCGGCACACACACATACACATACCTAAAACCCACCCATCCACCACCCACCACACACTACAGACTACACACCACACACACACTACACACCACACACACACCACACACCAAACAACACACACACACCACACACAAACACACTACACCACACACCACACAAAACCACACCCGTCCATTCACCGCACCCATTCCCAAAAAAACCAGCTATCCACCAACCCTCCCACTAAACCCACCCACACACACACACACATACACACACCACACCACACGCCACACACCACACCACACCACACGCCACACACCACACCACAAGTCACACACTCACGCACTCACACACACCCTCTCCACACACACACCGACATACACAGAAACACACACACACACACACCTACCCACCTACCCTACACACACACACCCACCCACACACATACACACACTCACTCGCTCACACACACAATCACTCACACACACACAAACAAACCAACAAACCCACACACACACACCACACACACAAACACACAACACATACACACACACACCACAGACACGCCACACACACACCAAACACACATACATACCACACACACTTCATACACACACACCACACACACACACAAAGCCACAAACTCAGCCACCCACCCACACATACAAACACCCACCCACAAACCCACACCCACACACACTCACTCACTCACACACTCACTCTCACACATACATGAACCCACAAACCCACACACACACGCACTCACTCACAAACTCACTCTCACACACACACAAACCCACAAACCCACACACACAAACCGACACACACACCGGCACACACACACACCCACCTACAACCCACCAATCCACCAAACCACACACACACCACACACTACACACTACACACCACACACACACCACACAGACACACACACACCACACACACACCACACACCAAACACCACACACACACCACACACCAAACACCACACAAACACACACACAACACACCCACACAAACCGACACACACCGACAAACAAACCAACCAACCCACCAAAAAACCCACCAACCCACACACACACATACACACACAAACCCACAAACTCACAAACCCACCCATAAACACAAACACCCACAAATCCACACCACACACTACACACACCACACACACACACACAAACCTCGAACAAAACCACACACACACACTGCATACACACACACCACACACAGACACACACCACACACACACACACCACACACACAAAACCACACACATAACCACACACACACACACCACACACTCTCACCCCCCACCCACTCACCAACCCACTCAACCCACTCACACACACACACACAGACCACACACCACACACTTCAAACACAACACACCAAACACTTCAAACACAACACACCACATATATCACACACCACACACACACAACACAGACACACAACACACACAACACAGACACACACACACACACACCACACACACACACACACACACCACACACACACACACTACACACACACACACAAACACTACACACACACACACACACACCACACACACACACCACACCACACACACACACCACACACACAAAAACACACACATAACCACACACACATCACACACACACACACACCACACACTCTCACCCCCCACCCACTCACAAACCCACTCAACCCATCCACACACACACAGACCACACACCACACACTTCAAACACAACACACCAAACACTTCAAACACAACACACCAAACACTTCAAACACAACACACCACATACACCACACATCACACACCACACACACACAACACATACACACATCACACACAACACAGACACACACACACCACACACACAACACACACACACTACACACACACATACAAACACTACACACACCACACAGACACACATAACAGAGCACACACATCCAAAAATAAAATCAACCCACCCACACACACACACAAAGCCACAAACTCAGCCACCCACCCACACATACACACACACACCCACAAACCCACACCCACACACACTCACTCACACACTCACTCTCACACATACATAAACCCACAAACCAACACACACACACACTGACACACACACGGACACAAATCGGCACACACACATACACATACCTAAAACCCACCCATCCACCACCCACCACACACTACACACTACACACCACAAACACACTACACACCCCACACACACCACACACCAAAAAACACACACACAAACACACTACACCACACACCACACAAAACCACAACCGTCCATTCACCGCACCCATTCCCAAAAAAACCAGCTATCCACCAACCCTCCCACTAAACCCACCCACACACACACACACATACACACACCACACCACACGCCACACACCACACCACACCACACGCCACACACCACACCACAAGTCACACACTCACGCACTCACACACACACCCTCTCCACACACACATCCTCTCCACACACACACCGACATACACAGAAACACACACACACACACACCTACCCACCTACCCTACACACACACACCCACCCACACACATACACACACTCACTCGCTCACACACACAATCACTCACACACACACAAACAAACCCACAAACCCACACACACACACACCACACACACAAACACACCACACACACACACACACCACAGACACGCCACACACACACCAAACACACATACATACCACACACACACTTCATACACACACACCACACACACACACAAAGCCACAAACTCAGCCACCCACCCAAACATACACACACACCCACAAACCCACACCCACACACACTCACTCACTCACACACTCACTCTCACACATACATAAACCCACAAACCCACACACACACGCACTCACTCACAAACTCACTCTTACACACACACAAACCCACAAACCCACACACACAAACCGACACACACACGGACACACACCGGCACACACACACACACACCCACCTACAACCCACCAATCCACCAAACCACACACACACCACACACTACACACTACACCACACACACACACACACCACAGACACACAAACACCACACACACACCACACACCAAACACCACACACACACCACACACCAAACACCACACACACACCACACACCAAACACCACACACACACACACCACACCCACACAAACCCACAAACACACCGACACACACCGAAAAACAAACCAACCAACCCGCCAAAAAACCCACCCACCCACACACACACATACACACAAACCCACAAACTCACCAACCCACCCATAAACACAAACACCCACAAACCCACACCACACACCAAACACTACACACACCACACACACCACACACGCTACACACGCACAATACACACACACAAACCACGCACAAAACCACACACACACACCACATACACACACACCACACACAGACACACACCCCACACACACACACCACACACACAAAACTACACACATAACCACACACACACCACACACACACACACCACACACACAACATACACACACACACTACACACACACAAACACTACACACACACACACCACAAACGTACTACACAGACACACATAACAGAGCACACATAACACACACCCCACCCCACACCACACACAACACCACACCTCACACCACACATCACACCCCACATCACACACCACACCACACCCAACACCACACACATGCCACACCACACACCACATCACACCCCATACCACACACCACACCACACACCACACCCCACACCACACCCCACACCAACCCACACCACACACCACACACACACCACACAGTTACACAAACCACACCCACACCACACACACACACACACTCACTCACTAACACGAACACAATCACATTCAACCACACACCCACCCAACCAAAAACCCAACAACCCACCCACACACACACACAAACACAAACCCACCCCTACACACACACACATACACTACACACACCACAAAGAAACACACACACCACACACATACACACACCACACACACACCACACACAGACACACATCATACACACACACCACACACAAACACACCACACACACACCACACAAACATACATACCACACACACACACTTACCACACTCACCAAACACACACCAAACACACTAAACACACACACACCACATACACACACCAAACACACACACGACACACACAAACACAACACACACACTACTACATGCCACACCACACACCACACTACACGCCACACAACACACCACACAACACACCACACACCAAACCAAACCACACCACACACACACACACTCCGGCACATACATAAACACACCCACCCATCCAAAAATAAAATCAACCCACCCACACACACACACACAAAGCCACAAACTCAGCCACCCACCCACACATACATACACACACCCACAAACCCACACCCACACACACTCACTCACTCACATACTCACTCTCACACATACATAAACCCACAAACCCACACCCACACACACTGACACACACACGGACACAAACCGGCACACACACATACACCCACCTAAAACCCACCCATCAACCACCCACGACACACTACACACTACACACCACACACACACTACACACCACACACACACTACACACCAAACAACACACACACACACCACACACCAAACAACACACACACACCACACACAAACACACTACACCAAACACCACACAAAACCACACCCGTCCATTCACCGCACCCATTCCCAAAAAAACCAGATATCCACCAACCCTCCCACTAAACCCACCCACACACACACACATACACACACCACACCACACGCCACACATCACACCACACCACACGCCACTCACCACACCACAAGTCACACACTCACGCACTCACACACACACCCTCTCCACACACACACCGACATACACAGAAACACACACACACACACACCTACCCACCTACCCTACACACACACACCCACCCACACACATACACACACTCACTCGCTCACACACACAATCACTCACACACACACAAACAAACCCACAAACCCACACACACACACCACACACACAAACACACCACACACACACCACAGACACGCCACACACACACCAAACACACATACATACCACACACACACACTTCATACACACACCACACACACACACACGACACACACAAACACACACCACGCACTACCCTACACTCCAGACCACACACCACACACCACACAAAACCACATACCACACACATACACACACACACACACACACACTCCGACACATACACACCCACCCATCCAAAAACCCAATCCACCCACCCACACACAAACACAAACTCACAAACCCAACCACCCACCCACACATACACACACACACACCAACAAACCCACACACACACACACTCACTCCCATACTCACTCTCACATACACACAAACCAACACACACAAACCGACACACACACGGAGACACACCGGCACACACACACCCACCTACAACCCAACAATCCACCACACACACCACACACTACACACTACACACCACACACACACCACACAGACACACACACACCACACACACACCACACACCAAACACCACACACACACACCACACACAAACACACACAAACCCACACACACACACACACACACTGACACCCACAAAGCCACCAACCCGCTCGAAAACCCACCCACACACTCACACACAAACCCACAAACTCACGAACCCACCCATGCACACAAACACACACAAACCCACAAACCCACACGCACACACACACACACCGTCCATCCACCCACCCATACCCAAAAAAACCAGCTACCAACCCACCCTCTCATTAAACCCACCCACACACACACACCACACCACACGCCACACAACACACCACACGCCACACACTCACACACACAAATACACACACAACCCCCCCCCCCCCCAAACACACACACACACCGACATACACCGAAACACACACACACACATACACACCTACCCACCTACCCTACACACACAAACACCAACCCACACACATACACACACTCACTCGCTCACACACACAATCACTCACACACACACACAAACAAACCCACTAACCCACACACACACACACCGACACACACACCAACACACACACAACACACACAAACACACCACACACATACACACACCACACACACACCAAACACACATACAAACCACACACACACACACACCACACAACCACAAAACACACACCAAACACACACACCAAACACACACACACACACACTTCATACACACACCTCACACACACACGACACACACAAACACACACCACGCACTACACTATACGCCAGACCACACACCACACACCACACCTAACCACACACAACACACAAACACAGACTCCGATACATACACACACACACCCACCCATCCAAAAACCCAATCCACCCACCCACACACACACACAAACCCACAAACCCACCCACCCACTCACACATACACACACACCCACAAACCCACACACACACACCGACACACACACGGACACACACCGGCACACACACAAACACACCCACCTACAACCCACCAATCCACCACACACCACACACACACCACACACTACACACTACACACCACACACACACCACACAGACACACACACACCACACACACACCACACACCAAACACCACACACATACACACCACACCAAACACCACACACACACACCACACACACACACACAATACACCACACACCACACCATAACCACACCACATACCACACACACACACACACACACCGACACACACACAAACCCACCAACCCGCCCAAAAACCCCCACACACACACACAAACCCAAAAACTCACCAACCCACCCATACACACAAACACATACAAACCCACACGCACACACAAAAAACACACCGACACACACACCCACACACCCGTAAACCCACCCACACACCCCACCCACCCACCCATACCCAAAAAAAACCAGCTACCCACCCACCCTCCCACTCAACCCACCCACCCACACACACACAAACACACACACACCACACCACACGCCACACACCACACCACTCGCCATGCACTAACGCACTCACACACACACATACACACACAACCCCCCCCCCCCCCAACACACACACACACACACCGACATACACCGAAACACACACACTCACTCGCTCAAACACACACACTCACTCACAAACACACACACAAACAAACCCACAAACCCACACACACACACACACCGACACACACCAACACACACACACCACACACACAAACACACCACACACACACACACCACACACACAGCACACACACATACATACACCACACACACAAACACTACACACACATACCACACAAACACACACTACACAGACACACATAACAGAGCACACACAATACACACCCCACCCCACACCACACACAACACCACACCACACCTCACACCATACACCACACCCCACATAAAACCACAACCCACATCACACACCACACCACACCCAACACCACACACATGCCACACCACACACCACATCACACCCCATACCACACACTACACCACACCCTACACCACACGCCACACCAACCCACACCACACACCAAACACACACCACACCCCACACCTACCCACACCACACACCACACACACACCACACAGTTACACAAACCACACACACACACCACACACACACACACACACACTCACTCCCACGAACACACACACAGTCAACCACACACCCACCCAACCAAAAACCCAACAACCCACCGCTCACACACAAACACAAACCCACCCCTACACACACACACCACAAACACATACACTACACACACCACAAAGAAACACACACACCACACACATACACACACCACACACACACCACACACAGACACACATCATACACACACACCACACACAAACACACCACACACACACCACACAAACATACATACCACACACACACACTTACCACACTCACCAAACACACATCAAACACACACGAAACACACACACACCACATACACACACCACACACACACACGACACACACAAACACAACACACACACCACTATATGCCACACCACACACCACACTACACGCCACACAACACGCCACACAACACACCACACACCAAACCAAACCACACCACACACACACACACACACACACACTCCGACACATACATAAACACACCCACCCATCCACACAAAAAATCAACCCACACACACACACAAAGCCACAAACTCAGCCACCCACCCACACATACACACACACCCACAAACCCACACCCACACACACTCACTCACTCACACACTCACTCTCACACATACATAAACCCACAAACCCACACACACACACACTGACACACACACGGACACAAACCGGCAAACACACATACACCCACCTAAAACCCACCCATCCACCACCCACCACACACTACACACTACACACCACACACACACTACACACCACACACACACCACACACCAAACAACACACACACACCACACACAAACACACTACACCAAACACCACACAAAACCACACCCGTCCATTCACCGCACCCATTCCCAAAAAAACCAGCTATCCACCAACCCTCCCACTAAACCCACCCACACACACACACATACACACACCACACCACACGCCACACACAACACCACACCACACGCCACACACCACACCACAAGTCACACACTCACGCACTCACACACACACCCTCTCCACACACACACCGACATACACAGAAACACACACACACCTACCCACCTACCCTACACACACACACCCACCCACACACATACACACACTCACTCGCTCACACACATAATCACTCACACACACACAAACAAACCCACAAACCCACACACACACACCACACACACAAACACACCACACACACACACCACAGACACGCCACACACACACCAAACACACATACATACCACACACACACACTTCATACACACACCACACACACACACACGACACACACAAACACACACCACGCACTACCCTACACGCTACACCACACACCACACAAAACCACACACAACACACATACACACACACACACACTCCGACACATACACACCCACCCATCCAAAAACCCAATCCACCAGCCCACACCAAAACACAAACTCACCAACCAAACCACCCACCCACACATACACACACACACCAACAAACCCACACACACACACACTCACTCCCACACTCACTCTCACATACACACAAACCCACACACGCAAACCGACACACACCGGCACACACACACCCACCTACAACCCACCAATCCACCACACACACCACACACTACACACTACACACCACACACACACCACACAGACACACACACACCACACACCAAACACCACACACACACACCACACACAAATACACACAAACCCACACACACACACACACACACTGACACCCACAAACCCACAAACCCGCTCGAAAACCCACCCACACACACACACACAAACAAACCCACAAACTCACGAACCCACCCATACACACAAACACACACAAACCCACAAACCCACACGCACACACACACACACCGATACACACACCCACACACCCGTCCATCAACCCACCCATACCCAAAAAAACCAGCTACCAACCCACCCTCCCATTAAACCCACCCATACACACACCACACCACACGCCACACACCACACCACACGCCACACACCACACCACACGCCACACACTCACACACACAAATACACACACCGCCCCCCCCCCCCACACACACACCGACATACACCGAAACACATACACACACACACACACATACCCACCTACCCTACACACACAAACACCCACCCACACACATACACACACTCACTCGCTCACACACACAATCACTCACACACACACACACACAAACAAACCCACTAACCCACACACACACACCGACACACACACCAACACACACACCACACACACAAACACACCACACACGCACACATACACACACCACACACACACCAAACACACATACAAACCACACACACACACACCACACAACCACAAAACACACACCAAACACACACACAAAACACACACACACACACTTCATACACACACACCTCACACACACACGACACACACAAACACACACCACGCACTACACTATACGCCAGACCACACACCCCACACCACACCTAACCACACACAACACACAAACACACACTCCGATACATACACACACACCCACCCATCCAAAAACCCAATCCACCCACCCACACACACACACAAACCCACAAACCCACTCACACATACACACACACCCACAAACCCACACACACACACTGACTCACTCACACACTCACTCTCACACACACATAGACCCACAAACCCACACACACACACCGAGACACACACGGACACACACCGGCACACACACACCCACCTACAACCCACTAATCCACCACACACCACACACACTACACACTACACACCACACACACACCACACAGACACACACACACCACACACACACCACACTCCAAACACCACACACACACACCACACACCAATCACCACACACACACACCACACACACACACAATACACCACACACCACACCAGAACCACACCACATACCACACACACACACACACACACAAAAACCCACACACACACACACCGACACACAAACACACACACAAACCCACCAACCCGCCCAAAAACCCCCCCACACACACACACACACACAAACCCACAAACTCACAAACCCACCCATACACACAAACACATACAAACCCACACGCACACACACACACCGACACACACACCCACACACCCGTCAACCCACCCACACACCCCACCCACTCCACCCATACCCAAAAAAAAACAGCTACCCACCCACCCTCCCACTCAACCCATCCACCCACACACACACAAACACACACACACACACACACCACACCACACGCCACACACCACACCACTCGCCATACACTAACGCCCTCACACACACACATACACACACAACCCCCCCCCCCCTACACACACACCGACATACACCGAAACACACACACACACCTACCCACCTACCCTACATACACACACACCCACCCACACACACACTCACTCGCTCACACACACACACTCACCCACACATACAAACAAACCCACAAACCCACACACCGACACACACCAACACACACACCACACACACAAACACACCACACACACACCATACACACACAGCACACACGCATACATACAACACACACACCACACACACACACACCAAACACACACAAAACACACACACACACCCTTCATACACACACATCACACACACACACACGACACACACACGACACACACAAACACACACCACGCACTACACTACACGCCAGACCACACACCACACCAAACCACACACACCACACACACATACACTCCGACACATACACACACACCCACCCATCCAAAAACCCAATCCACCCACTCACCCACACACACACACAAACCCACAAACCCACCCACCCACCCACACATACACACACACACACCCACACACACACCCACAAACCCACACACACACACATTCACTCACCCACACACTCACTCTCACACACACACAAACCCACAAACCCACACACACACCTACACACACACGGACACACACCGGCACACACACACACACCCACCTACAACCCAGCAATCCACCACACACCACACACACACCACACACTACACACCACACACCACACACACACCACACACCAAAATCCACACACACACACCACACACACACAATACACCACACACCACAACTACACCACACACCACAACTACACCACACACCACACACTCACACACACACACACACACAAACCCACACACACACACACACACCGACACACACCGACACACACAAACCCATCAACCCGCTTAAAAACCCACCCACACACACACACACACAAACCCACAAACCCACACACTCACACACACACACACACAAACCCACACACACACACCGACACACATCCACACACACAAACCCACCAACCCGCCTAAAAACCCACCCACACACACACACACACAAACCCACAAACCCACCCACCCACCCATACACACAAACACACACAAGCCCACAATCCCACACGCACACACACACACAAACCGACACACAAACACACACCCGTCCACCCACCCACACACCCCACCCAAAAACCCGACCCATACCCAAAAAAACCAGCTACCCACCCACCCTCCCACTCAACCCACCCACACACACACACACACCACCACACGCTACACACCCCACCACACGCCACACACTCACACACACACATACACACACAACCCCCCCCCCACACACACACACACACCGACATACACCGAAACACACACACACCTACCCACCTACCCTACACACACACACACACCCACCCACACACACACCCACACTCACTTGCTCACACACACACGCACAAACAAACCCACAAACCCACACACACACCGACACAAAAACCAACACAAACACACCACACACACAAACACACCACACACACACACACACACCACACACACACCACACACACATACATACCACACACACACACACCACACACACACACACAAAAAAACACACTCACACACTTCATACACACACACCACACACGCACCACGCACTACACTACACGCCAGACCACACACCACACACCATACCAAACCACACACCACACACACTCCGACACATACACACAATCCTACCCATCCAAAAACCCAATCCACCCACCCACACACACACACAAACCCACCCACCCACACATACACACACACACACACACTCACTCACTCACACACTCACTCTCACACACACACACAGACCCACAAACCCACACACACACCGACACACACACGGACACACACCTGCACACACACACACACACCCACCTACAACCCACCAATCCACACACACCTCAAACCAAACACCACATACACACCACACACTACACACCACACACACACCACACAGACACACACACACCACACACACCAAACACCACACACACACCACACACACACAATACACCACACACCACACCACAACCACACCACACACCACACACACCACACCACAACCACACCATACACCACACACACACACACACACACACACACACAAACCCACACACACACACACCGACACACACACACACACAAACCCACCAACCCGCCCAAAAACCCACCCACACACACACACACACAAACCCACAAACCCACCCACTCACCCAAACACACAAACACACACAAACCCACAAACCCACACACACACCCACACACCCGTCAACCCACCCACACACACAAACACAGACTCGTCAACCCACCCACACACCCCACCCACACTCCCACCCCACCCATACCCAAAAAAACCAGCTACCCACCCATCCTCCCACTCAATCCACCCACACACACACACACCACCACACGCCACACACCACACCACACACTCACGCACTCACACACACACACACACAACCCCCCTCCCCCACACACACAAACACCGACATACACCGAAACACACACACACACACACACACCGACATACACCGAAACACACACACACACACACACACACCTACCCACCTACCCTACACACACACCCACACACACACTCACTCGCTCACACACACACACACACAAACAAACCCACAAACCCACACACACACACACACACCGACACACACACCAACACACACACACCACACACACAAACACACCACACACACACCAAACACACACACACACACACACTTCATACACACACACCACACACACACATACACACACACACAAACAAACCCACAAACCCACACACACACTCACACCGACACACACACACCGACACACACACACATATCCACAACCCACCCACTCACCCGAAAATACCACACACCACATACACACCACGCACCACACACACCACACACCACCCACACACACACCACACCACACAGCACACCACACACACACACAAACCCACAAACCCACCCACCCACACACACAGACACACACACACACACAAACCCACAATCCCACACACACACACACACACCCAAACAAACCCACTCACCCACCCACTCACCCACCCACATAAAAAAACCACACAGCCACCCAAAACCCAGAACCACCGACCCAAACCCACCTAAAAAAAACCCACCCACCCACCCAAAACCCAACCAATCCCACCCACACACACACACACAAACACACACGCACGCACGTACGTAAGCACGCGCACACACACACACACACACACTCATACATACATACATACATAATAGCTGTCCATCGTTGTCGATGAGGACCGCCGACATCATCCTTGTCACAGATTTCCCTGTTGGGTGTGGATGCGCATGTGGCTGAACTGGCCAATGCCGGCACGAAAACATCTGCTACATATCGGGAACACGAGGTTTGTATAAGGTGATGGTGTTTCCACTGTTCGGGATTTCCGGGTCTTGCGTCTGCTCTGGTCTTTCACAACACGGTCGTCTTCGCCGGTAGCTACACCCAATTTGACTGCGCTTCTCCAGTCAGATCTGTTTTGCGCAAGACACTGCCAGGTGTCGATGTCTATCTGGCAACTTTTCAGTGAGTCCTTCAGACCGTCTTTGAAACGATTCTTTGGGCGCCCTCTCTCGATCCATCCCTCTCTCAGCTCGCAGTTGAGAAGCTTCTTTGGGAGCCACTCGTCTGACATACGGACGAGATGTCCGGCCCATCCCAGTCGTACTTTTTCTACCAGTGCATGGATGCTGGACATGTTAGCCTTGATGTCAGTGAAACGATCTTGCCATCGGATGTGGAATATTCGCCTCAGGCAACCTGTGTGGAAGTGGTTTAACCTCCTTGCATGTCCAGAATATACAGTCCAGCTTCCGCAAGCGTATAGTAGGCTTGGAATGATGGCTGAACGGTAGACTTTGAGTTTGGTCTTCACGCTGATGCCACGACGTGCGCAGACCATCGAGCGCATTCTACCAAAGGCTGTGCTGGCTTTTGCTATTCTGCTTTCCACCTCATCGTCTAGGCTGACAGATCTCTACAGTGGGCTACCAAGATATGTGAATTTGTCTACGACATTCAGCTTCTGCCCGGTGACTGTAGTCTCTGTTTTTGTGTACGGCATGCCTGGTGGTGGTTTGGTACATGACCTCTGTTTTTTTGGGATTTATGGTCAGGCCAAAATTTTCACATGCGGCAGAGAACCGGTCCATTCCAACCTGAATGTTCAGTTCTGAGTTGCTCATTAGAGCGCAGTCGTCAGCAAATACAAGTTCTCTGATTATGTCACCAATCACATTGGTTTTGGCCTTCATTCTTATGGGATTGAGTAACTTGCCATCTGTGCGGTACTTTATGGGTATTCCAAGCTCCAGTGATCTGAAGGCGTCTGTCATCGTGGCCGCGAACATCATGCTGAACAAAGTCGGGGCGAGTTCACATCCTTGTTTTACTCCGTTTGATACTAGAAACGTTTTAGATATTGCTCCGCTGTCCAGTACACGAGCACACATGCCTTCGTGTAGCTGTTTCACCATGGTTATGAACTTGTTGGGGCAGCCAAACTTGGACATTATCATCCACAGCCCTCCTCTGTTTACTCTATCAAATGCCTTTGTCTAATCAATAAATGTGTTGTACAAGGCCTGATTTTGTTCCCGACACTTATCTTGTACTTGGCGAGCGGCAAAAAATCATGTCCACTGTTCCTCTTCCGGCTCTGAATCCACATTGGCTTTCTGGGAGATGGTGGCTATGTTCAAGGTGTTTGTGGAGCCTGTTTAGCAGTAAGCGCGCTAGGATCTTGCCTGCTACGGAGAGTAGCGATATTCCACGATGATTGTCGCATTCCTGACGGTTGCCTTTTCTTTTGTACAGGTGAACGATTGAGGCGTCCTTTAGCTCCTGCGGAATTTTTCCTTTAGCCCACATGTGGCAGAATAGTTCAATGATCCTTCTGGTGAGGGATGGGCCAGCTGTCTTATATACCTCTGCTGGTATTGCATCAGCTCCTGGAGCTTTTTCTATAGATAGTGAACTGATTGCCCTGTCGACTTCCTCCTCAGTGATGACTTCAACCAACGCCAGGTTCAGTTCCACCTGCGGCATTCGCCGGATGGCCTCTTCATTTATGGACGATGGGTGGTTTAATATTTTGCAGAAGGGGTTTGCCCATCTGTCTAGAATCTGAACCTTATCTGTTAGCAGTGCCTCATCCGCACTGCGAACTGGAGTATTACTAGAGGGCTGCGGGCAGTAGAGAGCTTTCAGTGTCTTGTAAAACCGTTCGGTGTCATGACGCTCGGCGAACATCTCAATTTCGTCAGCTCTTTTGTTGAGCCAGGAGTCTTGCATCTCTCTAAGCCTGGTCTGACAGAATTGCGAGCAGTATTGATGGCAGCTTTTGCTGCCGGAGATGATGTGTCCCTCTTGTATTCCTTGTGCGCCTCATGTTTTGCATCGAGAAGGCCCCGTATTTCCAGATCGTTCTCATCAAACCAGTCCTTATGCTCGCGCATGAGTGGGCCAATGTGTTTAACAGCTGTATCGTAGAGTGTGTTTTTTTTTATTGATGCCCAGTTCTCTTCGATGTCGTTCTTTTCAAAACGAAGCTCAAATAGTTTGCCCTCAAGCTCGTCCTGAAAGCCTCCTGTCGTGGGTTCGTATTTCAGCTGAGAGACATTTAGCCTCCTTGGTGGTTTCGTTCCATGGGGGTGCATTTTGGGCTGGATCTTGAAGTTTAGCTTGGCAATGACAAGTCGATGGTCGGTCCAACATTCTGCACCACACATGCTCTTCGTTACCATAGCATCCACGCGATCCCTACATCTGATGATAATGTAGTCAATGAGGTGCCAGTGGCGAGACCATGGGTGCATAAATGGTGGTTCTATTTCGGACCGGAAGTCGGAAAGCTGTGTTTGTAATGAGTAGTTCATTTGTGGCACATGTCCTCAGAAGGAGCAGTCCGTTACTATTGCATTTTCCGATACCATGTCTGCCAATGGCCCCTTCCCAAACTATGTGGTCTGTGCCAACCCTAGCGTTAAAATCACCGAGGATGACCAATTTGGCAGATTTGGGGACTGCAGCGATGAGCGCCTCAAGGTCCTCATAAAACTTATATTTTGTTTCCTGAGGATTTGCCATACATACATACATACATACATATATACATGAATTCATGCATGCGTCCATCGATCGATCCATCCATCCATCTATACATACATATACACACATACACGTACATGCATGTACAAGCGCATATATATTTATATATATATATATATATATATATATATATATATATATATATATATATATATATATATATATATATATATATATATATATATGGGGTTTCTCGGCTAGAATAAAAAACCGGCTCGTTGCTGAACGAAGTGGCGCATACGAGACTACAACATCAAGTATGAGAATGGGCTAGATCTCGAGTCGTATAGATGGGATGTTGTGAGAGCGACGTTCTGCAAAGGACATGCTACAAGATGATGAAACAAAAGTGTCTCGTGGAAGATAACATTCAAGTTGTTTCTTTCCTCAAAGCGTGTAATGTAAAATAGGCAAATATAAAATAAATGGTAGATGGCTGGCCCATAGTAGTTGATACTGTCGCTTTTGCTGCAGTGTTCAACACATCTTATATGTTGCGAGGTGAAGTGAACAGTCCCCTTTATTGATATACATTAATTGCATAAAATGATCTGAGAAAGTTAAACATTTACGTCTGGTGAGATTATGTGTGACGCGGCTTGCTGTGGTACCTCCAATTTTAACCTGAGAGCGAGTGTTCTAAGAACTTTGTCACTCGGACACTACAAATTGCGTAACGAGAAGTAACGAGACAAAAGCATCTAGATACTTAAAAACAAAAATTGTTGTAACTTTTATTCTTATACTTCGGCCAGCCGGAGGGATTCATAGGGTTAATTAATTAATTCTACCTACCCTGGCCGTAGTCACGAAATGTGCAGGCTAAATTTGTATTTCGTCATCAATATTTAAAAATAAGATCCTTATCGGGACTCATCTTTGACTAGAAAATAGTATTCAAGCTGTTTAGTCAGTCGCCCGCCAAGCGACACAGCCAACATAATACGAAAACCATATTCGAGGGTAAGCTTGAATGATTGCTTTTTCAGAACGTTCTGACAATCTTTATTAAATGTCTCCAAACAAAAGATATAGCATTTCTAATATCTATATGGCAATGCAGAGACAGAACAGCCTGAAGAAATTATGGCAGGGCACCAACAAAATGATAAAAGTAAAAGTCTTGAGAGCCTGTGTTTTTCCTGTGGCAGTTTATGGCGGTGAATCATGTCGATTACCAAAACTTCTAGACAAAGAATCGAATCCTTCGAATCCAAATGTTACAGAAAGATCCTCAGAATACCCTGGACAGAGAGAAAAACAAATGCAGACATTCGGCAAGAGTTGAGCATAGAAGAGAACTGGTTTATCAATTCCATTTTGGCTAGAAAATGCAAGTACTTTGGTCACATCAAGAGACACAATGGTCTTGAGAGAACAGTGATGGAAGATATGGTGCCAGGCAAAAGAGGAAGGGGTATACCAAGAAGACGATGGCACCAAGAAATCCAGGAATGCCTGAGTATGACTGTGGTGGAGGCTGGTGTTTTGGCAAGGGAACGAGTTTCTTTCAGACAGACTGTGATGGGAGCGACGTTCTACAAAGAACATGTTACATGATGATGAATATCGGGTATATACTGCTTTCGACACAAACTATTCATAGTCGTAAACGTGAGATAACTGAAGACAACAACACCGGTTAATAAATAATTTAAGAAATTATGACGCCTTTGGCATCGCTTTGGGCCAGAGCCAAAAATGGTGTTCGTTTTACTACAATGATGATGTTTGACAAATGGGAGGTTGAAATAGTGTGATTTCACAGCACCATCAATATTAGTATTGTTTTCTAAGTTAAAGTAACGTTAGTCTCATTTTCTTTTCTGATCCTTGCTCCCAGTGTCAGATTTGATCCTTATTTAAGGCACAGGGGAAACATTATACGGGAAATGAAATGGCCGAGAAAGATTATTAATGTCAACAAGAGAGATATAATTAGGAATGAGGACATCATAAATATTGTGCGAATTTATCCTTATGCTGAACACATATCAAGACATAGACACGATAATTCAACCTGATCAAATACAATTGCGCTCATATAACAGAACAGATCTGATGCACAAGAAAGACCGAGTGGCAGGTGATTAGATGATAAAGCAGAATTCCTACCAGCGCGTGCTTACAACTACTGGTGCAGCACATATGTTCTAAGAGACAGTAAACATGAAGAAATGTTCATCTAATTCTTTAATTTTTGTTTTAGCATCAACATGTCTAAAACTGGTGTTTCAGCCAGTCACCATTTATCAAACATCACAATACAAAAAAAACAGCGCCATGGAACTGTCGATATCTTCGCCTTTCCAAAGCAGTATCCTCAACAGAGACGCGAATATCGATTATGATTGTCAACAATAGAACTAGGTTTGTGTTTTTTTTTGGACGACTGCTAGTGAATGTCTGGGATCGGCAAGGTATCAGAATTGCCACCAAAATTGAGGTAAACTGAGCTTTCATGCTTACCATCCGTTCTGTACGCCTGAATAAACATAAAGAGTATGTCGTTCACATCAGAAGGATCAGCTATTGCCATGTTGGCTGTCTCCGACAGCTGTTCAAGGTCAACAGGCAGGATAGACTGCCATATTTTGACGTACTCAATGGTATGACTTGGCTTGGCTTCGTTCGTTCTCAATCTCCCACTACCAAACCCTGAAAGGGCTTAAGCAGCAGAATGTAGTCCAGAGAACGGAATGCGTTGTGTTGTAGTTTACAGCTTAACTGCGATGTTTGCACCTATCGGTCCAACACATCCGACTTCAGCAAGCATTCTTTGAGTACTTCATTTTGGAAAAAAAACATTGTTCACAAAAATACGTACTGCTCAACAGTGAGGTCACATTTGGGGCACTTTATGTGATCATTGGATTTTCTTTATGAGGAAAATAATATGTATAAATGTCCAGTATCCTCTAGTTTCTACACATTGATTTTAGAATCTCCTTCTCTTACAAGTCATAATAATTTGCATGTTCCTCAAAACAGCATTGGGGTCGACATCAAATGATGGTGAAAAACACTTTAGCCTTGTGAATTGTGATGTACCATCTTTGAGACCATTTACGAGCTATGCATATCATTAACGCAGCCGCCATAGATTGTAAAATTAACACAACATGACTTCTGCTCTTAAAGTAACAAAGACATTAATATTTCATTCACGAAGGTTACTCTCCCGCATCTCAGTTTAATTTTCAGAGTCTTGATGTACCATATGTCCTTAAGCGTGTAACTTGAAATTAAGATAATTAAAACGCCGAATAGTGTCAACTAAAAACACAAGCTGGTAAATCAACAGACACTGATATTTCTTTGAATAGTTGAGAAATCAAGATGACCTAAATTAAAGTCTGACAGGTGGGATTTAATGTAACCAAACAGGCTTGAGTTTTGACCAAGTATAACTGTTGTCTTCCACAAAGCTTATACCCACCATGATGTTGAAGAATGTGTAAATACACCTAACAGAGAAAATAACTAACTGCGTTGTGTGTGTTGTATCTTTTTAGTCATCTAATGCAGCGGAGAATGACATGAAATTAAACGCACGCTTATTTAAGGTTCACTTTGAAAACATCTCCATTGAAAAACTTGTTCACACATTCTTCAGCGGAAAATGGTTTCGAAATGTTTGCAATTTTGTTTATTAATTAGAAAGCTCACTCGAACGACATTCTCTTAATATCAATCGAAAAATTCACTTTGCTGATCTTCCAAGGAATTCTTTATTTTCCAGGGAACTGTAACTCTCATGTTTGGACTGGAAATGGTGAATCAAGTTATATTCTTTAAGAATATAAACTTTTTCATTACAAATTAAACACGAAGTTAGTCTTTCCTCGATAGGACGAAATTATGTATCTACTTTTCCGTTTTGTTGTTGTTTGACATTGCCATTCTCTAACTATCTTGTGTCAACTGATTACCAACTTTCAACGTCTTCCTTAATAAAAATGCAAATACTATCGACCACGATTCTTCCCTTTACCCATACTGATAACAAGACAAATCTACATCACCCTATTGACATGGAGAACGTAGAAAAAAAACTAGCGTCGCCAAGATTCATCATTATCAAAGACGTCTACAGACACTATCTTCGCATGCTTTAAGTTTATTCCAAACACGCGTTTAACATACTCGATCAGAGATTTAAAGAAATAATTTCTCTTTCGTCGGCACTGATTAGCAACTCATTGTCATTGTTATTCTTGTGTGTTCTTTGTGTGTGCGTATGTCATTTTTAAATACCATTTCTCTACGCCCACGGGCCGCAGTGTATAGTATTTTTCAATCAACCTCGGTGGCCAGTCAAAGTTATCTGTGAGGGGGGGGGGGGGGGGGGGGGGGGGGGGGGGGGGGGGGTTATGTTTTCGTCTGCGGTCGTAGTTTGCTCACACTTGAGATTTATATGTTGTCAGATGGGCTTGACATGTTGCTACCATGCCTGATCACCGCCTCCATAAGCAGCTCCATCGTGGTGAGCTTAAGGCATCAATCCCTAAACTGATGGAGGCAAATTAAACTTTTCAAAGACTCTCAGAAAGTATCCCTGAACAGTTCCGTATGTGTTGTTATCTTTTAGGAGATGCTTGATCTGGGCCACTCAGCCAGGCGCTTTGTCGTCACACATTGGAGCTCGCATCACCGAACGAATAACTACTGCTGTAAAAATTAACTGCCCGGAGGCTGGTAGGTAGCCCGATTAGGCGGACGAGAGCCAGTCCTCCCACAGTATAATAATAATAATAATAGCCGTCCATCGCAAGCGTTGATGACAACAGTAGTCAGACATGTTGTGTTGCACCTCGCTAGTGAGTTTGAATGTGGCTGTATAGTCCAATTCTACCACGGAAAATTCTTCGTCATACGTGGCATTTAATGTCAGAATTGGACATGTGAGTGTCAGTTGTTTTGTCTTTTCGCAAAGTTCGTTTTTTTCTGCACTTCGAAGGTCCGAAGTCCCTCAGCAATGGAGGTGCCTATGATGTTGGTTCTACACCATGCCTTGCGGTCCTGTGCGAGGCACTCCCATGTGTTTGCATCGATGCTGAAGCGTGTCAGATACACTTTGAGAGAGTCTTTGAAATACTTCTTTTGGCCACCGACTTGACGCAGGCCATCTTTCAGCTCACCATGCATTAGTTGTTTTGGGATGCGGTTTGTCTGGCATGCCCACGACGGGGCCGGTACACTTGATCTGGGTCTTCTGCAACAGTGTGTCGATGCTCGGCATTTTTACCTTCTTGGGAATCTTTGCGTCTGATATCCTATCCTGCTACTTTATTCTGAAAAATCTTCGGAGGCACATTGTATGGAAGTGATTTATTTTCCAAGCATGCCCGCTGTACACAGTCCACGTCTCACTGGCATACAGAAGGATGGGGAGCACTACAGCTCGGTAGACTTTGAGTTTTGTATCAAGCCTAATACCCTCCGATTCCAGACACTGTTGCGCAGCCTCCCAAAGGCAGCACTGGCCTTGGAGATTCTGTTAATGACCTCACAGTCAATAGTAGTTTCCCTGGAAAGGGTGCTGCCAAGGTACGTGAGGCTGTCTACTGATTGGAGGCACTCGTTTTTTACTCTGATATCTAGGTCGCGATATGCATCACTCTGGGCAGGCTGAAACATGACTTCGGTTTGTTTTGTATTAATTGTAAAACCGAACATGTCGCAGGCTGTTGAGAATTTGTCCACATATGTCTGCATGTCTCTTTCGGTGCTGGCAGTGTGGGTGCAGTCATCAGCAAAAAGTAAGTTTGAGATAGTTCTGTCTTTTACTTTGGTGTGAGCTTGCAGTCGCCTGTGATTGAAGAGTTTTCCATCAGTCCTGTATTTTATTCCCACTCCGTTTTGGGTACAGCCCTGATAGCTGACGCTGGGCGTGGCAGCAAACTTCATACTGAAGAGTGTTGGTGCTAGTACACAGCCCTTCCTGACGCCATTTGACACAGTATATGAACTTGATGAGTGGCTAAGTACTAAGCTTCACGTAATGAGGATGATGCCCTTCCAATTTCATTTAACCAGTTAGTATGTGGACGGTTGCGGAGGCATGGTGGAGAGTGTCGTTTCCAATCTCTGTTGTCCATAGCCTTTTTTTACAGCTGGTAGACGGGGACGTCCTCGGTAAAGTTGGTCACATGCTCAAATTAAACCAAACGACGATCGCTTAACATGGTATGTATGTTTTCAAGACCTGTCCGTTGGATGACTATGTCGTTTGATACCCAGCTATATCAGTGGATGAAACGGATGTGCTACACGTGTGAAAGACTTGAGTCTGTTTCTAATCGCTCTGCAGAATAGTCAAGGAGAAAGATAACTCAACTACCAACGTCTCCCACTTGTGTCTCATCTGTGGTAAAATGTGTCGCGCTAGATATCATTAAATAGTGAAAACGGCCCCATGGGGCTAGACATGGCTGACGATGTCGCAATATTGGCTTGCATTTACTTGAATTTAAATGTTCATATCGCTGGCGTGGCAATCTCTTCAATGAGGTGTACGTATTTCTAAGAGGAAGTACAAACTCTCATAAAAAGCAAATACAAATGTTCCTCCATTCATATAAGTCTACTGTTTTGACCTGTAACTACTCAGGATAGGGGTCGTTTACACATAACGTTACACCTTTGAAAAGAAAGGGGGGGGGAGACATTTTGAGATGAAATGAGACGAGGACGGGGCTAGGCAGAAGAAATGTGACACCACACAATTAATTTTGTTATTGTCTTCCACACTAAAGTTATCTTAGTCTACTATATTAGTTATGTTTCTTAGCTGCTCTCTGCTGACCAAAAGTGTTCGACTTGGTCGATATTCAAGGCACATGCAAAGAAAATAACATTGTGTGAAATGTCACTAGCAGAGAAAAATTTAGAAATAACAACATAGCAATTATTGAGAGATCTACTCATTGTGGCTAATAAACTCTAGAATGCAGCCTGGTCAGCTATAACTGCCCGCATACAACGCAATGAAGTCTGAGTACCAGGAAATAAGAAATTCGGGTAGCTGATGCATGGTCTGCGTAATATAAATTAAAAAGATGTACCACGCTTCGTTCAATTGATGAAACGTCAGATGCCTTTGACACTTAACGACACTAGTGTACATACAATAGGTACAGTAGATTAAGCACGCATTCAATATCAGAGTGGAACATCTGGACAAATAATAAGTACAGTAAAGTAAGCACACATAACAATATCAATATAGGGGGACGGCGTGAGCTAGTGGTGAAGTAACACGGTTCATAAGCCGAAGGTGCTAGATTCGCTCATCAACCACAGCACCGGCCGTTACACCGGGGAAGCAAACCCTTAGAAAATGCAGGAGGACGCAAACCCTTACATAAAATGAATGTCGATGTAGGATGCACTGAACAGAAAGGCGCAAAAGAAAAACATAGTCTAACCCACATTGCCTTGGGGGAAAAGAGAAATAAAGCGAACGCAAAAGAAAAAAGGAAAAATGTCAGTATGGAATTAATCTTTTCAAAATAATTTCAGAAGGCATTTTGTTAAACTCTGCATTCTCAGGCTACTTGTATTTGGACTAAACAGGAACCTACATTGGTGAATGTCATCACTATGATCATATTGTGTCGGTCCCTAACTTGCTTACACTACTACTTCAATAAAGCCTGTTGTAATTTGATAGAAATATTCTGCAAGGATGTGGATATACTCCGAATCATTATACATATCATATACGTGTGTTTTGTAGGTTGTTTTTTTTTTAGGAATAGAATGTCAACTTCGTATTAAGGTGCAGGATATTTGGTGTTTAATAAGCGTAGTTATTTTCGTTTCGAAAAGAGTATTGCACATGGTAGAAAATTTCGTTCCTGCACTTCAAATCAAATTTACACTTAAATTTATTTTTTGAAAAATAGGCAAACAGAAAACTTTACAAAATGGCATGAAAAAGCACAGCTTAGTCTTAATAGAGATTTATTTGCTTCCATTTTCATGAAACCTAGCGTTTGGATTAACTTTTTTATACACATTATTCTCTTAGGGCAGCATTAAATCACGGTTAGTTTGCTATTTAACATATACTTGACGGTCTGGCCAGTTCAAAGTCAACAAAAGCATATACATGTACTAATAAAATCTAGGCTTTTTCGAAAAGATGTCAAGTCTTCAAGGTCTGAGCGAGAAAGTCAAGATATTTGGGGTGGGCAGCATTTCTAAGTCATACTTAGAACATTCTTGTGTTAACGGCCGTCAATCAGAAAACTCGTGTTCAAGCAAATAATCGCAATATGATTGGGACAATGTCAATACAAACAATAAGAAAACTGAGAAAATGTGATTTGATAAATACATAATTGTAGCCATAAGTATTGACTGCATGATCGTTTGAAGAAATACCTAATTTTATTAGAAAGCGATTACCTGCAATAACTATTTAAAGTGTGTAAGATAATTATTTCATATAATTTCCCACAGTTAATAATGACATAATTAATTGGGGATGTTGTTGTTTATATTTTTTGCAATTGAATTAATAATAATTATTAAAGTATGTTATTATTTGTGATATAAAATGCAATGATAATATATATTCACCTTTAAATGTTAAAAAATCTGTACAATCTGGCAAGTCCTGTAAAATAAATTAGGCTTCGTAAATTTATATACAGGACTAACGTATTTGGTATAATCAAACATGAGTCTACTGCCGTTGGAGGTAAAGAACAACTACGTGTTTTATGCATCATAATATTCAGATTGAATTAAACAAATATAACGTGCATGCGTCCCAAATGTTTACTAGTATTAAACCATAATGATCTGCGCTAGACGGACTGAGAATGAGTGACCTGCCGCTGTCTACTAGCCAGCAGAATCTGCTGTTATGTAATTAAATGAAATTCATTTCGTAAATGGTGAATGTGAAACAGACGCGCGTCTCGTGCATTGGATTAATGTGCATAATGTGTTCTAAAGTTGTCAATATCTTTTCATATTTCTTATTAATAGAGCAATTCCTTTACAGCGCCGGGAAGTTTCCGCCCCCAAGGTTGGAAGATTTAAAGTTCTCGTTCAGGTAAGCAGTTGTCAGCGTTCATTTGTATTAACGTATAAATATTCACTAATATTCTGATTGTATAATATACGAATGATTATTAAAGCGTATAAAGTCAAGAGAAATAACAAAATTCATGTCTATAGATCGACTCAAATATTAATGTCAAAATGCTGATGTATTTTTTTTCTTCTCCAGAGCAGTTTTGAGATAAGCAAGCAGATGTTTTGTTAATGTGCATGTCCTGAATTACATTTGATTTCGAACAGCACCTGAAACTGTGCCACTAAAGAGCGTATGAAGTTGTTATGTAGAGAGATTGTATTCGTATATTTTTCTTAATTGAACAGCCTGTTATATTTTGGTTCATTTCGTCAATAGTTCTTATATAGGTCCCTATACATTATTTGTTCTGCATCAAACGTAAGCAAAAAGTTATGTTTTGAACATTATCATTACTGTTACATGCAGCCATTGGTTAGAGATGGGGTGGAGGTTAAAGGGTTCACCCCCCCCCCCTTTCCTCCCCACTTTTTAATTAGATTTTGGAGAAAAACGTTTAATGATGAAATGTGAAAACGGTTGACGCCAATTACAAGGTTGTGGATCTGCTCATAAATATATTGCGAGATGTAACGTGCTGTCCAAATTATCTGGATGTGAAATTTGAGACGGTTGGCGTACAAGTTAGTCATGATATAAAAGTATTGGCTAAATGTAAAGTCTCAGTCAATTGAAGATTCTGTTGGTAATCATATAGTCATTACTAACCTCTGAGCTTGCCACATACTACTGTATCTGTTTGTTTTTTATCTGCCTTCCTTTGTTACTGTTGCTCTCGATCTTGAATTATTGATTCAAGAAATCAAAAGGTTATAGAAACACACCTTTGTAATCATCAGTTTTGGCCGAGAAAAACAGTTGAATCCATTTAAGCATATGAGTTGACAAGAGTGAAGTTACGAATAATAATCATTACAACAGCATGAACAGAAAGAAACATGCATACATTTAGATCCTCGGATTGATTCTCTGCTGCTTGTGACAACTTTTACTTGACCATTAACGTGAAGAAAACGACGGTCATAAATAATGTTTGCAAAGATACGCGATCGAAGAATGTCATCCATTGTTGAATCAGATGAACAAAACTCAATTTTGATTCCAAAGGGGAATATGACGCACAGATTCAATTTAAGACAATTAAATGAAAAACGATTTAAATAAAAGTATCTACAAGTACATAGCCACTTTTAGCCAAGATTGACTAATGGATGATGCGCACTTTTCTTTCTTTATCGCGAAGTTGTTTCGCCTCACCGTGTTGCATGAACTTCTTTTCGCCCATTTTGAGTTAACTCGTCAGAGTGTACATAAACTCGGATCTGTCTACAGCTTCGTTCGCTCAGGATCTGAGAGTTATGCTCAATGCTTTCACGTCCCAGTTACACCATATTTTAATTAATCAAAATTGTGGTTGAGCGACTGTTCTTTCGTCAACAGCCAGCTGTCCACATAAAAGCAAGCATCTAAATTTAGCATACGTATACGCGGAGAAGGATTTTGACAAGTGGGTAAGAATTAAATATTATAGAACCGCAGAATACAAGGACACCTACTATATAATGTAAGAAGATTATACCAGACGAATATAAATGTATTAAGAACAACGGGTGGAATCATTCACGCTATTAAAAAACAACCGGCGTATGACAAGGCTCAGCGTTTTTACCATTACTATTCAACGTCAACATGGATGAACACATACACAACAGACAGCAGTCATAATACTGTACCAGAAGTGGAATCTAACAAATCAATCATTATTGTGTCCATAGTCATTGATGAGGACCGCCAACATCTTGTGCCATAGGGCCTACTACTTTTGGGGGGATTATCGGTGCGTGTGATCTCTCCATCTTCACTTCTGTCGCTAGACTTCGTGGTGAATTGCCAGGTCAATTCCAGTATCTGTTACTAACCTAGCGGTTGGAATCCCATAGAATTCGATCGCCAATTTTTGGGACTGCTGGTGGTGGAAGCGTAAATTAGACCAAGGTAGAGACCCACAGCATGTCATGCATAATATATGCTGCTACGCTAATTATATAACCAAACCTGATGTTATAGCCACACATTCCCCTTTTTGTTACATATTCTCTGTGGGGCGAGATTCCATTAAAAAAAATTTGAATATATTTTTATATTTTTTTTGCTGGGGGCAGCGGCCTTTAAGCATACTTTTTCCGATTACCAGGTGCCAATTAATGTTTAACGTGCGCGCCACTACACACGGGTGTCTGATCTCACTACTCAGAGGTCATGTAAATTTTTTGGCGGATGGTCCACGTGACAAAATGTTTCCACCGTGATTTAAACCTGCGATCTCCAGCGAACACCTAATCTCGAGACCATTGGGTCCTCCGCTCGTGATACTTAATGCGAGGGCACAGTTCTTTGCATGACTGGTACACATAGTCTGCAGCTCGTACTGGCCTACTGCTATGCCATCTACTGTATACTTTCTTATTGCGCTTCTCACCTTTGCACGTGGTGGTCCACGATGACTGCAACGACCTTTTTGTCTGTCTTTCCCGGTTGAACGATATTGCATCAGGTTTTTCGCAAGGGGTAGGGTTCAATTTTCAGCTCTTGAATTGCTTCTTTGGACATCCTGGGGATCACTTTTTAAAACTCAGCACGCCATTCAGAAGCTTGTTTGGGAACCATTTGCCCATGGTATTTCAGATGTTGATGACATAGGCATCCTCAGGCATAACGTCAATTAATCTTTACAGTGCATAAATCAGCTCAGCGAAGCAAGAGTGGTTGTTGGCTTAAAAATAAATAGACACAAAACTCAATAGATTGTGGACAATTTGTACACACAAGAGGATATTCTGCAATGGAATAATCACGTCAAAAACGTTAATCAAAATATTTACTGGACCAAGAAATGACGTACTCAAGCAAAATAAATCGTGAGATCTCAAGAGAGATAACAGCGGAATGGCTCAGCTTCAATCACATCAAGCTCCTACTTCAACAGAGGAGAAACAAAAAGGCAAGAGATCATACATTCAACACCACAGTCATCAAAGCCATGATATATGGCTGCTAGAAATGGTATCTACGAAAGACAGATACAGAGAGGCTTCGATTTATTCAAACAACGATTAAGCGAAGAACATTAACAGTTTTACTCTGGGACCACATCCACAACACCGTAAATCCGGCGCCAAACCTCGTTCAACGCCGTCAAAGATACGGCGCTGATGAGAATGTACAAATGGGCCGGACAGATGGTGCGCATGCCTAACAACAGATGGAAACAAAAATGGAAAATACAAAGATCCCAAATCAGATGGAATTGACATGTATTCGTATAGTCAAAGAACGCTTCCTAAAGCAACTGCTGTTTTGTGAGCTCATATCAGAAAGAGATCATCAGGATGACAGAAGAAATGTTTGAAAAGGACATACCAAATTGATGTCAGGTTCTGAGAGAGGCTTGTACAAGACATCGCCATCATGCACTGTGTACACAGCTTTGATCATAGTATAATGACCTAGACAATAAGACACACTGTCCAAAAGTATAGTATATTCAACAGCAGCTGGTGCAGTGGTAGATCATTCGCTTTTCAGGGCAAGCGCACGAGGTTCAACTTCCGCTACCAGCAGTTCTAATTGACTCAGCTGTAAATGGGTTTCTGGCTGACGGCTCGGGAAGGAAAAGGACAGCGAGAAAGAAAACAGGCTGTGGCTTAGTACAGTGAGGGCTCCAACACTTCATCCCTGACCGCAGTGTCTGCTATGGGACTACATTATAGCATTAATTTGAGTCCTGAGAGAAAAGTGATTCCTCTTCAGTCATTGCATTATGCGAGGTTCCCATTTTAATAATTTTACAATTGTCCATTTTCTCCATTCCTGAAGTATTGTTTATGTCTCTAGATTTGCGTGAAAGGGCATTTGAATATCTTCTTGATCTTGATTTTGACGACCCATTTCTCAGCCTAGCTGAGGGTCTCAACTTTGCCTCCAGCGGACTGTCTTGGGCCACGGAAGTCCAGTGCATGGTAAGCCCTCCTCTAGAGGTGTCTCGGATGTAGTTGTGTACAGTAAGGAAGTAAGACCAATGCCTTGGAGGTCTTCACCTCGTTTCTTTTTACCTCGGGGGTACCAGATTGCTGTCGTCGCTCTCCATCGACCATCGTTTCGTCGCAACATGTGACCTGCCGATCTATGTTTTGCTTGCCTGCATAGGTTACCGCATCATTCACAAAGGACAATAAATGTCGGAATTGTATATATGTTGCATACGTTGGTTCAGGAGAGTAATCAAGAGAGGACTGAGCCACTCTCAATTTGTCCTCCAATGATTTTTTAAAATGTTTTACCACATGTGCAGGGAGCACATTGGAATTGAAGAGAGACGATCGTATGTTCTGGTCTTGGCAACCGTCCAGAACCCGTGTTAATGGACAAGAAGGCTAAACCTGGACAAAGACGGGAACAAGCTATGGAAGCTAGTCAGAGCCATGAACGACGAAACCCCGTCAAACAAACATATAACCATCAAGCAGGGCGAGAACTTGATCACAGGTAAGAAAGCCGCAAACGCTTTTGTCGATCACTATGCCAGAGCAAACCACATCGAGGTCCCTGCAGATAAGCATACAGTCATTAGCGAAGAGCTAAAGGGTCGCGACAACATCAATACGGCACCTGAAGAGCACATGATTGCCAAATTAACAATGCGCGAAATGGAAGAGGCCATGAGAACATTAAAGAAAAGGAAATCTCCCGGAAAAGACGGGATAACAAACGAAATGCTGATGGGGCTGGGCCAAACAGCGAAGAGGAAACTGCTATCGGTCCTGAACCAAAGCTGGAAAAGGGGAATTGTACCCCAGGAATGGAAAGACGCAATACTGGTACCAGTACCAAAAACAGGAAAGGACAAAACAGATCCAAATGGATACAGGCCCATCAGCCTACTGAGCTGTGTCGGCAAGCTGATGGAACGGATGATAAACACCAGACTGATGTGGCATCTGGAAGAAAAACGAATACTAATTCCATAGCAAGCCGGATTTAGACAGCACAGATCCTCTGAGGACCAGGTCATCCTCATAGCCCAGGAGATAGAAGATGCCTACCAGGCACAGAAACACACAGTAGCTGTTTGGGTGGATCTGGAAAAGGCATTTGACAAAGTCTGGAAAGACGGACTTTGAGTCAAGCTAAGAAGAAGTGACGTTTGTGGGAAAATGTACAAGTGGATCAACCACTTCCTCAAACAAAGAACGGCCAGAGTCCAAGTACAAGGGCAGATGAGCAAAAAGGTGACACTCGAGCAGGGAGTACCCCAAGGGGGAGTACTGTCACCCACACTCTTCCTGGTATATATAAACGACATCACAGAGAATATACCAAGGAGAGTCCATAGCTCAATGTTTGCAGACGATCTGGCTATGTGGACCTCTGAAAAGAATCTCACCATAGCAAGAAATCGGATGCAGACGGCCCTAACATCGCTGGAAGAGTTGGCGAACTCATGGCTGGTCAAAATAAACGAGGAGAAAACCACATGCACAATATTCTCGCTTTCATTAAAACCCCAAAATACAAAATTAAGTCTAAATGGCAAATTCCTGCAGCCAAACGACAACCCAACCTATCTGGGAGTCACATTTGATCGGCGCATGACATGGAAAAGTCAGATTGAGAGAATGGCAATCATGGGGAAACTTGCTGACACAAGCTGGGGAGCAGACGAAGGCATACTAAAGAAACTGTACACTGGAAGAGTGAGACCAGTTCTCGAGTATGGCATTGTGGCATGGACAACAGCAGCAAAGGCGAACTTCGATAAAGTTAGCAAACTTCAAAACCAAGCCATGAGAGTTATAACAGGAGGCATGAAGTCAACGCCAATTGTAGAACTTGAAAAGATTACAAAACTGCAATACGTGACCGATAGAAGAGACTGCAGAGCCCAGCTGCAGTCAGAGAAACTCCGAAGACTGACTGACCATCCAATGCACCAGAGACTAAACAATTTGGGAAATGGGAAACTAAAGCGGAGAAACTTTGCAGAAATAGCCAAGGCAAAGATGCACGAAGATCCCATAAACGCACTAACAACACCAAAACCCATCACTACTGTACGAAAACCTACCTGGAGGCAGGATATATTTCCAGAGGTGGTAGAAAATATACCAGGTATTGGAAACAAAAACTGCCAGACTGAAAAAGAAAGGAGAGATACTACCCTAAGCTTCATATCGAAAAGCTACCCAAGCATGGACTGGACCCATGCATACACCGACGGTTCTGTAACAAACACTACACAGAACGGAGGGGCAGGAGCATTCCTGAACCTACCAAATGGCAGATAAATAACACTGTCATTCGCTACTGGTAAGTACACAAGCAATTTCAGAGCGGAGACAGAGACACTGAGGGCGGCAGTGGAAGAAATGGTGACACACAATGAAAATGAAAGCCATATAGTCCTGCTTACAGATGCTCTCGCCGTAGTCACAGCGCTAAAAAGCCAGAAAAATACTGAGCTTAATGACTTAAGAGCAGTACTCTGCAAACTGTGCCAGCAGTCCGCACCAAAAAGGGTAGTGGTACAGTGGGTCCCATCACACTGCAACATCAAAGGCAACGAGGAGGCAGACAGACTGGCAAAAGAAGGTGCAAGACTACCACAAACAGATACTAGTATGACGTACGAAGAGTCAAAACGGCTTATCAAAGCCAGATACATGACCAAATGGGAAACCGAACATACTGGTTACACCAAAAACGATGCCTATTACCAGTTGAACCGAAGAGAGCAGGTCGTTGTCTTCAGACTTCGCACAGGCCACAACAGACTGAGGTACCACCTATTCAACAAATTGAAGATAGGGTGTACCGACGAATGCCCGTGCGGTACTGGTAAAATGACCGCTGAACATCTGCTGCAGAACTGCCCGACATACGAGGATCAGAGAGAGCAGATGTGGCCATTACCAGTGGAACTGCAAGACAAGCTCTATGGCAGTGGCGAGAGCCTCAGGATGACCGCCGCTTTTTTCGAAAAAATAATGGTTACTGTCTGACTGCGTACGAAGAAGAAGAAGAAGAAGAAGAAGGACAAGAAGGCTGTCCAGCATAGCAGCGATGTGCTGTCAATTCAGGTTTCAGCGTCTGTCGTCGGAACAGCGCTGTTGAACAAAAGGATTCCCAAACGTCGGGAATGTGCTCCTCTAGTGCCAGTGTTACACCAGTTAAGAGAGGAGATGCTCCCTAACGTTAAGTTTATAATTCTCCCTCCGGCTGACCTACTTACGACCTGCCTGAACTGAACCGAATCAGTTTGTTAACACTCTCTTCTGAATTGTATTTGAGGTATTCACAACACCTTACTGCCACTCTCTTTGTGATCGTATCCTAGGTATTTGGAACACCTTACGACCACTCTTTTCTAAATTGTATCCTAGGTGTTTGCAAACACCTTACGACCCCTCACTTCGGGATTGTATCCCAGGCATTTGTATCAACGTATGGCCTCTCTCTTTGTTACTGCCTCCTGAGTTTACCAACGCAGTTTGTTGTCATTCTCAAAATTCTCAGCAGGGGCAAGAACTGAACCTGTGAGCAATACAACGTATTTCTCTCTCGTACTCTAATTGACACAGTTGCAATTGCCAACGGAACATAGTGGGTTAGCTTTCTGTGAAGCTCAGCCTAAACTCTCTCTTGCTCCTGGTTTTATTGGCCCCCCAGGCTCTACCATAAACATTGCCTCTGATCACGAGATACTTCTGTCCCTACCACGTTGCCCGGCGAGCCACTCGAATCACTATTGTACCTGCAACACTTGTCAACCTAGCAAATTCCTTACACTCCTCCATTCTCTTCACTGGCTATCTTCTTCTTCTTTTTCTTCTTCTTTTTCTTCTTCTTCTCTTCTTCTTTTCGTTTGTCTCCAGATTGTGCCTTTCAGCGTCAGGTTATGAATAGGTTTCTTGACCGGGCCCGTTTATGTGCTTCTTACACTGGACGCTTTACTGCTTCTGCTATTTCTGTTATCCATATTTTGCGTGGTCGGCCCTTGGCTTTGTATCCAGTGTATCTGTATAGCATTGGTTTCTGAGGGATGCTATCTGGTGTTTGCCGCGTCACATGGCCAAACCATTTGGTTTGCTGTCGCTTCATGAGGTCTGGCACTGGTATGTACCTACTTGTTTTCTTATATCTTCGTTTCTGATGCTATGCATCATTGGTACTCCAAACATTCTGCGCAGGCATTTTATATCTGTTGTTGCAAAGTTTCTTTCATCTTTGCTTATCAATGTTTTTAATTTGTCACTGGTAGCATAAATTTGGTAAGAGTATCGAGTTGTAACAGCGTTTTTTTTAAATCCACTGTCACGTGTTTACAGTGTAATATCGATGACATTTGTCCAATAATTTGACTTGCTTTTTTACATCGGTGTTGGATTTCAGTGTCTTCTGCTAAGATTATGTTACCCAGTTACGTACAATTTGTCACCTGTTTTGCTTATAAATATTTTTTTTTCGTTTCTTGCAATCGTCATAGCTTCGATTTTCTCTATGTTGATTTTCATACCGTAATCCGTAAAGGTATCATTAAGATAGTTGATATGTTTCTGCAGTTGTTTTCCTGAGGTTGCTATTAGTGCTTGGTCATCAACAAAGCGAAGTTTACTTAAGGGAAAACTGAGGTTGTTTCCCTCACTAATGTTTGCTTTTTTACATATTACGTCTATATATGTGATAAACAGTAATATAATATGAAATTGTTCTGAATATCCTGCGTTTGTTTTTACTCTTTATTGGCTACATAAAGTTACACAGTCTGTGTAGCCAGGTTATCTCTACATCTTTTTTTGCCTTGAATAGTTAGGCAGGGATGTCATCCGGCCCTGGTGACTTGTTTGATGGTGCCGATTGTGCGTATTGTATTTCTGATTTAGCCTTTTCCGGTTCTAGCTCTCTGGTGATCTTTATATTGATATCTTGTGCTACTGTTATTTCTCCAGTATTAAGAAGCTCTTCGAAATATTGTTGCCATCTTTCCGTGATCTTTCTTTTGTTGTGTAGATCATTTCCCTTTCCATCACTACTGATTTATGTTGGGTCAAAGCACTCGTCTCTGTATCTCATTATTTTAATTTTTGTATAGAAGTTTGTTAATGTATTTTTATGGTTTAAGTTTAGTTTTTCTCTGTATACTTTCCATGTTTTTTGTTTTCACATTCTGAATTATCCTGTTCTTAGCTTTTCTTGCCAGTTTAAATTCTGCATAGTCCGTCGTTGATTTGCTCTTAACCCCTATTTTGTATTTGTTCTTTTTGTCTTTAACTGCTGTTTTTACTTTATCATTCTACCATGCTGTATATTTTGGTTCAATGCCTCTTGTTTTTACAGTTCCACGCGAGCTCTTGCAGCTTCAGTGATAGTACTATTGAACATCGCCCATTCTTCTTCAATTGCTGGGCTTCTTTTGTGAGTTTTGCAAAGCCTTCTGTTACTTTCTTTATATATTCTTCTCGTATCTTGATATCTTTAACTTTTAAATTTGATTGTTTAAAGTCTGAAGTTGTCACTCTACGTGTCAATCTGTTATCCGGCATGCGCACCACACGGCTGGTCTATGTGTATTTCCGTAACAGCGCGACATCTATGATGTCAGTGAAGGCAATTCGACGTCTGATCTCGACGTCTGTGTTGCAGATCTGGTTTCGAATGAAGATTTCCAATGTTCTTCGCTCCATCGCTCATTGGGCAACGGGGAGTCTATCTGCATCAGCTTTCCGTAGGTTCCACTCCTCGCAGCCTTATATAATGACTGTAATAACCACACTGTTGTCAGTCCTAGCGTTGCCGTTTCGCATCTGTTGCTGTATTGGATAACGAGAACAATGATTTATATTTTGAAAATGACAGCGACAATGAAGCAAATATAGCAGTTAACATAGAGTTGACAGATAGCGACGTTTTAAAATCATTTAATGGTGAGACTACGGATGATAACAATGATGATCATGGTAATGATCATGACGACAACATTCCTCAAAATCTAATTCCTGCCGTATTGGAGTTTCATCATGTCGGTTACATTGATTTTGATTAACACACCACAGCTAGCAACAATACCAAATGAAATGCGAACAGAGATGATTAACAGGGGTTCTTAATTCTTTCAAACCAAAGACATCATGTTTGCATTAAAGGGTGATCGTTGAACAACTCACAAATAGTTTACACGTCGACTTGCAAATGACGATTAAGTAAATTGATTGTGGTTGCTATATTCACCTCTGTTGTTTACTGTATATATCATCAACTCCAAATAGTCTATTTTCCTTCTAATCTGCGTCTGGATTCAGTAACTGGCAACACACAGATCGGGTGCAGAATCAGGACAACTGGCTTAGCCATCGTAAAGTATTTAATACATGGAAAGAAGCAGAAAGAAGATTATATCAAGGAAGAAGAACAGATGCCGAAGTGCAGTCACAAATTAAGTCAGACAAAAGTAACCATGGCGAAATATTTTGAAAAGAGTTCTAGCCTGTATCAGGTTTCTAGCATCTCACATTTTAGCATTTCGTGGTCATATAGAAAGTTTACATGCTGATGATGGAACAAATATTGCCAACTTTCTTGTCTTATTCAAATTAATATCGCAGTATGATCCATTGATAGCAACCCATTTGAAATCAGCTAAAGAAGATTTGGTCATCCGATCATGGTTATCGTCCGAAATTCAGAATGAATTTATTAGTCTTCTTGCCAACAAATTTATGAATCAGTTACTAATTGATATCAGAGGCAATTGTTACTATGGAATTCTTCTGGACTTGGCTCCTGATCTAGGACATCGAGAACAGGCTCTCAGAAGTAATCCGATTTGTTTATGTGGATTTTGTAAATAAAACAGGTGATATTAAAGAATCGTTTCTGGGCTATATTGAAATCCATATCAAAGATTATGCAACACTTGAGAGAGTCTTAGTGGATCAACTGAAAAATGACAATTTACCTCTAACTGATTGCCAATTTCAATGCTACGACAATGCTGATGTGAAGCGTGTGACCAGACCTTCAGCAGAGGATCGCTGCAAGAAATCATCGTACATTGTTTTGTCAATTTTGATAACTGTAGCTTGATCTTAGCAGTAGTTCATTCAGCCAACCAATGGACAATGGACATTATGTTCTTCCGTACAATCGAGACCACGTATGTTTTTCTCACGCTCCATACTTCACTGGGAAGAACTAAAAAAGACTGCGCTCATAAAAGTAAAACGTGAATCTGAAACCCGATGGAGTGCACGAGCAGAAGCTATTGTTTATAACACTGATGTTGGTGGAAATTAGTTCTTTATTGAGATTAACGACTGTTGGATGTTACTGAAAAGTCGTCCAGACACACTTCTAACTACTCCCTTTGAACTTCTTCATTTTATCATCAGCTAAGGCGAAGATGTTCTTTAAAATCTACGGATTGCTCTGCAAATTTTGTTAACAATTACAGTGTCCATAGCTAGCTTTAAATGATCATTCTGCAAACTGAAATTAATACTCTCATCCTTGCGAGCGTCAATAGGATAGAGTCGGTATAGTGATTTAGCACTACTTCATATTGAGAGAAAAGCAATGAACAAAAGACTGACGATGTTATAAGTGCATTTGCTGTCGTGAAAGCCAGGGAAATTAATCTTTTGTAAATTGCGAAACGTTTATTATAATTCTAATTAATCTCTGCTAGCTATTGTTCATGGTACTGCATACTTAATTCGCTCAGGGCGACATAGACCGTCGCTACGCCACTGGTTGGGGTGCATTTCATTGTGTTATAGTGATGTTTGTAAATCCCTTTCACAACATATTCTCACGCCAGTATAATTTTCTATGTCAATGAAACACGCAAGGCACTCCCACCTGAACCCCACCGCTACAAGGTGTTGCCTGGTGAGGTAGGGTAAGAGGTGCTGGAGGGGTATTACTTATCTAAAAAAAAAAAAAAAAAAAAGGTAATGTAACCCATACCCCTTTCGCCACCTCACCATGCAATACCTTATAGTGGTGGGGTTGAGGTGGGAGTGCATTGTGTGTTTCAGTGACATAGAAACCTATACTGGCGGGAGAATTTATTGTGACAGGGACTTACAAACATCACTAAAACACAATAGGGTATCACATTAACGTTATTCTGGACATCAGTCATGTAAGTGTGCCGTATGCTTGATTTCCGGCGCCCAGCAGAATGGCTGCCTCCGCTAAAAAAGCACTGCTCATCAAACAAATTCGGAATGATAGGAAGTTAAATGCGGTATTCGATTGATTTTTAGTGCTCTATTTGCACCTCACCCATGTCTAGCTTGCCACACAGAGTAAATCGATGGTTGTCGCTGTGTGTAGTCAACTACATTGAGCCTAGATGACAGACCGTTCACGACGCATAGCGACATCTTCAAACTGGCGACACGATGCAATTTCAGAGTGTGATGATAAGCACAACGGACCACCATCGGTCTAGATCGCGACAAACAAGTAACACATGCAGCAGATGCATATAGCTACTAATTTATGTTGAGAATTTCGATGCGTCAATATTTGAACAAATAGTACGAACAGTAGTGGAACTTCAGTTATGCAAAGCTCAATTTGGATTCCGAAGTGGTGTGAGTTGCATGGATGCGTAAGTCACTTTAAGATAATTAAGCGAAAGAGAAATGGAAAATGAAAAACTTCTTAATATTGCTTTTACTGTTCATGGAAAAGCTTCTAATAGAGTAAGTAGGAATAAATTAGGGGCGTCGTTAGAGGATGGAGGAGTTAAAGATCAACTACCTGATATAGAATAACCGATGGCATCACAGATGCTGCTAATGAAATTCATGTTTGCCAGATTTCGTCCCACCTTCGATAGCGCTCAACCTATTGAACAATCTGGTTTTCAACTTTCTCCCACTGCTGTCGCCTATCGAAGCATCCCGAAAATACCAGACCCCTTTGATCTTCACTTTCACAGACTATTGAGAAGTAATCAATTATGTAGAACTACAATTTGTCAAATAGAACAAGGTGGCTACATGAAAGTTCTTGACAATTGCTTCACAAATTACACTACAACATTCCGTCCATTCCATCGTCGAGTTGTGGTTTCAATACAAGGGACGTCAGGGACATTATATCTCATTGAACCTCTTCTCCGTGTGCTTGGAATCAATTATCAGTCGATACGACTGGGAGGACTATTGAATCAATGTTGATGGGAGACGCTTCAGTCATGTCGGATTCGCGGACGACATCGTGCTGATAATAGAATCGGAGGCATAATGCCAATCCTATGTGAGCAGAACATAAATTAATATATTCAAGACCCTAGTCAAGACAATACTGTTTCGACAATTATGGCCTAATCTGTCTCGATGAAAAGACTAAAGAAAAATTGCCAACTTGGGCGCCTCCTCAGCATGCATAATAGTCTAGATCCAGAACTAACAAAACGTCGCTCTGCGGGCTGTGGGGTCTTCTCTTCCACCCAGCAGTCCTGTATGGATGCGAGATCATACCCTTGGCACCTATCTCTTCAAATCTAATGTGATCCCAAGAATGAGGAGGTTGCTGAAACATGACACTTACAAAGGCAATGGAGGACAAACTTCGAGGGACCCAGACCTTTATGGTCGGCCTTACTCTCCGCAACCAGCGCATGAAGAATCTCCACAATTCCGAACTATGACAGTTACCATTGAAGAGTGACGCGGTTGTTAACACGAAAAAGGCAAATCATTTGTGGCCAGGCCAAATGCTGCGAAGCAGCGATGAACGTTGGAAAAATACCGCGGACTAAATCAGACTCCCTGCATTCCACTATAATATCCACGAAACATTATAAGAACAGCCACTGGACCTTCATTGCATGGAAAGTATACTGCAAAATCACATGACATGCACTTGACCAACGTGCAAAACATATAAAATGCCAAATAGCATGTCTTAACTTAACTTAACGTCTTTATACTTGTTTCTGCAAAATTACCACAACCAGATTCTAGTGTGACCTACGAAGTCCTTAAGGTTTATTAGGGCCAGATACATGGTTAAATGGGAAACAGAGCATACTGGCTACACAATAAATGATGCTTATTACCAGTTAAACAGAAGAGAGCAGATGGTGGTCTTCAGACTCTGCACAGGCCACAACAGACTGAGGTACCATCTATTCAATAAACTGAAGATAGGTGCTACGGATGAATGCCCCTGTGGTACAAGGAAAATGACCCCTGAACATCTGCTGCAAAGTTGTCCGACATACAAGGACCAGAGAAATCACATGTGGCCATCACCAGTGCCAACACTAGACAGGCTCTATGGCAGTGTCGAGAGCCTCAAATTCAAGTTGACGTCTGACAGCGTACGAAGAAGAAGAAGAAGAAGAAGAAGAAGAAGAAGAAGCAGAAGAAGAAGAAGAAGAAGAAGAATAAGAAGAAGAAGAATATACTGGTTTAGAAGACTCTGCAGAGTTTGTATACAGCCAATTTCATTTACATTATCTTGTTCTAAAAGCTATGTGCATCCAATTTATTTGTTAAAACATTAATTGTCCCTGCCTCCACGACCTCTTGGGGCAATGCATTCCAAGAAATCACCACTTTCTGACTAAAAAAATATTTCCAAATGTCTAATCTGTACCTCACTTTAGTTAATTTGTAACTATTCCCTCTTGTTCTTATGGGTGGTTGTATTTTGAAAAAAAACTTGTTATAGTCTAATTTATCCGTTCCTCTGATTATCTTATAAACCTGTATTGTCATCGCTAATTCGTGTCTTTTCTAGACACTGTAGGCGGTTTTTCTGAGTCTTTCCTCATAACTGTAATTCGGGAATCCAACTATTAGCTTTGTTGCTCTTTTTTGTATTCTTTCCATCATGTTTATATCGCCTCTATGATAAGGTCTCCACACCTGTACACCGTACTCCAATCTAGGTCTAACTAATGCTTGCTCTTACGTTTAATATTTCTTGTTATCATACCTAACATTGCATTTGCCTTTTACACAGCTACCTGAACATGCTCACTCACCCTACCTGTATGATCTATTTTAACCGCAAGGTCCCTTTCCTTATTTATTTTTCGAATACTGTTCTCGCCCATTCTGTAATTATGTTCCATATTGGATTTACCCATGTGGATGACTGTACGTGTATCTACATTTGCCAGCTTACATACTTTTTTAAATTTGATCTAAACCTGACCTCAATATATCCACTTCTGCTTTAGATGAGACACTACTGCATAGTTTTGTGTCATCAGTAAATTATGCAATCATTGATCCCATATCAATGCCCAAATCTTTTATATATATCAAGAACAAAATTGGTCCCAAAACTGAACCCTGTGGCACTCCACTTTTCACTTCACACCACTCAGAGTACTCCTTATTTATGCCCACCCTCTGCCTTCTTTCCGTTAACCAATTTTCAATCCATTTTGCAACTTCCTCACCATGCGGTTTTACCTTTCAAAATAATCTTGTATGAGGTACAGACTATGAGGATTGACAGAATATCTGGTTCACCCAAACAAAATGTAAACAATATCGCAATTAATATTAGATCTAATACATAGACAGTATTTTGTTGAAGGATGGTAGACTTTATATCAATGAAATCGAGATTAGATCATCTGTTGTGACATCAATTACTTTAGCACACTTACATCATTTTGACAACAAAAGCGGTCTCAACCAAAGCTAACTGTGCGGAACTTAATCTTTGTCCAAAGCGTAGGAGAGCAGTTTGTACTTTGAAATGAAGTGTTTGAACAAGGTTAGCGGTGTCACCAGGAGACACATTCTGAGAAACGCTCAGATAAGATAAACAAGTCGGAACTAAAAACATGTTCCTCTTGTGTTGAATACATTTCCATTCATAAATTACTAGTTCAGCCATGTCACGAGAATGCACACTAATCAAGCTCCGCTTCTGGCTTGTAATGCCAGAACATGTGCATGATATATCATGAAAGAGGCTGGGCGGCTCTTCCTGAATAGTCAACATGCGACCGATTCTAAATTGACATTCATCAAGCGGCATCTGATCGTTGGTATGGGGCAGAAGAGAATTATGACTCATGTTTCCACTCTACGCTTTGCAGTAGTGACTTCAACGAATACACTACAGACGTTTTCTAAATGCAAATGTAAGTTACTTCGTCAATCTAAGAACAATATATCCGTATTTACAGTTGGGCTAACTGTAGCTAGACATGACTTGGAAAGTCCTACGTTTTGACTTGCTTATTCGTGTTCGTGTTTATCTTGTTTCCTTCAGGGTGACCTTAAACATTGCCAGTTCATCATCTTGACAGTGCATGATCTTGGATGCAATCGTAAGTGCTAAGTTACAGTCATAAGTTCATGTCAAGTGCCTTCAATTCCTCTGCTTTTTCTAATATCCTTGGCCAATGACTTGCTAAGCCGTCAATGACCAACTCGTCTTTAAGGGAAATAACAAACACCTTCAATGCGTCAAAACGTATCAACTTATCTCAGTAGTTTCCCTTTACTTGAGACAATTTCAAATCAATTTTATGCTATTTAACTTGGCAACCCGCCATTGTGGAAAAGGAACTGTTAATCGAAGATTCCACAGGCAAATAATTTTTTATAATTTATTTATTTCAGTGATTACTTTATACAGTAAATTTCTGCTTATCGAGGTACAGTACCACTTACGAGACGTGATCAAATGAAACAACTCTCAGTGGCTTTATTAAAACATTCGAAAGATACATCATCAATTGTTAGGAATCAAGCATACACCGAAAGTGGTTAGAAGAAGTCACTGAATTAATCTGAGTGAACGTATATTTTAGCCAGAGACACCCATCCGGACAGATTATTGGTGAGGGGCTGACTACGAAGTGCATCCTGGTCCTCCAGGAGTTCCGGCACAGGACCGACACTTCTGTCAGTGTACAAAAATAAATTGTTCTAGAAATATTGACAGGTAGACTTACCATATGGAAAGATGGACATCTGGAGTTCAAAGCTCCCATGACAGTGGTGAAAGCCAAATGAAAGTCGATGTCAATATACTGGACATACATTTTGTTGCGAGCATTGAATTTGGGAATGTTAGAACTATGTATGAGACAGACAAACTAAAACAGATTACATCAGAAATTGAAAGCTATAGATTACAAATCGTAGGGATACGTAGGAATAGATAAACAGGAACACAAAGGATAAAGACGCTTACAGGAAAAATAATGTTCTATTCTTGGAGAGAGTAATACGAGCTTGACTACGTGGGGGACTTACGAACATCACTCTAATACACTACTATACTCCAACAAACGAGAGTGACAACAGAAGTAAATGACAATTTCTATTAGAATCCGCACATAGAAATGGAAACACTACCAATACACGATCTCATTACAGCAATGAGAGCTCTCAATACGAGAGTTGGGTTGGACTACGTACAACGAAAGAGTTGTTGTTTGTTGTTGAATGCCCACAATTAATAAGTTTACTCTTTTGTGCGCCCTGAAAAGGACGTTAAGTGGCGGTTTGTTGCTGATCAAGGTAGACTGCGATCCTCCAGGCGGTTGTGCTATGCTTGGCTTCATATGCGTCGCACTCACTACTACGGGGATCACATCGATCCACATCTCGCCAGCCAGGCTGCCTTGAAAACAGCCTGTTTCTAGGGAACGCTACATGGACGAGAGATTGTGGTTTTAGTCAGTGTATTGACCCTGATGCGCGATGTCCTGGTCAGTATGTTTTGCCTGACTGGACTAGCGTCTCAGTTCCCCGACGAAAGCGTAATGGGATGATATGGTTGTAGAACGCTAATGGTGATGAGAATGACGATAAACTTAGCTCCTTAAACTATTCAGTCATGGAGGGTGTGGTGGGGTGGGGGTGTAGGACACTCGTCTTAAATAAAGATATCCTCACAAACTAAAATGTGATTCTCTAAGCAGCCGCGACAAAAACCAGACAGGCCAATTAAAGATGAACATCAGCTGGAGACATTTCCTGCAGCATGTGAAAGTAAGAAGCGACGAAGATGTAGTGAGCGATCAAAACCCAGTAGCAGTTATATTAATGTGAAGGTCAGAGCCACAGATGCAAAGTAAAAATGATAGAGCCTAAAGCACCAATTTCTTAAGCACCCCGTCCCCTTACCCTTTACCACACCTTCATTAAGATGGAAGAGGCAGCACTAAGAATTGAACAACGTTTTGTATATTCAATAACTAAACACATACATGGGAAACGAGGTGCAAACAGCTTTAGACCACCGAAAGATAAACATGAAAACAACACCACTTTAGAGCATAGGCAAGAAGCAAGACGGTTAGTACATTTAGTTCTTTAAACCAGATAAAACCCACCCGAAAAACATCTGAAATATTCCTGAAGCCAGAACAGATCTAAATACTGGGTTTCGCATGAACAGATAATGCGCAGACCATATCTTCTCCGACAGAAATATAATAAGCCATAGCTCAAAATGGCAATGATAACTGTACATACAACTTGTTGGTTTTGAAAACGCCTTGAATAGTTTACACCGGGATAGTATATGGATGATACAAAAATCATGCGGTATCCATAGCTTCGGCGTTTCAATCATTAAACATATATATATATATATATATATATATACACACACACATATATACATTCGACATCGAGTGCTGGGCAGAGTGGCCAGACTTTTCAGTCAAAAATAGGAATAACGACAGAAAGGACGTATCCTCCCTTATCTTCGTAAATGAAATAGGTGCTCTTCAGGTCACATGACAATTCAAGGGGAATAATATTTGTTCTACCCTGAACGATACGGAATGCGCAGATGACACTCCACTACTTACACACCAACACAGTGAAGATAAAAAAGGAAAGACTGTGCACATATACATATAACCAATAAAGTGCCACTGAACCTTAGTATTAAGAAGACAGAAGTCATATCATTAAATATATTAAATCCCACACCAATTAAAGTAGGCATCGAAGACCAAGTGAGGACATAAACAGTTACATCAGAATTTAGAACATGTAAATACATCGAAATCAGAATGAACATAGACAGAATAGTCTTTGCTATCCGGCGTTTGGAGGTCATTGTAGCACATCAGAAAACAAACTGAATATACAACTCTTGCATACTTTCTGTGTTGAAGAGTGACCGAAAAAGAAACGTCAAAATAGTCCTAGAGCAAAAATGCGGAATAGTTCTCATACAAACACACCTGAGCATCAAGAATGGTAAGATAAAGACTGAAATTAAAGCCAACCAGGGGAAATGGGTTGATCAACACTCCTACTTCCAAAAAGAAGACAACTGGTATGAATTTAACTGATAATAATAGTTGTCCTTCGCAAGTAAACATTGCTAAATCATCAGACATGTTGCAAGATATGGTCTCACATGGCTGTAGAGTTCAATCCTGGCAGACAGACTCTACCATACTTGGGACACGCATGTGAGGAGTCGACTGTGGGGTCGTGCCTTCTCTTTTTTCGGACGGTTCGCTTTCTCTGGGCCTCAGCCACAATGTTTTGTTCTGTTATCTCAGCACCTTATGCGATGTTTGCACGGCAGGTTGAATGGTTCTATGCAGGCGTCTCACAAAAAGAGACATCAATGTTTAAGCTTTTGAGATACATTTTTAAAGGAGTTTTTGAAGCGTTTCTTCTGTCCCATAATGTTCTGAACTCATTGTATAGCAGTTGCTTTGAGAGGCGCTCATCGGGTATGCAAACAACAGGTCCTATGAATCTTATGTAGCTTTTTTGCAGAAGAACATGGATGCTGAACACGTAAACTAGTAAAGTACAAGTCACCATCCTCAGACTGACAACTGGGTATAAGAGACTCAATGGTTATCTTTGCAACATATGTGGACTGGGACACAATGGCCGTGGAATACATCTTTAAAAAAATCGTACTCTCATACCGGAAGAGAAAGAACAATACTAGCCTCACATAACAGATGAGAGACAAAAAAGCTATTTGAAGAAAAAACAGTGATTCAAACAACAATGTCCTTTGTAAATTAAACCATGACCTTGATTTGAGGATGAAGGAAGAAGAAGAAGAAGAAGAAGAAGAAGAAGAAGAAGAAGAAGAAGAAGAAGAAGAAGATGGCCGAATACCATCACTAACTGAGAACTGCTTTCTCGGAGCCGTTATACATACCATTAGAACTGATTAGATTGACATTGTCCTAAGATGATAGCCTGACACCATCGCAAGAACTGAAATGGCATGGACTCTAGAATCAAAGTGAAGGAGAGACATAAATAAGACAACTTGACCAGAAACTATGTAGCAGAAATGGAAATCACGATCCATAACTGGGACACCATTTGAAAAGTTGTTGGAGAGAAAACAAACTATCCGAATTGACAGACATGTAGAAAATGATTTGAAAATAAAAATCATGAATATCACAAATTCATCAATATCATACTGACTGAATATTTATTACAGACGGTAAAACATGTTCCTTACTTAGGCAACAAAATGGAACAGGGAGTGGGGGTCGCGGTGGAAAAGGGGGGGGGGGGGGTCACCGGGTGGGTGGAGGGGTGGGAGACACTTCAACTGAAACATTCTTTCGAATCTCAATGGCCTCATATTCAGTTATCCAATTAATAAGTATCTGGGAATCGAAAACTATGGTCCAACACAATATCAGTATTAACAAAACACCGGTCATAGTTAAGTGGTTTATTAAGCGCGACATAGATGGCGCTCAACAGGATGGGAATTTACTTTGCTCTAGCGTTTGAGTCTATTAGGATGAACTCGTATACTGGTTAATCACCTTCCGGCGGTTCTTGTACCGCGAGCTTTGTCCGCTAAGCAGAAAATCCTCCTCCCGGGTACATTCAGCTCACCACATAGCTGGGACCTGCACAAGGATATCTGCCCCAGGTCAACTAAGACTAATATATTTTATTTTATTCTGAAAACTTCTGTTTTGCTATATTATTCTCAACCAAACAAGATCGCAAGTCTCTCACGCAGCACAATTACATTGTGACGTACGCAAATCATTTTTAGTTCAAGTTAAAATACAAGGAGACTTCAAATGAAAACCTTAAATTTGGGGGTAAATGTATTCTAAAAAGTGAAACACAGCTGTATCCTTTTTCGAAGTAGTCACTAATTGCTTTCGATACAAGTCCCCCAGCGCTTTTAAAGTACATGTATTTATGTATGAAAAAAATCCCTTGGTCGCGTTTGCAAATACTCATGCACCACCTTTTAGACCTCTTCATTGGACCTGAAAGTCGTTCCTCCCAATGCCTCTTTTAGTCGTCCAAAAACGTGGAAATCACTTGTGGCTGGGTTTGGTGAGTCTGGTGGATGTAGTAGATACTGAAAGTGGAGGTACTTAATAGATGCAGCCGTTGCACGGACAGTATGGGGTCTGGTATTGTCATTTTGCAAAAGAACATCTTTACTCAGAAGTCTACGTCGTTCGAATTTCACTGCGGTTCGAAGAAGGTTCACAAGGAGATCTACATACTTGGTACTGGTGACAGTGTCTACTGGGCATGTAGCGCTCTAACATAACGCCTCGTTCATCCCAAAAGCGAGTCAGCATAATCTTAACTGCAGATTGCTGCATGCGAAACATTTTGGTTTTGATGAGAAAGGATGGTGCTATTTCATGCTCACTCGCTTCGTTTTAGGCTAGGGGCAGTGAACCCAGGTTTCATCTGTAGCAACAATTCTTGCTAAGATACTATCACCTTCTGCTTCGAAATGCCGCAGAAGTTCCTGACAGCGCATCGTTGTTTCAATTCGGAAGTAAGACGCCGTGGTACCCACCTCGCAGATACTTTGTGGTACTGTAGCACATCATAGATGATTTGGTGTGCTAAACCTTGACTCGTGTTCAGATATGTAGCAATGTCATTCACAGTCAATCGGCGACTTTTCTTTATGAAGCTGTCAATGGCTGCAATCGACTCTGAGGTCATTGCTCGGTGTGCCTGACTCGGTCTTGAACAGCCTGTCACAGAGCTCACGCCGTTTTGGAGCTTCCTTCTTCACTCATACACTTCTGGGAGTGAAAGGCATGCATCGTAGTACTGGACCTTCATTCGCCGATGAATGTCTATAGGTCTCACCCCTTCGCTGTAAAAAAAATGATAAACAGAACGCTGCACTTGTTCCATGCATGTCAATAGCGGGGCGGTCATCTCTTAATGGCAATTATGACGTAATTGTTCATCTACATCGTGATGGCACGTACAGGACACTCTTGATCCTTAGCAACCATATTAACAAGTTACATTACAAAGGCATGTTTGTTTTTTTCTAATTTCTATCCCACTTGTAAGGTTTTCATTTGATGCATTTTCGTAGGTTCATCTCGGATGTTCTGTCACTTCTCTTAATCTGACTATGGTGTTGTTTATTTTTACGTGTACAGGAATTCATTTGTTTCTGTGGTGCGGATTCATTTTTCTCGACTCAAAAAAACACATTCAAACATTTTTATCATAAACCTTTATAATGGCCTAAGCTTGCATAAAAATATTTCTATGAGTAGTTGCCATGTTATTGTATATTTTGCCTTGACAAAAGAGGTGCCTTGTAATGTTATCACAGGCATGTTTCACAATGCAGACCCTATTTAAACACTAAATATCAACGATTTAGCGACCATATACAAATCCAAGTTTTCTTGCCGATCTGACATATGGCTTTATATCAAGACGTAAGGGGAAATTACCGAATTAGTGCTACTTAATCCAGGCTAAGGGCATCCTTGGTGCTGTATCTTAGGTCTGAGGAATTATTTCGGCTTCTACGGTTCTTCACCAGGTTGTCTTAGGTCGGTTTTTTCATTTGCCTTACCTTTGAGATCCATAGTATGTCGTGGTTCTGGTCATAGTGTTAGGTTCTCTTCTTAGATCATGGCCTATCGAATTTCAGTATCGGGATCAAGATGCTGAGCAGCGCAAGAGCTGCAGTGGTCAGCGACCCATAGTGGACTACTAGCGTCAGGGCCAGCGAACCATAGCTGCCAAGACCCTTCTACACCTCCACGCGGTGATCCTGGATAACAGGCTGCATCAAGACAGACTGGCTAAGGAGAAGGGATCGAAGAGGGAATGCTAACCCTGTACTCAAAAAATGGTTGCTGAAGTCGGATGTGTTGGACCGAAAGGTGCAAATATCGCAGCCAAGCTGTAAACTACGACACAACGCATTCCGTTCTCTGGACTACATTCTGCGACTTAAGCCCTTTCAGGGTTTGGTAGTGGGAGATTGAGAACGAACGAAGAAGAAGAAGAATTTCAGTATCGACCATTATAATGGTGTACATATCGTCTTGGTTGCTGTAGGTAAGCAGTTCTTGATTGTTGACCGTGTTCAGTCATACAGTTATGTGAATCTTGCCCAAGCAGGTTGAGGGTAACATTAACAACTTGAAAAAAAATGTTACGTTACTCTCCAGCTACAGTTGAGTAGGGCTCAATTCGGTTTCCGACTGGGTAGGTGCTGCACAGAGGCATTATTCATCGTGGGACAACTTAGCGAAACAAATATCGAATACGATCGGAAACTCAGGATTACATTCATAGATCAAGAAACTGGTTTCAACAGAGTAGACAGAAATAAACTGTGGGCCATCCTAGACTACTTTGGAGTACAGGGCCAAGTGTTAGAGAATATTAGAGTACTGTATCAAGAGTGCCAAAGTCTAATAAGAACAACTTATGACCTGATCGAAACAATGAAGATAACAACCGGGATGAGATAAGGGTGTTGTCACCATTACTCTTTCTCATATATATGGACAGAATAACGCTAGAGGTCAAACGAAAGCATCTGCCAAGAAAAGTCGAGAAAGAAAGGACAGAGGCTGATCAGTTTAATGCAATTCTGTTTACAGATGATCAATGCCTACTGTAAGCACTATCTAATTGCACTCAACTGTGTGCGAAAGATATAGAATGAAAATTAACATATCTAAAATAGGAACTCTGCAAATAATCAGATCGCCTGAAAACATGAACATTGTGGTAAACGAGACCATGATTAAACAGATGCAGGAATTTAAGTGCGTGGGCAATGTTTTCATTCAGGACGGAGGTTTAGGCAGAGAAATTTAGATCAGGTGTCCAAAATAAAATGCAACTGCATACCAGCGTTACCATTATTGAAACACCCTAACATAAGCATTTCCACACAAAAAAACTATCTGATCCACAATAATGTAATGCCAACGCTCTATTATCTGTGCCAAGCGTAGTCTTGAACAAAATCTCTACAGATCAAAGTAATTAGGAAATATAGAATGTGCAATGGGGATCAAGATGTTGAGCAGCGCATAAGCTGCAGTGGTCAGCGACCCATAGCTGACTGCTAGCATCAGGGCCAGCGAACCATAGCTGCCAAGACCCTTCTACACCTCCACGCGGTGATCCTGGATAACAGGCTGCAGTAGGGCAGACTGGCTAAGGAGAAGGGATCGAATAGAGAATGCTAACCCGGTACTCAAAAAATGTTTGCTGAAGTCGGATATGTTGGACCGAAAGGCGCAAATATCGCAGCCAAGCTGTAAAACTACGACACAACGCATTCCGTTCTCTGGACTACTTTCTGCTACTTAAGCCCTTTCAGGATTTGGTAGTGGGAGATTGAGAACGAACGAAGAAGAAGAAGAAGAAGAAGAAGAAGAAGAAGAAGAAGAAGAAGAATGTGCAATGAAGGGGTGCGAAACATTGAAGCGAGATGCTGCAGTAAATATATTGATGAGAAAAGAATGGAGAATACAATTTGTGTTCAGTTTAGCTGACACTATCTCATCTATTTCTACATCATTAGTCGGCTGTAAGGGATCTTTAACGTTCTCTACGCTTGCTTCAATAGTATTATATGACAGACTTTCCATGTCCATCTTTTAACGTTATCCTCTCACTTATGTCGTTGTGTACCCCAATCTGTCATCTTATATGGTTGTGTACCCCAATCTGTCATCTTATACCGTTGTGTACCTCAATCTGTCAGCTTATATCGTTGTGTACCCCAATCTGTCAGCTTATATCGTTGTGTACCTCAATCTGTCAGCTTTTATCGTTGTGTACCCCAATCTGTCAGCTTATATCGTTGTGTACCCCAATCTGTCAGCTTATATCGTTGTGTACCCCAATATGTCAGCTTATATCGTTGTGTACCTCAATTTGGCAGCTTATATCGTTGTGTACCCGAATATGTCAGCTTATAATGAAACTGAAGTGCTTCCTGTTTAGTCATTTGGGTCGTCACGTCATGGATCTTCTTGTGTGCTTAAGGGCAGAGTATACATAGACATGGGGGACTTTAACTTAGCCCATGAAGCAAGACAAAAGAAAAGGTAGAAGAAGCTTCTATACAGGGACATACATCATAGTTTTACCAGTCACTCAAAACTGTATGCACATACATTCCCTTCCCCCTTTTTCCATTTTCAAATTCATTTTAATGTTCTTGTGAGGAGAAGGTGATCGAATGTTTACGATGCCTGCCTGGTGACAAGGAGGGCAGCCGATAAAATCCCCGGTATGGCAAATGCTGTTTTTCTGCTTTTCAATTAAAGAAACAAACATAACCAGCACACGACGTAGCAACAGCAGTGACGAGGCGGCATGTAATCCTCTAGCTAAATACCCCTCGGTTATGTCAGCAATGAGAATAAAGTGGTGCCACTGTTTTTTAATGTTCTTTGTATCTTTTATATCACATCTGTTGCTTTATCTCATTTATATATTTAGACTCCATGTGGACCAACTTCCTGTCTGGAGCAGCAATGGAGGATATCAATCGTCGAGGTGCATTTATTCATGTAGATATTCCAGGCCAGGAAGATGAAGCCCCAGACCTTCCAGCTGAGTAAGTTTGTGTTTGATATTGCTGTTAATATAGAACGTTTTATCATATCAAACATGTATTTTTACTCTCAAATATATAATCTTGCACATTGTTATCTTTTGGTTAGCAATGCCAACGACAAATATTTACTGTCACGTAAACATGAAAAGAGGAATTATTAAATCTGAGGATATCTTAAATATGAAAATATTTAATTCCCAAACCTTTAATCATTCTTGTAAAAAAGTAAGTCGGCTCATCAAATTCAATTTTTAAAGTTCTTCTTTTCGCCAACTGATAATGAAAACAGCACATCACATTTGATGTTTTATTTATAACAGAAAAATCTTAGGTGCACTGTGTAAATGATGAAAAATAGTAATTATTTAAATCATCTTGTTTTTCAGTTTCAGTTTTATGTATCATGAAATTGATAGTCATTTCTCTATATTGTCGTTTGATAATTTAATTTGTATTACTCTTTTTGTTTTTCAAGCGGAGTTGTCATTCCCTTCAGAGCTGTCGAATTATCCTGTATTAGTTTCATTTGCTCCTCGCCTTTGTTGTTCTAATGCGTTTGTTGTTATCTAAGTGTATGGCTGATATATACCATCATCATGTAGCATGCCCTTTGTAGAACGTCGCTCCCATCACAGTCTGTCTGAAAGAAACTCGTTCCTTTGCCAAAACTCCAGCCTCTGCCACAGTCATACTCATGCATTCTTGGATATCTTGGTGACATCGTCTTCTTTGTCTACCCCTTCCTCTTTTGCCTTGCACCATACCATCCATCACCGTTCTCTCGAGACCGTTGTGTCTCTTGATGTGACCAAAGTATTTGTATTTTCTGGTCATAATGCAATTGATTAACCAGTTCTCCTCTATGCTCAACTTTTGCCGAATGTCTACATTTGTTTTTTTCTCTGCCCATGATATTCCGAGGATCTGATATATATATAATATATATATATATATATATTGTCCTATTTGTAAAAAAGCAATATTTCAACATCCTTGTCCTATTATAGTTCCCCTGTTTAATTGTTTTGTTGTCCATGGAAGAACCACATAAGAAAGAGAGGCGAGAAAACGAAACCAAAGTGAAACCAACAGAAAATAATGACGTATGTATGTATGTGTGTGTGTGTGTGTGTGTGTGTGCGTGCGTGTTTGCGTGTGTGTGTGGTTGTGTGTGGTGTGTGCGTGTTTCGTCACGTGTTTTGGACGTTCTGTAATGAAGACTCGTTGTAGATGGCTATAAGTATCTTCGAAGGTAGATTTACTCTGTACGGTTCGTTAGACCCGGAGAAGGTGGGAATAAAGCATTATACATTGAGGGAAAACTTGTCTTTAACTTCCCATCGTTGATATATATATATATATATAAACACACTTAGGAAAATAGATGCAAAGAACTAAAACATCATTTTCTTAAAGTCTCAGAATACAGATGGGCCGTTCAATGGCTCTGCGTGAGCAGTTCAGGATAAACCTTTATATACTAGGAAGGACTAGCGTGGAGAGAGCTGAGTCAGTTTCATCCTGTCAAAGAAGACGAAACCTTTACTACTTGGTTACAACCCAGTTAACGATCGCATCATTATTAGACTAAAAAGAAAGAAAAACAACAGAACAATAGTACAAGTCTACGGACCAACATCAGTTTCAGATGATTGCGACATTGAAGAATTATATGACACTCTACTGGAAACACTAGAAACAGCAGAAAGAAGAGACATCTTAATTATGACTAAAGATTTTAACGCGTAAGTTGGAAAGGAAAGGGCAATGGGTGACAGAAATGTGCGACGACCTTCTGATTTGGGACACAGAGGAGAAAAACTGGTTGAATTATGCATTGAAAATAAATTCGTCATTGCCAACACCTTATTGAAACAACATACGAGAAGACTATAAACGTGAACCTCCCTGACAGTAATAGCAGGAATAAGGTCGATTACATCCTAGTACAACAAAGATGGGGTCAAGTGTGTTGTCAACAAAACGCTCACATGAGTTGACTGCGACACGGATCACGAACTACCGGTTGTAGTCTTTAAGATGAGACTAAGAAGTGAGAACAATGATACGCGACAAAAACAATTCGATGTAAAAGGGATTCCAATTGAATGCCATCGGACGAGTTAACCACATATACAAGGAACGGTTTAATCTCTGTTGCATTAAATAGGATTCTCAGAGTGACGTGCAACAAATTAGAATTACATTTAAGAAGAAACACTGAAATTCAATGACAACAAAAGAAAACTAAAGCAATGGGGATTTGCGAGAATCAGCACAACATATAGAATCTGTGTTCGAATAGTAAGAAAAGAGAAATTTAAAAAAAAAATAATTGACACGTAAAAACATTGAAGAACTACAACAACAAGACAGGGAAGGAGATGCCTTTAAGGCGACAAGAACGCTGACAAGTACCACATGTCAGCAATTATCATTAAAATAACATGTTATAAGAAAATAACGATATTTTGAAACGATGTCGGAAGTACTGCGGAACTATGTTCGAAGACACCTCAGAGCACTCAGTTTCAACAAAAGTAACTAGGAGAGAGAGAGAGAGAGAGAGAGAGAGAGAGAGAGAGAGAGAGAAGAGAGAGAGAGAGAGAGAAAGAGAGAGAGAGAGAGAGAGAGAAAGAGAGAGAGAGAGAAAGAGAGAGAGAGAGAGAGAGCTTGCACCTTAAGGAAGAGAATCGAGTTCGAGTCGAAATGTTATTGACGGGTCCTCAGTATACCATAGACCGAAAAAAGATGAATGCAGACATTCTACAAACAATGGGCATATGTTGATAAACGGTTTCATCAATTCCACAATGAATAAAACAATTTAAATTCTTTGACCACATAAAAAGACACACCTGTCTAGTGAGAACGGCAATGAAAGGTATGGTGCCTCAGACAGGCAGAGACAGACCAAGAATGTGGTGGCACCAAGATGTCAAAGAATTCTTGGGCATGACTTTGGAGCACTCTAGAGATTTGGCAAGAAATCGAGTTTATTCCAGGCGGGATGTGATGGGTGCGACGTTCTGGAAAGGACGTAATGATGACACACAAAAGCTGAAAGTCTATCGGTTTGTTTGTTCCTTTAATAATTCTAAACAGTTCAACTGAGTTGATGACATTTTGACATAATTCTCGTATAGGACTCTTGGGACATTACTGAATAGATGACATTTGGAGATCACACTCCTTATCCCTGAATTTAATTAAATAACACATGTGTATCCAAAATATCAAAGTTGTCATAGAGATATCAGGCAAAGTTCATTGTTGGCGTCTCTGCGCGAGAGAAAAAACTCGTAATCCACTCAAGGGGGGCCACGAAACAGGGTTGACAGGGACTACAATGATGATGTCATGGGGAAATGGTGTAAATGCAGGTTTTAAAAATTAAAAACTTTCACAATTGTCTCGGACAATACCTAGTACGAATCATAGTGTGTGCGTAGGTATGAGATTGTCTCTCGTTGTGCATGTGTGTGTTTGTTTGTTTGTTTATTTGTATATATGTAGGTATGTATGTCAGAATGACAAAAGAAAAAGAGCGGAAGAATATCAATTTCTTGTTTTCTCTCAGGCCTTTTGTAATCCTTGTCATAATTTCCATCTCCTACGCATTGGTCGTAGTTATGAAACATCTGGAAATCGTAATACGTGGGTCGGAAATATGTTACAATATGATCTATTTTTAAACTTGATGTTATCGCGAGAACATGTTAGAGGAAACAGTTTTGAAACTGAACCAAGTAATTTGTCAAACAAAGAAACGTGTTATAAAACATTAACAACAGATAATTAACAAATGGTTACAGTGAAGAAAGCCCCAAATAAAGCAGACATTCCTGAACCATTAATCCTGTCTTCATGGGGCTTTCTTTTTGATTTAGGTTTAAGATCTTCGCAATGCAGCATCATAAACGCCAGTAGTCAATTCTGCCATGGAGGAGAGATCAAGGAAAGGAACTGTGTGCTTGTCGTGATCCATTTCATTTACATCTTTTTTTAAAAATTGATGTTCCTTGTCAGCAGTAAATGGTGCCATGCTATTTTGTGCCATAAACAAGATTATATATTTACAAACCTTCCGTTCCCCATCACATCCCATTCCTCTCCGCAAAATTCAATTTTCTGTCGTTGTTTGTATCTTAAAATAGAAAATATAAGTTTTGCACAGGTTAAAAAACAAAGAAAAACAAATCAATTTGATGCTTTGTCTCTTATTGGTCTGTATTAACCATCACAGATATCAACACTACGTCCATCTACAGCTTATTGGATCTACTAATATAATTGATCCGGCCCTGTTTGTCAAGATTTTCGGCTATGGGGTTTTTGTCTTGCTTCAGATTCTAGTTAGTTTAAATGCGACGCAGCCTCGAATTATATTCACGAGAAATGAAGTAGTTAAATATAAATATATTCATAATAGCAAGTACCGTGTACACCAAACTAATGATAATGCATGCAATATTTAGCTATGTGTTGTGTTGTGTTATGTGTGTGTGTGTGTGTGTGTGCGCTCGCGCATGTGTGTGCATATGTGGGTGTGTGTGGGTATGTGTGTATGAGAGAGAGAAAAAGAGAGAAAGGGGGGGGGGGGGGTTATGTTATGGATTGCCATAGCATTATGAGGAAATAAGAATATTCAGAGCAAATCCTTCCTAACTGATTCATTGGCATCCTGTCAGTCTCGAGAGACAATGAACTTCACGCTAGAGAGGGGACAGTAAGTTGTTGCCCTAACTTTCGTCGAAACGTATGTAGTCTGCATCTTGACCCATCTTGTCTTCCCCTGCCTGTAGACCAACATTCAAAGCCTGCCTGCAGCCGGATATGTCTTTGGCAACTTCCTCCCAATTGCAGGTGTTCATATTCCACGCCTTCACGTCACGCTTGCAAACATCTTTGTAGCGGAGGAAGAATCTATCTTTTTACACTTGCCCATGGTCAGCTCTCCATAAATGATATCTGTTGGTATTCGCCCATCCTCCATTCTGCACACGTGACCAGGCCCCAGAAAGCGGCGCTGGCATAGGACCGTAACTAAGCTGACAATCTTTTCACGGTCCAACGCTTCGTTGTTAGTCACTCTGTCACTTCATGAAATTCCAAGTATGCGTCTGAGGCAACGCATATGAAAAGCAGTTAGCCTTTTTTCTTGTTAGGAATACAGAGTCCATGTTTCGCTGCCATAGAGCAGGGTACTAATCACACATGATCTGTACACATAACCTTTGTAGAGATGGTCAACATGATGTTATTCCACACTCTCTGTGCGAGCCTGGCAAGTGCTGATGAGGATAATCTTAATCGTTTCTTCAGCTCTGCGTCCAGTGAAAGCTTGTCGATGATGATAGATCTGAGGTAATTGAAGTGATTTACTACCTCCAGATTTTAATCGTTTAAGAGAATGTCTGGTTGATCTGCACCCTGTGCCATCACTTTCGTCTTGTGTACGCTGATAGTGAGTCCAAAGATATTGCAGGATTTTGCCAATCTTTTAATGAGGATTTGTAATTCGGCTTTGATGTGAGCGACTAGGGCAGCATCGTTTGCGGAGAACATATCCCGATTGACAGTCTCCCTTCTCTTACTTTTTATGGCAGTCTGGTTGAATAGTCTCCCATCTGACCTAGTATGCAGAAAGATCCCCTGTGTGGTAGTACCAAAGGCGTGTCTAAACACGATGGCAAAGAATATGCCGAATAGAGTCGGAGCCAGGACACAACCTTGATTAACTCTTCTGTTAATGTCGAAGGCCTCAGATTTCTGACTGCCATGCAGCACTGTACCTTTCATGCTCACATGAAAAGACTTAATTATTCTCAGTAGTTTGGGATACACAAAGAGATAATGATCGACTCCTGGCATTCTGTGATCTGTGAACTATGTTCAACTGATCGTTAAGTAGGTTATGCCTGGTTGATAACGGGAGAAGTATGCTCTGACCCTATTTGCCAGTTGATTTAGGTTCTTGCCAATAAGCTGGTATACTTCTCTTCTCGTGTTTCCCATGACCCATCTATCTATCCAAGTTTCTTTGCATTGTAAATGATTGATTATATTGAGATTCATTTTCTAAGTCTGCATTTAAACGTACCATAGCAGATTTAGTTTCATTTGTCATAAAAGAAAACGTACTTGTATGCAAATGAATTTTCTATATTTATTTGGGAATAGGAAACAGTATTTTCTCACTGAATATTACGTGTTTACAAGGATTAACTTATCTCTCAGATACATATTCCCAACCATGCAAAGTCTTGGAGAGGACCTAGTCTGCGTTTTGGATCAGCTAGAGTAAGTCTGCATATTTAAAAGTCATTATTTACATGTTTCTCCCCCCTACCGCCCTTTGTATATGCTATGGGTTCCCTCCCCATTGTTGAAGAGTACAGAAAAGGTTCCCTTCGTCTTTCTACGATTGTCGGGAAAAGCTACTAAAGTAGATTGCGAATAGGATTGGAAACTTTATAATAGAAACCAAAGTGAAATTAACAAAACCGGCACTTCAAGTGTTCATTTCATATTTTAAAGCGGGTTCTTACATGGAAGATAGCTTAAGTGGGTGCCTCGTGCTTCTTTTGAGGCGAAAACGAAGAATGATATACATAATTGTTGCGAGACATGCTGTTTTGTACTATCATAATTTGTATTCATAAATATTTTCATCAATTGATCATTTACCAGCAGATAAAATGTATTATGATAACCGTGATTGTTAACTCCGGGTAGTGAGGTATGTTATTTCTGGGGTGTAGTTGGATTTTTACTTTTCTAAAAACAATAGCGCCAGTGTAGGCTTTGGAAACGTTGTTAACATATATTCCACATCACTTATAGACTGTTCCTGGGTTCGAGACAGACTATTAAATTGTTCTTGGGCTCGAGACAAGACAAGACAATTTGTTTAATTGGATTCGCAAATTTGTTCACTCATAGACACTTCTAATAATAAATGAACGGAATATACCATTTGGTGAACACTATTTTTACATCTTTGTAACAAATGAGAGAAACGCGTGCAACACCTGACAAACAAGAATGACAAACATCAACATAAATATGAAACATTGTACAGTAATGGCTTTATATTGTAATCAAGATTGTAATCTGGAACTAAAACCTATAGTCTTTTCATATATCTTGAGGTCAGTGAAAGAGAATGGCAGTGCGCTTTTAATTCGTTATTTGGCCTACACAGACAGAAGTGAAAGAGTTGTCCGGCAGGATTATCGGGAATATGTTACTGTTACAGCTATCAGGTTATTAGACTTATGTAGATTTAAATATGGAAGGTCGAAGATGAATATATTCTAAGTGTCACTAAGAACACATAAGTGAGTCCTGATTACAGTATTGTTGCATCACGCAACTTGACAAAGAAGGTATTAGAAATGTGGTGTGGGCTTTCAATTGCCCTACGCAGAATGCAACAGTACATGAAGACTGACTCCATAGTTCCGAAGTTAACTTCCTAAACCTGGCAAAGACTCATGGTTATGTAGATATATTCTTACATAATGTCGACGGAAAATTAATCAAATACATCATTACTAAAAAAATCTATGCCCCATCTATATGAGTATCATTACTGGTGGCGTTAAGAGGGTTTCCACTTCAAGTTGGAAACATTTGACTTAGCTTTCGATCTAGAGGATGCAAATAGCTAGGAGAACTATATGAGATTGGTGAGCAGTTTAATAGATTGCAAGAAAATAAAGACATCATCAAAGTCAAGGTCATTAAATTGCTCTGTCAAGTTATTTTTAATTCAATTTGTGTTCTTTAATGTTGTTGTCTTCATTATCCCGTAACTACTCAGACAATGAGATATGGTGTTAATAAGTCTCTCTGTCGCGCACCAGTTCTCATCTCAAAGGGTCGAGATAGCAGACCTTTATGTAGAACACTACATTTCATATCCTCGTACTTAATTATGTTAGTGATTTTCATGGGTACGCCACATTACATCAGAAACTTCCAGTTATTCTCTGTTTAAGTTGACAAATGCGTTTTACCGCCCAAGAATTCAATGTTAAAGGGTTTAAACAGTTTACTAAACTGCTATTCTCACGTGACCATCTGATTTGCATAGGACCAATGTTGTCTGACATCTGCTTATTATACTCTCAGTGTTTATCTATGGCTTCTTGTAATGTCCTTAGTATGATCCTGTTCAGTATTTTCCCTGGTAGAGATAATACAATTATTCCACCTGCGACAATATTGAATTAGGAAGTCTGGCATCACTTAAAAGAACGGTGGCTGTATGACTGTATCAGCCTCTGCTGTTCATCCCTTACAATCAGTTGATTATGTCAGGCGTCGAAATATAGCTGAACATCATCATTCTGCCAAAGTAACGGTTTGTAAGGTTGAAACTTCTGGCCTTGAGTTGCACCAGAGACATCTACATTGTGAAGATGAGATACGTGATTGGGTTTTGTATACAAATTCCAGATATGCACTGTCTTCGACAAAATCCTATATGTGAATAATCGCAGACATGAGGCATATTATCGGTGCGAGCGTCTTTACATACGGCGTTGACAATTATTTTACAACAATAAATGTGGGAGTAATGCTATGGGCTTCTTTACTTTTCTTTTAACTACAATTTTTAAAGTTTTGTAAAATCGCGTGTAATTTATAATCTTTGTTTTGGCTGCCATTAACTTTTTATTTTATTATTTCATAGTGTGAAGCAGGTGATAGGTATTGGAGAAGGAGCTGGGGCCAACATCATAGCAAGGTTTGCAGTAAGTACGTGGCAAGGTTTGCAGTAAGTACGTGGTGCTGAGCAAGGTTTGCAGTAAGTACGTGGCAAGGTTTGCAGTAAGTACGTGGTGCTGAGCAAGGTTTGCAGTAAGTACGTGGTGCTGAGCAAGGTTTGCAGTAAGTACGTGGTGCTGAGTAAGGTTTGCAGTAAGTACGTGGCAAGGTTTGCAGTAAGTACGTGGTGCTGAGCAAGGTTTGCAGTAAGTACGTGGTAAGGTTTGCAGTAAGTACGTGGTAAGGTTTGCAGTAAGTATGGGGTGCTGAGCAAGGTTTGCAGTAAGTACGTGGTGCTGAGCAAGGTTTGAAGTAAGTATGTGGTGCTGAGCAAGGTTTGCAGTAAGTTCGTTGCAAGGTTTGCAGTAAGAACGTTGTGCTGAGCAAGGTTTGCAGTAAGTACGTGGTAAGGTTTGCAGTAAGTACGTGGTGCTGAGCAAGGTTTGCAGTAAGTACGTGGTGCTGAGCAAGGTTTGAAGTAAGTATGTGGTGCTGAGCAAGGTTTGCAGTAAGTTCATGGCAAGGTTTGCAGTAAGAACGTGGTGCTGAGCAAGGTTTGCAGTAAGTACGTGGTGCTGAGCAAGGTTTGTAGTAAGTACGTGGTGCTGAGTAAGGTTTGCAGTAAGTACGTGGCAAGGTTTGCAGTAAGTTCGTGGTGCTGAGCAAGGTTTGCAGTAAGTACGTGGTAAGGTTTGTAGTAAGTACATGGTACGGTTTGCAGTAAGTACGTGGTGCTGAGCAAGGTTTGCAGTAAGTACGTGGTGCTGAGCAAGGTTTACAGTAAGTATGTGGTGATAAGCAAGGTTGGCAGTAAGTACGTGGTGCTGAGCGCTGCAAGTTTGAAGTTTGTCATTTCAGGACAGATAGTTCACACTCACCTTCAAACTTTAGGCTATAAATTAAATTTGTGAAATGTACAGCTACATTTGACTGTGGTTTAAATTATAACAGATAATGTAGCTTAATTGATGTTGTATGTTGACCTAACATTAGCTATTGAGATACTGGACGAAGTTGTTAGCTTACGATAAACGAGTCTGTGCGCTTTTGCCTTCACTTGGAAACTGTATAAGGTAAGTACAGTCAGTATCGCTGTAATATGATAAATGCGGACCAAGATATTTAGTTAGTATTATATATATATATATGTGTGTGTGTGTGTGTGTGTGTGTATGTGTGTGTGCGCATGCATGCGTGCGTGCGTGCTTGTGTGTGTGGATGAGTGGGTGGGTAGGTGGGTGGCTGGGGGTGTGGGTGTGGATGGGGTGGGGGTGTGGGTGGGTGTGGGTGTGTGTGTGTAAACAAATAAATATCTTGGGCGAGTTGCGGCAACTAATATATAAAAGTTCAGTTCATCCCATAACCCATCAGGTCGTTGGGGCACACTTGAAGAAACTCCCACAAACCCACGCAATTTCTCTCTGTCCGCTGCCGCCAGTCGTGCTTCATCGGGACGAAGGTTTGGCCACTCAGTGATGTTGTCTGCCCATCTCTTCCTTGGACGACCCCGCACTCTCTTTCTCGGTACGGAACCATACGTATCGAATTTTTTATTTCGCTGGACGTCGTAATATGCCTATACCAAGACATCTTTCGCCTTTTGATAGCGGTGAACAAGATTATCTATCAAAAGGCCTAATTGCATTTTTACTCTTCGTTGTATTTCTACGTTCGTAATACGATCGTTATATGTGAGATTTAAGTCTTCTAAATATATATACAAGGGGCGTTCAAATCAAACCGGGACTTATTATTCTAGTTCTACGTGGAAGAGTTATAGCGTGCTGGAACTACTATCATTAGTTTTATGAGCATGTGTCCTATTACTGCTATGTGGTCCAATCACGTTACATATAAATACAAATGGCTACAGCACTGTTAGTGCTTGCATGGAACAGCGTGTTGTGATGACGATTTTGTAAAATAAGACGTAAAACCTGCGGAAATTTACAAAAGACTGCAATCATAATACGGTGATGAGACACTCAGCCGCAGCAAGAAATTTGAATAGTGTAAACGTTTAAAGAAGGCCGTACATTCGTGAGTGACGATCTCGGTCGTGGTGGCTCTCAACCCACCACAGTGTGAATATCCAGATTGTGGAACGCCTTATCCTGGTAAATCAACCCATAACCTGTCACAAAATTACACAAAAGGCAAGTCCTCCTCTGGATACGGTGAACACTATTATTCATAAACATTTGCATTTTCAGACGGCTACGTTTGGTGCCAAGACAGCTTTCTGCTTTTGACTGGCAGAGAAGAGTTCAAGCGTGCAATGAATTGAAGAAACCGTTTGACCTTAAAGGGCATTACTTTTTGGATCGCTTCATTACATGTGACAAAACCTGGGTGCATCATTATACTCCTGAATCCAAACGAACATCTAAACAGTGGAAGCATACGCAATCACTACCACCAAAAAGGTTTAGGACAATTTCGTCTGCAGGTAAAGTGATGGGGAGTGTTTTCTGGGACAAACTTGGCATCATTCATTTATGTGGATTTTCTACCTCGTGGTGCCACTATCCACAATGAAAATTACATATGCATTATGAGGTGCATAAGTTTGCAGAAAAAACGGCTCGGTTTGATCACCAAGAGCGTCCTGCTCATGTAAAATAACGTTCGACCTCATACGGCTGACCGCACTATGTTTCATCTGCAGCAACTTGATGGGGAGGTATTGCCACTTCCACCTTACAGCTCAGACCTCGCTTTAAGCGATTTCCACCTGTTTTTACCCCTAATAGAATTCCTTGGAGATCAGCATTTCAGCACTTAGACGAAGTGATAAAGACTGACCTGGATTGGTTCAGACATACTAACAAATCTTTCAACGTTGAAGCTTTTCAAGCATTACTTAAACGCTGTGATAAGTGCATGCACGGTGCAGAAGATTATATAGAAAAACAAATGGCATTTTGACTACTTAAACAAAGTTGTTTATTTCCTTACTAAAAAAAAAGTCCCCGGTTTGACCTGAACGTCTCTCGTATTTAGTTATGTTATGGCCATTTTCGACTTGACAGACGGTCAGTAAGCTAGTCTGTTGTACAGACGGCGGTGGCAGCATCTGTCCTGAAGGGACATCGACTTTCGTGGCTGATTTTGCCGATTCATGATTGACAGGGACGATGGCAGTATAAACAGAAACAGTTCGATTGGTGTGGTGTAGGCTCCTTTCTTTTGCGTTGCCTGTCTTCCATCTTTGTTATCAGAACTAGCTCTGGTGCTTCGATGCCCGCTCTCAAGGTTGCTCTCCATGTAGCTCTATCCTCTGCAATCTCCTCCAAGGTATTTGGATTGATCGTAAAATCGTTCATGCATCTTTTGCAAATGTCTTAATTTAGGCCTTCCTTGTGATCTGACCCGATATGAGTTCACCCAGCAGTAACTGCTTCGGAATGCGGGTTTCACGTGACCCAACCATCTCAGTCTCTTCTTGCTCAGAGTCGAGAAGAGGGAAGGTATCATGGCGCGTTTCAGTATTCCCGAATTGGTCCCCTTGTTCTGCCACTTTATGTTCATTATACTGCGAAGACATCGCATATGAAAACTGTTTAACCTCTTCTCGTGTCTTGAATGTGTTGTCCATGTTTCCGCTCCGCATAACAGTGTACCAAGCACGCTTGCTTGATATATCATGATCTTTGTATTTAGTGTCAGCTTTCTGTTATTCCATGCCCTTTCTTTCAGCCTGACGAAAGTTGTTGCTGCTTGCCCTATGCGTATATTGATCTCTTTATCGAGTGATAGTGTTGCTGTTACTGTGGAGCCCAAATATTTGAACATTTGAACTTCATCGAGCGGATCTTCATTTAGCGTAATTGTTTTTACTGGTGCGGTTCCAACTTGTTTTAGGACAACCGTTTTTTGTTCACGTTTACAGTGAGTAAAAAAATGTTGCAGGCATCAGGCAGACAATTGACTAATGATTGTAGAGTGTCCATGTCGTGCGCCACCAGGGCTGCATCATTAGCAAACAATAGCTCTCTGATGAGATTTTCCGTTGTTTTGGATTTAGCCCTGAGCCTTGCCAGATTTGAACATCGAGTCATTAAACTTACTGCGGAAAAGGACGTTACCAGTGTCCTGTTTGAAAGAACAGTGCAGCAAGACTGCGAAGAAAATTCCGAACAGGGTAGGAGCAAAGACGTAGCCGTACTCTCCCCCCTCCCCCGCTTTTGACTTCAAAGCTGTCGGGTGTATTTCCATTAAACTAAATGGTGGCCGCCATGTCTTCGTGGAAGGAGATGATTAGTTTGAGCAAAATTGATGGACAGCCAATGATTTCTAGAACCTTATATAGGGATGGTCTACTCACGTTGTCAAAATCCTTTACAAGATCGATGAACGCAATGAAGAGGGGCTTATTTTGCTCTCTGCATTTTTCCTGCAGCTGTCTTAGTACAAAGATCATGTCTGTAGTGGAACGCCTCGCTCTGAACCCACATTAAGACTTGGGCAGTACGCGTTCAGCAAGTTTCTGAAGTCTCTTTAGAATGACACGAGCGAATGCTTTTCCTATTATGCTCAGCGATGATATTCCCATATAGCTGTTACAGTCGCCATTGTCTCCTTTGTTTTTGTAGAGTGTGATTCTATTTACATTTCCCATGTCTCGCGGTATGTCTCTTTCACTCCAGCATTTAGTTAACAGCCTGTAAAAGATCGGGAAAAGAACCTCTTTATTTCCCATGATAACTTCTGAAATGATGTTGTCATTTCCCTGAGCTTTTCCAAGCTATCAATTGCTAGGGACAGCTCTATTTATGTGGGCATTACTGAGTATTTTGGCACTCTATCGACTAACTGGAGGAATTATACCTACTTCAGAGTAAAGGCTTGAGTAGTGTTCCACCCATCTGTCTAGCTGCTTATATCTGTCTAAGATGGTTTCACCACATTTTGACTTTAATGGGGCTACTTTGGAGCTTTTTGGACCCAGGGCAGTTTTTAAGTGTTCGTACATCGCTTTGATGTTGCCTGAGTCTGCGGCTACTTGTATTGTGGAGCAGAGATCTGACCAGTACTCGTTTACACATCTTCTGGATTTTCTTTGGACTTATAAGTTTGGCTTTGCAACGACTGTGCAATGTCTCTCATATATATATATATATATATATATATATATATATATATATATATATATATATATATATATATATATATATATATATATATATATATATATATATATATATAAGGGGCTTGACATAAGTCTTTACCCTGACCATGAAGGAGTAGAAGGTTAAAATTTAAATTTGGCACGGTGATTATTCCTTCTCAATCTAGCCACCGCCCGAATTTATACATTTCTACCTTCTCTGCGTGACCTTGAAAAGATCTTCAGAATAAAGTAACCTATTTTTCGAACTAAACCAGTTATCAGAAGCCAGTATGACATCTTCGCCACTGTCAAAATGATTTTCTTTCAGCTGTTTTTTAAGTTTTGGGAAAATAAAATAAAGTCTGATCTAAATCCGGAGAATATGGTGGGTGTGGAAGAAATTCAATATTAGTATCGTTGGCTGTTTGCAGCACAAGCCGTGCTTTATGGGAAACCGCGTTGTCTAAATGCAAAGGCAACATTTGATTGCGTGCTATCCCCCTTTTCTGGTCAGTCTTTCTTAGTTTGGTAAAGAGATCTGCATAATATTGCCCATTAACCGTGTTGCCATGAGGCAGGTAATCTTTCAATATCATACCTTTGACGTCCCAAAAAACTGCATCACTTATTTTGCAGATTTCGGTGCTCTTGGCTTGACATATGTCGGTGAGCCCGGGGTTTTCCACTGCATGCTGGAAATTTTGGATGCTGGGTCATAATGGTGAACCGAAGTCTCATCTACTGTCCCCATTGTCGGCAACATGTTTTTAGACCGACACATGTTGAGCAACTGGCCACAACAATCAAACCTCTTTTGTTTCTGTTCAAATGTCAACAGACGAAGGGACCCAGCGGGCACACACTTTTCTCATGTTCAATCTGTTGTGTGAAATTCTAAAAGCCTTACTTTCATTCAGTTTTGCTAACCTAGATATCTCTGCAATTGTCATTTTCTTATCCTGGTCAATGATTTTCATCACTCTTGCAGCATTTTCATCGCTGTAAGGTATTGATCTTGGAAGATCAGCAACATGGGAACGGCCACACTTAACATTTTACGCCAGTTTTTTACAGACGCATACGAAGGACAGAATTCCTCAAACACTGGTTCCATCTCCCTATGTATTTCTGTAGGTGTTTTTCCTTGCAACATCAAGAATTTTACCACAGTTCTGGCCTCTTATTTCTCCATTGTTCTGACAAACCGTTAGAGTAGCAGATCCGATCAATGAGGTGTGTTGCGCCATGCACTATACCGGGTAAACCCGTCGAGGAGGCAAATTCATACTTCTCAAGTCCAGTACAATTTGAAAAAGCTACATATGTGCCAAATTTAAACGTTTTCCTCCTACTCCGTTATATTCAGGGTAAAGACTATATATATATATATATATATATATATATATATATATGTAGGACAGAGGTGTGTAAGAGATAGAACCTCACGCTGAGAAACAGCCACATCATTGATGGTCAGGATCATATTTTTTACCCCACTTCTGTCTAGCTCACGTATGGCTATCAAAGTCTGCCTGTGTACGCCAGCGCCACCCCTCGGGCAATGGCTATAGGTGGCCGGCTAAACTAAGTGAGTGAAATAACAAGAAGGGAAGTTCACCCTTGACTAGTACACACAGCTGCTGGTGGAAGAGCGGAAGATTGATCTAGTCGACAACGACTCTGAAAGCGGGAGCTGGAAACGCCTGGTATCGGGCTAAGGGCGCACCAGAGATCATAGTTGGTAAGCGCCCTAACAACGTTCAGAAAGGAATGGCAAACTACTGAACGTAAAATGGCAAGAAACCTATGATAGTCAATAGAAACGAAACGCAAAAGATCTGATGGCGAGGTCCTCAGGCCAGACAGATCATCGTGACCAATTGAAGAAGAGGCGATTTCAGAGCCAGTACAAGTAATAGGAACGACGGTCTAAAGCCCTACTGCATTGCAGTGGAAAACAAGGTATAAATGCGACTAATAACAAATCTAACAATAGGCACATAGAACGTCAGGATCCTATAGCAGGACAAGTTGTTTATGATTGAGAAAGATATGGAAAGAACCAGGAAAGATGTTCTGTGAGTCTCTGAACACAGATGGGTCGGGATACAATCAATAGAAACGTTCATATACTCTTGGATGGACACGTGCGGAAAATAACAGGGTCGGCTTCATCCTGTCAAAGAAGACCGCACCGTCACTACTTGGTTACAATCCAGTTAACGATCGAAAAAGTTTATGCACAAACACCAGTAGCTGACGATTGCGAAATGGTAAGATGTATATGATACCTTGCACGAAACAATGGGAAAAAGTAGGAAAAAGAGACATATTGATCATCACTGGAGATTTTAATGCGGAATTCGGAGAGGAAAAAGCTAAAGAAGAGTGAAGAGTACGGAGACCGTTTGGTTTTGGACACAGAAATGAGTGAGAAAACTGGTTGAATTCTGCCTGGAAAATAACCCCTCCATTGGGGAGGAAGACAAACAACTGTTCAGGCATAACATACTGCTCACACATGTCAGTCAGGGCCATGCAAAATATACTGGCCAAGACCCTAACCTCGGCTTCTTCGTAGTATTCCCTGGAAACGGGCTGTTTTCATGGTGAGAGATCGACGTGGTCCACGTACTAGTGAGCGATACGCAGATGAAGCTAAACATAGCATAGCCGCCTGGAGAGCCCTGGTCCTCCATCTGGAATATCAACGATCGTCATACAAAAAAATTCTCTTCGGGAAATTCAAGAAAGTATAAGAATCAGCGTTTTTATATCGCCTTCATTGACCTGACAAAAGCATTTGATTTGGTTAGCAGGGATAAACTCTTCACAATTCTCTCTAAATTAGACTGCTCGAGCAACAAATAATAATATTGTTCTGTGATGGCGTGAAAAGAACATTCCAATTTGATGGTAGTATATCACAAACATTCGGTATTCACAGTGGTGTTAACAAGGTTGCGTCCTGGCCCATGCATTATTCGGAATCGTCTTTGCTCTGTAACTAAAGCATGTATTTGGTTACGCAAATGAAAGCATCTGCCTTCACACTAGGTCGGATGGTCGGCTGTTTAACCTTGCAAGACTCAAGGTCACAAGAAGATCGTGCTGATGATTCTGTAATTATCAGCCACAATCAGCAAGAACTTCAGAGCTTCTTCCACGCGTGCAACGATTTTGGTCTCACAATAAGTGCTGAAAGTAGATGCCACGCTAACTCACATACCTGGAATCAATCACAAGTACCATGTAGCGCCAGAAATAGAGTTTGAAATAGAGAAATAGAGAACAAAGCTGTTGCTGCAGTTTCTCGCCTTACAGCAAGTGTTTGGGAAAAACAGAAACTCACAATTAAAACCAAGGACGGGGTGTAAAATGGAGTTTGCGTCTATTCTGTGTTGCATTTCCATTTCTATACAATTCTGTTCCAACCAATTATCTTTCTCTCTCTTGTATTTTATTCTTATTTCTCTAATTAATTGCTCATATTTTTCCTTATTCTGATTACGCTTCCTTCCCTCCTCCATCAATTGCAATTTTTCATTAGCCATCCTTTTTTTCTTTGCAAGATGTTTTATCACTGACAAAATCTCTTTAGATGTTTATTGTTTTGACTCCCTTAGCAATTCCTATTGTTCCTCAATGTTCTGTATATTTGCTGCTGCATTGTACCTATTCTGTATTGCAACGTTATATGTATCTCTTATTTCACTCTTTGACTTAGGCAGGGCTATTTCTTGTTTAATATTTCTTGTCGCGCTATTTATGTTCTCGTACTTTGGCTGTAATTGGCACGTGGTCTCTGTCACAGTCCGCTCCATGCCTTGTTTTCGCTGAAACAAGCCCGTTTTCAAATCTTCTGGGTATCAATATGTAATCAATTTGATTGCGCCCACTGTCTCCAGGACCTTTCGTTGTCCAATGGTGCCAAGGGTGTTATTGCAATCATGTGTTTCCAACAATCATTTCATGTATTTTTGCCCATCCTACCAGTCCATTCCCTCTCGCGTTCATTTCTCCCAGACCATGTCCTCCATTAACGTCTTCCTCCTTTTCACCTCCTACTTTTGCATTGAAATCCCACTCTAACGACTGTCATTTCGTGGTTTTTGCAGCCACATGGCCATTTCAAGTTCTCAGTAAAATTCATATACCTCTTCTTCTTTTCCCTCCGTTGCCAGCGCACATATTTGTATGACGTTGATATAAACCGGTTTACCCCTCAACTTAACCAATATAACATGGTCCGATTTTGCCCAACATTTCTTCAATTCCTTCGCTCTCTCTCCATCCATAATTATTCCGACTCCCGTGTTGTGTGCGTTCCCTCCGGGGTAAATTATTGTATTTGTCTCTGATGTCATCTCTCCCGCACCAGTCCATCTCATCTCGCTCAGCCCTATCACATTTAAATGCATTCTTGAAATTTCTTTCTTGATACAAACTTCATGTATAAAAGAGTAAACGAAATAACAGGGAGGGAAACACGCACGTCAACCGGATGCTTGAAAGCAAAGGGTGGGACAGTGTTAATGGGACAAGATGATATAATTGGACAGAGTACATCGGCGAATTGTACGATGATTACTGACCAGACTTAATTGAACAAGTCGAATGTAATGGGCCATCAATACTGGTGACAGAGATTAGAGGATGCAATACATCATATACAGAGAGGAAACGCACCAGGGCCAGATAACATAACAATAGAGGGAATTGCGGCCACTATAGCTTTCGTGATATATGTGATAACTAAATTGTTGAATGATATTTACGATTGTGGATACATTCCGAATAAGTTAATGAGGTCAACGTTCATAGCGCTGTCGAAAAAAAAAAAAAAGCCATTTAATGTAAGGGACACCGCACTATCAACCTCATGGGTCACTTGACAAAGATATTTTTGCGAATCATGATGAGATGAGTGAAGAGTAGAATAAAACCACAAATTGGTGATCAGCCGCGCGGGTTCATGGAAGGCAAAGGCACAAACAACGCCATATATATTATAAGAACGATAATGAAAGAGCCATTGAGATGAAAGTCGACGTATATCTGCGTTTCATAGATTATGTTTCAAAGCGTGCGACAGGGAAAAACAAATAGAGCTCACCCAAATGATGACATGTTTACATGTTGATGGCAAGGACTTCAGGATCATTCAAAGTATGTGTTTGGGGCAGACTGCTGCTTTAAGAATCAACAATCAAGTGGGAGATTATAAACAGTGAGTTCATCTTGAGAGACATACAGTCAATGCCAGGAATATCAATAGGTGGACAGAACATAAATAATCTACGATATGCTGATGATATTGTATTGATAGCCCAGAATGACACCGACTTGCAGGAAATGGTAGACATGATAGTTAAGCAAAATGAAAACAACGGCCTCAGCTTAAATAAAAAGAAATTCGGAGTGATGGTAGTGACGAAGAAACCGGCATTCCAAAATGTTGCGTCAAAGCGAGACGGGGACCAAATTGAGACAAGCTAACTCGTTTAAATATCTGGGCACATACATAACATCAGATGGAAGATGTAATTACGAAATAAAATGCAGAATATCCCAAGCAAAATCGGTTTTCCAAAACATGAAAGTAATATTGTGCAACAAAATCTTGTCGCTGGAACTGAGAAAGAGAGTCCATGCTACGTGGAAGCAATACTGACATATGAGAGTGAATCATGGACAATTAGCAAGCACACGCATATATCTTTGGAAGCAACGGGGATGTTGTTTTATAGAAAAACGCTGTAGATCCCATGGACTGCATAGAGCACTAATGATACAGTCCTCGAGGAGGCATAGAGCACTAATGATACAGTCCTCGAGGAGGCATAGAGCACTAATGATACAGTCCTCGAGGAGGCATAGAGCACTAATGATACAGTCCTCGAGGAGGCATAGAGCACTAATGATACAGTCCTCGAGGAGGCATAGAGCACTAATGATACAGTCCTCGAGGAGGCATAGACACAAAGACAACTTATTGCAAAAATCAGAAAAAGACAGTAATCCTTTTTTGGGCATGTTATGAGAAGAGGTGGCTTGGAGCACGTTCTGACCACAGTAAAGATAGCAGTAAAGAGAGACAGAGGAAGATCGAGAGAGAAGATGCTGGACAGCCTGAGAATATGGCATGGGAGATAATCAACAACAGAATTGGTAAACGACACACATGATAGAAAAGGGTGGAGGGGTCCATAATCGCTAACGACAACCGGCGAGGTGCCTGATGATGTACAAACCTTTTGTGTGTGTGTTGGCATCCTGTCAGTCGAGAGAGACAATGGACTTCACGCTAGAGAAGGGATATTCAGTTGTTGCCCTTGCTTACGCCAAGCACGTTTGCAGTCTGCATCTAGATGCAACTTGTCTTCCCCTGCCTGCAAACCAACACCCAAAGCCTGACAAGTTTCTCCCAATTGCAGGTGTTAAAATCCAACGCCTTTAGGTCACGCTTGCAAACATCTCTGTGGTCAGCTCTCCGTATATGATATCTTTTGGTATTCGCTAATCCTCTATTCTGCACACGTGACCAAGCCACCGGATGCTGCGTTGGAGTAGAATCGTAACTAATCTGGCAATCTTTGCACAGTCTAACACTTCGTTGTTAGTCACTCTGCCCCTCCATAAAATTCCAAGTTTTCGCCTCAGGTAGCGTATATGAAAAGCATGTAGCCGTTTTGTTAACGTGAGGAATAGCGAGTCCATATTTCGCTGGCATAGAGCAGGATACTAATAACACAGGGTCTGTTCACAGCAACCTTTGTGGAGATGGTTAGCATGTTGTTATTGCACACGCTCTGTGAGAGCCTGCAAGTGCTAATGAGGTCATTCCTAATCGTTTTTTCCAGTGAATGGTTGTCGATGATGATAGATCTGAGTAGTTGAAGTGATTTACTACCTCAAGATTTTTATCGTTTAAGACAATGTAAGGAGGATCTGCACGATGTGCTATCACTTTCGTCTTTTCTACGCTGATGGTGAGATCACAGATCACAGGATTTTGCCAACCTGTTAATGGGGATCTATAATATTCGGCTTCCGTGGTGGTGACCAGGGCAGCATCGTCTGTGAAGAGCATATCCAGAATGACAGTCTCCCTTCTCTTACTTTTATGGCAGTCTGGTTAGATTGAATAGTCTCCCATCTGACCTAGTATCCAGAAATACCCCACTCTGTGGCAGTTCCAAAGGCGTGTTTAAGCACGATGGCAAAAAAAAGGCCGAAAAGAGTCGGAGCCAGGACACACCCTTGTTTAACTCCGCTATTGGGAAGATGAAGCTGACCGTCTGAGGTGGAAAAACACATTGATCAGACAATGTTAGCCAGGGTCAAGAGAAATATACTGGCCAAGACCCTCATCTTACCTCCACGTAGGTCATCCTGGAAACAGACTGTTGTTGAGGACAACAGTCTGGCTAACAAAGGTGAGGTTTGACATGATCCCTGTAGTAGTGAGCGACACGCAGATGAAGCCAAACATAGCACAAACGCATGAAGGACTCCAGTCCATCTTCCTCAAGGATGTGAGAGATGTGAGGAAAGCTACTGTAACCTGCCACTTACCGTACTTCTCTGGGCGCACAAAATAGTAACCTACTCATTGTTGGCAATCGCATACAACAACAACTCCGATGTTAATGTCGAAGGCCTCAGATTTCTGTCCGTCGTGCAGCACTGCACCTTTCATGCCCACCTGAAAAGACCTAATCATACTCAGTAGTTTAGGTGAGCAGCTTACTTTGGACAATACTTTTGAAAGCACCCTCTCTGTTTATCAGGTCGAATGCCTTGGTGATGTCGACGAAGGCAAGAAAAACGTTCCGTGCTGTTCTCTGCATTTCTCTTGCAATTGTCTCAGAGAAAGGATCATTTAAACGCTGGACAATTCTGCGCGTAAACCACACTGAAACTCCGGATACACCCTCTCGTCGAGCTTTCGCAGCCTGTTCAGGATAGTATAATCATACACTTTGCCTACGGTGTTTAGAAGAGATATTCCCCTGTAATTGTTGTACTATGCTACATATCCTTTTTTCTTGTACAGGGTGATTATGTTGGCGTTTCTCATGTCCTGTGATGCCACCATCTCATCCCAACACTGGCAGATATGTTCGTACAGATATTGAAGAAGTACGTTTCCCCCGCATTTGATGATATCTGGTGGAATGCCAACTCACCCCGTTGCCTTTCTTACTGGCATGCCCTCGATAGTTTTAAAAAAAAATCTTATATGCTCAGTTTATCATCAAGTTTCTACAATACCTGAAGAACATCAATTTCCTTGAGGACAGAATTGGCCACTACGTTATTACAGGTGTACAAGACTGAATACTGTTCGGCCCATCTCTTCATTTGCATATCCCTGTCCAGAATTATCTCCCCTGACGCTGGTTTTATAGGCGCTGAATACTTTTGTGTAGGTCCACATGCTTTATTTATGCCCTCGTCCATTGCCCTGATGTTATCAGTTTCCACTGTTGACTGTGTGGACGTACAGAGTTGAAGCCAGTAGACATTTTCGAATGTGTCGGATCGAAAAGTGCAAATATCGCAGTCAAACTGTAAACTAGCGACACAACGCATTCCATTCTACGGACTACATCATGCCACTTACAAAGACCTGTTCAGGGCTTGGTAGCGGAAGATTGAGAACAAACGCAGAAGAAGAAGAAGAAGAAGCAGATTTGCACATTTCTTTGCCGGTACTGTACTCTTTGTGGATATGTAATCCTCCAAGGTCGCGCTGTTGGCGAAATTAAAAACTCCAGGTGAGTAGATCGGCGCTTTCTAATGGCTGATGGAAGGATTGCGGACCAAACCTCAAACCAGTCATTTCCACTTGTTGTCTTCTTTCCAATGACCGCCAAGGCTGTGGTGTGTATTGACTCTCTGACATATTCCCGCCTTTCTGTAGCGCTCCTGTGCGCTGTTTTGCCAATAAATTCAGAGATGGATTTTGTGAATTCTTCCACCATTTCAGGAATATCAGTTTCTGCTTTGTCTATGCGGCATTTATCCACAGGTCTTGCGGGGTGGATCATCTTGGGCTGGAGTCTCATTTTTCAGCTGGGTGGTCAGTATCGCAGTCTGCGACATGAAACGTGCGGGTGTCCAAAAGATGGCGGTCCCTTTTTGTATAATCCACAAAAAGACGATTGAAAATTAATTGTTTGGTACTCCTTGATATGATTCAACCTTTAGTTACACATTCTACTGGTGTATAGGATTGTTGGAAACGTATTATTACCAAAATCGGTATTTCATACCGCGTCTAATAAATTTATGTTCATATGTATACTTTCCGGACCAAGAATTGATGATCTCGCTGAAATCGATATCGCTGAACATATAGAAAAATGTCAGTAACATTTTCAGTTTCGATGTTGTAGGATTCATGGGCGTTGTAAACGATCAGCTTGTTGTAAAAGATAGGTGTATGGACTAGCTGACGGTGTCACACTAGTAATACAGGAAAAAGAGACACCAGTTCGACATGGCATCAAAGTGAGTGTCCTAGCTTGCGATAGTGAAATAACCGCCGATTTGCGCTGTTATAGTCACCATTAATCTGTTGTGTTATCTCCTTGCGTGCTTCCAACAACCTCACAAACTAAACTTCTCTGCCTTGCGGCGATCATATCCACTTGTGGAAAAGGCTTTGGGAGTTAACTCAGAAATAAAAATCAGGAGCAGGAGTCCCTTAGGCAGTCATGCACTTTACTCAATGCCAGTCTGACAACCTCTGCGGTGCCTCTGGTGCCAACTAGTATCGACTTGTCGTTCCCTTGAATATACCGGTTGCGCGGGTAGGGGGGATCTGCTGACTGGGTAACAGCGGTCCTCGCATCAATATGCCCAGACAGACAATAGAGAGAGTTCACGTCAGAACTCAGTCCCTATGAAAGAAGATTACAATGAGGCTTGGTTGCTGGAGCATAACGTTCACACCATGACCACAGGAATAACGGAAGACATGCAAGTGATAATCGATATATGCAGCGCATCAATTATAGGCCAGGACCTCACTCAAAAGGCTTCAAGTCAACGTCGTCACCCTACAAGAAAGGCGTCTGGCCGAATCGGTGTCTCACGGGGAAAAGGACTACACGTTCTTCTGGCAGTGGAAAAGAGTGGAGGACGTCAGACAACATGGCGTCGGCTATGCCGTTAAAAACTCCTTTCTAGGATCGACAGAGATATGCCAAAAAGGCACAGAGCGGCTATTAACTCTTCGTATCCATACATCCAATGACATAGTTAATCTGATTAGCGTTTATGCTCCTACACTTGGCGTCACTAGTAACTCAAAGGATAAGTTATATCACCAGCTTAACTCACTCATCACAGCGATCGCTAGTGAAGAACACCTAATTCTGCTGGGGAACTTCAATGCAAGGGTGGCTACCGACCACGATTCCTGGCCTATGAGCATGGGAAAGTTCGGTGTCGGAAAGATGAATGAAAATGGACAGCGGCTATGGAAGCTGTGTGTCTACCACAACTTGTGCGTCCATAACACCTTCTTTTAAACGAAGCCCCAACACAGAGTATCCTGGAGACATCCTGGCTCCAAACATTGGCATCAGTTGGACCTGATCATCACTAGACGGTCTGAACTTTTTTAGTGGTCCAAAGACGTAAAAATCACTTGGCTCTAGGTCTGGTGAGTACGGCGGATGTGGTAGAATGGTAGAAACTGAAAGTGGAGGTCCTCGTTGGTGGTGCAGTCGATAAACCGACAGTATGGAGTCGACCATTGTCATATTGCAACATACGACGTTTGGATTTGATTGTGGGCCGAAGATGATTCCTGAGAAGATTTGTATACGTGGCCCTGGTGACAGTATTTCCCCTGTGTATGTAGTGCTTTACAATAACGCTTGGTTCATCCGAAAAAAGAGACAGACCAATCTTTCCTGAAAAATGCTGTTTGCGAAACTTGTTCGTTTTCGTTGAGTAGGGATGGTACCATTTCTTGCTTGTTCTCTTCATTTCAGGCTCGTGGTAGTGAACCAAGGTTCCATCTCCAATAACAATTCTTGCTATAAGACCATTAGCTTCTACTTTAAAGCACCGCAGAAGTTCCTGACAGGAATCAACGCAACTTTGTTTCAATTTTGAAGTTGCAGTGGCACCTATCTTGCCTTCACTTTATGGTACTGTAGCACATCATGGGTGATGTTGTGTGATGAACCTTGACTGATGTGTGGCATTTTCATTCACAGTCAATTTTCCTTTATGAGGAGATCAACATCTGTAATGGTCTATGTTTTCACTGCTCGATGTTCTTAAACCCGGTAGTGAACAGTCTGTCAGAGAATACACGCCGATTTGGAACTTCCTACTGCACTCATACAATTACTGGAGTGAAAGGCATGCATCACCGTACTGAACTTTCATTCATTGACCGATGAATTTCTGTAGGTGTCACCACTTCGCTGCTAAAAAAGAAAACTGATATCAAAACGCTGCTCCACTTGTGTCAATTATCTGGCAGCCATCTGTAAACTGCAATTATGACATCATGTTGTTAGTCTGCACTATTTTGGTTTTTATTCTTTTGCATCTACTTGAACATTTTTTGCGCGATTGCAATTTGTCTAAGAAGATATAACAAGGTTGATACTAAGGCAAAGTAAATGCACACGGCTACTGAAAAATGGGATCAGAAAGTTTCTCAAAGATTCAGTTTAAAAGAAACAAATTACAGCAATAAATTAAAAATATAAAACGGCAAAAGAAAATGGCAAAAAAATCAACATTTGAGCTATTGTACACTGAAAGGACATCGTTCATGATGATGATAAGTAACACTAATATTTCTTTCCAGATGGCTCATCAAGAACGAGTGTTGGGCTGTGTCCTAATTCATTGTACGGGTACAACTGCTAGTGTTATGGAATCACTGAAAGACAAGGTATGTCGAAAGACAGTAGTTATAACATTCTGCATACATTTATGGACGAGAACAACCGAGGAAAAAATAATAGAACAACTGCACCTCCATGAATGTAGAGTTAAAGGCGACTAGAGGTAATTGTGCATATGGCAAGCAACTTCATCGCGTAAAACATATTGCTACATCACTGCAAAAGCACGAAAATTGTAATGCCGCAGGTTTCCTAAAAGAGATCAACCGTAGTACTCCAGCTGTAGTAAAAAATGAAAAAGAAGAAAAGAAACAGAAGAAGAAACTCTAACTTGAAACATTTTGTTGTTGTTGATACAATTATAAAATATTGAAATTGCAGACAGGTTGAAATAAATTTCCTTTTTTTTATGTACTGATTTTTTCTTTTTAACGTAATGGGCTTATTTAACTCAACTGAAATTCATAACACTGGTTTACAACCAGTTTATGCTACTCCATTTAATTTAAAAGTAACTTTGTACATCAATTCTATTTTTCAATGTAACCCCGCCTCTACTATTTCCTTGTGGCAATGTATTCCAAGCATTCACCACTCTCTGATTAAAAAAAATATTTTCTAATATCTAATCTGGACCTTTCTTTAAATAATTTGTAGCTGTGCCTTCTTGTTCATGCAGCCGGTTGTTCTTTGAAAAACTTGATATAGTATAATTTATCATTTTCATTGATTATCGTACAAACGTGTATTTTCACTTCCAATTCTTATCTTTTCTACACACTCTAGGCCAGTCTTCCTTAGTCTTACCTCATGACAAATAATGTTGGAATCCCACTAACAATTTTGTTGCTTTTCCTTGTATCCTTTTACATCATCATCTTCTATCCACTTGTGTTGTTAGACATTGTGGGGAGGGGTAGTTTTTCTGTCGTGTGTCATCTTTGTTGCCGATGTTGTTGTCCTTCTGTGTTTCTTCAGTGTCTCACTGACACCATCTATCAACCTTTTTCTGGGTCTGCCTTTCTATTATGTTTATATAGGTCTACGATAAGGACTCTACGTCTAAACACAGTAATCCAATTTAGGTCTCTGCTTTATACAGTTTGACTATAAATTCCTTGCTCCTATGTGTATTGTTTCTTTTCATCATATCCAGCAATGAATTTGCCTTTTTCACTGCTACTTGGACTTGCTCACGCACCTTCCCTGTGTTATCTAATATAACTCCTAGGTCCCTTTCCTTTTCCATCTTTCTAATATTGTTCTCTCCTAATCTGTAATTATATTCCATTTTAGATCTACCCAAGTGGATGACTGTACATTTATTTACAGTACATTTCATCTGCCACATCTCAGACCATTCTTAAAACTTATCTAAATCTGATCTCAATAGATCAACCTCCCCTTGAGATGAGACTCTTCTGTAAAGTTTTCTGTCATCTGCGAATTTTACAATCATGGATCAGATATCATTGACCAAAGCATATGTGTGCATATATAAATAAATATATATAAAGAGAGAGAGAGCAAGCAACTCTGAGATTCTATCGACATCGAGGCTGACTATATAAATCTGATTGCAACAATGACATCTATTTCAAAGGCAGCCAGTCTCCCAGCACCCACTCACACCACAAAGGCAGCCAGTCTCCCAGCACCCACTCACACCACAAAGGCAGCCAGTCTCCCAGCACCCACTCACACCACAAAGGCAGCCAGTCTCCCAGCACCCACTCACACCACAAAGGCAGCCAGTCTCCCAGCACCCACTCACACCACAAAGGCAGCCAGTCTCCCAGCACCCACTCACACCACAAAGGCAGCCAGTCTCCCAGCACCCACTCACACCACAAAGGCAGCCAGTCTCCCAGCACCCACTCACACCACAAATCGCATTTCACCTGCCACTCGAGCTTTGCTAGAGAAGCGAAGTAAGATGGCTCGCTCTCCAAACACACAGCCTTCACTGCCCTAAGCAAGATCTGTCGTAAAAAACTCAAATAAGATCATGAAAACTGCCCGCGAACGTCTCCTGAAAGCTGAATGCGCAGGATCAAATTAGCTACTCGTAGCCTTGCCGAACACCGTCCAATCATTCCCTGTCTGAAAGCTTCCGGAAGGTCTTACACAACGTCAAAGCTTGGCATGGTGTAAATAATAAAAGCATATTGTACCAACCTGTTTAGATCATCAGAAACCCCTCAAATTTCATTCCCATCCTCTTTATCGCCTCTTCCAGTTTTCCTACACTCATAAATTTGCCATGCTATAGAGTCAATGCCATCTGAAAAACTACCAGGTGAAGATGGCATCACTGCAGAGGTTACCTGGGTTCTGGTCTAGCCCTTTAACAAGCCATAGCCCGTTTTACATGTTATCTTCATTCGAGAGGAACACCTGCCACCTGGCACAACTCGAGGACAAAACTCTTGCACAAGAAGGAAGACAAGGAGGATCTTGGAAACTATTGCCCAGTTACTCTCCTCCCAGTCACTTACAAGCTGTTTATAAAATGCATCCTTGTCAGAGTCCGCACCACTCTCGAGGAATCGCAACGCGTTCGTACAGCACAGTGGTCCATATTTCATCATGCTGTCGGCTTACCGAGGCAGCCAGAGGGTTCCAGACGCCCTTGACATTCACTTTCATCGACTATAAAAAAAGGCTTTTGATTCAGTAGAATCAGAATTTGTCTGGCGTGCACTGTGGGAGCAAGATGTCGACCCTGGTTACATAATAATTCTCGCCAACAGTTACACGAACTGCACTACCACATTTCGTCCCATCCAACGTCCAATTGTGGTACAAATTCAAAAGGGGCTATGGCTTGATAAAGGGCTAGACCGGAAACCAGGGCGATCCTATCTCATCGAACCTCTTCTTCGCATGTTTGGAATCAGTCATTAGTCGATGCAACTGAGACACCTTATGGTAAACGCCTCAATCATCTTCGATTTGCCGATGACATAGTGATCATCACAGAGTCAGCAGCAGAAGTCAACTAAAGGATGCAGCTACTCCATGGAGAGGGCAAGAAAGCGAGACTGGAGATGAATGTCTTGGAGACCAAAGTATTGCGCAATAGCTTCGCTTCTTGTGACCCAGTCTTCTTTGGCGATGTACGCTTAGAGGAAATCGACGAGTACATCTACCTTGCGCGCCTTCTCAGTATGGACAATATCCTTGAACCTGAACTAACAAGACGTCGTCGCACGGCTTGAGCACCCTTCTGGTCTATTAACACGGTCCTGAACGGTTGCCATCACCAGGACCTACGAGCCTCCCTTTTCAATGTCACTGTAATCCCTGCTTATGTGTTACGATGCTGAGACGTGGACACTAACAAACTCACTAGCGGACAAAATGGCAGTGACCCAGACCTCCCTTGAGAGACTCTTAGTCGGAATCACACTCCGGAACCAACTTATGCAATGTCTCCACAATTCTTTCGATTGTCCCTTTTGAAGGATGCGGTAATCCAGGCAGACAAGGCAAGACATAGATTTGCAGGTCACATGTTGCGTCGAAACGATGGTCAGGGGAGCACAACAACAGCAGTCGGTAAGAAAAGATCGTGGTGAAGACCTCCAATGCGTTGGCCTGACTCCCTTGCTGTACGCTGCAACATCCGAGATGCCTCTAGAGGAACCCTTATGACGCATTGGACTTCCATGGCTCAAGACAGGATCTGCTAGAGACGAAGTTGAGACCCGCAGCTACTCTAAGAAACGGGTCATCAAGATCAAGATCAGTATATTCATATACATATATATAATATATATATATATATATATATATATATATATATATATATATATGCTCCATGAGTTTTAACATATTTGTTAATCACGATCTCCCTTTAGCAAACCCATGCTGATCCTTTTTGGTTATGTAAAATTTATCCAAGGGCATTATTATGTTTTCTTTGGTTATTAACTCTAAAATGTTGCAAATTATGCTCGTTAAATTCATTGGTCTATAATTTGCTGGATCTTTTTTTTCCCTTTTTGAACAAGTTGATCACTCATGCATCATTCCAATTCCTTTAAACAATCCCCTTCGTAAGTGATTGATAATGTAATTTATAAAATGTTTATATTGTATAGTAACAATTATTTTCAGTGTTGTTGTTGCTTTTTTAGTTGTTGTTTCGAATGCCTACAATGAGTAGGTTTACTCTTATGTGTGCCCTGAAAATGACATTAAGTGACGGGTTGTAGTAGCTTTCTTCACATCCTGTAAGTGCTGATGGAGGTAGACCGAAGTCCTCCAGGCGGTTGTGCTATGATTGGCTTCATCTGCGTGTCGCTCACTACTATGGGGATCACGTCGATCCCTCACCTCGTTAGTAGGGTGCTATGAAAACAGCCCGATTCCAGGAGGGCTACGAGGAAGCCAGTGTGAGTGTCTTGGCCAGTATGTTTTGCCGGACCCTAACTAATATGTCTGATCCGTATATTCTGCCAGACCAGAAGTTAGTCTTCCTCCACTGCTTTCTTAGTATGATGCGGTTAACATATCCAAAAATATTCTTTAATTAGGTGATGAACTGGAAACTAGAACAGATTGGTATGAATCCCTCAACTGAAGCATATCTTTGTCTGCATCGCTTTGGCTCTGTAAGTATGAAGCTCAACATTTTCGCAATATCAGTCTTGTTTGTTTTTGTGGTTTTGTTTGTGAGTATAGTCTAAAGCAATTGATCCTATATATCTCACAGATGTCATCTTGTAGAAGTTTGTGCACGTTTTTTGTATTCCTATCCGACCAAGTTCGGCTTTAAACATTTTGTTCGCGAGGTGATGTTCACTTCTTCTCAGTGCCAGGTTAAGGAAGACATCTCTAGAACAAGACCTTCTGTGTGCCTCCTGGCATTCACCACCATAGATATTTCCGCAAGCCACCTTTTTCGTAGTCGGTCTTTCGTTTTGAATCCTTTGTATGTTGTTATTGTTCAATATCCACAATGAGTAGGTTTACTCTTTTGGGCACCCTGAAAAGGAGATTTAGTGGCGGGTTGCAGTAGCTTACCTCACATCCCGAGGTCGAGGTCTTTGCCAGTATATTTTGTCTGACCCTGACCAACATGTCTGATTAGTATGTTGTGCTTGACCAGACGTTAGTCTTCCTCCACGAATCAGTTGTATCTAAATAGCATTGCTTGTTGGAAAGAGGAGGGGTGGGGGGATGGGGGTTGGCGTGAAGTAGTATAATTGTTACGGGGCCAAACAATTTTAGTTGCCGTCTTTTGATGTCTATTACTAGTGATGTTCCTACCAGTCATCGTTTCTGATTCTGACTATACTTATTCACTAAGCATTTAAAATTAAAATTAAAAGTATGTAAACTCACTTTATTTTATTTATGCTCTGGGTGTTTATACGATACCTTTAGCCATACAGGTTTATAAAGAATTAACACAATTAACCATAATTTATTCATAACATTTATCGAAAATTGTATTGATTGTTTTAATAGGTAAGCTTCCATCGGCTTACAAATTGCAAGAACTATTCAAAAGTCGATATTTTAATAAGCTTGAATTCTTTATAATTAGACTTAGTGTTGCTTATTAATTGATTTGTATACATTTAAGATAATTATTTTAGCCTTCTGCACTCGATAAAAATAAAATAAATTCAGCCAAAGTACTTCATTATTTACATATTTTTTTCGCTACATTACGCACATATTGACATGTATATTTTACGTGTATTTTGGAAGTAATATAGTTCATCCTCATCAAGTGCCTTGTTGGTTGGTGCCGGCGATCATGGACCCCCATTTCCTGTTTTCTCTTGTGTCGGTCAGGAGTTCCGTCGTTGATCGCCTCTTATGCCTTCAAGATGTTCACTATTTTCTCGCTTTGCCTTCCTCTATGCCTCTTGCCAGCGATTCTTCCCGTTGTCATTATGTGTTTCAACCTGCCTCTTTTCATGACATGCCCGAAAAAGAATGACTGCCTTATCCTAATTTTTGCCATAAGCTGTCTTTGTGGTACCGGCACAGATTCGTTGTTCCTTGTCAAATTAGTGACTATCGTCTTTGATGTAAAGACGCCGGTGTAGTACCTCTGACATATTGTCAATATACCTGATCTGTCCGTCGCGTTGAAATCGTCTGCATTTTTTAGGGCAGTCATAATCCTCTTTGGCTGGAGAAGGCTTTTTCGACATTTGAAAATGTTGCTTCTTGTCTCAGCTGCTCTGATCATCTTGTTCCGACTATGCTATTCAAAGTCCTGTTTTAGTCTGCTTCCGATCAGCTTGTTCAGCTGGCCTAACCGGCGTTTTTTGTGCAAGCTATTCAGTTTCAGACTTCTTGTATGTAGATGTTTTAGGATGTCTTCTCTAATCCGACTGCCTTTTTCCGCTTTGGATACTTTTGCCGCAATGATGCACTGTTTCAGCTTTTAATTCAGCTGTTTCAGGGAACAGGTACAAAATCTCAAGCACCTCCAATCCACTTGTCTGATTTTCTATTCCAGTCTAGCAGAATCAACCAATTAATGGAGAAGGCGCATAAAGTACAGATGCCAGTATGCCTTGTGTCCGTGGATTATGAGAAGGCTTTCGACAGCATCGAAATAATTGCAGTGCTGAATGCCCTGAGAAATGAGGGAATTGCAGAAACATACGCTCTACTGATAGAGAAACAGCGGATGCACAATGAATATCACCCTATTGTATAGACCGATCACCATACTGACACAACGTGGCGTCCGACAGGGGAATACAACTTTACCAAAGCTCTTCACTGCAACTCTTGCGGAGGTCTTTAGAAAGATAAACTGAGAGGATAGAGGCATAAACATAGACGGGAAAATTTTTGCTCATCTGAGGTTTGTTGAAGACAGAAGGGTTGCAGTTGGCATGCAAATCAATAGAAAGAAAATACCCAGTTCATGTTCAACACCTTCTGCTGAAAAGGAGATATACGCCTTGGAGATTGTCCCGTCGAAAATGTAAATTCGTATATCTACTTGGGCCAAGAGATCACGAACTCCCATTTAATCAATCGGAACATCTCATGAAGGATAACCGCGGACTGGCTCAGCTTCAAATATATTAAATCCATACTGTAACAGAGGCGAAACTCTGAGGCTCACACCTTCAACAGTGTGATTACTCCAGCCATGATATATGGTTGCGAGGTGTGAAACCTACGGAAAGCTGATGCAGATAGATTTCGCATTGCCCAACTAGTGATGGACTGAAAATATTGACGATCTCCATTCGATACCAAAACCACAAAGCAGAGACCACACACCGAACTTCCTTCTCTGACATCACAGATGTTGCGCTGTTACAAAAATACAGACGGGACGGCCATGTGATGCGCATGTCGGATAACAGATGGCACGTAAATGACGTCATGGTGGCCATTGAACTTTAGCCGCCCTCGCGGCCACCGAGACTGGGATGGAGATATGGCATAATAGATGCCCGGGGTCCAACATGATACACCAAGGCAAAAGAACGAAATGAGTTTGCTCAACATTTGGCTACCTGGCATCAGATACACGTGCCTGATTGAATACCAGGATTTTGAAATTTGAGATTGACCTTTGTGATCGTTATTCCTCAGGAACCACGTTATTTGATTTCTTTGCAGTCCATGGAACTTTCAAAACTCTTCTGTAAATCGAATTTCCGTTGCCTCCAATGATCCCTGTACGGACCTGCTGATTGTCATTGACTCGCTGCCGTATATAAGTACTGGTTCTATGCAGCATCCACGTACTCTCTTCCTTAAATACAATGATAGGCGTTTGTCGCTCAAAATTCCCCTCATACTCCAGGATACTTATTTTGCCTTGGCTATTCTGCTCTTTATTTGGTAAGTGCATCTCCCATCAGAACTGATATGGGTGCCAAGGTATTGAAATCAGTACTTGTTTTTGATCCTTTATTCAGCAATTTGGAAATTTGTATTTCTTTGATACCACCATCACTTCCAATTTCTTTTGATCTAAGCTGAGGCCTTTATTTTTGTTTTGAAAAGCTACCATGTTGATCAGTTCTTGTAAATATTACTCATTCTGTGCTATTAATACAGCGTCGTCAGCGTAATTGTATGTCATTCCACCAATTGATATTCCAATCATTGCATCTAAAGATTGTAACATAAAATCGATGTACAGAGAGAAATAAGATCAGGGAATGGCACACACTGGTGCCTTTCCTTTCTTTCAAAAAGCATCTTTTACCTTTGCCGCCAATATTTATGACTTTCGCAATCGGCATGCTCATTGAAGTATGGTCTTGTGTGGTCATATAACTCGCTGATGTATTCTGTCCATCTGTCAATTATTGTATCCTTCCCTATCAGTATCTCTCCGGCTTTGATTTCAAACTTTCAGTGCTTGTGTGGGGTCGTATGCCTGCTACTTAATTTATTCGTTTGTACGTGGATTTTGCATCTGTTTTGCAATGGCGCTTCGAGTTCTAGGCATTTCCGGTTAAACCGTGTTTCCTTCACCAGCATGCTCTTGTGTTCTATCTCTTCATTCAGCTTGCTATATTACTCCTTCTCATGTTTCCTCTTCCTTGTATCGTCCATGTAGTATAATATTTTGCTAGTCATCCATTTAAAAAAAATTAATATATTTTTGCTGCTGTGATTGCATTAGACGATTGCTGGATTGAATCCTTTAACAATTCCTATTGCTCGTTAATGCTCTGTATTTTGTCCATTGTGATGTATCTGTATTTTACCATGACTCTGAACCACTCTTTCATCTCTGAGTCACATTTAGCAGGTCTAGTTCTAATTTCCCATTCTGTGGTGATTTCCTTACATTTTTTAATATTACTCTGATATTGGCGTTTATTGTTATAATACTCTCCTGGCCTGGTCTTTGCTGAAACAATATTATTTCGGAATCTTGTTGGCACCAGCAGGTAATCAATCTAATTGTACACATTATTTTATGGGGGTTTCCATATTAAATAACGCATAGGAGGACTTTGAAACAATGTGTTTCCTATGATCGTCATGTATTTTGGCATATGTTATCAGTCTAGTTCCTCTTTCCTTCCTATCTCATAGGATGTACCCTCCAGTGATGTCCTTCACGTTCCTTTTCCCTAACTTAGCGTTGACATCGCCAAGAACGACTGTCATCTCGTGGTTATTACATTGCGTCATGGTCATTTCAAGTTCACCATAAAATCTGTCCACATCTTCTTCTGATTCTTCTGCCGCTGGTGCGTATATTTGAATAAAGTTGATGTCGATAGGTTTGCCACTCATCTTGACCAGTAGTAGTCTGATATGTTGTGTCGGCGGATCGAAAGTTGCAAATATCGTAGTCAAGCTGTAAACTAGGGACACAACGCATTCCGTTCTCCAGACTAAATCCTGTTACTTGTAAAGCCCTGTTTAGTTCTTGGTAGATGGAGATTGAGAACGAACAAAGAATAGGAAGAAAAAGAAGTCCGAAAGCCACTCATTACTTTCGCTCTTTATGCATTCGGAATTATTCCAACATCCCTGTTTCGCGCGTTTCCCACAGAGTACATTTTTTTTAAAGAATCCGATACAATTTTCCCTGCGCCAGAGTATGGCATGCTGTATACAACAATGAATCATTACAAGATCAATAGTAATATTGTGAAGATAATTGAGAACCTTTATGAGAAGGCGTCAAGTGCAGTTTCTGTAGACGGAATGCTAGCTAAATGGCTCCGCACGTCTGTTGGAGTGAGACAGGTTGTATACTCTCTCCAACGCTCTTAAATATATTTTTGGAAAGAATAATGGACGTGGCTCTGGAAGGACATGTTAGTAATGTCAGAATAAGTGGCAGGACGATTACAAACTTACGATTTGCAGAGGACATAGATGGTCTGGCAGGCACGGAAACGGAACTTCATGAGCTGATTAATAGATGGACAGAACTGCGCAGATCAATGGCATGGGAATAAATGCAGAGAAAACAAAAGCGGATGACGAAAGGGTTTACATCTGTGATAAAAGCAAATGGTCAGAAACTCAAAGTTGTATACCAGTTCACTATCTGGAATCACTGATCAGGTTACGAGAGCTCGCAGCCTGAGATAATTGCCAGAATAGCACAGACAACAGTGGTGCTTACGCGTTTGAAACCCATATGGCAGGATCGCCCTCAGCATAAAAGTTAGACTAATGCACTTATTGGTGCTCTCAATATTTGTGTATGATTATGAGACTTGGACCATTACTGCGGATATCCAGTGCAGAATACATGCAATGGAAACGAGGTGCTTTAGAAGACTCTTAAATGTTACATATAAGGATCGTGTCACGAACGTAGAAATACGACGAAGAGTGGAAAACGAAATTGGGCCCTTTTGATGATCTGTTCACAGCTATCAAAAGGCGAAATATGGCTTGGTATGGGCACGTCACGCGGTCCAGCGGAATTACAAATTCGATACTGCTTGGTTTCGTACCAGGAAAGAGTGGGCGAGGACGTCCAAGGAAGGGATGGGCCGACAACATCACTGAGTGGTCAAACCTTCGTCCCGGTGAGGCACGACTGGCGGCACGGACAGAGAGAGAGATGGCGTGGGTTTGTTGGAGTGTCTTCAAGTGTGCCCCAACGACTTGATGGGTTACAGGATGAACTCAACTTAACTGAGTCAATCTCATTCTCGTAGTCCTATTATGTTTATATTAATTATTGAGACTTTACTATTGATATCATCCAGCTTCCATCATAGTACTCACATTTCAGCTTCCAATATTTTGTGGGTTTCTAATTTGAAAGTTCATGAATATCTTGAGAACAATCACATGTCAACTGTAGCACATGACATTCCCTACCGGACACAGTAGTGTCTCTCGAACCCCTGTTAAATACAATTTTGATTAATTTTAGATTATGTCGGTCCTTGATGAAACTTGGAAAATCTAATACATCAAACCAGATACTCAAAAAATTGCCACACAACACCGAATCTGTGCCGGCACGAAAGATCGAATCTGAGGAGGTGATACGTGCAATCAAATAACTAAAACCAGGTAAAGTCCTTGAACAAGACCGAATCACAAAAGAAGTAATTCAGGCTGATAGGAACACAGTAGCACGGTATTTAACTACATTGCTCAACATCTGTCTAAATGAATGCCAAATCGCTGACCAGTGGAAAACGTCAAAAACTATATTAATCCACAAAAAAAGGAGACAAGAAATGACTGGCAAATCACCGTCCAAATTATAGCGGCAAGTAAATAATTATACTCAAAATGTACCCTCACAAATTATGGTTTGACTAATGTTCCGATGTGACTTATATTCCAGAAAATATGGTGATTTTATTTTGAGGCCCCGCTTGCCAATGATTGTGATCTGTGGTTTTACTTAAATAGCAAGTTGCAATTTATAACATTCAACTTTTACTTTGCGTTCATTTGAACTCATGCTGCAAGTTTAAGATTCAATGCAAATAATTATAATATTTATATTTGACAGAAATGTAATTATTTGTACATGTGGTATATTATCTCACCTTGTCGCTCATTTATGAATGTGAATATATGTCGTAAAGCGATATAATGCTTAAATGTTGCATACATGTATATGTTATTATTGCTTATTTGATGGTTCTAGTTTGAGAGAGCAGACAACAAGGAACATCTTCAGCATATTATTGAAAGTTTCCAGGAGTCATTGAGGTCCAGAATCAATCCAAGAAATCTTAAGAGATTTGTGCAGGCTTTTATGAAGTGAGTTAAATAATGATGGACAATTGAAAATATCCAACTTGAATACTTCACATTAGAAACTGTCTAGAATCTTCTTTATACCTCAAGATGATAATAGAATAGAAGTCAGGACATTTGTTTTGATTTGCGCAGTAGTACTAACTTTTGTTTTGTTAGTCATCATCATCAAGTGCCGTCTCTACTTCACATCATATAACAATAACTTTTTTGTTAGTAGAAGACAAAGAACTTTTATTAGGCGTGAACTCTTACAAAAACTAATAAGGCAAAAGATATTCTTGCTTGAGGAAAAAAATGAGGATTAATGAAGTTTAGTAAGACATCACGAGGGACATGTAACAGAGAGAATAACGGTAAAATGTATTAAATATTTTGTTGTGATTTATTATGTTCTGTTCTGATCGGCTTTGTCAAGAATCACTGCCACTGCGCTCTGTGCAAACCTATAAGTAAGGTCTCAGACCTATAAGTAAGGTCTCAGTCGCCTTCGGCAGATGGCAGAGGAATCTAATGCTAGTGGTTCTAATAGTCCACTGCTCGTACATGCCCTTGCCCCAACCACCCAAACACCGATCTATCCCCACTCGATCTACGTGTGATTTCAAAATTATGCGGCCCGTTGATTGTCGGTTACAGTGTCATTAATCGACTGCAGAATATCCCCCCTATCTGAAGTGCTCTCGATGGGAGAACGCCATCTCAGTCATTGCTACGAGTCCCAGCATTACCAGGAAAGCAAATCAACACGTCCCCGCAGGTCTGCTGCCTCTTTGTCCGCTATCCACTCAAGCTGTAGCCCCTATGTGCCCTTCTAAGCAAGGAAGGTGAACCTGATATAATTGGCAGCAACTCTTAATTAAAGAAATATCGAACTGCTGTCATCTCCTCAATCTCCATTCACATATTAGAAGTTGTTGCATGTATATTGCATGCTCCACTCGGCCATGCCCCTCCCTCTCAGTCTAGAGCAGCTCACTGGCAATAATAGAGTGAGATAATAACATAATCCGTTTCTTGAAGAATGGGAGTAGCAATCTGTGGACATAATATTTTATATACACTGACAATGCAGCCTTGATAGCTAGAAGAAAAAAGAGCTGCAGTGCATGGTTGATATTGCCATCATTATCATGTGCCAAACAGGTTCAAGGATCTTCATGCAGTCCTGTCATATGTGTCAATTATCAACTCTGTTGATCGTCCACTGTGTCATTCTTTCAGGCTGTTCAATATTTTCTCTCTCTGCCTCCCTCTATATCTCTTCCCTGCAAATTAACCCGTTGTCACCGGTTGTGCCAGCCAGTCTCTTCTCATGACATAACCGAAAATGTATGACAGTGTTGACCTGACTTTGTCTTTGTGTCTGTGCTTCTTCAAGTTCCGCATCGTTGATACTTTGTACATTACAAAATGAAAGCAAAAGTAATCATTTAATCTTATAAAAAGAAAAGACTTTCAGAATGTGACATAATTATAGAGTAGGCCATGTTGTTTAAAAAAAAACGTTCTTTTATTTTCATTGCTGGGTTCACCACGAGGACTCAAAGCCTAAGTATTATATTTAGACAATTAAAGTAAATTCGTCAGGTAACATTTCTTTGCACTTTAGTAATAGTATAAGGAAGTTGTAATTCAGACGCCTTTTCTAAATTTTCCTTTACAAAAGCCAGTATTCTAGAATATCAAATACATATATCGTTGTTAAAGGATAATACAAATCAAGAAAGTTCAACAGTGGTACAGGAAATGTATGTCGAGCCGTTGGTCTATTGACAAAACACTGCCCAAATGGGGACGGTGTCAGCTACTGGTTAAGTTACAAAGCTCACAAGCCGAAGGTGCTGCTTTCGTTCCCCACCACAGTACCAACCGTTACCCCGGGGAAGCAAACCCTTAGAAAATGCAGGAGGAAGCAGACCCTTACATAAAATGCATGCCGAAGTCGAATGCACTGGGCCGACGGGCGCAAAATAGAAACCGTAGTGCAACGTACACTGCCTTGGAGAATAGAGAAACAAGGTAAACGTACAGTAAAAAAATGTCTAAATACCTGACCTAATGGGTCTGCTGAAGACTTATGTTGAGTGACCCAGGTGTTCTGTTGATCCTCATAGTTTATACCTTCGTCTCTTTAATCCTCATGTTGCATTTCGCACCGCAAAAGTTCGTTTGTGTGTTTTTGCAGTTTATTTTGATGATATCATTGACAATGATTTTTAAAGAAAGACAGTTGGAGGTCTTGAAGATGCAGTTTTAAAGAAGAATAATTTCGACATCAATGTCATCTCCTGATCGACGCTTGAATGTGACCACACAGATTAGAGCATTAACACCACATGAGTTCCTCGTATCGCAGCCTGAAGGTGTGCTGCCTACGCACGTAAATTCACTGACAAGGTGTTGCCATCTTCAGTAATGTCACATTATTTATCTTGTTATACCACTTTTAAATTGTACAGACACTTGTTTATGAAAGTCTCCGAACATCATTTGACCTACGATGTTGAACGTATTGATTATATTCATCTTCATCATTTCCGTATCTATGTATTCTCAGACACAGTGTCCCGAACCACTCTTCAAGTATGTTCAGTATGTTTTGCTTCCTGCTGTGTGTGTGTGATAGAAGAGAAAAGTTGACATCATCATGTAGTTTTGTCAAATTCTACCGACCTTCATTCCTTCGTGATCCAGTCAATAGCGTGCAGAAAAATACTGATGATAAGAAGCACGTCGTTTGAAATTCTACAGGGAACACAATCTATGCTAATGTGCAGCTAAGTCTCATAGTTTATAAGGTGTCAACGTATAGATTTAATGGTTCTTCGAAGTTTCGATTTCTTTTATGTCGTTCGCTACGGTTTACACAGTTGCAGTGAGACTGAGACATTCTGGTTCTTGAGAAGGTTTGACCGACGTTGGTGTTTTGATTCAATCAAATACATCAACTAAAATTTGGGAAAACAAAAATGGAAAGCGAAAAAAATTAAAAAGAAACAGAAAAACACGGGACCTGTACAAAATAAAGATGTATTATTTTACATTGAAATTGATAATGGTAATGACTACGAGGAAGAAATGGCTTCCGCAAAGAAAATGGTTATACAGAAGAACCAAAAAAAAGTCCGGAGGATTTCAATTTATGGGTAAATATTGTCTGTCACTCAAGGTTGTTACTGAACATTTTTAGTAACCACTGACCATCCACATAAATATTACTGTAAATTAAGATCACTTTCCATCTTTCACATCGAATATTGGATGCAATGTGAATCACCAACGGTTCTTGCCTGTATTGTGAACTATCAAAGGCTTTTTCATATATATCTCTTGATGTTATCCCTCACATAGCGTCAAAGTGAGTGGACTGGCCTGCGATAGTGTAATCACCGCTGATTTACGCCGTTTTGGTCCTCAACAATCTGCCGTGTCATCTCTGCTCGTGCTTCCACAATTTCAGAAACTAACAGCCCTGCAGTTATATCCCCTTGTGGAAAAGGCTTTTGTAGGTAACCCAGAGATCAAATCAGGAACCGGAGTCCCTTAGGCAGTCAGGCACGGTACTCAATGTCAGTCTGACAACTGCTGCGACGCCTCCGCTGCCAAGTAGTATCGACTTGTTCACTTGGATACACCGGCTGCGGGGAGAGGAGGGATCTGCTGACTGGGCAACAACGGTCCTCGCGGTTTACTATGACTACAGGTATGATGGAGGACCTCCAAGTGTTAAATGATGTCAGCAAGACCTCAATTATAGACCAGGAACTCAGAAGGCATCGAGTCGACATCGTCACCCTCCAAGAAACGCGTCTGGCTGAATCTGGGTCTCTCATGAAAAGGACTACACGATCTTCTAGCAAGGGAAAGGAGTGGAGGAAGTAAGATAACATAGCGTCGGCTTTTGCGCTAAAAACTCCCTTCTGGGATCGACAGAGATGTGCCAAAATGGCATAGAGCGATTATTATCTTTTCGTCTGCAAATATCCAATGCCATAGTTAATCTGATCAGGTTGTATGCTCCTACACTTGGAGCCACTAATGCCTACAAAGATGAGTTCCATCAGCAGCTGACCTCACTCATCACAAAGATCTCTAATGAGGAACACTTGATTCTACTTGGGGACTTCAAAGCAAGGGTGGGCGACGATCACGACTCCTGGCCTATGTTCATGGGAAAGTTTGGTGGGAAAATGAACGAAAATGGACAGCGGCTATTGGAGCTGTGTGTCTACCACTACCTGTGCATCACTAACACCTTCTTCCAAACAAAGCCCCAACACAAAGTATCCTGGAGACATGCTCGCTCCAGACATTGACATCAGCTGGACCTGATCATCACTAGACGGTCTGATCTGAAACATGTTTTGTAAACCCGCATGTTTCACAGTGCAGACTGCGATATTGACCACTCACTAGTCTGCTGCAAAATGAGACTCCAGCTCAAGAAAATCCACCGCGCAAGACCTGTGGGTAAATGCCGCATAGACACCCAAAGAACTGATATTCTCGAAATTGTGGAAACATTCATAAAATCCCTTTCTGAATTAATCGCAAATCAGCGCACTATCCGAAGCGTTACAGAAAGGTGGGAACTTGTCAGAGGTTCAAAACACACCACAACCTTGTCTGTCTTTGAAAAGAAGACAACAAGCGATTACAAAGTGCCAATCTACTCACCTGGAGTTCAAGATTTCCTCAGCAGCACGACCTTGGAGGCTTGCAAATCCGAAAAGAGTACAATACAGAGACTGGCAAGGAAATGTGCAAATGACTACTGGTTTCAACTCTGTAAGTCCATACAGTCGACATCGGATACTGGTAACATCAGGGCATAAACAAAGCATTTGGACCAACACAAAAGTTTACAGTTCCTCTGAAATCTGCGACAGGTGAGATTCTGTACAGAGATATGCAAATGAAGATATGGGACGAACACCTGTAATAACGTAGTGACGGACTCTGCTCTCGAGATGGACCGAACACTATTCAGTCGTGTACACCTGTAATAACGTTACTATTCAGTCTTGTACACCTGTAATAACGTAGTGCCGGACTCTGTTCTCGAGATGGGCCGAACACTATTCAGTCTTATACACCTGTAATAACGTAGTGGTGGACTCTGTTCTCAACGAAAGTGGAAATTCTGCAGATAATGCAGGAACTTGACGACATATCGAGCACGCAACATTTGAAAAAAGCTATCGAGCGCATGCCTGTGGGAAACGCAACCGAGTGAGTTGGCATTCCAGCAGAAATTATCAAATGCAGGGGGAAATGTACTTCTTCAATACCTGTACGAACATATCTGCCAGTGTTGGGATGAGGGGGCGGTATCACAGGACATGAGAGACGCCAACATACTTACCCTTTACAAGAACAAGGGAGACAGAGGAGACTGCAACAATTACAGGGGAATATCACAAAGTGTATGCTTCTATCATTTTGAGCAGGTTGCGAAAGCTGGCCGATAGGGTGTATCCATAGTCTTAGTGTGGTTTTCGCACAGAAAGGTCCATCGTTGATATAGTCTTTTCACTGTGACAATTGCAAGAGAAATGCAGAGAACAACAAAGACCACTTTTCTTGACTTCATCGACCCCACTAAGGCATTCGACCTAGTAAACAGAGGTAAACTACTGAGAATGATTAGGTCTTTTCGTGTGGGCATGAAAGGTACAGTGCTGCATGACGGTCAGGAATATGTGGCCTTCGACATTAACAGAGGAGTTAAACTAGGTTATGTCCTGGCCAACTCTATTCGCCATTTTTTTGGCCATCGTGCTTAGACGCTCCTTTGGAACTGCCACAGAGGGGGTCTTTCTGAATACCAAGTCAGATAGAAGACTTTTTAATCGTTATTAACCAGCGAGCAAAAAGGAAGAGAAGACGATGCTGCCCTAGTTGCCCACACCGAAGCCGAATTACAAATCCTCATTAATGGGTTGGCAAAATCCTATGATCTGTTTGGACTCACAATCAGTATACAAAAGACGAAAGTGATGGCTTAGGGTGCAGCTCCTCCAGACTTTGTCTTAAACGATAAAAATATCTTGGTAGTAAATCACTTCAGCTACCTCGGATCTATCATCACTGACAACCTTTCACTGGACGCAGAGCTGGATCTATCATCACTGACAACCTTTCACTGGACGCAGAGCTGAAGAAACGATTAGGAATGGCCTCATCAGCACTTGCCAGGCTCTCACAGAGAGTGTGGAATAACAACATGCTGACCATCTCCACAAAGGTTGCTGTATTTAGATCATGTGCGATAATACCCTGCTCTATGGCAGCGAATCATGGACTCTGTGTACCTCACGTGAAAACAGGCTAAATGTGTTTCATATGCGCTGCCTGAGACGCATACTTGGAATTTCATGGAGTGACTAACAACGAAGTGTTGGATCGTGCAAATATTGTCAGCTTAATTACAATCCTCCGCCAGCGCCACTTGCGGGAGCTTGGTCACGTGTGCAGAATGGAGGATGGGCAAATAGCAAAAGATATCACGCGTTAAAAAGGTAGACCCTTCCTCAGCTACAAAGATGATTGCAAGCGTGACCTGAAGGGGTTGGAGATGAACACCTGCAACTGGGAGGAACTTGTCAAAGACAGACCCGGCTCGAGGCAGGGTTTGTGTGGTAGTGTGCAGGCAGGGGAAGACAAGATGCGTCAAAATTCAGACTACAAACGTCCGCGGCGAAAGATAGGGCAACAACTGACTGTCTCTCTCTAGCGTAAAGTCCTTTGTCTCTCAAGACTGATAGGATGCCAATCAAGAAGCACCTCTAAATATTTTCTAACAGTTATGTTAGTGGGGGTAGCGAGGTCTCGGATAGGCGTCCCGCTCGTTAAAAGAAAGTGAAGCGTCTGTTATAGCCTCTCCTTTCCATGTGTAGAGATCGCCGCTAGATTCACTGTTCGATTTGCCATTCAGAAGTTTCCATGCCAATGGCCTATCCTACATTATTGTGTCCCCAACAGCACCTTCATGAGGGGCCCCTGTTTCGTACAGAGCCGGCTGTTGGACGCGACCGAGTACCCGGCGATATAACTTGGCGGGCAGATTGGGCCTTGGTTGGCAGTCAATCTAAGAGAAGGTAAACTATTACTCTAAACCCAGGTAGATAAAGCTCGTTAGCCTGCAGGCAGTTCGCCTAGGAGAGGAGGAACTGATTTTAAACCCATGTCCCAGGGAGTGCTGGCTAGTCTAATGACGATGAGAGTATCATCGGATGTCTGGAGTAACTAGCATCTGCGGGAAACGATTCCGCTGCCTTGTGGAAACCTCGGGAGAGGGTAGGGCTACAGGAGCAAACCAGACAGAAACTCCGGAGTGGTAGTACCTAAGACGGATGGTTTTAAAATTGAGAAATCATTCCGGCAGCTGAACTGGTGCTAAATTGTCATGCTTTGGATTACACCAGCGAGGCCGAGAGAGGGATCCTGCAGTTTTGGCAGATAAGGGTCTCCATATTCAGCGTGCAGGCTTGCGCAATGAGAGGCTACTCACATAGTGCCACGCGCATGGTCTGCAAAGACTGAGACGCCTATTAGTGAACTTCAGGGGCATTCCACTATGCATTAGAAACCTCCTTAGCGACTCTCTAAGTTGCACACATTTTTGTAAAATCCACTAAGTCGATATGTTAAATTCTTTACACATTCTAATAAACTATTATTAGCAGGGTAACATTCTTATCTGTACAGAACCGCTTTTATCAAAAGGATGCCTGTAGATCCCTTAGTTTCTTGTCTATGACCTCTTTTAGTCGCTCTAATATGATTGTCTAATATTTTCCCAAGCACTGATAACCCGTTAAAATGACTACATTGCAGTAGATTTCCCTTCTTTGGCAATTCGATCACATGTTTTTTCTTACAACCTGAAAGTATTAACTCTCTGTCCGAAACATGGTTAATCAATTTGTATAACATCTATACTAAAGTGTCCAAGCCTGCCTTTACTGTCCTTTCTATGACAACTTAGGGGCCAGTGCCTTTACCATCTCTCGGAAGCCCAATGACCTTTCTGGCCTTTTGATTTTCTTAGAAAATTCATCTGCATTTATTGTCATCTTTTTCTTTTTCATTTATATTGATTTAGTTGTAATCTTGCTTTTCTAGGAGATCAAATATTGCTGACCAAGTAGGGAAGCTCAAGTAAGTAGAAAAGCGTATACAATTATATAAATGTATGTAGATCTGTTGTATCGTGAATAGCATTTTATATATTATTTATTACCTCCGGGTACTCGGTCGCGCCCCACAGCATGCCATGTAAGAAATAGGGGGTCCTTTCATAAAGGTACTGCTTGGAACACAATAATGTAGGAGAAACCATTGGCATGGAAACTCCTACACGGCGAGCCGAACAGTCAATCCAGCGGCGATCGCTACACCTGGAAAAGAGAGGCTATAACAAACGATTCACTGTCCTTTAACGAGCGGGACGTCGAACCCAGACCTCGCTACCCCCCTATCAATGATGATGCAAGCCTGGGCGCTGAATATGTGGACCCTGGGCTTCCCAAACTGCAGGATCCCCCTCACTTGTGTAATTCAAAGGAATGCAAAGCATGACAATATGGCACCAGCTCAGTTGCAGGAGCTGCCAGAATGATTTTACAATTTTTATACCATCCGCATTAGGTGCTACCACTCCGGATTTTCTGTCAGGGTTTACTCCCGTAGCCCTACCCTCTCCCAAGGTTTCCCCAAGGCAGTGGAATTGTTTCCCGCAGATGTTTGTTACTCGAGACATCCGATGATACTCTCATCGTTACAGGACTAGCCAGCACTCCTTGGCACTTGTGGGTTTACAATCAGAGGCCCTCCTCACCTAGGCGACTGCCTGCAGGCTTACGAGCTTAGTCTACCCGGGCTTAAAGTCAGAGTTTACCTTCTCTTAGATTGGTTGCCAACCAAAGCTTGTGCGCCCAATCTGCACGCCCAGTTATTATTTATTGCAAAATAGTATATTATATATTATTTGACTATGTGCTGGGTAATTATATTAAATTTGTTACTAACGTGGAAGTACAGACATGGGCCTCATACCAGTTAGAAACGATTCCAAGTATTCGTGCTTCTGAGCTAATATAATACATTAGACAGCAATCAGGATCTCCCACCTGCAGTCTGGGACAGTTGATGTAAACGCAGAATAATCGTATCGGGCAAATAACTTACTAAACAAAATGCAGCAGGAGCCATGATGACACTAACTTCTAGCTACGAGGAAAAGGCTCAAAAACAGTGAGCAATGCCAGATGAGCAAGCAGATCAAACGCACTCAGCTTAAACTGCAAAAGCAGCCCAAGACAAGACGAAGAAGCAAATGTTGAAAAAAAATCGTCATTAATCGAAGTGTTTTAAGAACGTTCTTCAAGACGTAGATGATAGCACCATGACGAATTGAGCGAAAATACAGGAAGGGTATAAGAAGTATTACATCGACCTCACCAAGTGCTGTAGTCAACAAAAAGTCACAAAATGCGAAAAATCTGCCAAAACTGAAGATCGAAATCGATGAGATGTTCACCAATCCAATCAAATACTTAGGATTAGAAAAAGCGCCAGGACTATATCAAATAAATGCTGTAGTAATTCAGACATGAAGGGACAGACTACCATGGAAAGCTAGCAAAACTTTTCGACAAATGCCTTAGTGAAGGTGAAATCCCTGATCAATGGGAAACATAAAAAAACAATTTTGATTCACAAAAAAGGATCACAGAAAACTGGTAAACTACCTTCCGATGTTCTTGCCTTCATCCGTGTACTAGTTTTTTCACATTAGTGATTGTGAGCCGACTAGAAAAGTAGCTTAATGAGAATAAACCACGAGATCAGGCAAGTTTCAGAAAAGACTATAGGTCCCCCGACCAACTCCATACAATCAAGCAGTTAATGGAGAGGGCACGGGAAGTACACATTCAAATGCGTGTTATATGTATGGATTATGAAAATGCGTTCGGCAGAATTGAAATAACTGGTGTTATTATGGTATTGAAGCAAAGTATAATCAGATGACAGAAGTGGGAATTGAAGGCTACTCAATCTATATTGTCGTATTTTACCGGTCAATCAATATATCAATACAGAATAGGGTTCGACATGGCGATAATATCCCTTCAGAAGTATTCACAGCAACCTTCGAGGAAGTCTTTAGAATACTAAATATGGAAGATGAAGGCATCAACACAGATAAAGAGATCCTCACTAATCTAAGTTTGCTGATGAAGTAGTCATCTTCAGTCCCAGCATCAGAGACGCGAAACAATGCCTACATTTTCCATTCGAAGCAAACGAGACAGGCGTAACATTAATAGAACGAAAACACGATACATAATGAAAATTTTTTTGCCCCAGAATTTCGGCAAGAAAATGATCACATCGATTACGTGAATTAGTACATATGACTGGTTCAAGAAATTATAAACACCTACATTGTAGGTCCTGAGATTTAATGAATAATAGTAACAGTATGGTTCAGCTTTCATTGTATAAAACCCATACTTCAGCAGTTAAGAAATTTTGGAACCTTCGAAAAGAAGAAACAGAGAAGCTCAACTGCTGAACTGCTCAAATAACAATCGAGCGAAGAACATTGTCTTTTTATGGACCGAATTCACAAGATGGAAATCAGGCGCCAAACCACTTTCAATGACGTCGTACATACTGTGCTGTTTAGAAAATACGAATAGATCTGGCATGTGGTCTGCGTGCCTTTCAATAGGACACGAAATTGACGTTCTGGTGGCTCTCATATTTAAGAGTCCACTTGAGCGTCCACAAATTAAATGGAGAGGTATACATGATACTCGAAGGCAAAGACTGAATTGAATTTGAACATTTTTTTTACCTGACATCAGGCGCTTGGTATTACAGATTACTATACTACTGTAATACTTGTGTTCACTCAGGCACATTTAGTGCTCTATGCCAGGTAGGCAAATGTCTTAACTCATATGTCAATTGCCATTAAGTACCATGCCTGACCAAGGTCCTGTCTAAGGTCATCTCTCCATCTCATTGGTGGACGTCCGGAGTGACGATTATAGATGTACGGCCACCATGACGTCACTTAATGTGCCCATCAAGCATGAGTAACCATGTGGCCTGCCCCTTTCTTAACAACGCCGTATCTCCGACGTCATTGAAGCATGTTTAACTCCTGATGACAGTGTGGCGGATGTGGTCTCGTAATGAAAGTAACAGTGTTCTACGCACCATCGCTCGTTGAGTAGCTTAGAGCCGCCCCCACGTCACATTTCATAGGTTCCACACCAGGCAGTTGAAGGTGTGAGCTCTCGCTTTGTTGTTTTTCATCTATTGATGTACTGTCTTAATGCGGTTGACGCTGAATCACGCCCCAGCTAACCTTCGGGAGATGTCTTTATGCAAGTCATGGTAGTTCGTAATTTCTTGACCCAAGAATTAGATGTACCAATTAACGTTTTTAATGGAATAAGTTCCAAGCCGCATTTTCTTGCAGGGACAGAAACTGTTCAGCATGCATTATGTCTTTAGTCTATTTATTTTTAAACCAACTGCTTCACTTGCGTTGTTGAGCTTATTTAGGCATTGCTCAGTTTCATTGATGCTGTGGCTGATGATGACTGTGTTATCAGCAAAGTAGAGGTAGTTGAGCATTTCTCCGTCTATGTTAATACCACTAACATCCCAATTGAGTGTGCGAAAGACTTCCTAAAGGGCTGCCGTGAAAAGTTTGGGAGAGATTGTATCACCCTGTCGTACGCCACTTTCAATCTGTATGTTAATTGGCTGCTTTATGTCGGGTATATTGTTCCTCAATATTTTGATTTCGTAGGGCATTTGTCACTGCATTCACGTCAATGCTTTCGAAGTCTTTTTTCATAGTCCACGAACACTAGGCATAGAGGCATACGCACTTTCCTTGACCGCCCCATTATCTGGCGTAGAGTGTGAAGGTGGTCAATGGTAGAGTAGCCCTTCCTGATCTCGTGGTTCGTAATATACAGATTATGGACATATATATATTAGTTTGCATGAACATGTAATCTTGCGGGATGTAAAACTTGTACACGGATGAAGGCAAGAAGATAGGAAGGTAGTTTACCAGTTTTCTGTGATCCTTTTTTGTGATTCAAAATTGTTTTTGATGTTTTCCATTGATCAGGGATTTCACCTTCACTAAGGAATTTGTCGAAAAGTTTTACTAGCTTTCCATGCTAGTCTGTCCCTTCATGTCTGAATTACTACAGCAATTATTTGATATAGTTCTGGCGCTTTTTCTAATCCTAAGTATTTGATTGGATTGGTGTAACATCTCATCGTTTCGATCTTCAGTTTTGGCAGATTTCTTCTTCTGCGTTTGTTCTCAATCTCCCGCTTCCAAGTTCTGAACAGGGCGTTGCAAGTAGCAGGATGTAGTCTGGAGAACGGAATGCGTTGTGTCACTAGTTTACAATTTGCCTGCGATATTTGCACCTTTCGGTCCGACACATCCGTCTTCGGCAGCAACAGCATGTCTATATTTCAGTATATCGTTTTTATTAAAAGTGTTGCAATAGACAATCACCACTAATGGAAGTGTAAAAGTATACATTTTGTTGCGAATGTTAACCCTTCAGCTAGCTCTTTCTCACTTTTCAGAGAGAATTTGTGCACATAGTATAAACAGTTTTCAAGTTTAGTTCTTTTAGTAGCGTTTGTATTTGGAACAGACACAACAACAAATTATTGGAGCTTAATAGATTTCACATTTATAAAACAAACCTATAAGATTATTGATTTATGTATTAATGAATAGTAACACCGATTATGTTGACAACTAGAAGATTTTGATTGTGTTGATCTGTCTGTTCTGCCATAAGCAACAATATATACAGATAAAGGTAGAAAAACAGTAGGAGTGTACATCAACGTAAATAAAACAAGAACAGATATATATAAATAATTACAATTAAAGAAACTCATAAACATGAACTTTCTTCTAAATTTCCAAGCCATATAACTGGCGAAGTGTTCAATGATCATCACGTCTGACGGTGTCTTTAGAAGCAGTAACAAGCTTCCTTCACTTCACCATGTCTGCAGTTACATGTATCTGACGTAGAGGACACGGTACTAGTTCATGATTTGTATTGTTCTTCCTCAAGTCGTCTTAGGTCGACCGTTATTTCGTCTTCCCTCTGTGATCAATAGCAATACGGGTGACCAGTGACCACATTCCTCACCTGAAACTAAACGTACTCAATGATAGAATATCTCTCCTCGCAATACATATGACCAATGGCAACATATCTCGCATCCCACTGGAGGTTTTTCTCCAATTATTCTATGTTTACTGATGCTCACATACCTGATCCCACACTAAGACCAACAGGAATAACGAAATCATATAAAAATTGAGGATCATCTGCAATTTCTCACATCATGTTGGAAACCATCAGTATTACAACAAATTCCAGAGCATATTGAAAACTTATAATGACGTTGGAGATATTTACAATACCATGTGAACCTCAGAGATATATACCAATAACGAACACACAAATTATGTGCTGATAATTGAGCACATTTTCTATTACTGTTATTATTTACATTGATAAAATTGGGCGAATGGTCAAAAAGAAAATAAACTATAACGATCAATAAAAATTCAAACAATTGTGTCTCCCAAACCGAAATATGCACGTCTATGAACCTTTGAACCAAGCAGTGGCATCTCACTGGCAATGTTATCACTAGACGGAGTGATAGTCGAGACAGGCGTGTGACTAAGACCATGTATGGCGCTGAATGCTGGAATGACCACACAAAAATTGTCTCCGAACTCATCATTCATATACGTCTTCATCGGGGACGGAAGCCTGAGAATAGGTTCTACATCTCCAAGCTATAAAACATGACACACGCACATACCTTTGCCATGTACCTGAACAGTTGCCTGATAAGAGAGCAGTTTCTACTGGGCACTGAGGAAGATTGATGGATCTACCTCATGGATGCAATCTACCTCTATGCAACGGAGTGCTTGGGACATATGACTGGTAGGAGAATTGACTGGTATAACAAAAACGACGCCGCTACCAAGATCCTGCTGGATGGAAAAGCACCGCATATTCAGACTGTTCCAAAGCCACCTCATCGTTCGAAAATACTACATTCAAAATATACGTAAAGTTGTGCAAAGCAGGCTTGAGAAGATGCAGGATGGCTGTCTTGACGGTAAGGCGGTGGACAGTTTAGTGTATGCTGATGTCAATGACTCGAGGCGGTGTTACTGTACCATGAAGGCTGTCTACGTTTCTCCGTTCCATCAATAATCTCCTTAACTTAACATTTTTATACTGGGTTGGAAGACTATGCAGTACGTAAACAACCAGTTTCATTTACATTTCCTTGCTCTAAAAGCTATGTGCATCAAATCTATTCTTAAATGCATTAATTGTTCCAGCCTCCACTACTTCCTGTGGTAATGAATTTCAAGCATTCACCACTCTCTGACTGAAAAAATATTTTCAAGTATCTAATCTAGACCTTTATTTAGTTAATTTATAGTTATGCCCTCTTGTTTTTGTAGGTGTTTGTATTTTTAAAACTTCTTATAGTCTAATTTATCCGTTCCTTTGCTTGTCTTATAAACCTGTATTAAGTCATCTCGAATGCTTCTCTTTTCTAGAGACTGTAGGCTGGTTTTTCCGAGTCTTTCCTCATAACTGTAATTATAGAATACCACTATCAGCTTTGTCGATTTATTTAATATCCCTTCAGCATGTTTATATCTCCTCTACGATAAGGCCTCCACACATATACACAGTACTCCAATCTAGGTCTAACTAATGATCTAAACAGTTTGACTATCACTTCCTTGCTTCTATGTTTAATATTTCTTTTTATCATACCTAACATTGCATTTGCTTTTTTCACTGCTACCTGGACTTTCTCGCTGGCTTTATCTGTATGATCTATTATAACCTCCAGGTCTCTTTCCTTTTCTATCATTCTAATATTGTTCTCGCCTATTCTGTAATTATGTTCCATATTTGATCTACCCATGTGGATGACTGTACATTAAACTCCATTTGCTAGCTTGCAGGCGTTTCTCGAATTGTATCTAAACCCGACCTCAATATATCTATACTTTAGATGAGACACTACTGTACAGTTTTGTGTCATCAGCAAATTTTGCTATCATTGATACGATATCAATGTTCAAATCGTTTATATATATCAAAAACAAAATTGGTCTCAAAACCGAGCCCTGTGGCACTCCGCTCTTTACTTCACAGCACTCAGAGTACGCCTTATTTATGCCCACTCTTTTGTCTTTTCCTGTTAGCCAATTTTCAATCCATTTGGCATCTTCCCCACCTAATCCATGTAATTTTAACTTTTTAAATAATCTTTGATGAGGTACTCTATCAAAGGCCTTAGCAAAATCAAGATAAATAGCATTCTGCCTCCCCTTTATCTATCATTTCAGAGTTACCTCCTCCTTGAATTCTAATAGGCACGATCTCCCTCTAGCAAACCCATGCTGACTATTTCTGATTAGATTAAACTTGTCTAAATGCATTACAATGTTTTCTTTGATTCAACAATTTACAGATTAATGCTCGTTAAACTCACCGGTCTATTATTTGCTAAATCTGATTTTTGTCCTTTTTTTAATAAGGGGATAACTCTTGCATCTTCCCAATCCCATAGAACAATCCCTTTTGCAAGTTATTAAGAGAACATAATATAGCCAATAGTTTTACTAGCTGGTCTCTAATTTCAAATATCAATTTTGGATGAATACCATAGTGTCCTGGACATTTATCCACTTTCAACCCCTCCAATGTTTTAAAAACCATTTGTCTCTGTAATATAGATTGATCTTAATCCCTCTCTTTAGAAAAAATCTATAGGCTCTGGGATCTTTGAGCAGTCTTCTTTTGTGTAGACTGTTTCAAAGTACTCATTCAGTAGATTAGCTATTCTCTATTCACACTTATTATTTTTCCTGTGCTATCTATGAGAGGGACTACTTTGTCTTTCTTTCTTTGTTTATTTCTAACATAAGAAAAGAAGCTTTTACTATCAGTCGTGATCGTATTATCCTGCTCATAGTGATGACGGAACGGCGTATTTACTGACAAGGTTCAGATTTTGAAGCGTGGAGTGGATCATTTTGATGCCATCCTCAGCTGTCCGTCCATCATTAGCGAACAAGCCATAGTTAGTATGTTACGGGCTACTATTAACCAGGGCGTACGACAATGGTGTGTACTATCCCCTTTGTTGATCATTACATATACTTAACTTAACGTCTTTATTTTGGTTATGAAGACTATACAGAGTCTGTTTACAACCAGTATCTTAGAGGGTGGTTTAACCGATGTTCGAGTTGATCTTAATAGACTCAAACACTAGAGCTAAGTAGACCCACAACCAGTTAGGCGCCATCTAAAGCTGCTCTTAACAAACCACCTGGGGAAAGGTATAAATAATTTGTGTAAATTTGTTACTTCAATTTTGTCCGTGCAGTGGCCGTTAAGCCTACTCTTTTAGATTTTTAACTGCCAAAGAATTTTCAACGTGGTCTACACTGAACATGGGTGTCCGATTTCACTACCCAGAGATCATGGAAATTTTTACCAGAATCTATGTGAAAACAATCCCGGTCTTCACCCTGGTTCGAACCCGCGACCTCCGGTACCCAAGGCGGACAACTTACCTCGAAACCACTGAGTCCCCATAATGTAGACAACAATATGTAGACAACATTTGTAAAACAGCGAACCCAAATGAAGGTAGCAACATTGGTGAACTCTTTAAATAAATTTTTATTGCTGATGATCAAGCAGTCATACCAATTTCAGAACTACAATTGGAACAACAAATTGAAAAACTAAATTCAACATGTAAAGAATATAGCATGAAAATCAATGAAGAAAAAAACAGGTTGTGAAAATATCTAGAATAGCCGGAGACATCAATATCGTCCTTTAGAAACAGCAAATCAAACAAGGAAAAGATTTCACATACTTGTATTTAAGGAGCACGTTATCAACAGACGGAAGAATTACAGCGGAAATTCAACAATGTTGCAATAAGGCAAATCAAATCATTGGACAATTAACTCCAATACTTAATTGCAAACACGTGACAATAACTACAAAAGAGCTTTGTACAACACGATTTTCATTCTGACACTATGTTAGAAATTACAAAACTGGACACTAATATCAATTGAAAAACGATACAACGTAACAATAGAAATGAAATGCCTGCGAAATATATTGGGCATAACAACGAGAGACAATGATAAGAAACGATGACATCAGGAAACTAGTGCAAACAACACCAGTATTGGACTTCATTAAAAGACAGCAACTAAAATGGTTTGGCACGTAACAACCACCACACAGCACACCCCAACAAGTAATGCTATTTAGATACAACGGATTCAAAGCCAAAGACAGACCATGAAAAAGGTGGCTTGCAGAAATATCTGAAGCAATAAATGCTACTGTGCATAAGGCAAAGATGGCGCCGTAACTGGCTGCGAGTCTACATTTCTCTACTGTTTTGGATCATTATGGATGCCGCCAGACCACGGATTTGCCTGGAATTCACACTAGTCGACGACTTACACTTGTGTTCACGGATACGTGGAGTTATTTTCCGTCTGGACTTGTTATTTCGTTCTTTTTTTGTGATTTCTTCCATCCGTTTATTCTGGTCTGGACGCCGGCTGAATGGCGCTACGCTTAAACTAGTTATACCTGTGTCGTATCTCACGGGTTAGTTTTGCCGGTTCACCTTCACGAATATGGCGTGTGGGAATTTTAGATGCTACTATGATGAACTGAATACAGCTGGGGAGAGATGCCAGACTCACTCACACACTGAGTGTTGTCCATACGACCTCTTGTGGTTATCGAAAAGGCACGACAATCTGCATTAGATGCCTTCCCACCTTTCTACCCTGCGGGTTACATGTTTACGGAGGCAAAATCTGCATCCTATGCTATCTCCAGTCGTCTCGCCACTGGCAATGTCTTGCCACTGGCAAAAGGTAGCTTAGGCTCTGTGAGTGAGGTTGACAAAAGGCGCAGTTTCTTCCTCACTTTTATCCAAATCACCGCGCAAGTCACCCATTTCAGCGGACACAGCAAGAGATACGACTGTCCACACGGCTGAACAAAGAGAGTGGTCTTCATCACTTGTGATGGACAACTATTAAGGCACACAGACGGACTCGTTTTAAAGATCTCTTCGTAACCTTACACTGAAAGGCATAAAAGGAAAAGAAGAAAGAAAGTTGAGTTAAACAAAGAGGTCATTTAAACTGTACAAAATGAAAGAAATTGAAACATTTTAACAATTAAGCTTCTTTGTTATAAATAACATTGATCTTTGTCAGAGGCATGTATGATGGGAAAAAGAAAGCCATCGGCCCAACAGTGAAAAAGAGTGCGCCGCTAAAAGCTTTATCTTGCGAGATAATCACTTATAAGAGGACGTAGTAAGACACGATCTTGAACTCTACTTAAGCGAGACAGCGCTAACAGAAGATGTCATCAATGCCATGCCAACTCTGGACCATCTGGACTCGCTGCCAACCATGGCAGAAGTTAACTGTGCTATTGCTGTCCTTGCTTCTGGCAAGGCTCCAGGAAAGGATGGAATCCAAATAGCGGTCATCAGAAGATGTAGTCGCTATACTTGCCCCACAGATCCTCCAGATGATAACATTATGCTGGCATGAACGACAGGTCCAGCAGGATTTCAAAGATTTGATCAATGTAACATTGTACAAGAACAAGGGGGACCGGAGTGATTGTAACAACTACAGAGGAATTTCGATTCTGTGTACCGTTGCCAGAATTGTTCTACGTAGATTCCAGGTCCTAAGAGACCAGGTTTATCCAGTCACAGTGCGGTTTTCGCGGGAATAGGTCTACCACAGATATGATATTCTCGTTACGACAGTTGAAAGAGAAATGCAGAGAACAAAAGCAACCATTGTATATTGCCTTCATTGATCACACGAAGGCATTTGACTTGGTCAGTCGTGTGGATCTGTTCAAAGAGCTCAGGTGGATTGGTTGCCCACCGATACTAATGGGCACTATTGAGTCGTTCCAGACTGACATGAAAGGCACCATCAACTTTGACGGTGCGTCTTCAGAGAAGTTTGCAATTAAGTGTGGAGTAAAACAAGGCTATGTAATTGCTCCAACCCTCTTTGGAATATAATTCTCACTTCTCTTGAAGCATGCATTTCGTGACCAGGAAGGCGGTATTTTCACTCATTCTTGCACAGATAGTCCCAAAGACTGAAAGTCAAGACTAAAATAAACAGGGTGCTGATGAGAGGGATGATCTTTGCGGATCATGCCATAATTAAATTACGACTCACTCAGAGGAGGAAGTGCAAAGCTTACTATCTGCATTTTCAGATGTCTGCTGTAAGTTTGGGTTAACAATCAGCAAAATGAAAACACAAGTTATAGTCCAGGGTGCAAACAAGCCACCAGTAATCTCCATTGATGATGAGGTTCTCGATGTAGTAAATCATTTTACGTACTTGGGATCCTCAGTCAATAAAAAACTATACCTGGACCAAGAGATCAATATCAGGATAGATAAGCAGCAACAACAATGAGCAGATTAATAAAAAAAAGTGTCTGGGAGAACAAGAAACTCACTGTTAAAAGAAAAACACGTGTTTACCAGGCCTATGTTCACAGCACCTGTCTTTATGGCAGTGAGACATGGTCTACCTACATGCACCAGGCAAGGCGGCTAAACAGCTATCACATGAGGTGTCTGCGCAGGATCCTGGGATTTGGTGGCAAGACAAGATCACCAACGCAGATGTGTTGGAGAGAACAGGTACTGTCACAATCTTTTCCATACTTAGTCTTCGAAGGATCTTTTGGATGTGACACACTCGGAAGATAGATGATGGCAGAATACTAAAATATCATCTATCTGGGGAATTAGCGATATTTTATTCTCATACTCTTGAGAAGGGAATTGTTCCAAGGGATTAGAAAGATGCAGGTGTCATCCCCTTGTTCAAAAAGGGCAGGAAATCAGATCCAGCCAATTATACATTTTAGAGTCCATTATCAGGGACAACATAGTACTGCACTTTGAAAAGTTTAATTTAATCAAACATAGTCAGCATGGGTTTACTAAAGGAAGATCGTGTTTAACCAATCTCTTAGAATTCACGGAGCAAGGTTACCAAAATGTTAGATCGCGGAGAGCCGGTGGATGTTATCTATCTAGATTTTGCAAAGGCCTTTTATCAACGATTGTTTCGATAGTTTAAATCACATGGAATAGGTGGTGAAGTTGCCAATTGGATTGAAAATTGGTTGTCGGACAGAAGCCAGAGAGTGGGCATAAATAGGGAGTTCTTTGACTGGTGTGATGAAATAAGTGGTGTGCCTTAGGGATCGGTATTTTGATCAATTTTGTTCTTAATATATCAATGGTTTGGAAATTGATATCAGATCCATGATTGCAAAGTTTGCGGATAACACAAAATTATGCGGCAGGGTCTCTTTTCCGGAAGAGGTGGATCTATTGAGATCGGATTTAGATACGATTCAAAAATGATCTGAGAGCTGGCAGATGGAGTTTAATGTAGAAATATGTACAGTCCTGCACATGGGAAGATCCAATAAAGAATACAATTACAGGATGGTAGAGAACAAAATTAGGATAATAAAAAAGGAAAGAGACCTAGGAGTTATAATAGATCATACAGGAAAGGGAGGAGCAAGTCCAGGTGGCAGTGAAAAGGCTAATTGTTGGGAATGATTAAAAAAAAAAACATTTCACATAAAAGTAAGAAATTAATAGTCAAGTTATATAAATCATTAGTGAGACTTAAATTATAGTACTGTGTTACGTGTGAAGTCCATATATTACAGTGGATATAAACATGCTGAAAATGGTACAAAGAAGAGAGCTACAAAAATGATTCCGGGATTTCAGAATTGTAGTTATGAGGAAAGACTAAAAAAAACTGGTGTTGAATGTCTAGAACAAAGAAGAATTCGAGGTGACCTAATACAAGTATATAAATTAATAAATGGAAAGGATAAATTAGACTAGACCAAGTTTTTCAAAGTACAACCGGCTACATTAACAAGGAGGCACAGCAACAAATTGTTTAAAGACAGATCTAAATTAGATGTTAGGAAATATTTGTTTAGTCATAGAGTGGTGAATTCTTGGAATGCATTGCCATAGGATGTAGTGGAAGGAGAGTCAGTTAATGCATTCAAAAATAGATGGGATGCTCACAGTATTTTCGGTATCCGCGGTTGTCTCTGTTTAGCCTAAATCAGTATAAAAACGTTGTTAAGTTACAGTTGGGGAAAAGGTCTCGTGGCCGGCTACTTCTTCGGTACAAGGATGTATGCAAGTGGAATATCTTCTTCTTCTTCTTCGTATGCTGTCAGACGTCAACTTGAATTTGTTCGAAGAAAGCAGCGGTCATCCTGAGGCTGTCGACACTGCCACGCCATAGAGCTTGTCTAGTGTTGGCACTGGTGATGGCCACATGTGCTTTCTCTGGTCCTCGTATGTCGGGCAATTTTGGAGCAGATGTTCACCGGTCATTTTCCCTGTACCACAGGTGCATTCGTCAGTACCACATATCTTCCGTTTATTGAATAGATGGTACCTCAGTCTATTGTGGCCTGTGTGGAGTCTGAAGACCACAGCCTGCTCTCTTCTGTTCAACTGGTAATAGGCATCATTTTTGTGTAGCCAGTATGTTCTATTTCCCATTTGGCCATGTATCTGGCCCTAATTCACCTTTTGGACTCTTCGCAGGTCACACTAAAATCTAGTTGTGGTAACCTTGCTCCTTCTTTTGCCAGTCTGTCTGCCTCCTCGTTGCCTTGAATGTTACAGTGAGATGGAACACACTGTACCACTACTCTTGTTGGTGTGGACTGCTGGCATAGTTGACAGAGTACTGCTCTTAAATCATTAAGTTCAGTATTTTTCTGGCTTTTTAGTGCTGTAACCACAGACAGGGCATCTGTAAACGGGACTATCTGGCTTTCATTGCTTTCGCCTGTCAGCATTGCTTCTACTGCAGTCTTCAATGCCTTTGCCCCCGCTCTGAAATTGCTTAGGAATTTTCCAGTTGCCACTGACAGTGTTATTTTTCTACCGTTTGTTAGGCTCAGGAATACCCCTCCCCCTCCATTCTGTGTTGTGTTTGTTGCAGAACCGTCGGTGTATGCATGGGTCCAGTCCATTCTAGAGTAGTTTTTCGCTATGTACCTTAGGGTTATGTCTCTTCTTTCTTTTTCAGTCTGGCTGTTCTTGTTTCTAATACCTGGTATATTTTCTACCAACACTGGAATGATATGCTGCTTCCATGTGGGTTTGCGTACAGTAAGGATGGGCTTTAATGTTGTTATGGTGTTCATAGGGTCTTCGCTCATCTTTGCTTTGGCTATTTCTGCAAAGTTTCTCCGCTTTAGTTTCCCTTTTCCAAATCTATTTAGTCTCTGATGCATTGGATGATCTGTCAGTCTTCTGAGTTTCTCTGCTTGCTGCTGGGCCCTGCTGTCTCTTCTATCGGTAATGGATTGCAGATTTGTAATGTTTTCAAGTTCTACAATTGGCGTTGACCTCATGCCTCCTGTTATAACTCTCATGGCTTGGTTTTTGAAATTTGCTCATTTTATCAAAGTTCGCCTTTGCTGTTGTTGCTCATGCCGCAATGCCATACTCGAGAACTGGTCTCACTCTTCCAGTGTACAGTTTCTTCAGTATTATTTCGTCTGCTCCACAGCTTGTGCCAGCAAGTTTCCTCATGATTGCCATTCTTTGTTGGCTCTCATTCGGTTTATCTCGATCTGACTTTTCCATGTCATGCGCCGATCAAATGTGACGACCAAGCAGTTTGGGTTGTCGTTTAGCCTCATATATTTGCCGTTAAGACTTATTTTGGTGTTCTGTGGTTGTTTATTTAAAACCGAAAATATTGTACATGTTGTTTTTTCTTTATTTATTTTGACCAGCCATGATTTCGCCCACTCCTCCACCGATGTTAGGGCCTGCTGCATCCGATTGTTTGCTACGGTGAGATTTTCTTCAGAGGTCTACAAAGCCAGATCGTCTGCAAACATGGAGCTGTGGACTCTTCTTGGTATATTCTCGATTATGTTGTTTAAATACACCAGAAAAAGTGTGTGTGACAGTACTCCCCCATGGGGTACTCCTTGCTCCAGTGTCACCTTTTTGCTTATCTGCCCTTGTACTTGAACTCTGGCTGTTCTGTTTTCGAGGTAGTGGCTGATCCATCTGTACAATTTTCCAGATACTTCACTTCTTCGTAGCTTGACTTTAAGTCCCTCTTTCCACACCTTGTCAAATGCCTTCTCTAGATCCACCCAAACCACTACTGTATGCTTTTTTTCTTGATAAGCATTCTCTATTTGCTGCGCAAGTGGGATATGAATGATGCAGGAATCGATTTGGAATCATGCGAACAGGACTCCATGGATCGTATTAAATGGAATGGCAGAATTAATCATGGGATAAAGACTAAAGAGATACTGATTGATGATAGGCTAAAGATTCGGCGTTTCAGAAGACACGTCACACCATGCGATGCCTCAAACGGTCCTGGCTTTCCTTACACACACATTGCGGAAGATGCATCTCTGCTCGGATTGGACTTACGAGTCACATTCGTTATTTTTTTTTTTTTTTTTGCTTAAATGTTTGCCTCACTAGTTTCTACTGGCGGAGGCGCGCCATTTTCCACCCCAGTTTCCACCTATGCTAGGTTTGTGCACCCTCAGAAGCTAGCCCAACCAAAGTGCTATGGAAGGGCTTTACCACGAGGGCGCGTGTGAAAGTTGTGCAAGGGTGTGACTGTAGGACAGAGTCAAATGAAACAGAGTGAGGTGAGAGAAGAGAGAGAAGGGAGAGAGTGGATGTCCGCCCTCACATTCGTTACCGTCATGGACTGTAGTTATATACCTTTTTTTCAAAGCACAATTACTATTGTCTGACAAGACGGAAAGAGCCAATGATCATGCCATTAGACAAAACTGAGTGAATGGACAAAAGGAAAGTAAACTATGGCACTCAATACAAATATAAACAACGCACAGTATCTCATTTCAGATGCATACAACAATAACACTGATAGAAATGAGTACTAAAATTATTGAACAAAATGCCAGATTGAAAAAATAGTTAAGATTGAAATGATTAGAGAAATAAATGAACATACACATTTTGGAAAATAAAATCAACGCTATTGGCACATGAAATCACATAGCCTGGTGGCACTTACTTTTCATTTGATGAACAAGTTTTTATTATTCTCATCATCATCAGGTGTCCTGCTTTTTTGCGTTGGCAGCCATGGACCACCATCAATTTCTATCACATCATTTACCAATTCTCTTATTGATAGTCACCATGCCATTGTCTACCATCTTCTCTCTCGGCCTTCCTTTGTCTCTCAGATTGTCCACCATCTTCTCTCTCGGCCTTCCTTTGTCTCTCAGACTGTCTACCATCTTCTCTCTCGGCCTTTCTTTGTCTCTCAGACTGTTCACCATCTTCTCTCACGGCTTTCCTTTGTCTCTCAGACTGTCTACCATCTTCTCTCTCGGCCTTTCTTTGTCTCTCAGACTGTCCAGCATCTTCTCTCTCGGCCTTCCTTTGTCTCTCAGACTGTCCAGCATCTTCTCTCACGGCCTTCCTTTGTCTCTCAGACTGTCCACCATCTTCTCTCTTGGCCTTCCTTTGTCTCTCAGACTGTCCACCATCTTCTCTCTCGGCCTTCCTTTGTCTCTCAGACTGTCCACCATCTTCTCTCTCGGCCATCCTTTGTCTCTCAGACTGACCAGTATCTTCTCTCTCGGCCTTCCTTTGTCTCTATTTCCTGTTATCTTTCCCGCTGCCACAACGTGCTCCAAGCCACCTCTTCTCATAACATGCCCAAAAAATTATGGAATAATGGAAAAGGACCTCGGTTCTATTTTGTTGGTTTTCGGAACTGGAGGTAATGATTAATAGGGACAAACGGGGGCATTCGTGTTGCGGCGCTAGAGGTGAAATTCTTGAATCGCCGAAAGACGAGCTACTGCGAAAGCATTTGTCAAGAATGTTTTCATTAATCAAGAACGAATCAAGACGATCAGATGCCGTCGTAGTTCTGACCATAAACGATGCCGACTAGCGATCCGCAGGAGTTGCTTCGATGACTCTGCGGGCAGCTTCCGGGAAACCAAAGTGTTTGGGTTCCAGGGGAAGTATGGTTGCAAAGCTGAAACTTAAAGGAATCGACGGAAGGGCACCACCAGGAGTGGAGCCTGCGGCTTAATTTGACTCAACACGGCCAAACACTGAAATGATTGACAGGCCGAGAGCACTTTCGTTGGGTCTAATACGGAACGGGTGCTGGAATTAGACCCTCGAAAATCTGGGGCTATCCTCTCGGTAGCTTGACTGTCTCGCATCCAGTGTTCGTTAAAGGAATTGGCGGAAGGGCACCACCAGGAGTGGAGTCTGCGGCTTAATTTTACTCAACACGCCAATACTGTAGAACGACTGACAAATCGAGAGCACTTTCGTTGGGTCTAATAGTGAACGTGTGCTGGAATTAGACCCACGGAAGACAGGTCAGCTCTTTAACCTTCTAATGAAAGAACGCTATGGAAATCGTGTTTAACCCCGCAGAATCCGCAGGTTTCAGATACCTGATCATTGACAAACAAAAAAGCCCTCTATTAATTCGTCCGGTCTAATAGTGAACGGGTGCTGGTAATAGACCATCGGAAGACAGGTCAGTTTTACCCTACTAATGCCAGGGTAATCCTGCTCAATTCGAGAGGAGCCGCAGACATTTTGGTTCACGTACCAGGCTGATAAGCCAATGGCGCGAGGCTACCATGTGAGGGATTACGGCCGAACGCCTGTAAGCCGGAATCCCGCCCAAAATCTCAGCAACACTGCAATGGGAGGCTTCGATATGGTCGGGACCTGGAGCTCGCGCCTCAGCCCTACCTAGAAAGAGGTCTCTGCCGTCCGCCGATCAAAGCGGGCGGATAGCTGCTCGATATTCACCCTATGCGGCGATGGGGTGCGAAACCACCAACATAAGACTTAGTTCGTGGTCGGGGTGTCGAAAACAGTAGAGCAGCCACTTCACTGTAAACTGTCGAGACTCAACCCATGACCATGAGATATGTCCACACACCAGGCGAACAACATCTCCGTGACATTACCAGGCTTGTCCCCTGGTTAAATACACTTCTGCCTCGATCTCTACCTCTGTATGCTATCAGCCATACCAATGGACGCAGAAGAGATGCAGACTAGCGGACATTGCATATCTGTATTATTGTGTCAACCTCCCAGGTGGCGGGGAATGCTAGGCGTACCATCACTGCAGAGAAGCCGAGAAAATAAAGGGAGCAAAGAGATACCCCACCTACATGCAAATGCTACGTTTCTGGCAGGACGTGACGATCCTGGGATACAGACACACTGGACTGCCTCTCCTCCGGGTTAGTACAAACGAGTACATAGTCCATATCATATATCATCACCGCACCCTATAGATACGAGTAGGGAAGACTCGCTAGTCCTGTAAGACAACTTCCATAAGAGAGACAACTCTGATCACAAACAACTGCTGCCTTGCAGATAGGCTGGGGACAGCCAAAAGCTAAGGCGGGCATCCCTACAGAAACGCCTGTTGAAATCGGATGCACTGGGCCACAGGCTTAACGAAACAGTGCAACGTAAATCGCAGAATGATGACAGTACAACTTATCAGAAAAACGTATGGCGCTCATCCTGCGGAGTCCCGCCAGGCAGCGAGAGTGCCGGGTCTCATGCCTCGAAGGGGCCCACCCTTGACTACTGGTGGTCACCCAGCCATGTGTCGTGGAGTCGAGGCACATGGCTATGGGGCAATTTCTATTGACCAAAAACTCAAGACCCTCAAAATACTACAGTGGAATGCGGAGGGAGTCATTAACAAAAAGCTTTCTCTAACACATCACTTGCATGAAGGTAAGATTGACATGGCACATCACTTGCATGAAGGTAAGATTGACATGGCATGTATCAAAGAAACGCACCTCAACAGCAACAATAAATTCTCAATCAGAGGATACCAGGCCTTCCGCCTGGATAGAGAAGGCCACAAAGGAGGGGTTCTGATACTGACCCGTAACTGCATACTGAGTAGCGCGGTATCTGTCAATCACACCGGACAAGCAGAAATTGTAGGAGTTGACATAATGGCTCAAGAGACGAAGATCTGCATCTTCAACCTGTACGGACCACCAAATAAGGACCTATCGCTCTCGAGTATGGAAGTCAGAGACTCCAACTGCATAGTAGTTGGAGACTTCAACAGCCACTCGGAGAGATGGGGATACTCGGACACAGACAGCAGAGGTGACGAAGTGGAAGACTGGGAAATAGACACAAATCTCCATCTAATCAATAGACCGGAGGATAGCCCTAGCTTCTATTCTAGAACATGGCATACCACCTCGACTCCAGATTTGGCCATCTCCACAATGGACATTCACCATAAAATAGACCGCCAGGTGCTAAACCAATTGGCAGGTAGCGACCACAGGCCAATTAGGCTAGAAATTGATATGGAAGTAGGCCCACAGGAAACAAAACCGCTCCCACGTTGAAATTACAAACGAGCCGACTGGGAAAGATGGGCTGTGTGAAACCATCAACACACGGAACAACAAAATGAAGCTCATGGTGGAAAGCCTAAGCAAAGCAATAATGCAAGCTGCCACTGAAACCATCCCAAGAGGGGCAAGGAAAAATTATAAGCCCTATTGGAATTATGAGTTGCAGAAAGCGGAGGACGCAGTCACAAATGTTAGGAACATGGCAGAGCGAGAACAATCTATGGAGGCAAATATCGCCCTCGAAGCCGCCACGGCGAAATACAAATACACTCTAAACCAAACAGCAAGAGAAAGCTGGAAAAACAAAACAGAAAGTCTCAACTTAGACAAAGAAGGGAACAAATTATGGAAGTTAGTCAGAGCCATGAATGACGAAACTCCGTCAAACAAATTACCATCAAGCAGGGCGAAAACTTGCTCACTGGAAAAAAAGCCGCAAACGCCTTTGTTGAACACTATGCCAGAGCGAACCACATAGATGTCTCTGCAGATAGGCATACAGACATTAATGAAGAGCAAAAGGGGCACGACAACATCAATATGGCACCAGAAGAGCATTTGATGGCAAAATTAACAATGAACGAAATGGAAGAGGCCATGAGAACATTAAAGAAAAGGAAATCTCCCGGAAAAGACGGGATAACAAACGAAATGCTGATGGGGCTGGGCTAAACAGCAAAGAGGAAACTGCTATCAGTCCTGAACCAAAGCTGGAAAAGGGGTATTGTACCCCAGGCATAGAAAGATGCAGTACTTGTACCAGTACCAAAGAAAGGAAAAGACAAAACAGATCCAAATGGATACAGGCCTCTCAGCCTACTGAGCTGTGTCTGCAAACTGATGGAACGTATGATAAACACCAGACTGATGTGGCATCTGGATGAAAAACGCATACTAATTCCACAGCAAGCAGGCTTTAGACAGCACAGATCCACTGAGGACCAGGTCATCCTCATAGCCCAGGAAATAGAAGTTGCCAACCAGGAACAGAAACACACAGTAGTGGTTTGGGTGGACCTGGAAAAGACATTTGACATAGTCTGGAAAGATGGACTTAAGAGTCAAGCTAAGAAGAAATGAAGTTTGTGGGAAAATGTACAAGTAGATCAACCACTACCTCAAAAACAGAACGGCCAGATGAGCAAAAAGGTGACACTGGAGCAGGAAGTACTCCAAGGGGGAGTACTGTCACCCACACTCTTCCTGGTGTATATAAATGACATTACAGAGAATATACCAAGAAGAGTTCATAGCTCAATGTTTGCAGACGATCTGTAAAGTGGACCTCTGAAAAGAATCTCACCAAGAAATCGGATGCAGCAGGCCCTAACATCGCTGAAAGAGTGGGCGAACTCATGGCTGGTCAAAATAAACGAGGAAAAAACCACATGTACAATATTCTCGCTATCAATCAAACCCGAAAACACCAAATTAAGTCTAAACGGCAAATACCTGCAGCCAAACGACAACCCAAACTACCTGGGAGTCACATTTGATCGGCACATGACATGGAAAAGTCAGATCGAGAGAAACCGAATGAGAGCCAGAGAGAGAATGGCAATCATGAGGAAACTTGCTGGTACAAGCTTGGGAGCAGACGAAAGTATACTAAAGAAACTGTACACTGGAAGAGTGAGACCAGTTCTCGAGTATGGCATTGCGGCATGGACAACAGCAGCAAAGGCGAACTTCGATAAAGTTAGCAAACTCCAAAACCAAGCCATGAGAGTTATAACAGGAGGCATGAAGTCAACGCCAATTGTAAAACTTGAAAAGATTACAAAACTGCAATCCATGACCGACAGAAGAGACTGCAGAGCCCAGCTGCAATCAGAGAAACTCAGAAGACTCACTGACCATCCATTGCACCAGAGACTAAACAATTTCGGAAATGGGAAACTAAAGCGAAGAAACTTTGCAGAAATAGCCAAAGCAAAGATGCACGAAAACCCCATGAACGCACTAACACCAAAGTCCATCCCTACTGTACGAAAACCTACCTGGAGGCAGCATATATTTCCAGGTGGTAGAAAATATACCAGCTATTGGAAACAAAAACTGCCAGTCTGAAAAAGAAAGAAGAGATACTACCCTGAGTTACATAACGGAAAACTACCCAAGCATGGACTGGACCCATGCATACACTGACGGTTCCGTAAAAAATACAACACAGAACGGAGGTGCAGGAGCATTTCTGAACCTACCAAATGGCAGAAAAATAACACTGTCATTCGCTACTGGAAAATACACAAGCAATTTCAGAGCGGAGGCAGAGGTACTGAATGCGGCAGTGGAAGAAATAGTGGCAGGTATAAGGAATGAAAGCCACATAGTCCTGCTTACAGATGCTTTGGACGTAGTCACAGCACTAAAAAGCCAGAAAAATACTGAACTTAATGATTTAAGAGCAGTACTCTGTCAACTATGCCAGCAGGCCGCACCAAAAAGGGTAGTGGTGCAGTGGGTTCCATCTCACTGCAGCATCCAAAGCAACGAGGAGGCAGACAAACTGGCAAAAGAAGGTGCAAAACTACCACAATAAGATACTAGTATGACATACGAAGAGTCAAAACGGCTTATTAGAGCTAGATACATGACCAAATGGGAAACTGAACATACTGGCTACACCAAAAACGATGCCTATTACCAGTTGATCAGAAGAGCAGGTCGTGGTCTTCAGACTTCGCACTGGCTACAATATACTGAGGTACCACCTATTCAACAAATTGAAGATAGGTGGCACCGACGAATGCCCGTGTGGTACCGGGAAAATGACCGCTGAGCATTTGCTGCAAAACTGCCCGACATACGAGGATCAGAGAGAGCAGATGTGGCCATCACCAGTGGCAACACTAGACAAGCTCTATGGCAGTGTCGACAGCCTCAGAATGACCGCAGCTTTTTTCGAAAAAATAATGCTTACTGTCTGACTGCGTACCAAGAAGAAGCAGAAGAAGAAGACTGTCCACCATCTTCTCTCTCGGCCTTCCTTTGTCTCTCAGACTGTCCAGTATCTTCTTTCTCTGCCTTCCTTTGTCTCTCAGACTGTCCAGCATCTTCTCTCTCGGCCTTCCTTTGTCTCTCAGACTGTCCACTATCTTCTCTCTCTGCCTTCCTTTGTCTCTCAGACTGTCCAGCATCTTCTCTCTCGGCCTTCCTTTGTCTCTCTATTGAATATCTTCCTCGTTCGTCTTCAGACCTCGACTTCAATGATTCTAACGAAGGCAGCAGTCGACTCAATGCTCTGTAAACTTCCGTACAGCTTCTCGTGGAAGGACACTGGCTGTTGCCAAATGCTACTTCTTTTGTCGGTATACAGTGGACAGGACTGCAAAATATGTTCTGCCTTCATGGGGGCTGTGCCGCAGGCACAAAGGTCTGTAGTGCCAATCTTGAATTTGTTGTACAGATGGCATATAAGTCTGTTGTGACCTGTGCGTAGCGGGAGAATTATCACCTGGTCTTGCCTGGAGAGATGATGGTAGGCATCGTTTTCTATGTGATCAGGGTGATCATCTTTCCATTTTGCACTGTACGTTTCCCTGATGAATGCTTTTATCTCATTGTATGTGATTTCTGTATCCCTCTGCTGCAGCATTCCTCCCTCTCTGGCGGGTCTGCCTCTTCGGTGCCTGGAATGTTGAAGTGGGCTGGTATCCACTGGACTGTGCATTTTTGAAGCACTGGGACAGACGCTCGAGCAAGTCTGCCAGAGCACCGAGATCATTTTTGTGCCATATTGAATATGTGATCTCTAGTTCCTCTGTCTTTTCTCAAACCTGCTTGGACTTAGTGACTATGCATCAATTAATATAACGACTATCCCATGCATAAGGTTTTTGTGTACTTGAATCATTTCTACTTAGTCTCCAGCTGCCATTTGAGCTATAAAACTGCTTCGAACTTGCATGCGGCTATGCACCGAGTTAACTTTCCTTGATTTCTGTCTGATCACCACTCCTTTTCCTGTGTCCCGGATACCATTTGCATAGTCAAATGTGAATCTGTCTGTTTGACAATTAGCGTCTGTGTACTCTTCTGCAACATGTTTTCTTTCCAGGTCTGTCACTACTCTTTTTTAGTACACTCATTTTTTTTATAAGCTTTGGCAGTGTGCATTGGATGGGTCTGATAAATGGCTGTATGGGCATTGGTTTTGTTTGTGACAGCAATAGCCCTTGAGTGTCCGTTCCTTTGAGTTTCTCCAGGCATTTATAGTTATACTTAAATCTGCCTTATCCATGGCTGTTCAATCTTTGACGCATTGTGTGGTTCAGAAGTCTCTTGTATTTCTCTCTGCCTGCTGCATTACTTTTATGTCCCATCTATCATTCTGCTACCAAAGGCTCCTCTATTCTTTTGTCTCCATGGATGTGAACTTCAAGGCCTTTGTTATTATGCATGTTGTTGTTTAATGCCCACAATGAGTAAGTTTACGCTTGTGTGCGTCCTGAAAAGAACGTTAAGTGGCGGGTTGTAGCAGCTTTCCTCACATCCCGATGAAGGTACACTGCGGTCCTCCAGGCGGCTGTGCTATGCTTGTCTTCATCTGCGTAGCGCTCACTACTACGGGAATCACATCGATCCACATCTCGTCAGCCAGGCTGCCTTGAAAACAGCCTGTTTTCAGGGAACGCTACACGGAAGAGAAATTGTAGTCTTGGTCAGTGTATTGATCCTGGCGCAAATTTCTGGTCAGTATTTTGTGCCTGACTGGACTAGCGTCTCAGTTCCCCGATTATGCATGTGGCTTGCATTTTGTATGGGGGGGGGGTGGTGGTGGCTGTAGTCGCTTCGCGATTTCACGGTAAAGACTTCGGATGTGAACCTTAAAGTGTGCTATCTCCAGTTGTCTCCGCTACGACTTGCTACTGGACCGAATTAGCTTAGGACGAGAGATTGTGGTTGAAAGCAGCTCAAAACTTCCTCATTACATTTATTTGAACGCACGTTCGCAACATCAGACCTACCAGAGGAACTGCAACAATTTTGTCTAATGTGGCTTGGCTTGGTTTCGTTCATTCTCAATCTCCCACTACCAAACACTGAAAGGGCTTAAGTAGCAGAATGTAGTCCAGAGAACGGAATGCGTTGTGTCGTAGTTTACAGCTTGACTGCGATATTTGCACCTTTCGGTCCAACACATCTGACTTCAGCAAGCATTTTTGAGTACCGGGTTAGCATTCCCTTTTTGATCCCTTCTTCTTAGCCAGTCTGCCCTGCTGCACCCTGTTATCCAGGATCACCGCGTGGAGATGCAGAAGGGTCTTGGCAGCTTTGGTTCCCTGGCCCTGACACAAGCAGTCAGCTATGAGTCACTGACCACTGCAGCTCATGCGCTGCTCAGCGTCTTGATCCCTTGTCTTATTTGAAACAGATTGAAAACTTTTTATCTCGCTGTTCCAAAGTTCAGGAAGCTTATAATCCTTTGTGAGTTATATGCGAGATGAAGTTCCGACCAACAGTCATTGGGATACTTGTGGTACATGCTACGAGAAAGTTATACTATTCAGCCTCTGTGCCACCCTCCATCATGAATTTCATGTTTCTTGTACCCACTCACAGCATCATGAAGTGGATATATATATATATATATCTTTGTTCTAAACATTTACATCTAAGGATAGACAAACTGAATGTGCAAGTGACAAAGCTTATGTGTGGTGCCGAGTGCTGGACTAAATACAGGCTTATCGTACTAAATTTAACCACTAACAGTGCCTAGGCGACGCCATTGGGGCCCGACACTGGGTTGATAGACTAACATCTCCAACTGCAAAGTGCGTCTGATGCAGAAGATTATTATACAAATTAAAAACTTTGGTTCAGAAACCATCACATAGCTGCTGAAGTTTTTCAACACATGCATCGGTTCTTTGCAAATTCTTAAAATTTAGAGAAAATCCCAATTAGCTGCTCTGCTAAAACCAGGAAAAACCCCATTAGAACCTAAGAATTTCCGACCGGTTTCACTATTTTGCCATCTGTGTAAAGTCTTTGAAAGAATGATCCTGAGTCGTATCGCCCCCATCCCCCACCCCCCAAACCACCCAGCCTTCACCCCTCTCATTGACAAGAAACTCATCAAGGAGCAAGTAGGCTTCAGATTCTTAACCTGGCACAACTGATCGAGGGTGGGTACGAACGTGAAAAGATCACAGGAGTAACTTTCATTGACTTAAGCCAGAAATTGTTTGCTAAGCTATACTCTATGACAAGGCGTCTCACAAACCTCATTAAATATATCCTGCAGAATAGGCGATTCTACGTCACTTTAGGGGGTACAAAAGTCGATGGCGAAACCAAAAAATGGACTGGCACAATGAAGTATTATGGTACCTATGCTGTATAATATATACATCAACGATCAACCTATAGATACAGAGGTGAAAAAATTCATATATGCCGATGATACAGCTTCAAATAAGTCGAAAAGAAACTGACAAACTCCCTTGATGCCCTTGCTCTATATTACCCCCAAAAAATAACCACAAACGAACCCCAGCAAAACTCAAGTATGTGCCTACTATATCAGAAATAGAGAGGCGAACAGAAAGTTGCAGATCAAATGGCAAGGACAGGATCTAGGACGCAGCACGGCACCCAAATACTTGGACCGCACGCTGTCCTATGCCACACATTGTCAGGAGACAAAACTGAAAATGCATGCGAGAAATAGTATCATATGAAAACTGACTGGCACAACTTGGAATGCAAAGCAAGATGTCCTCAGAACATCAGCACTTGCTATGTGGTTCTCTGTGCCTGAGTACAACGTACCAGTCAGGAAAATCTATAGATACAGCAATAAATGAGACAGGCCGTATAGTTACTGAATGCCTAAACCTACACCAACTGAAAAATATACAAATAATCGCCATAGCGCCACCAGAGATACGAAGAACGAAACAGGCAAATGGCCCAAGACACTATGTTTGGACATCAGATGCAGCGCCCAAGACTAAAGTAAAGACGAAGTTTCTTACAGTCAACCCAGCCCATACAAACTTGTCCAAAAAATAGACGCATCGAAAGCTGGAAACAGATAACCTTTATCGAGTTACGGGAGGAACCTGCGCCTGGACATCCCCTGCCCAATGCAACACGGAAGTCACTAAAAAGACTTCGAACTGGTGTACCACGATGCAAGAAAAATCTGAAAAAATGGGGATACAGGGTGATGAAAAATGCGAATGTGGAGTAACACAAGAACAGGACCATCTGATGATCTGCTCAAACCTCCCGGAGACTTGTAGCATGGATGACCTTCTGAGTGCCAGTGACGGCAATCCACATGGCTGAATACTGGAAGAATGAAGTGTGACATAGTGCCTAGGACACGGAAAGTAAGTAAGCATACAGAAGGTTTTTTCTAGAGTCTTTATAGTCTAATGGTGGATGCACAGTTCTGTGTTAATACAATGGATCACTTTTTATGGTTGATGTCTACTATATCGCTTCAGAGTGCATGGGTCATGTGACTCGTAAGAATACTGACTAGTTCCATCCCCTATCTCTCATCCCCTGATGTTTGCATGTACCTGCTAACCAGCACAGTCCATATTCAGAAGTGCTGGACAAAGAACTTCAGTGATATCCTAAACTATCCACCACCCATCAGCGAACAAGCATGCTTCAAGTTGTTTACAAGGTTTACAAAGCCAGGGGCTACATGCTACTACACAAGCTAACAATTCTATTTCGCTCAATTGGGAATGCAAGTTGTACCGCAGGAACTGAAACAGGGCACCATTTTCCATATGTACAAGAACACTGACGTTTGTCAAACGTGTGACAGCTTCAGAAAATATTCCTCCTATTCGGGCTTCTTGAGTTTTGCTCTCCCGCTGAAAACCTTGAGCAGAAGCTACTCCCAGAGAGTCAGTGTGATTTCATAGTTGGTCTCTGGATAGTTTGCATGATATTTGCAGCTCGCCAAATCTAGGAGAAATATCAGGAAGAACATCATGATTTGTTCACGACTTTTCTTGACCTGACCATTGTGTCAATAGGAACTGGCTTTGGAAATGCATGGAGAAATTCGGCTGCCACGAAAAATTCACAACCGTTATCCTCAAGTTTCATGACGCTTACTTTACTTACTTTCCGTGTCCGAACACCATGTCACACAGCATCCGTCCAGTATTCAGCAACTTGAACTGCCTTGTCGATCGCCTCCATCATGTGTTCATGTCACAGATTTCAGGGAGGTTGGGGCAGGTCATCAGCTGATCTTGGTCTTGAACTGTGCCGCATTCGCATGTGTCGACATCTGAGTATCCCCATTTCCTCAAGTTCGCTCTGCATCTTGAGACACCAGTTCGAAGTCTGTTCATTGCCTTCCACACAGCGTAGGGCAGGTCGTGTCCAGGCGCAGCCTCTTCTTTGAGATCTATCCATGGATCCTGCATTGTTTCGCTCCACCTCTCCATGCGTCAACCTTCCGGGCTTGTCTGGGTGGTCTCTGTCGATTTTAAGAAACTGTCCTGATTTAAGTCTTGTGGCTTGTTCCTGATGGCCAAACATCGGGTGTCTAGGGTCGTTTTCATGACGCTGTGTTGGCTCGTTTATTGAACAATGGTGAATTATCCCACTGTCCCCTTATTCATAAACAGAGTCAACCAAGGCTGTGTGTTGATCCCAACAATCCATAGAATCTTATTCGCTGCATCCTTTGTGGTGCTACACATGACTGTGTCACTCGCGTATATATCAGGTATATGAAGAATGGGCAGCTATTCAACTTAATGTCTATCGCGTGGTGGTGTAACCACAATTCTATACGATTACGAGACATGGGCAGTCTATTGCAGATTTGTCAGGAAACTCGGCTGTTTTCACAAACGCTTTCTCTGCAGGCTGCCCGTGGTAATCTGGGGTGACCAGAGTTTGATCTGCAAACTGAGAACAGGCCATGTCCCTCTCAATAATCATCTGAATAGATTAGACCCACTACGCGAACAAGACTATATTCTACCATGACCACGAGGAGTCATCGAGCACCACCTGACTTTGTGCCCAGGGCTGGCCGATCTGCGGAACCTGCTGCTGCCACCACACCCCACCATACACAACACTACAACAATTGAGAGGGACATGTTATTTTGTCCTGGAGGCATTGGGCTGTCAAGAGCTGCCACCTCACAGCTAAAAGGATTATATCATCAGGGTAATGTTGTTCGTCCATCGTAATCGATGAGGACCACTTTGTAAGCATTCACTGAAAACTATTCTCATGAGTTCGAAGATGGCTAACTAATTAGCGAAGCTTAGCCTTGAATTGTCTGCTGCACTTTGTACATGAAAATAAGACACCGCCTTCCACCGGGGTTGAAGAAGTGTTGATGTGAGTTGACTTGCGAACTGATCGTCTCTGTATAGCCTCATCTATGCGTGACGCCTCTTGTCTCTGAACGCCCTCAGCAATAGTTCTGCGCCAGCCTGTGCGATTGGTGGCGATTCTTTCCTAGTCATCATGGTTAATACCACACTGGATCAATGATCTCTTTAGTGTGTCCTTGTACCTTTTCCGCTACCAACCGGTTGCTCCCTTGCCATTTTGGAGTACACCATAGAGGAGCTCTTTTGGTAGACGTTGATCCGACATGCGTACCACATGGTCAGACCATCTCAGCTGTGCTGCACATATTTTAATGTGTATACTGGACATGCCCGATCGCGCTATCACATCTGTATTTGGCACCATGTCCTGCCATCTAATCCTCAGCAGTTTCCGCAGGCAGTGCACGGAGAAGTAATTTAATTTCCTGACATGACGACTATAGACGGTTCAGGTTTCACACGCATATAAGAAGGTAGGTAGAACAATTGCAGCGTAGACCTTTAATTTTGTTTGAGTCCTGATCCCTCGCCTATCCCACACTTTAGTTTGAAGTCTACCAAATACTGCACTTCCCTAGCTATTTTTATATTCACCTCATCATCTATGTGAATGACTTGGGATAAAGTACTGCCAAGGTACGTGAATTTGGTAACATTTTTTAAACAGTGGCAGTGTATCTTGATTGAAGGCTCTGAACAGGCAATATCTGGAGCCGGTTGATGTAGGACCTCTGTTTTTGTGATAGAGATAGTGAGACCGAAGTTTTCACAAGCTGTGGCGAACTGATGCATGCATTCCTGCATGTCAACCTCTGTATTGGAATTTAAAGCACATTCATCCGCATAAAGAAAATCACGTATGGTTACCTTGTGGGTTTTGGTTTTGGCCTTGAACCCTTTCAGATTGAATAGCCCGCCGTCAGTGCGGTAATGAGGCCCAACTCCGACGTCGCAATCGCTGTAGGCATTCCACAGCATGACAGAAAATATCATACTGAAAAGAGCCGGGGCCAGCACACAGCCCTGCTTCACACCGTTAGTAACACTAAAGGGGGCACAGTCGTTTCCATGATAAATGACTTGGGCACTCATGCCATCATGAAATTGTTGCACCATTGCAACGAATGTTGCCGGGCACCCAAACTTGGAAATAACTCTCCACAGACCGTTGGGATTTACAGTATCAAATGCCTTAGTGAGGTCCACAAACGTTGTATAGAGAGAAACAATCTGTTCTTGACACTTCTCTTAGATCTGCTTTGCAGGAACCATTAAATCGATGGACCCACGGTTCTTCCTAAAGCCACATTGTCTCGGGTAGTAACCCCAGCTCCAGGTGAAGATTTAGTCTGCGGAGAAGAATTTTTGCAAGCACTTTTCCTCCTACGCACAGTTATCACATATTTGTTTACTGCCTTTACGCTTATGTCAATGAACAATGGAATCGTCATTTAATTCTTGTGGGATGTTTATTTTCTTCCACATTTAGCAAAACAACTGAGTAAGCCGCCAGTATTGGCCGCCAGCTTTATAGATCTCTGGTGGAATGGCGTCAGCTCCCGGAGCTTTGTCGTTTGCGAGGAGATAAATCGTAGCCCTAGTTTCCTGCTGGGTCGAAGGATCATCCATGCTCTCATTCATTTCTATTTGTGGTAGATAATCAATTGCCTCCATCATCAGTGCATATGCCCCAACTATGAGTAACTCAGAATACACCAAGAAACAGTTTTGCCATGATTTGGAGACACTAATCGGCGCTAAACCAAAGAAAAATAAGTTGATCATTTTGGGTGACTTCAATGCTCGAGTGGGTGCTGACTTTGTTTCCTGGGACGGGATGAATGGCAGAAATTGCATCGGTAGCTGCAATAGTAACGGACACCTTCTCTTGAAGACATGTGCGGTGAATGAAATTCTGATTACCAATACAGTGTTTTGGCTCCCTAACCGCAAAAAAACCACTAAATGCACCCACAGTCAAGACACTGGCACCTGATTGATTATGTCATTGTTCGCAGACGGGATCGCCAGGATGTACGTGGGACAAAGGCTATGTGTGGAGCAGACGAGATCGTCAGGATGTATGTGGGACAAAGGCTATGTGTGGAGCAGACGGGATCGTCAGGATGTACATGGGACAAAGGCTATGTGTGGAGCAGATGGGATCGCCAGGATGTACGTGGGACAAATGCTATGTGTGGAGCAGACGGGATCGTCAGGATGTACATGGGACAAAGGCTATGTGTGGAGCAGACGAGATCGCCAGGATGTATGTGGGACAAAGGCTATGTGTGGAGCAGACGGGATCGCCAGGATGTACGTGGGACAAATGCTATGTGTGGAGCAGACGAGATCGTCAGGATGTATGTGGGACAAAGGCTATGTGTGGAGCAGACGGGATCTCCAGGATGTATGTGGGACAAAGGCTATGTGTGGAGCAGACGGGATCGCCAGGATGTACGTGGGACAAATGCTATGTGTGGAGCAGACGGGATCGTCAGGATGTATGTGGGACAAAGGCTATGTGTGGAACAGACGAGATCGCCAGGATGTATGTGGGACAAAGGCTATGTGTGGAGCAGACGGGATCGCCAGGATGTACGTGGGACAAATGCTATGTGTGGAGCAGACAAGATCGTCAGGATGTATGTGGGACAAAGGCTATGTGTGGAGCAGACGGGATCGCCAGGATGTATGTGGGACAAAGGCTATGTGTGAAGCAGACGGGATCGTCAGGATGTATGTGGGACAAATGCTATGTGTGGAGCAGACGGGATCATCAGGATGTATGTGGGACAAAGGCTATGTGTGGAGCAGACGGGATTGCCAGGATGTATGTGGGACAAAGGCTATGTGTGGAGCAGACGGGATCGCCAGGATGTACGTGAGACAAATGCTATGTGTGGAGCAGACGGGATCGTCAGGATGTATGTGGGACAAATGCTATGTGTGGAGCAGACGGGATCGTCAGGATATATGTGGGACAAAGGCTATGTGTGGAGCAGACGGAATCGCCAGGATGTACGTGGGACAAAGGCTATGTGTGCAGCAGACGGGATCGCCAGGATGTACGTGGGACAAATGCTTTGTGTGGAGCAGAGGGGATCGTCAGCATGTACATGGGACAAAGGCTATGTGTGGAGCAGATGGGATCGCCAGGATGTATGTGGGACAAAGGCTATGTGTGGAGCAGACTGGATCGTCAGGATGTATGTGGGACAAATGCTATGTGTGGAGCAGACAGGATCATCAGAATGTATGTGGGACAAAGGCTATGTGTGGAGCAGACGGGATCGCCAGGATGTATGTGGGACAAAGCCTATGTGTGGAGCAGACGGGATCGCCAGGATGTACGTGGGACAAAGGCTATGTGTGGAGCAGACGGGATCGCCAGGATGTACGTGGGACAAAGGCTATGTGTGGAGCAGACGGGATCGCCAGGATGTACGTGGGACAAAGGCTATGTGTGGAGCAGACGGGATCGCCAGGATGTACGTGGGACAAATGCTATGTGTGGAGCAGACGGGATCGTCAGGATGTACATGGGACAAAGGCTATGTGTGGAGCAGACGGGATCGTCAGGATGTACATGGGACAAAGGCTATGTGTGGAGCAGACGGGATCGCCAGGATGTACGTGGGACAAATGCTATGTGTGGAGCAGACGAGATCGTCAGGATGTATGTTTGACAAAGGCTATGTGTGGAGCAGACGGGATCGCCAGGATGTATGTGGGACAAAGGCTATGTGTGGAGCAGACGGGATCGTCAGGATGTATGCGGGACAAATGCTATGTGTGGAGCAGACGGGATCGCCAGGATGTACGTGGGACAAATGCTATGTGTGGAGCAGACGAGATCGTCAGGATGTATGTTTGACAAAGGCTATGTGTGGAGCAGACGGGATCGCCAGGATGTATGTGGGACAAAGGCTATGTGTGGAGCAGACGGGATCGTCAGGATGTATGCGGGACAAATGCTATGTGTGGAGCAGACGGGATCGTCAGGATGTACGTGGGACAAAGGCTATGTGTGGAGCAGACGGGATCGCCAGGATGTTTGTGGGACAAAGGCTATGTGTGGAGCAGACGAGATCGTCAGGATGTACGTGGGACAAAGGCTATGTGTGGAGCAGACGAGATCGTCAGGATGTATGTGGGACAAAGGCTATGTGTGGAGCAGACAGGATCGCCAGGATGTATGTGGGACAAAGGCTATGTGTGGAGCAGACGGGATCGCCAGGATGTACGTGGGACAAATGCTATGTGTGGAGCAGACGAGATCGTCAGGATGTATGTGGGACAAAGGCTATGTGTGGAGCAGACTGGATCGCCAGGATGTATGTGGGACAAAGGCTATGTGTGAAGCAGACGGGATCGTCAGGATGTATGTCGGACAAATACTATGTGTGGAGTAGACGGGATCATCAGGATGTATGTGGGACAAAGGCTATGTGTGGAGCAGAAGGGATCGCCAGGATGTACGTGGGACAAAGGCTATGTGTGCAGCAGACGGGATCGCCAGGATGTACGTGGGACAAATGCTTTGTGTGGAGCAGAGGGGATCGTCAGGATGTACATGGGACAAAGGCTATGTGTGGAGCAGATGGGATCGCCAGGATGTACGTGGGACAAATGCTATGTGTGGAGCAGACGAGATCGTCAGGATGTATGTTTGACAAAGGCTATGTGTGGAGCAGACGGGATCGCCAGGATGTATGTGGGACAAAGGCTATGTGTGGAGCAGACGGGATCGTCAGGATGTATGCGGGACAAATGCTATGTGTGGAGCAGACGGGATCGTCAGGATGTACGTGGGACAAAGGCTATGTGTGGAGCAGACGGGATCGCCAGGATGTATGTGGGACAAAGGCTATGTGTGGAGCAGACGGGATCGCCAGGATGTACGTGGGACAAATGCAATGTGTGGAGCAGACGAGATCGTCAGGATGTATGTGGGACAAAGGCTATGTGTGGAGCAGACGGGATCGCCAGGATGTATGTAGGACAAAGGCTATGTGTGGAGCAGACGGGATCGCCAGGATGTATGTGGGACAAAGGCTATGTGTGGAGCAGACGGGATCGCCAGGATGTACGTGGGACAAAGGCTATGTGTGCAGCAGACGGGATCGCCAGGATGTGCGTGGGACAAATGCTTTGTGTGGAGCAGAGGGGATCGTCAGGATGTACATGGGACAAAGGCTATGTGTGGAGCAGATGGGATCGCCAGGATGTATGTGGGACAAAGGCTATGTGTGGAGCAGACGGGATCGCCAGGATGTATGTGGGACAAAGGCTATGTGTGGAGCAGACTGGATCGTCAGGATGTATGTGGGACAAATGCTATGTGTGGAGCAGACAGGATCATCAGAATGTATGTGGGACAAAGGCTATGTGTGAAGCAGACGGGATCGCCAGGATGTATGTGGGACAAAGCCTATGTGTGGAGCAGACGGGATCGCCAGGATGTACGTGGGACAAAGGCTATGTGTGGAGCAGACGGGATCGCCAGGATGTACGTGGGACAAAGGCTATGTGTGGAGCAGACGGGATCGCCAGGATGTATGTGGGACAAAGGCTATGTGTGGAGCAGACGGGATCGTCAGGATGTATGCGGGACAAATGCTATGTGTGGAGCAGACGGGATCGTCAGGATGTACGTGGGACAAAGGCTATGTGTGGAGCAGACGGAATCGCCAGGATGTTTGTGGGACAAAGGCTATGTGTGGAGCAGACGAGATCGTCAGGATGTATGTGGGACAAAGGCTATGTGTGGAGCAGACGGGATCGCCAGGATGTATGTGGGACAAAGGCTATGTGTGGAGCAGACGGGATCGCCAGGATGTACGTGGGACAAATGCTATGTGTGGAGCAGACGAGATCGTCAGGATGTATGTGGGACAAAGGCTTTGTGTGGAGCAGACGGGATCGCCAGGATGTATGTGGGACAAAGGCTATGTGTGAAGCAGACGGGATCGTCAGGATGTATATGGGACAAATGCTATGTGTGGAGTAGACGGGATCATCAGGATGTATGTGGGACAAAGGCTATGTGTGGAGCAGAAGGGATCGCCAGGATGTACGTGGGACAAAGGCTATGTGTGCAGCAGACGGGATCGCCAGGATGTACGTGGGACAAATGCTTTGTGTGGAGCAGAGTGGATCGTCAGGATGTACATGGGACAAAGGCTATGTGTGGAGCAGATGGGATCGCCAGGATGTACGTGGGACAAATGCTATGTGTGGAGCAGACGAGATCGTCAGGATGTATGTTTGACAAAGGCTATGTGTGGAGCAGACGGGATCGCCAGGATGTATGTGGGACAAAGGCTATGTGTGGAGCAGACGGGATCGTCAGGATGTATGCGGGACAAATGCTATGTGTGGAGCAGACGGGATCGTCAGGATGTATGTGGGACAAATACTATGTGTGGAGTAGACGGGATCATCAGGATGTATGTGGGACAAAGGCTATGTGTGGAGCAGAAGGGATCGCCAGGATGTACGTGGGACAAAGGCTATGTGTGCAGCAGACGGGATCGCCAGGATGTACGTGGGACAAATGCTTTGTGTGGAGCAGAGGGGATCGTCAGGATGTACATGGGACAAAGGCTATGTGTGGAGCAGATGGGATCGCCAGGATGTACGTGGGACAAATGCTATGTGTGGAGCAGACGAGATCGTCAGGATGTATGTTTGACAAAGGCTATGTGTGGAGCAGACGGGATCGCCAGGATGTATGTGGGACAAAGGCTATGTGTGGAGCAGACGGGATCGTCAGGATGTATGCGGGACAAATGCTATGTGTGGAGCAGACGGGATCGTCAGGATGTACGTGGGACAAAGGCTATGTGTGGAGCAGACGGGATCGCCAGGATGTATGTGGGACAAAGGCTATGTGTGGAGCAGACGGGATCGCCAGGATGTACGTGGGACAAATGCAATGTGTGGAGCAGACGAGATCGTCAGGATGTATGTGGGACAAAGGCTATGTGTGGAGCAGACGGGATCGCCAGGATGTATGTAGGACAAAGGCTATGTGTGGAGCAGACGGGATCGCCAGGATGTATGTGGGACAAAGGCTATGTGTGGAGCAGACTGGATCGTCAGGATGTATGTGGGACAAAGGCTATGTGTGGAGCAGACAAGATCGCCAGGATGTATGTGGGACAAAGGCTATGTGTGGAGCAGACTGGATCGTCAGGATGTATGTGGGACAAATGCTATGTGTGGAGCAGACAGGATCATCAGGATGTATGTGGGACAAAGGCTATGTGTGGAGCAGACAGGATCGCCAGGATGTACGTGGGACAAATGCTATGTGTGGAGCAGACGGGATCGTCAGGATGTATGTGGGACAAAGGCTATGTGTGGAGCAGACGAGATCGCCAGGATGTATGTGGGACAAAGGCTATGTGTGGAGCAGACGGGATCGCCAGGATGTATGTGGGACAAAGGCTATGTGTGGAGCAGACGGGATCGCCAGGATGTACGTGGGACAAATGCTATGTGTGGAGCAGACAAGATGGTCAGGATGTATGTGGGACAAAGGCTATGTGTGGAGCAGACGGGATCGCCAGGATCTATGTGGGACAAAGGCTATGTGTGAAGCAGACGGGATCGTCAGGATGTATGTGGGACAAATGCTATGTGTGGAGCAGACGGGATCGCCAGGATGTATGTGGGACAAAGGCTATGTGTGGAGCAGACGGGATTGCCAGGATGTATGTGGGACAAAGGCTATGTGTGGAGCAGACGGGATCGCCAGGATGTACGTGGGACAAATGCTATGTGTGGAGCAGACGGGATCGTCAGGATGTATGTGGGACAAATGCTATGTGTGGAGCAGACGGGATCGTCAGGATGTATGTGGGACAAAGGCTATGTGTGGAGCAGACGGGATCGCCAGGATGTACGTGGGACAAAGGCTATGTGTGCAGCAGACGGGATCGCCAGGATGTGCGTGGGACAAATGCTTTGTGTGGAGCAGAGGGGATCGTCAGGATGTACATGGGACAAAAGCTATGTGTGGAGCAGATGGGATCGCCAGGATGTATGTGGGACAAAGGCTATGTGTGGAGCAGACGGGATCGCCAGGATGTATGTGGGACAAAGGCTATGTGTGGAGCAGACGGGATCGCCAGGATGTATGTGGGACAAAGGCTATGTGTGGAGCAGACTGGATCGTCAGGATGTATGTGGGACAAATGCTATGTGTGGAGCAGACGGGATCGCCAGGATGTACGTGGGACAAAGGCTATGTGTGGAGCAGACGGGATCGCCAGGATGTACGTGGGACAAAGGCTATGTGTGGAGCAGACGGGATCGCCAGGATGTACGTGGGACAAATGCTATGTGTGGAGCAGACGGGATCGTCAGGATGTACATGGGACAAAGGCTATGTGTGGAGCAGACGGGATCGTCAGGATGTACATGGGACAAAGGCTATGTGTGGAGCAGACGAGATCGCCAGGATGTACGTGGGACAAATGCTATGTGTGGAGCAGACGAGATCGTCAGGATGTATGTTTGACAAAGGCTATGTGTGGAGCAGACGGGATCGCCAGGATGTATGTGGGATAAAGGCTATGTGTGGAGCAGACGGGATCGTCAGGATGTATGCGGGACAAATGCTATGTGTGGAGCAGACGGGATCGTCAGGATGTACGTGGGACAAAGGCTATGTGTGGAGCAGACGGGATCGCCAGGATGTTTGTGGGACAAAGGCTATGTGTGGAGCAGACGAGATCGTCAGGATGTACGTGGGACAAAGGCTATGTGTGGAGCAGACGAGATCGTCAGGATGTATGTGGGACAAAGGCTATGTGTGGAGCAGACGGGATCGTCAGGATGTACATGGGACAAAGGCTATGTGTGGAGCAGATGGGATCGCCAGGATGTACGTGGGACAAATGCTATGTGTGGAGCAGACGAGATCGTCAGGATGTATGTTTGACAAAGGCTATGTGTGGAGCAGACGAGATCGCCAGGATGTATGTGGGACAAAGGCTATGTGTGGAGCAGACGGGATCGCCAGGATGTACGTGGGACAAATGCTATGTGTGGAGCAGACGAGATCGTCAGGATGTATGTGGGACAAAGGCTATGTGTGGAGCAGACGGGATCTCCAGGATGTATGTGGGACAAAGGCTATGTGTGGAGCAGACGGGATCGCCAGGTTGTACGTGGGACAAATGCTATGTGTGGAGCAGACGAGATCGTCAGGATGTATGTGGGACAAAGGCTATGTGTGGAGAACGGGATCGTCAGGATGTACATGGGACAAAGGCTATGTGTGGAGCAGATGGGATCGCCAGGATGTATGTGGGACAAATGCTATGTGTGGAGCAGACGGGATCATCAGGATGTATGTGGGACAAAGGCTATGTGTGGAGCAGACGGGATCGCCAGGATGTACGTGTGACAAAGGCTATGTGTGCAGCAGACGGGATCGCCAGGATGTTCGTGGGACAAATGCTTTGTGTGGAGCAGAGGGGATCGTCAGGATGTACATGGGACAAAGGCTATGTGTGGAGCAGAAGGGATCGCCAGGATGTACGTGGGACAAATGCTATGTGTGGAGCAGACGAGATCGTCAGGATGTATGTTTGACAAAGGCTATGTGTGGAGCAGACGGGATCGCCAGGATGTATGTGGGACAAAGGCTATGTGTGGATCAGACGGGATCGTCAGGATGTATGCGGGACAAATGCTATGTGTGGAGCAGACGGGATCGCCAGGATGTATGTGGGACAAAGGTTATGTGTGGAGCAGACGGGATCGCCAGGATGTACGTGGGACAAATGCAATGTGTGGAGCAGACGAGATCGTCAGGATGTATGTGGGACAAAGGCTATGTGTGGAGCAGACGGGATCGCCAGGATGTATGTGGGACAAAGGCTATGTGTGGAGCAGACTGGATCGTCAGGATGTATGTGGGACAAATGCTATGTGTAGAGCAGACAGGATCATCAGGATGTATGTGGGACAAAGGCTATGTGTGGAGCAGACGGGATCGCCAGGATGTATGTGGGACAAAGCCTATGTGTGGAGCAGACGGGATCGCCAGGATGTACGTGGGACAAATGCTATGTGTGGAGCAGACGGGATCGCCAGGATGTATCTGGGACAAATGCTTTGTGTGGAGCAGACGGGATCGTCAGGATGTACATGGGACAAAGGCTGTGTGTGGAGCAGACGGGATCGTCAGGATGTACATGGGACAAAGGCTATGTGTGGAGCAGACGGGATTGCCAGGATGTACGTGGGACAAATGCTATGTGTGGAGCAGACGAGATCGTCAGGATGTATGTTTGACAAAAGCTATGTGTGGAGCAGACGGGATCGTCAGGATGTATGTGGGACAAAGGCTATGTGTGGAGCAAACGGAATCGTCAGGATGTATGCGGGACAAATGCTATGTGTGGAGCAGACGGGATCGTCAGGATGTACGTGGGACAAAGGCTTTGTGTGGAGCAGACAGGATCGCCAGGATGTATGTGGGACAAAGGCTATGTGTGGAGCAGACGAGATCGTCAGGATGTATGTGGGACAAAGGCTATGTGTGGAGCAGACGGGATCGCCAGGATGTATGTGGGACAAAGGCTATGTGTGGAGCAGACTGGATCGTCAGGATGTATGTGGGACAAATGCTATGTGTGGAGCAGACAGGATCATCAGGATGTATGTGGGACAAAGGCTTTGTGTGGAGCAGAAGGGATCGCCAGGATGTACGTGGGACAAAGGCTATGTGTGCAGCAGACGGGATCGCCAGGATATACGTGGGACAAATGCTTTGTGTGGAGCAGAGGGGATCGTCAGGATGTACATGGGACAAAGGCTATGTGTGGAGCAGATGGGATCGCCAGGATGTACGTGGGACAAATGCTATGTGTGGAGCAGACGAGATCGTCAGGATGTATGTTTGACAAAGGCTATGTGTGGAGCAGACGGGATCGCCAGGATATATGTGGGACAAAGGCTATGTGTGGAGCAGACGGGATCGTCAGGATGTATGCGGGACAAATGCTATGTGTGGAGCAGACGGGATCGTCAGGATGTACGTGGGACAAAGGCTATGTGTGGAGCAGACGGGATCGCCAGGATGTATGTGGGACATAGGCTATGTGTGGAGCAGACGGGATCGCCAGGATGTACGTGGGACAAATGCTATGTGTGGAGCAGACAAGATCGTCAGGATGTATGTGGGACAAAGGCTATGTGTGGAGCAGACGGGATCGCCAGGATCTATGTGGGACAAAGGCTATGTGTGAAGCAGACGGGATCGTCAGGATGTATGTGGGACAAATGCTATGTGTGGAGCAGACGGGATCGCCAGGATGTATGTGGGACAAAGGCTATGTGTGGAGCAGACGGGATTGCCAGGATGTATGTGGGACAAAGGCTATGTGTGGAGCAGACGGGATCGCCAGGATGTACGTGGGACAAATGCTATGTGTGGAGCAGACGGGATCGTCAGGATGTATGTGGGACAAATGCTATGTGTGGAGCAGACGGGATCGTCAGGATGTATGTGGGACAAAGGCTATGTGTGGAGCAGACGGGATCGCCAGGATGTACGTGGGACAAAGGCTATGTGTGCAGCAGACGGGATCGCCAGGATGTGCGTGGGACAAATGCTTTGTGTGGAGCAGAGGGGATCGTCAGGATGTACATGGGACAAAGGCTATGTGTGGAGCAGATGGGATCGCCAGGATGTATGTGGGACAAAGGCTATGTGTGGAGCAGACGGGATCGCCAGGATGTATGTGGGACAAAGGCTATGTGTGGAGCAGACTGGATCGTCAGGATGTATGTGGGACAAATGCTATGTGTGGAGCAGACAGGATCATCAGAATGTATGTGGGACAAAGGCTATGTGTGAAGCAGACGGGATCGCCAGGATGTATGTGGGACAAAGCCTATGTGTGGAGCAGACGGGATCGCCAGGATGTACGTGGGACAAAGGCTATGTGTGGAGCAGACGGGATCGCCAGGATGTACGTGGGACAAAGGCTATGTGTGGAGCAGACGGGATCGCCAGGATGTACGTGGGACAAAGGCTATGTGTGGAGCAGACGGGATCGCCAGGATGTACGTGGGACAAATGCTATGTGTGGAGCAGACGGGATCGTCAGGATGTACATGGGACAAAGGCTATGTGTGGAGCAGACGGGTTCGTCAGGATGTACATGGGACAAAGGCTATGTGTGGAGCAGACGGGATCGCCAGGATGTACGTGGGACAAATGCTATGTGTGGAGCAGACGAGATCGTCAGGATGTATGTTTGACAAAGGCTATGTGTGGAGCAGACGGGATCGCCAGGATGTATGTGGGATAAAGGCTATGTGTGGAGCAGACGGGATCGTCAGGATGTATGCGGGACAAATGCTATGTGTGGAGCAGACGGGATCGCCAGGATGTATGTGGGACAAAGGCTATGTGTGGAGCAGACTGGATCGTCAGGATGTATGTGGGACAAATGCTATGTGTGGAGCAGACAGGATAATCAGGATGTATGTGGGACAAAGGCTATGTGTGGAGCAGACGGGATCGCCAGGATGTACGTGGGACAAATGCTATGTGTGGAGCAGACGGGATCGTCAGGATGTATGTGGGACAAAGGCTATGTGTGGAGCAGACGGGATCGCCAGGATGTACGTGGGACAAAGGCTATGTGTGGAGCAGACGGGATCGTCAGGATGTATGTGGGACAAAGGCTATGTGTGGAGCAGAAGGGATCATCAGGATGTATGTGGGACAAAGGCTATGTGTGGAGCAGACGGGATCATCAGGATGTATGTGGGACAAAGGCTATGTGTGGAGCAGACGAGATCGCCAGGATGTATGTGGGACAAAGGCTATGTGTGGAGCAGACGGGATCGCCAGGATGTACGTGGGACAAATGCTATGTGTGGAGCAGACGAGATCGCCAGGATGTATGTGGGACAAAGGCTATGTGTGGAGCAGACGGGATCTCCAGGATGTATGTGGGACAAAGGCTATGTGTGGAGCAGACGGGATCGCCAGGATGTACGTGGGACAAAGGCTATGTGTGGAGCAGACGGGATCGCCAGGATGTATGTGGGACAAAGGCTATGTGTGGAGCAGACGAGATCGTCAGGATGTATGTTTGACAAAGGCTATGTGTGGAGCAGACGGGATCGCCAGGATGTATGTGGGACAAAGGCTATGTGTGGAGCAGACGGAATCGTCAGGATGTATGCGGGACAAATGCTATGTGTGGAGCAGACGGGATCGTCAGGATGTACGTGGGACAAAGGCTATGTGTGGAGCAGACAGGATCGCCAGGATGTATGTGGGACAAAGGCTATGTGTGGAGCAGACAAGATCGTCAGGATGTATGTGGGACAAAGGCTATGTGTGGAGCAGACGGGATCGCCAGGATGTATGTGGGACAAAGGCTATGTGTGGAGCAGACTGGATCGTCAGGATGTATGTGGGACAAATGCTATGTGTGGAGCAGACAGGATCATCAGGATGTATGTGGGACAAAGGCTTTGTGTGGAGCAGAAGGGATCGCCAGGATGTACGTGGGACAAAGGCTATGTGTGCAGCAGACGGGATCGCCAGGATATACGTGGGACAAATGCTTTGTGTGGAGCAGAGGGGATCGTCAGGATGTACATGGGACAAAGGCTATGTGTGGAGCAGATGGGATCGCCAGGATGTACGTGGGACAAATGCTATGTGTGGAGCAGACGAGATCGTCATGATGTATGTTTGACAAAGGATATGTGTGGAGCAGACGGGATCGCCAGGATATATGTGGGACAAAGGCTATGTGTGGAGCAGACGGGATCGTCAGGATGTATGCGGGACAAATGCTATGTGTGGAGCAGACGGGATCGTCAGGATGTACGTGGGACAAAGGCTATGTGTGGAGCAGACGGGATCGCCAGGATGTATGTGGGACATAGGCTATGTGTGGAGCAGACGGGATCGCCAGGATGTACGTGGGACAAATGCTATGTGTGGAGCAGACAAGATCGTCAGGATGTATGTGGGACAAAGGCTATGTGTGGAGCAGACGGGATCGCCAGGATCTATGTGGGACAAAGGCTATGTGTGAAGCAGACGGGATCGTCAGGATGTATGTGGGACATAGGCTATGTGTGGAGCAGACGGGATCGCCAGGATGTACGTGGGACAAATGCTATGTGTGGAGCAGACAAGATCGTCAGGATGTATGTGGGACAAAGGCTATGTGTGGAGCAGACGGGATCGCCAGGATCTATGTGGGACAAAGGCTATGTGTGAAGCAGACGGGATCGTCAGGATGTATGTGGGACAAATGCTATGTGTGGAGCAGACGGGATCGCCAGGATGTATGTGGGACAAAGGCTATGTGTGGAGCAGACGGGATTGCCAGGATGTATGTGGGACAAAGGCTATGTGTGGAGCAGACGGGATCGCCAGGATGTACGTGGGACAAATGCTATGTGTGGAGCAGACGGGATCGTCAGGATGTATGTGGGACAAATGCTATGTGTGGAGCAGACGGGATCGTCAGGATGTACGTGGGACAAAGGCTATGTGTGGAGCAGACAGGATCGCCAGGATGTATGTGGGACAAAGGCTATGTGTGGAGCAGACAAGATCGTCAGGATGTATGTGGGACAAAGGCTATGTGTGGAGCAGACAGGATCGCCAGGATGTATGTGGGACAAAGGCTATGTGTGGAGCAGACTGGATCGTCAGGATGTATGTGGGACAAATGCTATGTGTGGAGCAGACAGGATCATCAGGATGTATGTGGGACAAAGGCTTTGTGTGGAGCAGAAGGGATCGCCAGGATGTACGTGGGACAAAGGCTATGTGTGCAGCAGACGGGATCGCCAGGATATACGTGGGACAAATGCTTTGTGTGGAGCAGAGGGGATCGTCAGGATGTACATGGGACAAAGGCTATGTGTGGAGCAGATGGGATCGCCAGGATGTACGTGGGACAAATGCTATGTGTGGAGCAGACGAGATCGTCATGATGTATGTTTGATAAGGATATGTGTGGAGCAGACGGGATCGCCAGGATATATGTGGGACAAAGGCTATGTGTGGAGCAGACGGGATCGTCAGGATGTATGCGGGACAAATGCTATGTGTGGAGCAGACGGGATCGTCAGGATGTACGTGGGACAAAGGCTATGTGTGGAGCAGACGGGATCGCCAGGATGTATGTGGGACATAGGCTATGTGTGGAGCAGACGGGATCGCCAGGATGTACGTGGGACAAATGCTATGTGTGGAGCAGACAAGATCGTCAGGATGTATGTGGGACAAAGGCTATGTGTGGAGCAGACGGGATCGCCAGGATCTATGTGGGACAAAGGCTATGTGTGAAGCAGACGGGATCGTCAGGATGTATGTGGGACATAGGCTATGTGTGGAGCAGACGGGATCGCCAGGATGTACGTGGGACAAATGCTATGTGTGGAGCAGACAAGATCGTCAGGATGTATGTGGGACAAAGGCTATGTGTGGAGCAGACGGGATCGCCAGGATCTATGTGGGACAAAGGCTATGTGTGAAGCAGACGGGATCGTCAGGATGTATGTGGGACAAATGCTATGTGTGGAGCAGACGGGATCGCCAGGATGTATGTGGGACAAAGGCTATGTGTGGAGCAGACGGGATTGCCAGGATGTATGTGGGACAAAGGCTATGTGTGGAGCAGACGGGATCGCCAGGATGTACGTGGGACAAATGCTATGTGTGGAGCAGACGGGATCGTCAGGATGTATGTGGGACAAATGCTATGTGTGGAGCAGACGGGATCGTCAGGATGTATGTGGGACAAAGGCTATGTGTGGAGCAGACGGGATCGCCAGGATGTACGTGGGACAAAGGCTATGTGTGCAGCAGACGGGATCGCCAGGATGTGCGTGGGACAAATGCTTTGTGTGGAGCAGAGGGGATCGTCAGGATGTACATGGGACAAAGGCTATGTGTGGAGCAGATGGGATCGCCAGGATGTATGTGGGACAAAGGCTATGTGTGGAGCAGACGGGATCGCCAGGATGTATGTGGGACAAAGGCTATGTGTGGAGCAGACTGGATCGTCAGGATGTATGTGGGACAAATGCTATGTGTGGAGCAGACAGGATCATCAGAATGTATGTGGGACAAAGGCTATGTGTGAAGCAGACGGGATCGCCAGGATGTATGTGGGACAAAGCCTATGTGTGGAGCAGACGGGATCGCCAGGATGTACGTGGGACAAAGGCTATGTGTGGAGCAGACGGGATCGCCAGGATGTACGTGGGACAAAGGCTATGTGTGGAGCAGACGGGATCGTCAGGATGTACGTGGGATAAAGGCTATGTGTGGAGCAGACGGGATCGCCAGGATGTACGTGGGACAAATGCTATGTGTGGAGCAGACGGGATCGTCAGGATGTACATGGGACAAAGGCTATGTGTGGAGCAGACGGGTTCGTCAGGATGTACATGGGACAAAGGCTATGTGTGGAGCAGACGGGATCGCCAGGATGTACGTGGGACAAATGCTATGTGTGGAGCAGACGAGATCGTCAGGATGTATGTTTGACAAAGGCTATGTGTGGAGCAGACGGGATCGCCAGGATGTATGTGGGATAAAGGCTATGTGTGGAGCAGACGGGATCGTCAGGATGTATGCGGGACAAATGCTATGTGTGGAGCAGACGGGATCGCCAGGATGTATGTGGGACAAAGGCTATGTGTGGAGCAGACTGGATCGTCAGGATGTATGTGGGACAAATGCTATGTGTGGATGTATGTGGGACAAAGGCTATGTGTGGAGCAGACGGGATCGCCAGGATGTACGTGGGACAAATGCTATGTGTGGAGCAGACGGGATCGTCAGGATGTATGTGGGACAAAGGCTATGTGTGGAGCAGACGGGATCGCCAGGATGTACGTGGGACAAAGGCTATGTGTGGAGCAGACGGGATCGTCAGGATGTATGTGGGACAAAGGCTATGTGTGGAGCAGAAGGGATCATCAGGATGTATGTGGGACAAAGGCTATGTGTGGAGCAGACGGGATCATCAGGATGTATGTGGGACAAAGGCTATGTGTGGAGCAGACGAGATCGCCAGGATGTATGTGGGACAAAGGCTATGTGTGGAGCAGACGGGATCGCCAGGATGTACGTGGGACAAATGCTATGTGTGGAGCAGACGAGATCGCCAGGATGTATGTGGGACAAAGGCTATGTGTGGAGCAGACGGGATCTCCAGGATGTATGTGGGACAAAGGCTATGTGTGGAGCAGACGGGATCGCCAGGATGTACGTGGGACAAATGCTATGTGTGGAGCAGACGAGATCGTCAGGATGTATGTGGGACAAAGGCTATGTGTGGAGCAGACGGGATCGCCAGGATGTACGTGGGACAAATGCTATGTGTGGAGCAGACGAGATCGTCAGGATGTATGTGGGACAAAGGCTATGTGTGGAGCAGACGGGATCGCCAGGATGTATGTGGGACAAAGGCTATGTGTGAAGCAGACGGGATCGTCAGGATGTATGTGGGACAAATGCTATGTGTGGAGCAGACGGGATCATCAGGATGTATGTGGGACAAAGGCTATGTGTGGAGCAGACGGGATCGCCAGGATGTACGTGGGACAAAGGCTATGTGTGCAGCAGACGGGATCGCCAGGATGTACGTGGGACAAATGCTTTGTGTGGAGCGGAGGGGATCGTCAGGATGTACATGGGACAAAGGCTATGTGTGGAGCAGATGGGATCGCCAGGATGTACGTGGGACAAATGCTATGTGTGGAGCAGACGAGATCGTCAGGATGTATGTTTGACAAAGGCTATGTGTGGAGCAGACGGGATCGCCAGGATGTATGTGGGACAAATGCTATGTGTGGAGCAGACGGGATCGTCAGGATGTATGCGGGACAAATGCTATGTGTGGAGCAAACGGGATCGTCAGGATGTACGTGGGACAAAGGCTATGTGTGGAGCAGACGAGATCGTCAGAATGTATGTTTGACAAAGGCTATGTGTGGAGCAGACGGGATCGCCAGGATGTATGTGGGACAAAGGCTATGTGTGGATCAGACGGGATCGTCAGGATGTATGCGGGACAAATGCTATGTGTGGAGCAGACGGGATCGCCAGGATGTATGTGGGACAAAGGCTATGTGTGGAGCAGACGGGATCGCCAGGATGTACGTGGGACAAATGCAATGTGTGGAGCAGACGAGATCGTCAGGATGTATGTGGGACAAAGGCTATGTGTGGAGCAGACGGGATCGCCAGGATGTATGTGGGACAAAGGCTATGTGTGGAGCAGACTGGATCGTCAGGATGTATGTGGGACAAAGGCTATGTGTGGAGCAGACGGGATCGCCAGGATGTATGTGGGACAAATGCTTTGTGTGGAGCAGACGGGATCGTCAGGATGTACATGGGACAAAGGCTATGTGTGGAGCAGACGGGATCGTCAGGATGTACATGGGACAAAGGCTATGTGTGGAGCAGACGGGATTGCCAGGATGTACGTGGGACAAATGCTATGTGTGGAGCAGACGAGATCGTCAGGATGTATGTTTGACAAAGGCTATGTGTGGAGCAGACGGGATCGCCAGGATGTATGTGGGACAAAGGCTATGTGTGGAGCAGACGGGATCGTCAGGATGTATGTGGGACAAATGCTATGTGTGGATGTATGTGGGACAAAGGCTATGTGTGGAGCAGACGGGATCGCCAGGATGTACGTGGGACAAATGCTATGTGTGGAGCAGACGGGATCGTCAGGATGTATGTGGGACAAAGGCTATGTGTGGAGCAGACGGGATCGCCAGGATGTACGTGGGACAAAGGCTATGTGTAGAGCAGACGGGATCGTCAGGATGTATGTGGGACAAAGGCTATGTGTGGAGCAGAAGGGATCATCAGGATGTATGTGGGACAAAGGCTATGTGTGGAGCAGACGGGATCATCAGGATGTATGTGGGACAAAGGCTATGTGTGGAGCAGACGAGATCGCCAGGATGTATGTGGGACAAAGGCTATGTGTGGAGCAGACGGGATCGCCAGGATGTACGTGGGACAAATGCTATGTGTGGAGCAGACGAGATCGCCAGGATGTATGTGGGACAAAGGCTATGTGTGGAGCAGACGGGATCTCCAGGATGTATGTGGGACAAAGGCTATGTGTGGAGCAGACGGGATCGCCAGGATGTACGTGGGACAAATGCTATGTGTGGAGCAGACGAGATCGTCAGGATGTATGTGGGACAAAGGCTATGTGTGGAGCAGACGGGATCGCCAGGATGTACGTGGGACAAATGCTATGTGTGGAGCAGACGAGATCGTCAGGATGTATGTGGGACAAAGGCTATGTGTGGAGCAGACGGGATCGCCAGGATGTATGTGGGACAAAGGCTATGTGTGAAGCAGACGGGATCGTCAGGATGTATGTGGGACAAATGCTATGTGTGGAGCAGACGGGATCATCAGGATGTATGTGGGACAAAGGCTATGTGTGGAGCAGACGGGATCGCCAGGATGTACGTGGGACAAAGGCTATGTGTGCAGCAGACGGGATCGCCAGGATGTACGTGGGACAAATGCTTTGTGTGGAGCGGAGGGGATCGTCAGGATGTACATGGGACAAAGGCTATGTGTGGAGCAGATGGGATCGCCAGGATGTACGTGGGACAAATGCTATGTGTGGAGCAGACGAGATCGTCAGGATGTATGTTTGACAAAGGCTATGTGTGGAGCAGACAGGATCGCCAGGATGTATGTGGGACAAATGCTATGTGTGGAGCAGACGGGATCGTCAGGATGTATGCGGGACAAATGCTATGTGTGGAGCAAACGGGATCGTCAGGATGTACGTGGGACAAAGGCTATGTGTGGAGCAGACGAGATCGTCAGAATGTATGTTTGACAAAGGCTATGTGTGGAGCAGACGGGATCGCCAGGATGTATGTGGGACAAAGGCTATGTGTGGATCAGACGGGATCGTCAGGATGTATGCGGGACAAATGCTATGTGTGGAGCAGACGGGATCGCCAGGATGTATGTGGGACAAAGGCTATGTGTGGAGCAGACGGGATCGCCAGGATGTACGTGGGACAAATGCAATGTGTGGAGCAGACGAGATCGTCAGGATGTATGTGGGACAAAGGCTATGTGTGGAGCAGACGGGATCGCCAGGATGTATGTGGGACAAAGGCTATGTGTGGAGCAGACTGGATCGTCAGGATGTATGTGGGACAAATGCTATGTGTAGAGCAGACAGGATCATCAGGATGTATGTGGGACAAAGGCTATGTGTGGAGCAGACGGGATCGCCAGGATGTATGTGGGACAAATGCTTTGTGTGGAGCAGACGGGATCGTCAGGATGTACATGGGACAAAGGCTATGTGTGGAGCAGACGGGATCGTCAGGATGTACATGGGACAAAGGCTATGTGTGGAGCAGACGGGATTGCCAGGATGTACGTGGGACAAATGCTATGTGTGGAGCAGACGAGATCGTCAGGATGTATGTTTGACAAAGGCTATGTGTGGAGCAGACGGGATCGCCAGGATGTATGTGGGACAAAGGCTATGTGTGGAGCAGACGGGATCGTCAGGATGTAAGCGGGACAAATGCTATGTGTGGAGCAGACGGGATCGTCAGGATGTACGTGGGACAAAGGCTATGTGTGGAGCAGACAGGATCGCCAGGATGTATGTGGGACAAAGGCTATGTGTGGAGCAGACGAGATCGTCAGGATGTATGTGGGACAAAGGCTATGTGTGGAGCAGACGGGATCGCCAGGATGTATGTGGGACAAAGGCTATGTGTGGAGCAGACTGGATCGTCAGGATGTATGTGTGACAAATGCTATGTGTGGAGCAGACAGGATCATCAGGATGTATGTGGGACAAAGGCTATGTGTGGAGCAGACGGGATCGCCAGGATGTACGTGGGACAAATGCTATGTGTGGAGCAGACGGGATCGTCAGGATGTATGTGGGACAAAGGCTATGTGTGGAGCAGACGGGATCGCCAGGATGTACATGGGACAAAGGCTATGTGTGGAACAGACGGGATCGTCAGGATGTATGTGGGACAAAGGCTATGTGTGGAGCAGACGGGATCATCAGGATGTATGTGGGACAAAGGCTATGTGTGGAGCAGACGGGATCATCAGGATGTATGTGGGACAAAGGCTATGTGTGGAGCAGACGGGATCGCCAGGATGTATGTGGGACAAAGGCTATGTGTGGAGCAGACGGGATCGCCAGGATGTACGTGGGACAAATGCTATGTGTGGAGCAGACGAGATCGCCAGGATGTATGTGGGACAAAGGCTATGTGTGGAGCAGACGGGATCTCCAGGATGTATGTGGGACAAAGGCTATGTGTGGAGCAGACGGGATCGCCAGGATGTACGTGGGACAAATGCTATGTGTGGAGCAGACGAGATCGTCAGGATGTATGTGGGACAGAGGCTATGTGTGGAGCAGACGGGATCGCCAGGATGTATGTGGGACATAGGCTATATGTGAAGCAGACGGGATCGTCAGGATGTATGTGGGAAAAATGCTATGTGTGGAGCAGACGGGATCATCAGGATGTATGTGGGACAAAGGCTATGTGTGGAGCAGACGGGATCGCCAGGATGTACGTGGGACAAAGGCTATGTGTGCAGCAGACGGGATCGCCAGGATGTCTGTGGGACAAAGGCTATGTGTGCAGCAGACGGGATCGCCAGGATGTACGTGGGACAAATGCTTTGTGTGGAGCAGAGGGGATCGTCAGGATGTACATGGGACAAAGGCTATGTGTGGAGCAGATGGGATCGCCAGGATGTACGTGGGACAAATGCTATGTGTGGAGCAGATGAGATCATCAGGATGTATGTTTGACAAAGGCTATGTGTGGAGCAGACGGGATCGCCAGGATGTATGTGGGACAAAGGCTATGTGTGGAGCAGACGGGATCGTCAGGATGTATGTGGGACAAAGGCTATGTGTGGAGCAGACGGGATCGCCAGGATGTATGTGGGACAAAGGCCATGTGTGGAGCAGACGGGATCGCTAGGATGTACGTGGGACAAATGCTATGTGTGGAGCAGACAAGATCGTCAGGATGTATGTGGGACAAAGGCTATGTGTAGAGCAGACGGGATCGCCAGGATGTATGTGGGACAAAGGCTATGTGTGAAGCAGACGGGATCGTCAGGATGTATGTGGGACAAATGCTATGTGTGGAGCAGACGGGATCATCAGGATGTATGTGGGACAAAGGCTATGTGTGGAGCAGACGGGATTGCCAGGATGTATGTGGGACAAAGGCTATGTGTGGAGCAGACGGGATCGCCAGGATGTAGGTGGGACAAATGCTATGTGTGGAGCAGACGGGATCGCCAGGATGTACGTGGGACAAAGGCTATGTGTGGAGCAGACGGGATCGCCAGGATGTACGTGGGACAAAGGCTATGTGTGGAGCAGACGAGATCGCCAGGATGTATGTGGGACAAAGGCTATGTGTGGAGCAGACGGGATCGCCAGGATGTATGTGGGACAAAGGCTATGTGTGGAGCAGACAGGATCGTCAGGATGTATGCGGGACAAATGCTATGTGTGGAGCAGACGGGATCGTCAGGATGTACGTGGGACAAAGGCTATGTGTGGAGCAGACGGGATCGCCAGGATGTATGTGGGACAAAGGCTATGTGTGGAGCAGACGAGATCGTCAGGATGTATGTGGGACAAAGGCTATGTGTGGAGCAGACAGGATTGCCAGGATGTATGTGGGACAAAGGCTATGTGTGGAGCAGACTGGATCGTCAGGATGTATGTGGGACAAATGCTATGTGTGGAGCAGACAGGATCATCAGGATGTATGTGGGACAAGGGCTATGTGTGGAGCAGACGGGATCGCCAGGATGTACGTGGGACAAATGCTATGTGTGGAGCAGACGGGATCGTCAGGAGGTATGTGGGACAAAGGCTATGTGTAGAGCAGACGGGATCGTCAGGATGTATGTGGGACAAAGGCTATGTGTGGAGCAGACGGGATCATCAGGATGTATGTGGGACAAAGGCTATGTGTGGAGCAGACGGGATCATCAGGATGTATGTGGGACAAAGGCTATGTGTGGAGCAGACCGGATCGCCAGGATGTATGTGGGACAAAGGCTATGTGTGGAGCAGACGGGATCGCCAGGATGTACGTGGGACAAATGCTATGTGTGGAGCAGACGAGATCGTCAGGATGTATGTGGGACAAAGGCTATGTGTGGAGCAGACGGGATCGCCAGGATGTACGTAGGACAAATGCTATGTGTAGAGCAGATGAGATCGTCAGGATGTATGTGGGACAAAGGCTATGTGTGGAGCAGACGGGATCGCCAGGATGTATGTGGGACAAAGGCTATGTGTGAAGCAGACGGGATCGTCAGGATGTATGTGGGACAAATGCTATGTGTGGAGCAGACGGGATCATCAGGATGTATGTGGGACAAAGGCTATGTGTGGAGCAGACGGGATTGCCAGGATGTATGTGGGACAAAGGCTATGTGTGGAGCAGACGGGATCGCCAGGATGTATGTGGGACAAATGCTATGTGTGGAGCAGACGGGATCGTCAGGATGTATGTGGGACAAATGCTATGTGTGGAGCAGACGGGATCGTCAGGATGTATGTGGGACAAAGGCTATGTGTGGAGCAGACGGGATCGCCAGGATGTACGTGGGACAAAGGCTATGTGTGCAGCAGACGGGATCGCAAGGATGTACGTGGGACAAATGCTTTGTGTGGAGCAGAGGGGATCGTCAGGATGTACATGGGACAAAGGCTATGTGTGGAGCAGATGGGATCGCCAGGATGTATGTGGGACAAAGGCTATGTGTGGAGCAGACGGGATCGCCAGGATGTATGTGGGACAAAGGCTATGTGTGGAGCAGACTGGATCGTCAGGATGTATGTGGGACAAATGCTATGTGTGGAGCAGACAGGATCATCAGAATGTATGTGGGACAAAGGCTATGTGTGGAGCAGACGGGATCGCCAGGATGTATGTGGGACAAAGCCTATGTGTGGAGCAGACGGGATCGCCAGGATGTACGTGGGACAAAGGCTATGTGTGGAGCAGACGGGATCGCCAGGATGTACGTGGGACAAATGCTATGTGTGGAGCAGACGAGATCGTCAGGATGTATGTGGGACAGAGGCTATGTGTGGAGCAGACGGGATCGCCAGGATGTATGTGGGACAAAGGCTATATGTGAAGCAGACGGGATCGTCAGGATGTATGTGGGAAAAATGCTATGTGTGGAGCAGACGGGATCATCAGGATGTATGTGGGACAAAGGCTATGTGTGGAGCAGACGGGATCGCCAAGATGTACGTGGGACAAAGGCTATGTGTGCAGCAGACGGGATCGCCAGGATGTACGTGGGACAAAGGCTATGTGTGCAGCAGACGGGATCGCCAGGATGTACGTGGCACAAATGCTTTGTGTGGAGCAGAGGGGATCGTCAGGATGTACATGGGACAAAGGCTATGTGTGGAGCAGATGGGATCGCCAGGATGTACGTGGGACAAATGCTATGTGTGGAGCAGATGAGATCATCAGGATGTATGTTTGACAAAGGCTATGTGTGGAGCAGACGGGATCGCCAGGATGTATGTGGGACAAAGGCTATGTGTGGAGCAGACGGGATCGTCAGGATGTATGTGGGACAAAGGCTATGTGTGGAGCAGACGGGATCGCCAGGATGTATGTGGGACAAAGGCTATGTGTGGAGCAGACGGGATCGCTAGGATGTACGTGGGACAAATGCTATGTGTGGAGCAGACAAGATCGTCAGGATGTATGTGGGACAAAGGCTATGTGTAGAGCAGACGGGATCGCCAGGATGTATGTGGGACAAAGGCTATGTGTGAAGCAGACGGGATCGTCAGGATGTATGTGGGACAAATGCTATGTGTGGAGCAGACGGGATCATCAGGATGTATGTGGGACAAAGGCTATGTGTGGAGCAGACGGGATTGCCAGGATGTATGTGGGACAAAGGCTATGTGTGGAGCAGACGGGATCGCCAGGATGTACGTGGGACAAATGCTATGTGTGGAGCAGACGGGATCGTCAGGATGTATGTGGGACAAATGCTATGTGTGGAGCAGACGGGATCGTCAGGATGTATGTGGGACAAAGGCTATGTGTGGAGCAGACGGGATCGCCAGGATGTACGTGGGACAAAGGCTATGTGTGCAGCAGACGGGATCGCAAGGATGTACGTGGGACAAATGCTTTGTGTGGAGCAGAGGGGATCGTCAGGATGTACATGGGACAAAGGCTATGTGTGGAGCAGATGGGATCGCCAGGATGTATGTGGGACAAAGGCTATGTGTGGAGCAGACGGGATCGCCAGGATGTATGTGGGACAAAGGCTATGTGTGGAGCAGACTGGATCGTCAGGATGTATGTGGGACAAATGCTATGTGTGGAGCAGACAGGATCATCAGAATGTATGTGGGACAAAGGCTATGTGTGGAGCAGACGGGATCGCCAGGATGTATGTGGGACAAAGCCTATGTGTGGAGCAGACGGGATCGCCAGGATGTACGTGGGACAAAGGCTATGTGTGGAGCAGACGGGATCGCCAGGATGTACGTGGGACAAAGGCTATGTGTGGAGCAGACGGGATCGCCAGGATGTACGTGGGACAAAGGCTATGTGTGGAGCAGACGGGATCGCCAGGATGTATGTGGGACAAAGGCTATGTGTGGAGCAGACGGGATCGCCAGGATGTATGTGGGACAAAGGCTATGTGTGGAGCAGACAGGATCGTCAGGATGTATGCGGGACAAATGCTATGTGTGGAGCAGACGGGATCGTCAGGATGTACGTGGGACAAAGGCTATGTGTGGAGCAGACGGGATCGCCAGGATGTATGTGGGACAAAGGCTATGTGTGGAGCAGACGAGATCGTCAGGATGTATGTGGGACAAAGGCTATGTGTGGAGCAGACGGGATTGCCAGGATGTATGTGGGACAAAGGCTATGTGTGGAGCAGACTGGATCGTCAGGATGTATGTGGGACAAATGCTATGTGTGGAGCAGACAGGATCATCAGGATGTATGTGGGACAAGGGCTATGTGTGGAGCAGACGGGATCGCCAGGATGTACGTGGGACAAATGCTATGTGTGGAGCAGACGGGATCGTCAGGAGGTATGTGGGACAAAGGCTATGTGTAGAGCAGACGGGATCGTCAGGATGTATGTGGGACAAAGGCTATGTGTGGAGCAGACGGGATCATCAGGATGTATGTGGGACAAAGGCTATGTGTGGAGCAGACGGGATCATCAGGATGTATGTGGGACAAAGGCTATGTGTGGAGCAGACGGGATCGCCAGGATGTATGTGGGACAAAGGCTATGTGTGGAGCAGACGGGATCGCCAGGATGTACGTGGGACAAATGCTATGTGTGGAGCAGACGAGATCGTCAGGATGTATGTGGGACAAAGGCTATGTGTGGAGCAGACGGGATCGCCAGGATGTACGTAGGACAAATGCTATGTGTAGAGCAGACGAGATCGTCAGGATGTATGTGGGACAAAGGCTATGTGTGGAGCAGACGGGATCGCCAGGATGTATGTGGGACAAAGGCTATGTGTGAAGCAGACGGGATCGTCAGGATGTATGTGGGACAAATGCTATGTGTGGAGCAGACGGGATCATCAGGATGTATGTGGGACAAAGGCTATGTGTGGAGCAGACGGGATTGCCAGGATGTATGTGGGACAAAGGCTATGTGTGGAGCAGACGGGATCGCCAGGATGTACGTGGGACAAATGCTATGTGTGGAGCAGACGGGATCATCAGGATGTATGTGGGACAAATGCTATGTGTGGAGCAGACGGGATCGTCAGGATGTATGTGGGACAAAGGCTATGTGTGGAGCAGAAGGGATCGCCAGGATGTACGTGGGACAAAGGCTATGTGTGCAGCAGACGGGATCGCCAGGATGTACGTGGGACAAATGCTTTGTGTGGAGCAGAGGGGATCGTCAGGATGTACATGGGACAAAGGCTATGTGTGGAGCAGATGGGATCGCCAGAATGTACGTGGGACAAATGCTATGTGTGGAGCAGACAAGATCGTCAGGATGTATGTTTGACAAAGGCTATGTGTGGAGCAGACGGGATCGCCAGGATGTATGTGGGACAAAGGCTATGTGTGGAGCAGACGGGATCGTCAGGATGTATGCGGGACAAATGCTATGTGTGGAGCAGACGGGATCGTCAGGATGTATGCGGGACAAAGGCTATGTGTGGAGCAGACGGGATCGCCAGGATGTATGTGGGACAAAGGCTATGTGTGGAGCAGACGGGATCGCCAGGATGTACGTGGGACAAATGCTATGTGTGGAGCAGACGAGATCGTCATGATGTATGTGGGAGAAAGGCTATGTGTGGAGCAGACGGGATCGCCAGGATGTATGTGGGACAAAGGCTATGTGTGGAGCAGACTGGATCGTCAGGATGTATGTGGGACAAATGCTATGTGTAGAGCAGACAGGATCATCAGGATGTATGTGGGACAAAGGCTATGTGTGGAGCAGACGGGATCGCCAGGATGTATGTGGGACAAAGCCTATGTGTGGAGCAGACGGGATCGCCAGGATGTACGTGGGACAAATGCTATGTGTGGAGCAGACGGGATCGTCAGGATGTATGTGGGACAAAGGCTATGTGTGGAGCAGACGGGATCGTCAGGATGTATGTGGGACAAAGGCTATGTGTGGAGCAGACGGGATCATCAGGATGTATGTGGGACAAAGGCTATGTGTGGAGCAGACAGGATCGCCAGGATGTATGTGGGACAAAGGCTATGTGTGGAGCAGACGGGATCATCAGGATGTATGTGGGACAAAGGCTATGTGTGGAGCAGACAGGATCGCCAGGATGTATGTGGGACAAAGGCTATGTGTGGAGCAGACGGGATCATCAGGATGTATGTGGGACAAAGGCTATGTGTGGAGCAGACAGGATCGCCAGGATGTATGTGGGGCAAAGGCTATGTGTGGAGCAGACGGGATCGCCAGGATGTAGCTGAGACAAATGATATGTGTGGAGCAGACGGGATCGCCAGGATGTACGTGGGACAAATGCTATGTGTGGAGCAGACGGGATCGTCAGGATGTACGTGGGACAAAGGCTATGTGTGGAGCAGACGGGATCGCCAGGATGTACGTGGGACAAATGCTTTGTGTGGAGCAGACGGGATCGTCAGGATGTACGTGGGACAAATGCTTTGTGTGGAGCAGACGGGATCGTCAGGATGTACATGGGACAAAGGCTATGTGTGGAGCAGACGGGATCGCCAGGATGTATGTGGGACAAAGGCTATGTGTGGAGCAGACGGGATCGCCAGAATGTACGTGGGACAAATGTTATGTGTGGAGCAGACGAGATCGTCAGGATGTATGTGGGACAAAGGCTATGTGTGGAGCAGACGGAATCGCCAGGATGTATGTGGGACAAAGGCTATGTGTGAAGCAGACGGGATCGTCAGGATGTATGTGGGACAAATGCTATGTGTGGAGCAGACGGGATCATCAGGATGTATGTGGGACAAAGGCTATGTGTGGAGCAGACGGGATCGCCAGGATGTATGTGGGACAAAGGCTATGTGTGGAGCAGACGGGATCGCCAGGATGTACGTGGGACAAATGCTATGTGTGGAGCAGACGGGATCGTCAGGATGTATGTGGGACAAAGGCTATGTGTGGAGCAGACGGGATCGCCAGGATGTATGTGGGACAAAGGCTATGTGTGGAGCAGACGGGATCGCCAGGATGTACGTGGGACAAAGGCTATGTGTGGAGCAGAGGGGATCGTCAGGATGTACGTGGGACAAAGGCTATGTGTGGAGCAGAATGCTGGACGGACCACAGACTGGTGATTTCTAAAATGAACCTTCGTATCCTAGATCCTAGGCGCCCACAAAACGCAATAGCCTGAAAACGTTTCAACATTTCCGGTATCAGAGATAACCAACCGCACACGACAATCATTTGCTCAAATATCTCAAATAAAATGAACAATGCTAATTCCCTTTGGAGAACTGGGGAGTTCACTAAACAATCTTGATTTTATAGCAAAGCCAACACCCGAATCACGCCGGTCTTCAACTTCACGTCCATTCCAGAAAAAAAAAGAGTATAGGCGGCTTCAATTTCTGTAAGTTAGTCACCTTCTGCCCAGCGAGTCTCACTTTTATCAGTTCTCTATCTGGCAAGCTCTTTGGCAATCAGAGCTGATCTTCTCTTAGGTCTTCTGGCTTTTGCCTGATTCATGAGCGTACGAATATTCCATGCACCAAATGTCAAGGGCACTCTTTTTGTCTTTTTCATCTTAAACAGTTGCGTTGGTGAAAAAGTTCGCGACAAAGTGACTTACCGTGAATTCCATTATAGTGAAGGAGAGTTGCGCACGTCAGCCTCCCTCTCTCGTCCTCAGCTATTCTTATTCAGTGGCAAGAGATGGTTAAGACGACTGAGGGCAGAAGAGGATGCAGATTTTCTTAGGGTTTTCTCCCGAAGCCTTTCCAACGATCAGGCATCCCGCAAGACAGTGGGGTCAGAGATGGAGCCGCTGAGGTCACTGACCTCCACTCAATGGTAACATACATACCATCAGAAAACAACAAGTGTATTCCGACAATATTGTGATCTTGTACGAGAACTATAGACAGAGTTAGAAGCAGTTTTGTTAATGAGGGCGCACTACACATCATATATAATCAACAAATAATTATTAATTAAATGTAACAATGTTGTTGAATTTCGCTTGGCTGTTGTCTGAACAATCAATCAAACGTCAATGTATACTTGAACAATCTTGTTCATGTTCTGTATTCATTTCTGCTTCTAAACTGAGAGTGATCAGACGGTCATAAATACTACAATTAATTTCAGTCCAGCTCACTGAGCATGAATGCATCTTCTGTTGTGGTACAGGAAATTCAATATTGTTATACGAAAAGCATTCCTAAAGCAACAGGTAAGACTACTGACCTTCAAAAACTGCAAGTCACCGCACTTTCAGAAAACAGACCGCACACATATTTCATAAACACAATAGGACGTGATATACTTCAGCCCAACACCTTGGAACCTCGTAAGTACAAGAAACAGGTATTTGTTGGCTATGTTCGTTACGTCTTTGTGCAATTATGCAACTAAATTTATCTGGGTTTGTGGGAACGAGTTAATGGCGGCCTCCGAGGAGGAGGACGTATTCAATGATCAGGGTAATATGACAGGATAAGAGTACACTGTGAATTCCTTTTATAGACCGATCCTCTTAGACACCCATGTGTTACGGAGAGCACACATAAGCTTGCTTTGATATATTGTTCTCATATCCGATAAACTACTTTCTAAGCTGCTGTTATGCATATAGCTCACTAAAGGCAAACCATCGTCGGCAGGAAAGAAGAAACGATACACAGACTCTGAACAATTGTTTTCTTGATGTCGTCTACTGGGAACTACTTGCTCCAGACTGCTCAATCTACGCACTGCTATCATACGAGTTGTATCCGACCTTCCGGCCGGACAAATACAATTACTCATCTGTAGGCTTGAAACCCTAATCTCCTTCAAAGTCCTCTCTTTGGGACTCCATGCAATTCTTTCAGCTGTCCCGCCATTTTTGGAAGCATTTCAGAAAGGCATCTTTGTGAATGGAGTGCAACTGGGTGATTGCATTCCCCATAATGCTAATATTGCGTACCTTTCAGCTGAATTTCAGATTGGCGAATAGCCAAAAATCGCAAGAAGTCATGTCTGGAGAATAGGGAGCCTGTCGAACAAGAGGAATGTTGTGTTTGACCAAGAAAGTCTGAACCAGATGCGAAGTCACACTTGGTCAATGGCTTCATCATTTCGGCTTGTTGAGGGCTTACCAGAACGTGATCAGCTATCCTTCGATGTGCGACCATCTTTGAAGCGATTGTACTGCTCCTTAATGTGTGTTGTTCATGGTAACGCCATCGAAGGTCTGTTGAATCTTCCTAATGTTTTCCACTTAGGTATTGCCTAGCTGTTGTCAAAATTGGATGCAACACTGCTGCTTAATTATTTTTGTCATTTCGTAGTGAATGAAAACCCGACGGATAGTCATTACATCTAACACTGAAGAAATCTCAGGGTGGGAGAAATTCACATATCCGCATGACTGTCCGCTATACTTCCCTGCTGAAGGACAACACCCATACTTAATTTATTTCAGCCGCAAAATGAAGGTCGGGTACTTTTTTAACACACCTTATTAGTGGTAGTGGCATTGCCGAGCAGAGAATCATCGCCCAGAAAAAGCGCATAATCCGAAATTAAAGACGCCAAGCGACCCCAATTATAGACGCCATCCACATGTACCCTATGAGCGCTAAATCTATTCGTGCTCAGATTGGAATGAACAGTCTTGACTAAATTAACTTGAAGCTTACGCCAATTTTATTTGCGATGGACCACCAGAACATATTCTGCAGGACTGCCCAACCTATGCAGACCAAAGAGATCTGGTCTGGGGGAGCAACCATTCTCGAAAAGACCTGAAACGCACAGTCTCCTTCTTGAACCTCGTCAGACTAGAAGCATAGCATCAGTTGATCGACGAATAATAATAATAAGAAGAAGAAGAAGAAAAGAATAAGCAGAACAAGAAGAAGGAGAAGAAGTTTACGATGGGCAACTATTAGGTTTCTAATCTACTTTATTATTGTTTACGTGTTTGTTTGGGTTTTTTTGGGGTGTGTTAATGTTCATTCCATATAACTTGCTTGAATCACCAATTCATCAACTCGTGTTCGCTTACAGCTAATAGAACAGTGTTATCTGCATACCTGAGATTATGTATTGATACTATGTGGAGTGGCAATTACTCTATGTGCAAATACATGTGTAAATATTAAACAGGCAAGGGACAGTATGCAACTTTGTCGTATTCCTGATTTTACCAGATGCGTATATTCATTCTTTTTCTTCTTCGTACGCTGTCAGACGTTAACTTGTATTTGTTCGAAGAAAGCAGCTGTCATCCTGAGGCTGTTGACACTGCCATAGAGCTTGTCTAATGTTGCCACTGGTGATGGCCACATGTGCTTTCTATGGTCCTCGTATGTCGGGCAATTTTGCAGCAGATGTTGAGCGGTCATTTTCCCTGTACCACAGGATTCGTCAGTGCCACCTATCTTCCGTTTATTGAATAGGTGGTACCGCAGTCTGGTGTGGCTTGTGCGGAGTCTGGAGACCACGACCTGCTCTCTTCTGTTTAACTGGTAATAGGCATTATTTTTTGTGTAGCCATTATGTTCTGTTTCCCTTTTGGTCATGTATCTGGCACTTATAAACTTTTTGGACTCTTCGTAGGTCACACTAGAATCTGGTTGTGGTAGTTTTGCACCTTCTTTTGCCAATCTGTCTGCCTCCTCGTTGCCTTGGATGTTACAGTGGGATGGAACCCACTGTATCACTACCCTTTTTGGTGCAGACTGCTGGCATAGTTGACAGAGTACTGCTCTTAAATAATTAAGTTCTGTATTTTTCTGGCTTTTTCGTGCTGTAACTACGGCCAGGGCATCTGTAAACAGGACTATATGGCTTTAATTGCTTTCGCCTGTCAGCATTGCTTTTACTGCAACATTCAGTGCCTCTGCCTCTGCTCTGAAATTGCTTGAGTATTTTCCAGTTGCCACTGACAGTGTTATTTTTCTACCATTTGTTAGGCTCAGGAATACCCCTGCCCCTCCATTCTGTGTTGTGTTTGTTGCAGAACCGTCGGTGTATGCGTCCAGTCCATGCTTGGGTAGTTTTCCGTTATGTACCTCAGGGTTATGTCTCTTCTTTCTCTTACAGTCTGGCTGTTCTTGTTTCCAATACCTGGTATATTTTCTACCACCTCCGGAATGATATGCTGCTTCCATGTGGGTTTGCGTACAGCAGGGATGGGCTTTGGTGTTGTTACGGTGTTCATAGGGTCTTCGCTCATCTTTGCCTTGGCTATTTCTGCAAAGTTTCTCCGCTTTAGTTTCCTATATCCAAATCTATTTAGTCTCTGATGCATTGGATGGTATGTCAGTCTTCTGAGTTTCTCTGCTTGCTGCTGGGCTCTGCAGTCTCTTCTGTTGGTGATGCATTGTAGATTTGTAATCTTTTCAAGTTCTACAATTGGCGTTGACTTCATTCACCTGTTATAACTCTCATGGCTTGGTTTTGAAGTTTGCTAATTTTATCAAAGTTCGCCTTTGCTGCTGTTGCCCATGCCGCAATGCCATACTCGAGAACTGGTCTCACTCTTCCAGTGTACAGTTTCTTTAGTATACTTTCATCTGATCCCCAGCTTGTGCCAGCAAGTTTCCTCATGATTGCCATTCTTTGTTGGCTCTCATTCGGTTTATCTCGATCTGACTTTTCCATGTCATGCGCCGATCAAATGTGACGCCCAAGCAGTTTGGGTTGTCGTTTAGCCTCAGATATTTGCCGTTAAGACTTATTTTGGTGTTCTGTGGTTTATTTAAAACCGAAAATATTGTACATGTTGTTTTTTCTTTATTTATTTTGACCAGCCATGATTTCGCCCACTCCTCCACCGATGTTAGGGCCTGCTGCATCCGATTGTTTGCTACGGTGAGGTTTTTTTCAGAGGCCCACATAGCCAGATCGTCTGCAAACATGGAGCTGTGGACTCGTCTTTGTATATTCTCTCTGTTGTTTATATACACCAGAAAAAGTGTAGATGACAGTACTCCCCCTTGGGGTACTCCTTGCTCCAGTGTCACCTTTTTGCTCATCTGCCCTTGTACTTGAACTCTGGCTGTTCTGTTTTCGAGGTAGTGGCTGATCCCTCTTTAAATTTTTCCAGATACTTCACTTCTTTGTAGCTTGACTTTAAGTCCCTCTTTCCACACCTTGTCAAATGCCTTCTCTAAATCCAGCTAAACCGCTACTGATGTGGCCATCACCAGTGGAACTGCAAGACAAGCTCTATGGCAGTGGCGACAGCCTCAGGATGACCGCCGCTTTTTTCGAAAAAATAATGGTTACTGTCTGACTGCGTACGAAGAAGAAGAAAATGCCTTCTCTAGATCCACGCAAACCGCTACTGTATGCTTTTTCTCTTGGTAAGCATCCTCTATTTCCTGTGCTATGAGAGTGATCTGGTCCTCTGTGGATCTGTGTTGTCTAAATCCTGCTTGCTGTAGAATTAATATGTGTTTTTCTTCCAGGTGCCACATCAGTCTGGTGTTTATCGTACGCTCCATCAGTTTACCTACACAGCTCAGTAGACTGATGGGCCTGTATCCATTTGGGTCTGTACTATCTTTTTCTTTCTTTGTATATTCATTCAATATATGCTAGGTGTGTGCTTCCAGTTCAACTGAAACTGCTTAAAGTTAATTTTTTTTGTAAAAGTATCTTTTGAGATAACATTAAACGATAAATTATTATATATTTCATAAAATGTTGTCGCTGTCTTAAGACTCCACTAGGCGTAATGGTTGTTTACAGTTTTGTTCATCAATGATGTTCATGTACACTGAAGCGAGAAATGGGTACCGGATCTTTAGTTATGTGCTGCTAGAATCACAGACCACCTTCATGTGATAGATATTTAAATTGTGAAATACAGTGAACTTCACAATTGAAACCCAACATGCACAGTAGCATCAGTATACAATCCTCCCAAAAACAACTGTCTTCGAAAAGCCTGTTAACTGCAGATCACAAAGCAATAAAATAGGCATGGGAGATTGTAACTGTCACAACCCTTTATGGGGTACAATAATTCAGACGATAATGGTGAGGAGTTGGACAACTGGACATAGCAGAAAGGACTACAGCTCTTGTATTACCCAAAAATGACCACCATCTTTCAATAGTTACAGATTACGAAGGCGATACTACCCTGGCACCAAGTGACGAAATCTGTAGAGTAGCCTAAACCATGGACGCAACACAGTCCCTTCTCGTGCAGCTTTAAAGCAGTTCTCAAGTAGGAGAATCTACAGTTCTAAAGATGCTTCAACTTTCAACCAGCCGAATAGAGTCAGTTTACCTGTGAGTTGTGAGCGAGACAAAGATGTTGAAACTTGAACAAACTCTTGAAAGATATGATGCTTTTGTGAGTCATCTTACCACTACATTGTGATAAGCTTTTAGGGCATCTGCTAATATGTTGTCTACACCTGGGGGGCTTGTCATTTAGAATTCTAATTGCCTCTCTGACTTCTTGCTCGAGTATCAATCTGTCGCTTTGCGCAATATTTGGGGGGGGGGGGGGGGGGGATTTGTACTAATTAATTATGTTGTAAAGATTTTGTACTGCCATATGCTTCTGCGTTATTGACAAGTAGGTCTGTAAAATACTCCTCCGGGGAACGGTGTGGCCGTGGGCTAGTGGTTAAGTGACACGGCTCACAACCGAAGGTGTTGTGTTCGATCCCCATCACAGTACCGCCCGTTATCCCGGGGAAGCAAACCCTTAGAAAATGCAGGGGGAAACAGACCCTTACATAAAATGCCAGCTGAAGTCAGATGCACTGGGCCGAACAGGCGCAAACTAAAAAAGCACAGTGCAACGCACACGTCTTGGGGGATAGATAAAGAAGGCGAACGCAAAAAAAACAGAAACCCTCCCATCTGTCTCGTATCCTTTCATAGAATGGTTTCTTGTCTTTGTTATTGACGACTCTGTAAAGATTTTATTGTTCATCTTTCAACCACAAAGCGCGAATGTTTATGTAAAAATCTCTGGAAGATGTTGAACATAGCTCACTCAGTACCTCAAAATATTTTTGCTAAGCATTTTCTCTCTCCTGTATACAACTTTCCTGGCTTTTCTTCTAGCCTTCTTACAGTCTTCTTCTTTTTGTAATGGACGCCATTTCTTAAAAGACATTTTCTTGATATTGACTGCAGCCTTCACACTTTCATTCCACCATATCGTCCTTTTCTTTCTGATACCACCTTTTCTAGTTATACTACACTCCTTAGTCACAACACTAGTTGAAGGGAACTTGAAATTGTGCCATTGTTCCTCCACTGTACCTCTATCATCTATGTGTCATACTTTCATATTTCACTTCCATCTTCTTTTTGACTTTTCCCCGTACTAACACATCTGTTAGTCTATTGTATTAACTACTTCATTGAGGTAAATGCCACGTTTAGTATGTTGCTGTCAGAATCTACACTCAGACTAGGAATCACTTAGCAATCTGTGAACACTGACGATTTCGTACCCTGAATAGAATGATATCTTTAGCACTCCACGGTCCAAAGGGAACCAACCAACTCGGCCTACCTAAACGGTGTGCGGAAAATTTTTTTTTTTTTTTAATGGAGTCACTCCTGACAGCCATTTTTTACTGCTGAATACGTCCTCCATATATACACGATGTTTTGCCGGTTAAAGTATCGTATGTTCGATTACAAATGGCTTTTGAACAGTTTTAATTTTGCATACGCCGTTTGGAGCAAGCCGACTTTTTGCGAAAGGTGAAGTAGGTTGTTGGGAAAGATCTTTATCGAGTAGATCTGTTTATTTTGTTTGTGATGAAAGAACTACGTTTGAATTGGAAACTAACAGTTGTGTCGATATTGTAAACACAGTATCGATACGTTGTTGTAATTTCCATGGTTTTCTATCGAAGCGACTAGTCCTAGTTGTCGAGTCAAAATTTTTTCCGAGATTTTCATAAATTTTCAACTTCATCTTTTTGAATCTCAAAAACTAACAAACACAAAACAAAAACAATAACACCCACATGTTCGTTATGCTATTGTGTGTATATACGCCAGAAAATCATATTTATTGACAAACAAACATAAAAATTTTAAATTTTGTAAGACGACTACCATAGCGAGAAATTAAGAAAATTAATTAGGTCAAATTTTTTCAAAAAAAAGGTGGCGTGCTTTAAGGTTAAGTTGATCGTCTCATTTATACCATATCTGCGTGTGACTGGTGATGCTTAAACAAAGTATTCGCAATAAATAAGTCATGCTCCACAAAAAATGTAAGAGTTGTTCACCATTAAAGTTACACTCCCTTCTGGTATCACTATGTAGTGTGTGATCCAAGATAAAATTCCCAAGGATCCCTGCAACTCCCTACCTTTCAGTTGAAATCACCCATGAGTATCGTTGTCCGTATCCTTGACCTGATGTAATACTTTAGAAAGGTCATCAAAAAATTGTTCCTTTTTCTTGTCAAGATCACTTGCGTTACACGGTTCATACACATGAGCGATGGTCATCGTTCTGCATTGTTGTGTAGTCGAAATAATATTATTCTTTCTTACATATAATTGGGTTCAAAATGGCGGAGTATAAACAGCTTTCTTATATTTGCTGACGATATCGTATTTGTTTTTTTATAGAAGTATATAAATCATAAATGGTAATGACATTGATAGCGGATCCATGATTGCCGAATGAAAGTTAAAACAAACTTGAAACCTATGCAGAAATGTTTCATCTAAAGCAGAAGTGAATATATTGAGGTTGGATTTATATAGTATTTGGGAATGGTCTTCGAGCGGAGTTTAATGTAGATAAATCTAGTTACCCACATTTGTAGATCTAATCTGGAACACAATTACAGAATGTGAGAGAAAAATATTAGAAAGATAGAAAATTAAAGGAACCTAGCGATTATAATAGACCATACAAGTAAGTTAGTAAGATGCGTGAGCAAGTTCAATTAGCAGGGGAAAAGACAAATGCAATTTTTAGGTATGATTACAAGAAATTTAAGCATAGGAGCAAGAAATTGATAGTCAAAACTGTATAAAGCATTAGCTAGACCTAGAATGGAGTATTGTGTTACTGTTAAGATGTACTGTCGTAGATGGGACATGATAAACACGCTGGGAAGGATACAAAGAAGAGCGTCAAAACTGATAGTTGGATTCCGGAATTTTAGTTACTAGGAAAGACAGAAAAACCGGCCTACAGTGTCTAGAAAAGAGAAGAATTCGAGGTGATTTAATACAGGTTTATAAGATAATCAACGTAAAGGATAAATTAGACTATAATAAGTTGTTCAAAGTACAGCCGGCTGCAAGAACAAGGGGGCTTGAAAGTTGAAATGCATTGCCACATGAAATAGTAGAGACATGGTCAGTAAATGCTTTCAAGGATAGTTTGAATGCGCAGTTATTTTTAGATCAAGTGAAGTAAAAGAAACTGATTGTATACAGACTGCAGTCAAAACCCAGTATAAAGAGGTTAAGTTAATAAGGACACCCTTCTCCAAAGAAGAATTAAATTATGCAATTCATCAAATAAAAATATATTTTTAATGTATATTTATTTTACATTTTAAAGTTAAATTCATTCAATACAGTAAAAGAACATAGAAAGCAAATGATTGAATATTCTGAATATGTAGTATAAATTTAGACAGGTGGAAGACTACCTGAGGAACTTCAGAGACAAACATAGACAAATAAAACAGTAATGGTTGCAGACTACTTGAATTATGTAGTTAAAACGATTTTTTTCACAACCAACACCTTTTTTCAACATAGAAAGTTGCATGTATTTACAGGGTGCAGATGGCATGACCTGCGCTGTAGAATTCAGATAGACTTTATTCTAGTCATGAGAAACCAGAAAAGATAAGTAATAGAAGCAAGAGCAACGCTATGTAGATATAACTGATTCAAGGCCAAATGCAGACAAAAAGGTGGCTTACATAAATATCTGAGGCTGTTGAATGCCACTGTGCATGAGGCAAACAGTCGAGCTCATTCTAGAGATCTCTTCATAACCTGGCGCTGAAAGGCGTAAGGGGAATAGCGAGAAGAAAGTAGACATTTAAAATTAATGCTTTGAAGATACTGTTGTAAAGTCGAAAGATTTTTTAGAATGACTCTTACACAATTTTTCAGTTTGAAATATTTTCCAAATTGTTTTGATGCACATGTGTATTGTACAATTTCCTTCAGACCATGAATGTAGATATTTTTCACAGCAATCAGAAATCGCACATAATCAAAATGACAGGCAGGATGCATTTGTAACACTTTGGAACTTAATGAAATAAAAATAAAAAAGAACAACGATGGGGCAGAACCTAAGATTATAAGAGCTCGTATTGAGATTGGGGGCAAGTGTTACCGGAGCCTGTATTGTGAAATTATCGACAATCTAGTATAACAGATTAAATCAAGATACGTATCATTTTCTAAATGAGCACTTTATCAAATTTCTGGCCCACCAGAAATTTTATAGCTACTGAAAAACTTGTCCTTGTGAACTCTTAAATACATTAAGTATAGCTTATAGAATAATAATTGATGACATCAATCTAAAAAGTTAACTAACCTGTAGTCCTGAATTCCAAGAGTTATCTATTTGTTAATTTGCTAAGTTTATGAAAGGCAATTATTTGTCACCAGGACTGAAAGAAATGTAAACTTATTTTGACTATTCCAAGTACAACAAGCTCTATAAAGCGCTTATTTTCTACTTTGAAGCAGATACTTAGCATAATCAGTCAAAATTATTTGAGTGGCTTGAGTAAAATTTATATAAAAAATAAAAAGTTACAAGACCTAATACTGACTCATTTTATGATTTAGTGATTGAAACATTTTTTAGCAACAAAAAAAAAAAAAGATCCTAGAATTAGTATACAAACGAAGAACTGTACAAAGTGTTCAGATTTGGAAATAGGCCTAAATCTATTAGATGTTTAAGATTGATGTATTTTTTCCTTACTATAAGCCATTTTACTTGAAATAAAATCTAGATTAAGCAGGCACTATAATGTTTACCAGTGTTGCATAATAGTACAATCATAATAAATTATAAAAATAGTAATTGTTATTATTCTTGTTATATTACTACATTAAAATTAACACATATTGTTGGAAAGTCGTTCTAAAACCATTAACTTTATAAAGTACATGTTTTATAGTATAACATTCTAAGATTGCCGCACATCTTGTATCAGAGTCTGCGAAACGCCACTGGATTTTGCATCTAAATACGATGAGTACAGCCTGCTGTTATTTACATCAAACATTTTGCTTCCAGTATAGATTATTGTATCCCATATCAACACAGATTTTATTCCAAGAATTTTTAAAAATAAAATCCCAACAACTCGCTCATATATATCACTCTTCCTTAATGTATTCATATTGGTCTTCCATGGTGTATCCCGAGTCTGTCAGCCTTGTCTCCCATATCAAATATATCAAGTTGCATAGCAGTGGCCACTAAAATTAAATTATCTTTCCTTTTCCTTTCACTGTTCGAGCATTGCAGTTTCAATTTATAGACTCCATGTTCTCGTTTTTATGTAATATTTTTAAGAAAGGAAGGTTCCTTTCCACAAATTTGTGAACCATTCGTTATTACAGTCTCTCTTACTAGATCAGTTGTCTCTTCTCTGTTCATATATACAACACATGTTGCACCAGAGAACAAGGACATATATGCACAACTGTAACTAATCATTGGTACTTTAATTATATGCAGTAGAGGGTATACATAGTGAGACGCAAATCTCTTCAACAGTGGCCATTCGTTGTCTTCTTTTCTGACTCGATATATCCCTAGTGTGCTGCATACTTTAGTGTTTCCCTTGGGAACCGTTAATCTGTATGATTCATCCGCCCATCACCATGTCAGACTTTGTGTACAAGCAATCAACATTATACTTATTTCTCACAGTACATTGATGATAATAGTATCTTTGTGTGTTTCAGGTGCCGAGTATTAATGGTCACTGGCAGCAAAGCCTCATTCAACCATACAGTGCACAACCTGTTTGCTCACATGAGGGAGAGATTAAATAAGATGGAATGTGACATCCTGGAGCTTGATGGAGTAGCCAATGTCTTGGCGGAGAAGGTAGCTAACCATTCTGTATAAGCTATGTCAAGTTACGTCGGATCAATATGTTTTGTTAGTATATATATGCGTGTGTATGATATAGAACGAGAGAGAGAGAGAGAGTCAGTGAACATATAATTTCCCTATGTGGCTCGATTGTAGTAGTGGTTATACCGTTACAAAGGCAATGACATCACCGGTCTGTCAAATCGAGCACTACAGGAAAAAAATTAATCATTCATTCACCTTTGTGCTCCATTGTGAAACACAGGGGTGCTTTAGTTTATCATTTTAAAAGCAACCCATTTCAAGCATTTCCAATTATTCCCATTTTCTCTCCGATGTGAAGTATATTTTAACAGCAGCTTTTTCGTTCATAGTAAGCCAGTATCCGAGCTTATGCGGTGGCTTATTAAAATAACAATGTGTTTTGATGTTGTTTTTGAATGTCCACAATGAGCAGGTTACTCTTTTGTGCGATCTGAAAAGGAGGTTAAGTAGCAGGTTGCAGTAGCTTTCCTCACATCACGAGGATGCTGATGAGGGTAGACCGAGGTCATCCAGGTGGTTGTACTATGCTTGTCTTCATCTGCATGTCACTCGCTGCTGCGGGGATTGCGCCGATCTCTCATATCGTTAGCCATGCTGCCATGAAAACAGCCCGTTTCCATAGAGGGATACTAGGAAGCCAAGGTAAGGGTCTTGGCCAGTATGTTTTGCTTGACCCTGACTAACATTTATGATCAGTATATTTTGCCTGACGAGACGTTAGTCTTCCTCCTTGGCAATGTCTTTTACATGATGAAGTTGTCAGTTGTTTAGACAACATTCTATATGCGCCTTTTTCGACACGCTTTCCTGTATTTCCACAAAATATACTGCTTGCAGAAAGTAGGCGATATTGTCAGTTAGGATATCTTATTGTAAAACAGGATGTTTTTAGGTTGTGATGATAATATAGATATGACAGACATATACACTGCCAAATGTCTCGTTGCGGGGGTTCCAATTTACTTGCACAACGGAATCAATCAAGGGATTTCAATTATATTGTCATGGGTAAAATTGTAAATTAAAATATCCCCTACTTTCTGTGAGCAATATATATATAAATAAACGTCGCAGGAGTTGTCCGAATATTGGTGGAAACAACATTTGATTGCCATAGGGACTCTAGCTCCGGATTTTTCATCGGTGTTCACTCCAGAAGCCTTCCCCATGATCAGGCATCCTATAAGGCAGTGGGAGTTATAGAAATATTCGTTATATCGACAGTTGGCAACAATCACAAAACTTTCACTCGTCCACATGTGTACTTTCAGTTGGGTTTCATCGCATATTCACGAATATATCACAGATAGTCTGCGAATCTAACCTAACTGTTCTCTTTTTACACGATAGATATGTTATATTATTATAATATATGATGATAAAGATGGATTAAAAAATCGTAACTTACTAGACCCTGTATGTAAAAGATATAATGAAAAGATTAGCACATCCAAGATGAAAACTATGAAAATTAGCAGAACGCTAAGCTTACTAAGAATACAAGTAAACACTATCAAATTTAAACATGAATCATATTTCAAGTGCCTGAGAAGAATTTTTATGTATTTATCTATATGTGCTACAGATGAAGATATTAAAAATCAGAATCCAAAAGACGAGAGAAGCTGTCCTTGCATTGAGGAACTTATGGAAATCAAAGGCAATCAAGTAGAACAGATAAATTACATATTTACATCTCTGAAGTCACGCTGAAACATGGAGAATAACAAAAACGACAACAAAGAAGGAAGTCAACGCCTCAACGTAGTTAAAAAATGAAATTGTTCCTTGTTTTATTTTCAAACATTTCAGTGATGTTTTTGAAATGTATTCCGTCTTTATTCTCTTCATCTTCTTCTTTGTGTTCAGGATCTCTTGGCAATGCTATATCTGCAGGTCAGTAGCCATGATGAAGTATGTAATCTTCACCAGGCCGAAGCGGCTGCCTCACAGCACCGCATGCTCTAGCCAGGTCTGGTATCTCATATCCCTATAAATTGGGCATTCCTGTAGAATGTGTTCAGGGTTCTGGCATCCTGTTCCACATTGGCACTCATCGGTGTGTGAGATCTTCAGTCGTTATTTATGTTCTAGTAGTCTGCAATGTCCATTCTCATACGAAATACAGTAGTTTGTTGATTTCTTTTGAGTTGGTGAATTTGGTCTGGTGTACTGCTTATGTTTCTGTCTTCTTTCCATTGGTGTATATACTGATTTCTTACGATGTTCTTTATTTCTCTGTATGGTACTCGATGATTACATTGTGCCTTGTTGCTGCCATCTTTTGCTAGACCGTCAGCTCTCACGTTTCCTGTGATTCTGCAATGTCAGGATAGCCACTGGGGCGCTATTGTTGAGGATCTCTTGAGTTTTGCTCTAATCTCTGATAACAGTGGTTCATTGTTTTTTTTTGTATTGCATCTAATAGTACTCTGCAGTATGTGAATACAGCTATTTTTGTTGGTGGTTGCCTTTCTGTTTGAAGTATTCTCAGTGCTCACAGGAGGGCCATAGATTCTGCTGTGAGGTTTGTGGACGACTTTCCTGTTGGGAGGGCCTCTTCTGTTATATTTCCACTTCTGGTGTCTTATGAATATGTCTCCTCCCCCGTTTCGAAATGCCCCCTCTGCTGAACCATATGTGTACACATGTGTCCATTCCTTGGTATTATATTTCTCTTCAATTATCACTTGTGCTAAAGTTTTCAGCTGGTGGGTACTGTATTGGTCTTTTCTTCTCTTCCTGGGATCTCTGTGCTTATTGCGATGTTTTTTTTTATGTTGAGGCTTGGCTCTTTACAGTTGATAAGCATTTATATTTCTGCAGGTTGGTTGGGTATTAGTTCTCCATATTTTGGGTGTAGGTGGTTTGATATATAGATGAAGCTGGTTCTCTTTAGCATAATCTTAATTTGGTGTTTTAGTTTGATGTGTAAGGGGTGATCAGGCATGCGTAGCATCTTTTCGCTATGTGTCAGCACTTTTTACTCTCGTCTAGTATTTATGGGTCTTATATGTAAATATATTTCCATTGTCTGGATTGGTGTAGTCTTCATTCCTCCTGTTATTATCCTTTTGTTTAGGCATTCAGTGTTTGTTTTTTATGCTGTGGTCCAGGCTGTCATGCCATATTCAAGTACTGGCCTGACTGCCAGTATATACATTTTTAAGGATGTTGCTAAAAGTGGTACAATAGAATGCAGAGGCCGTGAGAAACAAGAAACCCAAACTGCAAGAAAACGACAAATACATCAGCTTGCTCCGGCCAGCTTCTTCGTAAGGGATAGTTGTTTTGTTGCTATTTGTTCTATCTCCTGTAGGTGTTTACTCCATGTGTGTCTCTTGTCCTTTTTAACTCCGAGATATACAGGGGTATTTTCTTGTACAAGCTCTTTGCCGTCTAGTGCAGTTCTTGTGAATGGGAGACGAGGAGACTGGTTTCGCACATCAGTTGATGTGAGACAGGGGTGTACACTCTCTCCAACTCTTTTCAATATATTCCTGGAAGGAATTATGAGTGAGGCACTTGGAGGTTACGTTGGTACTGTCAAGATAGGGGGCCGAACGATTACCAACCTTCGTTTTGCAGATGATATTGGCGGGTTCAGAAGCAGAACTCCAGGAATAGGTCAGAAGGCTCGATGAAACAGCTCTTGACTATGGTATGGAGATAAACGCTGGAAAGACAAAACTAATGACAAACAACGCTACAGGCTTCAACAGCAAGATAAAAGCTAACGGTCAAGAACTCGAAGTAGTTGACCGTTTTAAATATCTTGGGTCGATTGTCAGTGATGAAGGATCAAAATGTGAAGTATTGACCAGAATAGCACAGACAATAGCGACGCTTGCACGGCTTAACAAAATCTGGCAAGATAAACGGTTAGCATTACGCACGAAAATCAGATTAATGCGTACACTAGTCCTGTCAATATTTCTCTATGCGTGTGAGACATGGACAGTTACAGCTGACCTTCAACGCAGGATACAGGCCTTGGAGATGAGATGTTTCCGAAAACTTTTAAACGTCACGTACAAAGATTGAGTTACAAATGGATTTTCCTGGATACAAATTATATATATATATATCGCTTTCCTTGAGAAAGAGAAATTCATGCAGTTCGGGTTTCTTGTTTCTCACGCCCTCTGCATTCCATTGTACCAATTAGGCTCCTTGTTTGTTGATCAACCTACCTCCCCCTGACCACTAGGTTAGCAGAGGCACCGATTGCCTGGGTGGGTCCCCTTGAGGCTGGGGGCCCGGCACCTCGCCTCCCCGGTTGTAACTTGAAGGAGCGACACCATGACGATAGGGTAGACTGTCGCATGACCATATCCTTTCGATGCGTGTGTGCCCTGATTTTTCCCGCTTCCTGAGCCGTAGCTGACACACTCCGTCTTTTGCAGATCAGGTTGAGTTTTCTGTTTTAGGTTGTCTCCAATAGCCTTTTCACCTCTCGATAGTGCCTGCAAGGCAGTAGGTTGTTTTGTCTACCGTGGTTTCCTTCCCGTGACTGGAGCATATAGCGGCTCTTACCCGCTTGGTGTTGTATTTCAGTGGGGAAAGCAGTGCCACCTGTTGTCTCAACCCATCCTGCTGGAATATACCGCCGTTTGGTCCACCACTGCTTGTTCGTCCAGTTATTATACCTGGCTTATATCGCAACTGACGATCCATATCTGGAGGTCGTTCCATTATCCGTCATCTGTCGACGTGCCTGGTTGGGGTTGGTCGCCCCTGTTCTCCAGGGCTTTTTTTTCAAAATCAAGTAATGTAAGAAAATGTAATATTGTTCAGTGTCGAGCACGTTAAGAAATCGAAAAGAGACGGTTTAACGGCAGCTGCCCGTACAAAATAAAAAAGTGTTAGTTAAAAAATTTACCCAAATTATTTGTATTTTACCCCATGCCTAGTAAGCCACGGGAAATTTTTTAAATACCTACGTATAGCCGAAGCCTTTGGCTACCTGATAACATACATTAACCTTGATCAGACTAAGATACTTTGAGAAGCTTTTACCTTGGTTATGTGCGCTCAGTAATAGAATAGAATATTGCGCTTCTTGTTCAAAATCTAACTTGGAATCCCTGTACAGGGTGCAGAATTGTGCTCTATGTTTTATTAGTGGAGCAATGAGCAAAACACCAATGGCAGCTTGCGAAATCCACACACAGGTGGAACCTCTTGAGATGCGATGGGATAAAGCAGTTATTAAAGTTCATGAGCGAAGTAGCAGAATGAAACGGGATCATCCCAACAGACTCCGTGTAGAAAACTGGTAGCCAAAATGCAGAATTAAATAAAAGTGTACTTCATCAAGTTAATTAAATCAAAGACAGATACTATCTCCCAGAAAAAAAACAAGAATTACAAAGAGTTTTAAAAGATATACCACCACACATATTCCTTAAAGCACCAGAAACACTGATAAAATTAATATATGGTACAACCAAAAGTTCATGCGAGCAGCTCAGAGAACTATTGATGTCTATTCCAATGAATAGACTGTATATACTGTAGATCTGCATTTAAAGCCACCATAAAAGCAGGTTATGACGTTAATATAGAATACCCAGATGAATCCTCTGAAGAGCTGTCTGATGCTTTTGTGAAGGTTTGCTCCAACTATGAAGTTGAAATCACCGCACTTAAAGCCGCTTTGTAAAATCTGAGAATAGTTTGTTATGCCTTTCCCTCAAAGTTCCAAAACATTGTTACTTTTACCGATTCTTTGTCAGTTCGTCAAGCATTAGAAGTTGATGGTCATTGTATACCTGACCTTATCCAAATATCTCTAGATATTGACTACATTATCACTTCCCATGTTGTCAAAATAGTTATGCAGTGGATCCCTGAACATTCAAGAAAACCCTGCAATTATAAACTAGCAAAGAAGGGATCAGTACAAAAATAATCACACACAGCAACACTTTTACACGCATCCAAACAGCTCAAAAGAACAGCAAACAAAAACAGATGGGCCATGAGAAACACGGGAAGGGAGGTCTACAGGCATATGGTACCCAATCCAAATGGAAGCATAAATCTACTCACAAGTACAGATCAGAACCCATTTTCCTACTGAGAACGCAACACATCTCCCTAAACAAGACCTGAACAGAGTCCAAGCAAAACATAATCTTGAGTGCCAGCTTTTTGCACAGTCATATGAAACCGTTGATCATCATCTCTTTGAGTGTTTAGCGCTCAACAAGTTTTAGGAAAATGCTTCTTCCTCTGATGCCTGATACATGATACACTTTGTATGGCACTAGACTACAACTGATAAACACTTGCAGATATCATTAGCAGATACCATTGGGTTGAAGGACGAGAGCCCGATTGCTGTTGGATCAAGAGAAAGAAAAGAAACCTAATAATAATAGAAGTCTACACACGAACATGTGCATCAGATTATTGAGAAATTGAGGCATTCTATAACATAATAAATAAAACATAAATAAAACTAATCCTTCGACTCAAAATGTTACAGAAAGATCCTCAGAATACCCTGGACAGAAAAAAAGACAAATGTAGACATTCGGTAAGAGTTGAGCATAGAGAAAAACTGTTTTATCAATTCCATTTTGGCCAGAAAATGCAAATACGTTGGTCACATCAAGAGACACAACGGTCTCGAGAGAACAGAAAGGGAAGGTATGGCGCCAGGCAAAAGAGGAAGTGGTAGACCAAGAAGACGATGGCACCAAGATATCCAGGAATGACTGTGTTCGAGGCTAGAATTTTGGCAAGGGAACGAGTTTCTTTCAGACAGACTGTGATGGGAGCGATGTTCTATAAAGGACATACTACATGATGATGATAACATCATAAAGGAAACGCTAGAAAAAGCAGAAAGAAGAGACATCTTGAACGTCACTGGATATTTCAACGTATTAGTTGGTTAAGTGCAATGGAGGAGAAAAGTGTACAAGGACCTCTTGGTTTGGAATACATAAATGGGAGAGGAGAAAAACTGGTTGAATTTAGCATCGCAAATAACCTCTTCATTGCCAACACCTTATTCAAACAGCATCGGATAAGACTATAGACATGGTCTCTTGTGGGCAATAGCAGGAACCATATACTGGTAGATGACATCCTAGCCCAACCGAGTTGGAGGTCAAGTGTGCTGTCACCAAAAACAATCCCAATAGCGGACAGCGACACGGATCACGAAATACTTATTGCAGTTTTCAAGTTGAGAACGAGAAGGGTGAGCAACGCTACGTGACCAATGCGCATGATGTAAAAGCGATACCGATCGAATCAAAGTACAAAATAATTTTTAGGAAATGATGGCAGTCCAAAAAGAGATTACATCGGATGAGTTGACTACATATACAAAGGGCATTTTAATTCGCAACAAAGCATGACTCCAAAAGTGACGCACAAGAAACAGATCTTCATATCGGAGAAACACTGAAGCTTATTGAAAAATTTATAAAATTAAAGCACAAGATATTTGCGAGAACCACAACAACATATAGAAACTGCGAAAGAACAGTCAGAAGAGAAATAAGACAAGACAAGACAAGGTACATTATGTAAAATGGACACCTATAAAAAAAGAACTACAACAACAAAACAAGGAGGGTGATGTCTTTAAGAAGATAAGACCACTGACAAGAGAGTTTCGACCAGTACCACATGTCATCAATGACACAAATTGTGGGAGTACTTCAAAACCATGTACAAAGACACCTCAACGCTCACAGTTACAATAATATCGAACGAAGAAAGAGAACCTTCACCCACATTGGACAAATTACACTCGGTAATCAAAAATTTTTAAAAAAAGGCAAATCAGCGGTCGATGACATCCCAGCGGAACTAATACTAGTAGTAGGAAAGGCCAGTGCTCGCATCTACCATGTACTGTTCAAGAGGATCTGACGCAGCGTAGATTGGTCAAAAGCATGGAAAAGATCAATCTTAATTCCTCTCCTAAAGCAAGGAAATCTAAAGACGTGCATAAATTACTGTACCATTGCGCTAATATGTCACGCTAGCAAGATCTTTTTTGTGAAATACTTTGAAGAGGATAGAAAGAAAATTTGAATTCGAAGTGCAAGCAGGTTTCGTAAAAGAAAGAGGGACCAGAGACCAATTATTTAATATGCGGAACATCTATAAAAAATGTAGAAATTATAATGTAGATCTGTATACAAGCTTTATTTATTACATCAAGGCCTTCGATTGCATCAAACACCAGAAATTGGGAATTTAGATATGGAGTTTAACTTAATCCATCTAATCAAATCATAATAACAGGAGCAACACGCTGCTTTCAGAGCAATTAAGTAGCATGCCCTTTGCAGAACTTTGTTTCTTACAACCGCCAACCTATTTGACTATTATAAGTTTTTTGGCAAGTGTGCAGTACGGTAGGATGCCATTACTTTCCGTACGTGGAGGGTCGTAAATAAACCCATGTCTGCCAAACTGGACCCGAGCGTGATTTGAACTGAGTGCGTTGGAATTGTGAAACGGACGCTTCACCGCTTAGTGGCATCAATACAGAGAAATGGGGAACAGATTATATGGCTGATTCAGCACAAATAACACCCATTCACATTACTCACAAACTCCCCACCTGGAGAAAAGAACGCTTCCCAGGTATTATAGAATCGTGTCTGACATTGTGAACAGCCAATCAGACACAGAAAGAAAAGGCATATCTGAGAGATACATAAAAAAATACCACCCTAGAAATAAATAGATGCAGGTGTATACAATTGCGACAATAAATGCAAAGGAGAATGGAAATGGAGGAATCTTTATGAACCTAAATAACAACACTGAAGGAAGGTTTTTCACTTGCAACCGGAAAATTTTCAAACGAATTCAGAGCAGAGGCAGGGACCACTGCAGCACAAGTATTTGTCATGAATAAAAACACGTGGTACTTTTCACAGATGCACAAGTGTGACAGTAACGATTGGATGCAGAAAAAAATTCAAATCTAAAATAACAGAATTATACAAGAACAAGCGGTTAGCGGAGCATCTAGTACGACAACAAAATTACGCTTACTACAAGCTAAACGGGGACGAACAGGTGATCATTTTCAGACTCCGCACAAGCCACAACAGATTACCATCTATTCAACAAATTCAAGTTAGGGCACCAAGATGAATGTGCCTGCGGCACTGATAAAATGACTGATGGATATCTGCTGCAGAAGTTAAAGAGAAGGCACATGTGGCTATCTCCCACTTAAATTCAAGATAAGCTCTATGGAGATACCGATGACCTCATGCAGACCACTGCCTTCTTTAGAGACATTCAAGTTGGCGTCTGAATGTCTACAATGAAGACGAAAGAAAAAGAAAATAAATTTAGGGTCACTTACAAAATCTTACCGTACAAAAAATTCAAAACAATTAGAAATTGAGGACATTTAATACAATGTTCAGTCATTTGCTCATCAGAGTGTGACAGTTTCATAAAGAAGAAGAAGCCTGTCTGTGAGCAATTGCTGTTTTATTGGACATGCCCTTCTTTCTTAAATTCTGCTGACGTTGTTCTTCAGTAATTTGAACCTCAGAGTGTTACATTTTCATTTTAAATTGCTGGTTGATGGAGTGTGACCTCAGAAATTGATACACGCTAAGCACCGATACCTGGTGGATAAAATTAACCTTCTGATAGAAGGTTCTGGCACTGTTGGTTCAGGTCACCACTTGGTGGATAGTAAGCTCTTAATGATCGTCCCCAAAAAAATGAGAAAAACAAACGGGAACAGAAAAATGTGAAAGGATAACATCAAAACTTTGACAGGGAAAATTATGTATGTGCGCCCTCAAAGCAAGAAAACAAGGATAATGGAGATCCACTACAGCAGATCTTCAGTATGGAATTGTCATTGAATTTATATTGGCTAGTTAGGTAGAAAGACCGCTTAGACGACAATCACCCGTTGCGCCAACCGTCTATGAACACGATGTGTGGCAAGCTGCATGCAATTAGGATGATGTCTTTCTGATTTGACTACACCAATTGGTGCATGGAAGACCGCAGGGTGCGGAGGGTGCGGGAGACGTGTCCTCCTTGGAGAGGATCGTTTCCAATCATTCCCGTTCATGACCTACTTTAAGAGCTGGTGAGCTGGGACGTTTTCGGAAAGGCAAGTTACATGTTCAACTAACGGGTTAACGTGATAAATCTGCTTTCAAGGACTGTCTGTCGGATGACTTCATCGTTCGAGACACGGTAATACCAATGGATCACTAGAATGGTTCTGGCTGCACATGTGGAAAGTTTAAATGTGTTTTTGATCATTCTGCAGAATTAATCTTCTTTGAAAACCAAACACAGCACACATGGCAGAGACCAAGTGCTCCCATGTTTTAACGGTGTGACCTTACTTTTCTAAGTTCCTGTACGCTGTTTAGGCCCATAATTGAGCCCACTCTGATGATTGTTCTGCAAAGTCTTGTTTGGCGTTTCTCCCTTCTCACTGCCTCCTGGAGCCCGCATAACTATTTGCAATGGGAGTCTGTTGCTATTCATTCTAAGCACATGCTCTATATGTCCACCGTTTTTCCTTAAAATGATAGTGTTAGTGGTTAGTGATTTATGTTATTAGCTTGATGATCTTGGATTCTTCCCAGCCAATTCTAAGACATTTATTTTCAAAAAGCATTCGGTTTATTTTCTAGTTTCTTTGTTGTTTTCCAGCTTTCGCACTCCATATGTTAACATTGATATTAAGGGAGTTAGCTAACATTTGCGCGTTTGTTCATTGATTTTGATTTCCAAATGTTGTTGGTTAACGGCGCAAGACATCAAAGCAATTCGATCAGAATTTTGTTTTGTTGCATCTCAATCTTGTGTCATTTTACTTCCTAAATAGGTGAAACTTTCAACCTTCTGCAATAGTTCTCCATTCAGCTTTTCTACAAAAGCAGCTTTGTTTGCAAAATGTATGACTTTTGGAGTTATATCTGTTCTGATTTGCGATTTATCATTTTCTGTGATTTCTCAAAAGTTGGACTCAGTAGAGCAAAGTCATCTGCGAGAATTTGAGAACGAACAACGAAGACGACGATCTGAGAAATTGATATCCTCTTGAACAGTGGTTCTAAACAATTTTTGCTCTCTGTCCCTCCCCCTCTCCCCTTTCACATTTGTTCAGAATACCACCTTAGTGCGGACATCTTTGAAGATGTACCATTCCTTAATGTGTATGATGCTCATGACATTATCACCGAAAGCTGTTGAAACTTCCAAATGGTTTCCACTTTGGTGTCGTCTAAGTTTTGAGAAAATTTGATGCAACACCGATGTTCAATTCGTCGTCATTTTGTAGTGAATGAAAACCCGACATGTGTTCACTACACAAAACTAAAAGACTGACTGCCATCGGCTGACGAAATCTGCGTATAGCTGACCCGTTGGGAATGGTGCAATACAGTTGATGCATTACATCAAAATTAATGTGCGACTGGAGACAAGGTTGGAACAGCATAATGAAACAGCAAATGAGTAAAAACAAAAATGTGTAATATTTTTCTTCTTTTCCTAGCCAGAGCGATTTGCAGAGAGTTTACTATACTTCCTGCAAGGTCTTGGATTTGGTGAGTCTGACAGTGCTGTCTCGTATCATTTGTACTGATGTTCTTTACTTACATATCGTAGGCTAAACAATTTTAAGAAATATACATATTTGTTAGCTTACTTATAAAAATATTACACAAATTCAATATTCATTTGTGCTCTAGTCTGTTTCTTAGATTCTTGTTCGGTATGATACTAGAAAAACTGAGGTACTCATCTAGGCAGCTCCTGGGATGCCCTACATTGAACCACACATTACCATACAGAACCGACGTGTCTAAGCAGTTGACAGCTTTCGTTCAGTAGGTGGTACCCTCGCTAGAGATGCGAACATCGACTATTGGGTTAACAGCAGGATTAAGGCGATCGCTGCTTTTTGGAGGCTGCAAGCAAGCGTCTGGAGTCGACAGGGTGTCGGTGTCGCCACCAAGGACAAAGTGTGCTATGCTGCAGTGTTCTCCACTCTGCTGCATGTCTGCAAGACATGGACAGCGTATAACAGACACCTCAGACAGTTAAATCATTTTTACTTGAGATGTCTGCACATGCTGCTCAGAATTGGGTGGTAGGACAAAATGGCTAACTTTGATTATCCTGACATGGACATCGGCTATATGAATTTGTACTACGGTTAAACATGTGTCATATTGTCTAGTTCACACGGCTAAACTTCACGAGATTGTCGCCTTCGCCCTGACTGTAGATATTGTCGGTTTTGGTGTGACTATGAAATATAGACACGGAACTATTAATGACTAGAACACCTCGCCTGGGAAAGATGTCTAATACATCACTCACAAGCTGAGGGATGTCTCTACGACCTCTTGTGGTTATGGGAAGGCACGACACACAATGAAAGCTGTTATCCGCATTTCCGATGCCTTGCGTGATGCCTGTTTGCGGGAAAGGCTTCATGAGTAAACTCTCAAGAAAAATCTGCATTATGTGCTGTCTCCAGTCATCTCGATAATGTCTTGCCACTGTCAAATAGTAGCTCAGGACGAGAGAGGGAGATGGAAAAATACCGCAGTTTATTCTTCACTTTAATACCGAGCTTCACCCATTTCAGTGAATCAAAGCACGAAAAAAGACTGTCCAAACGACTGAACAGAGAGAGTGGTCTTCATTACATGTGATGAACGAACATCATGTATATATATATATATATATGCATCCATCCATCTATCCATCCACCCACATACACACACATTTATATATATATATATATATATATATACGAGGCGTGCTCAAATGAAACCGGACCAAACTGCAACACATGAACTTACGTACAATGCGTATGATGTCACTTCTGGTGTGAACAGCACATACCAACCGTCAAGTTTGCAAAGTTTGATTGTCCTCCGCCTCATAGTTTCCTCAGCAGACCGTTGAAAACATGACGGGTATGATATGGAATCCATCCAGAGTTAATCAGCGATCGGTGATTCGGTTTCTAACTGCTGATGGATGCCGACCAGTTAACATTCATCGCAGATCGCAGGCAGTGTATGATGACAAAAGTGTGTCGAAGACAACAGTGAAGTACTGAACAACGATGTTTAAAGAAAGACGTGAGTTAAAGCAACAACATGCTCCTGACCTGGTCTCAGAAGACCTTTCGTTAACTCACGTCCTTCTTTAAAAATCGTGTCCAGTTCTTCACTGTTGTCATCGACACACTTTTGTCACCATACACTGCCTGCATTCTGCGATGAATATCAACTGGTCGACACCCATCAGCTGTTAGAAACCGAATCACCGCTCGCTGGTCAACTCTGGGCGGATTCTGTATCACACCCGCCATGTTTTCAATGGTCTGCTGAGGAAACTATGAGTCGGAGGTTAATGAAATTTTGCAAACTTGATGGTTGATATGTGCTGTTTACACCAGAAGTGATGTCATCATGCTCATCGTACATATGTTCAAGTGTTGCAGTTTCGTCTGGTTTCATTTGAATATCTCTCATATAAATACATTTACATATAGAATCTATCTTCGATGGTTTCCTCTCCTAGCTTGATGGCCTGCTTTGTATAGTAAGGAATCGTGTTTTAGTTTTATTTAGCTTCAGACCAGCAGATCTACTGATCCCATTTAGGTCGTTCAAGTATTGTTGGGCTTCCTTAATTGTATGACTGATGAGCACGTTGTCATCTGCAAATCGTAATTGGGTGAGCCGTTTGCCATCTATATTTGCACTTCTGTTGATCCAATGTATTCTTTGGAAAATCTTTTCAATAGCAACTGTAAATAGTTTTGGGGAGATGATGTCGCTCTGTCGGATTCCTCTTGCTATCGGAATGTATATTGGACGGTGGCATAGCGTGATGGCTGTATTGCAGTCTTTATAAGTTTCGTCAATCTGTCAGATTTAGGTTTTAGAGATGCACTAGTTTCTGAGAGCATGTACCACAACATTGGTTTCGATGCTGTCTAAGGCTTTCTCGTAATCGATAAATACAGGACATAAGGTAATGCGTAGTTCATGTACCTTCTTCATGAGTTGATTTATCGTGCGAAGGTGGTCAATTGTGGAGAACCCTTTTCTAAATCCGGCTTGTCGTCTAAGTTGTCGTCCAACGTTACTTGTCGATTTTGTTGGCATTGACTCTAGTGAATATTTTGTAGATTATCGGTAACAGGCAAATTTGGCGGTAGTTCTCAAGATATTCAGTATCTCATTTTTTGTTGATGAGAACAGTTTTTTGAGGATTTCCACTGGTCGGGAATTTGTACCGAACAGAAACATTTATTAAACAGATTTGACAGATGGACTGCTAGAGTTTCTCCCTCTTACTTAACGACGTCTTTGGTACTGCTTAAGGTCATGCAGGATTTCGGCAAGGGGTCTCTCAGTGCAATGGGGGTCTCCCTATGTTGCCGCCAATCTGTTTGTTATGTTAATCTGTGATGAGAAAAAGAGGAAACTATCGAGGATGTCAACTCCTATATCTACCAAGACCAAAAGATAAATGACAACCACATAATCGACCACAAGATCTCTAGACGACGAAAAACTGCTTGGTTTTCCTTTAACTCCATTAAATCAATTCTCCAAGAGATGAAAGGCACCACGGTGAGAGCACAAATTTTTAATTATATGGTTATTCTAACAATGATTTACGGATCACATGTTTGGAACTTGCTCAAAACAGATTCTGAGAAGCACAGAGTCACTCAGAGAGCAATGGAACGGCGCGTACTAAAAATGTCGATACAGATAAAGATTGACAATGAAAAAATTCTACAGCAAACTTTGTGTGGGGACGTTGTGAAAACAGCAATCTCACTTAAACATTGTTGGGCTGGACATGGTTGGCATGCCTGACAACAGATGGACACATAGGACAACGTTTTAATCTCCATATTTCTGTACATGTCCACGAGGTTGCCCACTTATGCAATGGCTTGAAGGACTGACGAAAGACCTAGGCCCGCATTAGTGCAATGTTCGTCTATCCCATGTGATGAAGATCACTCTCTTTATTCAGCCGTGTGGACAGTCTTTTCTCTTGTTGTGTTCTCTGAAATTGGTGTCTTTCACCGTGATTTGAATTGAAGGGAGGAAAAAAAAACGCGCCTTTTGCCAGCCTCACTCTCTGGTCCTAAGCTGCGCTTGGTCAGTGCCAAGAAATTTATCGAGACGACTGGAGATAGCACAGGGTGCAGATTTTTCCTCAGGGTTTATTTCCGAAGCCTTTCTTCTAAACAGGTATCAAGTAAGGCGGGGTGGGGGGGTGTACGTGTGTCTCATCTAACGTTGTGCGTCATGCCTTTCCCATAACCGCTAAAGGTCGTAGGGACATCACTCAGCGTGTGAGTGACTTGGACCTCTCTCCCAGACTGTATTCTAGTCTATTATAGTCGTGTCTAAATTTCACACACTAAAACCGACACTGTTTGCAGCTAGAACGAATGGCACCAATCTCGTGAAGTTCAGCTATGTGAACTAGACCATGAAATATGACACATGTTTAAGCGTAGTGCTATTCATTTAACCGATGTATAGACCAGGATAATCGGATGGAATCAAACACAAAAAACAAATGAATGAACCAGTCCAAATGAAAAACCACAACACATTTCCGAGAACACAAGTATTACTCGTCGAATAGTGTGTTTCAGAAAAAGCTGTTGTCTGGCGGCATCCATAATGAAATAAAACAGCAGTGCAATGTAGACTTGCAGCCGGCTACGGTGTCATCATTGTTGTATATCAGATATACATTACCCGCATTGGTACAGGGTTGCAAAAGATCTAAATGTATTCAGAATGTAATGGCTTCCTCGCATACTGCCGGACTGACGCGGAGAATAATGTGAATGGGATCGAAATGTATTCAGAATGTAATGGCTTCCTCGCATACTGCCGGACTGACGCGGAGGATAATGTGAATGGGATATATATATATAATGTTACATGACAATAACTACTACGTAATTTAATACACTATATCGCATTGGTCTTTGTATCTGATCTTAGTAACTAAGTAAGGATAATTCTGGCTTGTTATTGTTTTAAATCGTCCTTAGAATCTTGAATATTACTCCTGTTACTATTGCAATCTCTGTGTTGTCTTGTTTTCACATACATATAGATATTTTTAGTGTCAGACTATTTAGATAGTAAGATAATAGGTATGAACCTTAGGTTGCAGGTCATGTGTGCGGACATTGGTATGGAATTTATTGAGGTGAAAGTTGACAAAAGTAAAATGTTAGACAGGAGAGATTTACATCTAAATGAGATAGGACAGCATGCTGTAGCGAAGAATATATTTAATCATTGCGTTACACATTTAGACTAGTAAGACCGGTGACGTATGAGACTAGAGATAGGCCTACAATAGGATGCTATGGAGGATGCAGTCAAAGAGGAGAAATTGGGTCAGGGAAGTGTGAAATAAGTAGTGGAAAAGCAAAAATAAAATTGATAAAGCAAAGGCAAAAATTGGAAAAACAACAAAATTACAAACTAAGATGTTTTTAATGCAAATGTGAGAAGCATACTAAATAAAAGAGAAGAATTGAAACTGTATGTAGAAGAAGAAAGACTAGATATAATATAGTTAACAGAATCATGGGCATGTCAGGACACATTGCAGATAGTGAACTTGAAATAGAGGGATCTACAATGTTAAGGAAAGATGTGGTAGTTAGAGACAAGGCTAAGGGAGGTGGATTTTATTATACTGTAAAAATTCTGGTAATAAAAATGAAAGTGTATGGAGAGAAATAGAAAGTGGGGGTGAAAAAAAAAGTGATTGAATTATGCTATAGTCAAAAAGAGGAAAATGAGAAGCTGATTATTAGCATAAAAAAGGCAAGTTAAGGAAAATTATAATTTAATGGCGGATTTTAACTTTCCAGAAATAAAATAGAATATGGTAGAAGCACTTGTGGAATCAAAACCTTTTGTTAACTGACACATTTTTTTATTCAACATGTAGAAGCAGCCACCAGATGCAAAAACACACTCGGCTCAGTTTTTACTATAGAGGAAAATATGACTGAAAACGTTACAGTTGGGGAACTTTTTAGCTCAAGGGGCCATCAGTTCATCCGTTGGGATCATAAAGAAAGAGGGAAGAGGAAATAAGTAAACATAAACACGTTAACATTCGACTACTTTAAGGCAAATGCTAAGAAGATTAAAGAGACAGTGAGCCACATAATCTGGAAAGAAATTACCAGAGGAACAGATGTTGAACAAGAGTGGGAGAGTTTTAAAACATTTCTAGAAAAGCTAAAAGAGAAATGTGTTCAATTCAAGGAGGTAAACCCCAAGCATAAAAAGACTATCACTAGATTTGTACTTAAATGTAGAAGAGCTAAATATAAAGCACAGAAAAAATATATAGAAGCAGGTAAATAAATACAAAAACATTTAAAATATTTGGACAAGCAGAACATAGCTCACAAAGTAAATAAAACAACAAAAATAGACTTCGAAAAAAAAACTTTCTTAGAGGATCAAGACTGATAGTAAAAGCTTCTTTTCTTATGTTAGAAATAAACAAAGGCCTAAAGACAAAGTAGGCCCTCTCCTAGATAGCACAAGAAAAAAATAAATGAGAATAGGAAGGCAGCTAATCTACTCAATCAGTACTTTGGCACAGTCTACACAAAAGAGGACTGCTCCAAGATCCCAGAGAATATATATATTTTTCCAAGAGACATGCATACAGCAGGATTATGATCAATCTGTATTACAGAGGAAATGATTTTTTTTTAATTGGAGGGGTTGAAAGTGCATAAATGTTTAGGTCAATATGGTATTCATTCAAAATTGCTGTTTCAAATTAGAAACCAACTAGCAAAACTATTGGTTATACTATGTTCTCAATAACTTGCAAAAGGGATTGTTCCATGGGATTGGAAGGATGCAGGAGTGATCCCCTTATTAAAAAACGCAAATAATCAGACACTAAAAATTATAGACCCGTGAGTTTAACGAGCCTAGTCTGTAAATTGTTAGTCAATAATAAAAAAAAAACATTGTAATGCATTTAGACAAGTTTAGGCTAATCAGAAATAGTCAGCATGGGTGTACTAGAGGGAGATTGTGCTTAACAAATCTATTAGAATTCATGGAGGAGGTTACTAAAATGATAGATAAAGGGGAGCTAGTGAATGTTATTTATCTAGATTTTGCAAAGTACCTCAAAGAATATTTAGAAAGTTAAAATCACATGGAATAGGTGGGGAAGTTGCCAAATGACTTGAAAATTAGTTAATGGAAAGAAGGCAGAAAGTGGGCATAACTAATTAGTATTCTGAGTGGTGTGAAGTAAAACGTGGAGTGCCATATGGCTTGGTTTTGGGACCAATTTTGTTCATGATATATATATAAACGGTTAGAACATTGATATAGGATCCATGATTGCAAAATTCGCAGATGAAACAAAACTATGCAGTAATGTCTTATCTGAAGCAGAAGTGGATATAATTGAGGTCGGATTTAGATCAAATTTTTAAAAAGTCTGTAAGCTGGCAAATGTAGATCAATGTACAGTCATCCACATGGGTAGATCCAATATGGAACATAATTACAGAAAGGGCGAGAACAATATTGAAAAGATAGAAAAGGAAAGGGACCTAGAGGTTATAATAGATCATACAGCAGTGAAAAAGATAAATGCAATCTTCGGTATGATAAAAAGAAAAATTAAGCATAGGTGCAAGGAAGTGATAGTCAAACTATATAAAGCAATAGTTAGACCTAGATTGGAATACTGTGTACAGGTGTAGAGTGTTAATCATAGAGTGGATATAAACATGCTGGAAAGGATACAAAAAAGAGCGACAAAGCTGATAGTGGGATTCCAGAATTACAGTTATGAGGAAAGACTCAGAAAAACCGGCCCACAGTGTCTAGAAAAGAGAAGAATTCGAGGGGACAATACAGGTTTATAAGATAATCAAAGCAACGGATAAATTAGACTATAACAAGTTTTTGTTCAAAATACAAACACCCATAGGTGCAAAAGGACATAGATACAAATTAACTTAAGAACAGTCCAGATTAGATATTAGGAAATATTTTTTAGTCAGAGAGTGGTGAATTCTTGGAATGCATTGCCACATGAAGTAGTCGAAGCTGGGACAATGAATGCATTTAAGAATATATTGGATGCGCTTAGCTTTTAGAGCAAGGTAATGTAAATGAAACTCTCCAGAGTCTTTTAAATCAGTATAAAGATGTTAAGTTAATTTATAAGAACACACGTTCTAACAACACAACACATTTGGCCTAGAAAAAACTATACTGGCGGTATGCTTCTTGGCGAAAGAGGCAATGACAGACCGAGGAGAGAATAGACAAGGGACATTTCAGAGGCTATGGGTTTGACAGTGGCAAAGGCGGTAGAGCTATCCAGGGTTTGAGTGTCTTACAGATCGGCTGTCGTGACAATGACATTCTGCAAATGACATGCTACATGATGATAATGAAGATGATATATTGATATATGATGCGTTTTAAAATTTGTATATGATAAATATATATATATATATTCTGTTCTGTACTAGAAGTCGACTTCACTGCACTCTGGGCATACCCATAGGTGCTCTGTCTCTCTCAGCAGATGGCACAAAGTGTGGATGCTGATGGTGCCTGTAGCCTGTTGGTTGTACACCTTCCTGTTTCGTCCTCTCAGATTATCTGATCCACTGAATCCTAATTTGATTCCAAAGTGCCGCAGCCTGTGCCTTGCAGACTCATCCAAAGCAGTGTCGTTTCCCAGCAGGTGGTCCTTGATAACCTTCACTATGTCACCTTTATCCATGTCTGCTGTGCCTGTTATGGGTGCGTCTGACGCAAAAAAATTAGCTCGCTCGTTACCGGGAATCCCAGCATGACCAGGACAGTAGATCCACACCAGCCCCTGGAGTTTTAAGGTCTCCAGCGCTGCTATCCACTCATGTCGTAGCCACCCATTCTGCACCTTCCGAAGTAGTGTTTGGGAGTCTGACACGATGACTGCTCCTGTTGAAGATGTCTCAAACAGCCACCTCAGAGCTACAGTCACCGCCTCTATCTCCATTCTCATACTTGATGTGGCAGTCTCGTATGTGCCACTTCGTTCAGCAACGATCCGGTCTCTTATTCTAGCCGAGAAACCCCAGCCTGATGTTCCACTACTTTGCACCGACCCATCAGTGTATATGATGGTATCACTTTCATGCGTGTTGGGGCCTATCAGCGGGTTGACTTCGAGCTTTGTCTGGCTATTTCGCCCCTTCCTACATTCACTGCCCATGGTTATGATGACCGTGTGGTACTCTGTTAGTGTATCCCCAGTGTGGACCCATTCCTCTCCCTTAACCATCGTCTCGACTGCAGCCACCTCTCCTATAGTACGTTCTGCCTGTGCCATCCATGACATCCCTCTTTTGAGTCTGGTTCCCTTGATATCCGCAGTGTTATTGTACATCAGGTGCCTGTTGTCCGCTATGACTCGCATATAAGCTGTAGCCTGTGCCACTTTATGCCTGGATGTTACTGACGGCAGTCCCAGCATGTACCTCATCTTTATTATCGGGATATCTCTGGTGCAACCCAACACGAGCCGCATTCCTTCATTTTGGATTCGTTCCAGCTGTTCACACTGTGATCTTGATAGGGTGAGTATACCCAATCCATAATCAATGACCGAGAGAATCAACTGGCGATAGAATATGAATAGCAGCCGTTGTTCCAAGTTGGCAGCTACCATTGTCTTGAGTGCACCCAGTCCTCTCTTGCATCTTTGTATAGTTTGGTCGACGTGGTACTTGTATGAGAGGCTGCGGTCAAATGTTATTCCGAGATATTTCAACCTGTCGCTTCTGTCTATGACACAGCCATCAAATGTGATGCCAGGGAGGTTATCTTTCACGATGCAGTTGTTCAATGAACACCACATCACACCGGCCTTGTTTGGATTAATCTGTTCACTGGAGTCTCCACACCACTTTGAGATCGCCTGCTAGGTGTCTTGAATATCACTAACCATTTCACACCTATCAGAACCAGTCCTGTAGATTAGGATATCATCTGCGAATGTCAACGTCCGCCCCAGCTGTGTTTGTTGCATGTTGGCCACTTTTAATGTGTAAATGTTGAACAGCACCGGTGAAAGTGCTGATCCTTGGAGCAATCCCGGACATATCCGCATTGGCTCTGATGTCCAAGAACCCATACGAAGTGCAACTGTTCTCTCCATCAGGTCAGCTGATATCCAGCTAACGAGCCACGGGTTTATTCCGCATTCCTTCAAACAGCACATCAGTGTACCAACATCGACCCTGTTATAGGCATTCTTGAGGTCGAGCGCAACGGCGACTGTCTCTTGCCGACGTTGGAATCCCTCGTACACATCGTATGCGAAAGTACCGGCATTACCCCAGGTCTCCTTCTTAGGTCTGCAGCTGCCCAGTGTATCGGGTAGAATACGTTCACGCTCCAAAAAGGACACTAATTTTCTTGCCACTATTTTCTCAAGCAGTTTGCCATATACATTTTGTAGGGTTATAATTCTATAGCTGCTGAGGAGCGTAGAATCCTTGCCAGGTTTAGGTAGAGGCAGTAGATAACTATACAGCCAGTCCTCAGGTACTTATGCCTTCTCTATGCTGATATTGAAATCCTGCACCATACTTACTTACTTAGTAGCTCCTCTTCTACCGTGAGGTGTAGAGGTTTGCCAAAGAGAATGCCACACTGCTCTGTCCGCCGTCTTTTTCCTGGCCTCTTACCAATCCAGCCCTCTATCACTTAGGGACTGTTGTATGTTATCTTCCCAACGTACTTTGGGACATCCTCGGGGTCTGCGTCCTTGACTTTTGATCTCCCATGATCGCTTTGGTATCTGATCTTTTTCCATTCTACAGACATGGCCAAACCACTGTAGTTGGGACTGCTCCACTCGTGTCTGCAGGGGTTGAACTTCAAGATTGCTACGCATTGTCTGGTTATGGATCTTGTCCCTTTTCGTCACCTGAACCGCCTTTCTTAGGTACCATTTCTGAAGTTTGTAATTGCCTTTCTTGGGCTGTAGTCATTGCCCATGACTCACATCCATATGTCAGGACTAGCACATAGGTCAAGCGGTATACATCCATCTTTGTTTTCCTGCTTATTTCTCTTCTACTGAGGAAACCTCTGTTTATTGCATGGAACAGTCTATCTGCTGCTGCCCTTCGTGCAGTTAACTCCTCTTTGATTCCTCCCCTGCTGTCTATTACCACTCCTAGATATTTAAAGTTGCTGACCTGCTCTAGTGCTCGTGTTCCCAGGGTTATCTGATGTCTCTTTTCATCTCTGGCGATCACCATGGTTTTTGTTTTGGAGTTGCTGATGTGCATTCCTCTCTTCTTCAACTCTTCTTACCAGACCTGCAAGTTGATCTGGAGATGTGCTTCGGTTTTCGTGATCAGGGCCACATCGTCTGCAAATGCTAGTTCCGATATTTAACTTGGTCTCATCTTCCAGTACCCTACTTCATACTTTTTTGTCCGTTCCTTGCAGGCTTTGATGACTTCATCCATGAGGAGTATGAAAAGGTACGGTGATAGAATGTCCCCCTGTCTTACTCCGCTAGTGGTCTTGAACTCTCCTGACTTTTGATTTGATGTCCGCACATAATTTCTGCATGTTTTATAGAAACTCTGAATGGCAGAGATCAGGGGTCCTGGGATCTTCTTCCTTGTCAGGCACTCCCAGAGTTTTTCCCAAGGAATTTTATCAAATGCTTTCTCCAAATCCAAAAAGCAGAGATGCATCTCTTTATTATATTCAAGAGCCTTTTCACTTAGCTGTCTGAGTGTAAAGATAAGGTCTTGAGTACTTCTGTTTGCCCTAAACCCACATTGAGTTTCATCCATATTTGGCTCTGCTAGACCTCTTAATCGCCGTTCTAGAATCCTAGAGTAGACTTTCCCGGGGACACTAAAAAGGGAAATACCTCTGTGATTTTCATATTGTCGATTGTCGCCCTTTTTAAATATTGGTATTATTATTGCAACCTCTCAGTCTCTTGGTATCTTCTTGTGGCGCCAAGCTGCCTTGAGAATCTTCATGAATAGCATCTCTCCTGCCGCTCCCATGTATTTAACCATTTCTGGTGTTATACCATCGTGTCCTACTGCTTTACCAATCTTAATTTTCTCCAATGCTGCCTTTAGTTCTTCCATTGTGATATTATCGTTTCCCTCCATGGCTCCCTCTTCTTGAATTGGAACTGTTACTTCCAGAGCTTGATTTTCCTCCACTCCAAGGAGATCTGAGAAATATTCTTTCCATCTGTTCATTACCTCTTCTGGGGCAGTCAACAGCGCACCTTGTTTATCTTTAACAAATTTCAGGGGGCATTCCTTTTCCTTCCTCATGTTCTTTAAGGTCTTGTAGAACAGTTTCTGGTTTACTCCAGCATTATTTTCCAGTTTCTCTCCAAATTCTTCCCAGGATTTCTGTTTGGCCTTGAGCACAGTCTTCTTTGCTTCTGTTCTAAAATTTACATATTCTTCATATTTCTTTGTTTGTTCTTCTGTATTCCTAGCCCCTAGGTATTGCTTCCATGCCTTTTTCTTTTCTCGTATTATTGTTTTCACTTCTTCTTTTCACCATGGTGTACTTTTTATCTTCCACCCTTCTTTGGTTTGACCGCATGCCTCTGCTGCAGCCTCTTTGAGGATGTCTTTGAATTTTACTCAAAGCATTTCCATATCTTCTTCAGATTCCTCTATCCTTTCTATTGCTGTTGTTATGAGCCCTTGGTATCTCCTTTTAACATCTGGTTCTCGTAGTTTATAAGCCTTAATTTTATTTTCTCCTTGTGTATTATGTTTCATGCTTGCTGATGGGTGTTGCCTAGCTGGATAGGGTTTTTCAATTTCTCTCTTTATTTTAACTAGGTAGTGGTCGCTTCCTATATCTGGTCCTCTGAACACTCTAGCATCCTTCACATACTTGAAATCAGTTTTCCTCACTATTGCATAGTCAATTATGGATCTTTCATTTCTTGCCGGCTCACATCTTGTGTAGGCATGGATACGCTTGTGTGGAAACCTTGTATTTGTAATAACAAGGTTTTGTTCTCTGCAGAATCTGAGCAGTCGTTTTCCATTGTCATTTAAGACATCTTCTCCATACCTACCGATCACTCCATCCCATCTAGAATAGTCGTTTCCAACTCTTGCGTTGAAGTCTCCAAGGAGAAGTATTTCATTATGGCAATCGTCAATGGTCCTTTGAAGGAGCTCATAAAATTCATCTTTTATGTCAATGCTCTCATCTTTGTTTGGTGCTTACACAGTGACGATATCCATTTGACTATCCTCATCTTGTAGACTTAGAACCATCAGTCGTTCTGAAATGAAATTCCATCCTTTAATGTTTGCTTTGCTGTTACCATTCACTATACAGCCAACCCCTGCTCTGGCTCATTCACTCATGGGAACTCCACTGTAGTATAGCATGTTGCCATCATGGTCCAGAACGCCCTGTCCCTTTTTCTTTGTTTCTGTAAGTGCCAGGACTGTCAATTTTGCTCTCTTCATCTCCTCTATTAGTTCTTGTTCTTTTCCGTTTATACTTCGTACATTCCATGTTCCGTAAATTGTGGTCCTTATTTCTCGCCTGTTCGTCGCCGTTTAGGTCAGTCCGGTTTTCTCTGTGTTCAGACTTGTAATCGTTGTTTCAAGACAAACAAGTGATTAGCCTGTTGTGTCTTTGCATGGTGGAGGGGCTGCCTCCTTACATCCTCCATGCCTGCCGACCCGTTTTTGTCCACGGCTGCTTATTTATTCGCAGCTAACCTCCAAATTAGGAGGCCTTTCAGCAATCCGCAACCCTGCTGACGCGCCTGGTAGGAGGTAGGTGCCTCCCCCAGGAAAATCCTGCACCACATTGCTCATATATGTCTCATCTAGCTCCCTGAGGTGGCAGTACTGTACTCCATCAGGGCCTGGTGCTGTATTCTTGCTGGAACGTAAAACATATTCTACCTCTGCCTTGTTTATTAGGTCTACATAAGTCACCTCCTTGGTTGCAGCCTCCAGAACGTCTTGCCGAATCTCCTGCCGAGCATCTTTGTCCCTTTTGTCAGTTTGAGCTACATATCGGTTAAGGAATGCCGTACCTTTTTCTGCCTCTGTCCTCATGGGATTTCCTGTGGAATCGTGCACAGTGGGAATTAGCTGGCTTGTATTCTTTCCATTCATCTGTCGATGCATGTGCCGGAACTTCTGTATGGTGTTATCATTCCCTACGCCTGTTATGAATTCCTCCCATCTCTCACTTTTGGATTTCCTTGCCACGGCCTTAAAATAATTAATGGCAGTACATTTTTTGTAGCTCAAGTTTGCAACCTCACCATCATCCATCGGCCTTCTCTTTCTGGCTTTCCGCCACGCTTTTGTTGCCATCTCCTTATTTATTCACGCTATTTCCACAATTGGATTCCACCATGGTGGCTGAACGAAAGCCGTTTTGGTGAGCATCCGCTTGACGGTCTGGCGGAGTTTGTTTAATGCGATATTTTGTTCATCTTCCTTGTAGCTGAACGCATGTCTGGGTTTTCTGGGTCTGGTGGCTTTACCTTTTGCAATTAAGACGAGACATGGCAGATGATCTCTGTCCTGTGCCCCCAATACGTTCCAGTGTGTAGAGGGAGAGGTTTCACTGGATACCAGAGCTAGGTCAATGACCCCGTCTGTATCACCAGGCCGAGTTGCCAGCCTTGTTGGACGCCCATCATTCATATTTGTGAGGTTTGTGTTGAGAAGTGCCTGGCTCTGATATATATGTCAGGTCAGGTCATCCCGCAACCCTAAGGTCGTTGGGGCATACATGAAGACATCCACAAAACCCCACCACACCCTTCTCTGTCAGCGGCCGCTGCCTGTGCCTCTTCTGGTCGAAGATTGGTCCATTCTATTATGTTGTCCTCCCACCTCTTTTTGGGCCGGTCTCTTCCTTGCACCTTTCCGTGGAGGATTGTATTTGCAAGACCATTTGATCTCGATATGTGACCGTACCAAGCAAGTTTCTTTCTTTTGACAGTTGCCAAGAGGTCTTCAAAAGGCCCTATTGCTGTTGTAATTCGATCTCGTATTTCTTCAATTCTAACTCGATCTTTGTACGTGACGTTTAAAAGTCTTTGGAAACATTTTATCGCTAAGGCCTGTATCCTTCGCTGAACGTCAGCTGTAATTGTTCATGTCTCACAAGCATAGAGGAATATTGACAGGACCAGTGTACGCATTAATCTGATTTTCGTGCATAATGCTAACCGTTTATCTTTGCCAGATTTTGTTACGCCGTGCAAGCGCCACTATTGCCTGTGCTATTATGGCCAACACCTCACATTTTGATCCTTCATCACTGACAAACGATCCTAGATATTTAAAACGGTCAACCACTTCGAGTTCCTGACCATTAGCTTTTACCCTGCTGTTGAAGCCTTCGGCGTTGTTGGTCATTAATTTTGTCCTTCCGGCGTTTGTCTCCATTTCATTGTCAAATGCTGTTTCATCGAACCTTCTGGCTCATTCCTTTAGTTCTGCTTCTGAACCCGCCAACTCGTCAATGTCATCTGCAAAGCGCAGGTTGATAATCGTTCGGCCCCCTATCTTAACAGTACCAACGTGACCTCCAAGTGCCTCACTCAAAATTCTCTCAAAGAATATATTGAAAAGAGTTGGAGAGAGTGTACAACCCTGACTCACACCAACTGATGTGCGAAACCAGTCTCCTCGCCTCCCATTCACACGAACTGGGCTGGACGCCTTGTCATACAAGTGTTCAAGGACCTTTTTAATATTTCTGTTAATTTTATACATCATCATGGTTGCCCATAGCGCTTTATGCCATACCCTATCAAACGCCTTCTTAAAATCAACAAACACATGATACAGTTGTTGCTGCTGTTCAAGATATTTCTCGCTTAGCAGCCTTAAATTAAATATCTGTTCTGTAGTGCTTTTTCCCTGTCTGAACCCTGCTTGCTCCTCAACGATGATATTCTCTGCTTGGGGTTCCAATCGGTCGAGGATTAATCTAAGCATGACCTTGCTAGGGTGGCTGATGAGGCTTATTGTTCTGTAATTTTGGCACAGCTTTAGGTTTCCAGACTTGTGCAACGGTATAACCATTGATTTTGTCCATAAGTCCGGCCAGTTTCCTGTCACCCATATTTTGTTGCAGATGTGTGTCAGTTTTCCACCACTACCTCTCCACCTGCCTGTACGAACTCTGCTGGTATATTGTCCACACCGGCCGCCTTCCCTCTTCTCAATGTCTTGACCGCTGCAGCTACCTCTTCCTTCGTTATCAGTTGGTTATATATATATATACACGCAAGTTTATATAACACGCTTGCAATACCTTCTTGCGAATTATATTGAAAGACAATTTGAATGTGATATACATGAAGTGCAGGCAGGTTTCAGAAATGACAGTGACCAGAGATTACATATTTAATAAGATGAACGTATATGTAAAGAGTATATCTTAGATCTGTATACAGGTTTTATCGATTATACAAAGGCCAACGATTGTGTAAAACATCAATGTGGAACATCGTGATAGATATGGGGTTTCTGGTACATGTATTCCACCTAATCGAATCACAATATCAGAAACAACAAGCTGCTGTCAAAGTATCTGGTGAAATATCAGATTGGTTCAAAGTACAAATGGGAGTTAGGCAGTGATGTATCCTCACCTCGTACCTATTTAACATTTATGCATGAAGAACGTTAGAGAGGACGAGAATATCGAAACTTAAGCTTCCTTTACAATCGGTGGATACAAAATTCCAGAGCTAATATGCGCAGACGATACTATGAAACTATCAAACAGTATAGATGGATTAGAAGAGCTAATTGCAGCCTTTAGCAGATGCAGAGAAGATAGAAACCAATTTGTAAATATAAATAAAAGATAATGACCAACGACAAAACAAAAGTCAACATAAATGCAGTTTTCAGGGTGTAGAGAAATAGAACAGGTCACGAACTTCCAGTATCTGGGCTCCAGAATTGACAACAATGGCGACTACTCAAAGGAAATCAGGAGATTGGCAATGGCAATGCTTATGTGAATAGACTTTGTCAGAATACCAACATAACAACAAAAGTGAACATTTTGAGAACCTGTGTCTTTCTAGTGGCAACATACGACTGCGAAACAGGGACAGTTAACCAAGCCTAAAAAAAGAAAATGGTATAGAAAGTTCCCCAGAATACTAAATGCCGGAAAAAGAAGAATGCAAAACATTCGACAAGAGTCGGGCATAGAGGAGAACTGGTTCATAAATTCTACCATGAATAGAGAATTAAAATACTTTGGACACATCAAAAGACTTGAGAGAACGGTAATGAAAGGTATGGTGCTGGGCAAGAAAGGCAGAGGTAGTTCAAGAAGACCATGTCCCCAAGATGCCAAGTTCAGACTGGCTGTGGTGGAAGCGACCTTCTGCAAAAGACATGGTACATGATGGATATATATATAAAAATATATTCTTTTTATTTGTCCTACTGCTCTTGCCATGCGGCGCCGCAGAGAGACGGGATAAGTAGATGTCTTGTTTGGGTCAAGTGAGAATTTTATGTGGTCGTCAAGTGGAACCTTCCAAGTGTTTCAGAAACACTTTCTATCCATCTGCGACGAGGACGGCCTCTTGCACGAGTACCTGATACTTGCATGTGATAGGCTCTTGCTGCTGGTTGGTCATAATGCATCCGAACCAAGTGGCCAAACCACTTGATTTATTGGGCTTAAATGTAAACATCTACTGTGTTCGTTCCTAACATCTGCCTCAACGTGGTGTTTCGGATACAGTCTCGGATAGACTTGCCAACTGCACTTCGCACACAGTGCATTTCACAGCTCTGAATCCTACTCTTGTGACGTTCCAATAAGGACTACGATTGCCACTGTTAACACAAAGTAGGAATGAAAAGCGGGTTGATCAAACTCCTCTTATTTCAAAGTTGCACTCCAGGATATTTTAGAATCGGCGTAAGCTGGTAGTGGACATTGCTTGCTTCCTGAATCTCTCTGTCCACTCTGCCATCATCAGTGAAAACACTTCCCAGATACTTTAACTCTTGAACCTGCTGGAGCTTTTGTGGTCGCTGTTGACGGGTTATTTTCATAGACAGTCTTTTCTACTTAATCTTCATGTCATGTCTTTGACAGGCGAGACTGAGGGAGGTGATTTGATGTTTTAGGTCATTCTTATTGTAATAGAAGATGCTTTGATCATCAGCGAATATCAGTTCATTTAGGGTTTCATCCAGGGGATTTGATAACTGGGTAATTTTATCAAAATAAATGATGAAAAGAGAGAAAGGAGGAGGGAGGGGGGGGGGGAGAGAACACATCTCTGAGGTACACCACAGTCAAACCGGTCCCACATCACCCTCGTTGTTCACATACAAAACACAAATGTTATCAAGTAGCTGACCTTTAAATACCATATTCCGTCCTTATCTTCCATAGCTTTCTCCTATTTACCCTGTTCTATGAAGGCCACGTTCAGTTCTTTATTGTATTCGATGGCCGGAAAAGACGGGATAACAAACGAAATGCTGATGGGGCTGGGCCAAACAGCGAAGTGGAAACTGCTATCGGTCCTGAACCAAAGCTGGAAAAGGGGAATTGTACCCCAGGCATGGAAAGACGCAATACTGGTACCAGTACCAAAAACAGGAAAGGACAAAACAGATCCAAATGGATACAGGCCCATCAGCCTACTGAGCTGATGGAACGGATGATAAACACCAGACTGATGTGGCATCTGGAAGAAAAACGAATACTAATTCCACAGCAAGCCAGCTTTAGACAGCACAGATCCACTGAGGACCAGGTCATCCTCATAGCCCAGGAGATAGAAGATGCCTACCAGGCACAGAAACACACAGTAGCTGTTTGGGTGGATCTGGAAAAGGCATTTGACAAAGTCTGGAAAGACGGACTTAGAGTCAAGCTAAGAAGAAGTGATGTTTGTGGGAAAATGTACAAGTGGATCAACCACTACCTCAAACAAAGAACGGCCAGAGTCCAAGTACAAGGGCAGATGAGCAAAAAGGTGGCACTCGAGCAGGGAGTACCCCAAGGGGGAGTACTGTCACCCACACTCTTCCTGGTATATATAAACGATATTACAAAGAATATACCAAGAAGAGTCCATAGCTCAATGTTTGCAGACGATCTGGCTATGTGGACCTCTGAAAAGAATCTCACCATAGCAAGAAATCGGATGCAGACGGCCCTAACATCACTGGAAGAGTGGGCGAACTCATGGCTGGTCAAAATAAACGAGGAGAAAACCACATGCACAATATTCTCGCTTTCATTAAAACCCCAAAATACCAAATTAAGTCTAAATGGCAAATTCCTGCAGCCAAACGACAACCCAACCTATCTGGGAGTCACATTTGATCGGCGCATGACATGGAAAAGTCAGATCGAGAGAAACCGAATGAGAGCCAGAGAAAGAATGGCAATCATGAGGAAACTTGCTGGCACAAGCTGGGGAGCAGACGAAGGCATACTAAAGAAACTGTACACTGGAAGAGTGAGACCAGTTCTCGAGTATGGCATTGCGGCATGGACAACAGCAGCGAAGGCGAACTTCGATAAAGTTAGCAAACTTCAAAACCAAGCCATGAGAATTATAACAGGAGGCATGAAGTCAACGCCAATTGTAGAACTTGAAAAGATTACAAAACTGCAATCCATGACCGATAGAAGAGACTGCAGAGCCTAGCTGCAGTCAGAGAAACTCCGAAGACTGACCGACCATCCGATGCACCAGAGACTAAACAATTTGGGAAATGGGAAACTAAAGCGGAGAAACTTTGCAGAAATAGCCAAAGCAAAGAGACACGAAGATCCCATAAATGCACTAACAACACCAAAACCCATCACTACTGTACGAAAACCTACCTGGAGGCAGGATATATTTCCAGAGGTGGCAGAAAATATACCAGGTATTGCAAACAAAAACTGCCAGACTGAAAAAGAAAGGAGAGATACTACCCTAAGCTTCATAACGAAAAGCTACCCAAGCATGGACTGGACCCATGCATACACCGACGGTTCTGTAACAAACACTACACAGAACGAGGGGCAGGAGCATTCCTGAACCTACCAAATGGCAGAAAAATAACACTGTCATTCGCTACTGGTAAGTACACAAGCAATTTAAGAGCAGAGGCACTGAGGGCGGCAGTGGAAGAAATGGTGACACACAGTGAAAATGAAAGCCATATAGTCCTGCTTACAGATGCTCTCGCCGTAGTCACAGCACTAAAAAGCCAGATAAATATTGAGCTTAATGACTTAAGAGCAGCACTCTGCAAATTGTGCCAGCAGTCCGCACCAAAAAGGGTAGTGGTACAGTGGGTCCCATCACATTGCAACATCCAAGGCAACGAGGAGGCAGACAGACTGGCAAAAGAAGGTGCAAGACTACCACAAACAGATACTAGTATGACGTACGAAGAGTCAAAACGGCTTATCAAAGCCAGATACATGACCAAATGGGAAACCGAACATACTGGTTACACCAAAAACGATGCCTATTACCAGTTGAACAGAAGAGAGCAGGTCGTTGTCTTCAGACTTCGCACTGGCCACAATAAACTGAGGTACCACCTATTCAACAAATTGAAGATAGGGTGTACCGACGAATGCCCGTGCGGTACTGGTAAAATGACCGCTGAACATCTGCTGCAGAACTGCCCGACATACGAGGATCAGAGAGAGCAGATGTGGCCATCACCAGTGGAACTGCAAGACAAGCTCTATGGCAGTGGCGACAGCCTCAGGATGACCGCCGCTTTTTTCGAAAAAATAATGGTTACTGTCTGACTGCGTACGAAGAAGAAGAAGAAGTATTCGATGGTTTTTTTCGCTTAACTGTCGGAGAGTGACTATGGCATCTGTACACCCTCGCCTTTTCTAAAACCGGATTGTGATGCACTAAACAGCGGTTCTACTATTGCCCTCTGTTCGAGGACCCTAGCAAACATTTTCCCAACGTTGCTTAGAAGCGGTATGCCTCTATATTAGCCGCATTCTGTTTTGCTTCCTCTGTTCTTCCAAATAGGCACCACAGCCGCTCTCTGCGTACCATCCTTTCTAGCCATGCCTGATTAAAAAGCTGTGTTAACACCGGTCACCGACCTCCTGGCAGACTTTAATGGCGATCCCTGTGATCTTGTTGTTAGGGCTTCGCCTAGGTGCCTCTCTGATCTCTTGTTCTAACATTATTCTGTCATTTTTTGCAGTTTGGTCAGGGTCTTGAACTATAGTTTGATTTTGCTCAGATACTGAGTTGTCATCTTCCAACGTTTCGTAATTTAGAAGTTCTGTGGAAAAAAAGTCTGCCATCTTGTCTTTTTCTGGTCGAGATCAAAGATTGGCAGCCCCTCGCTGTGGAGGGATTGTAGTTCTCACCTCACAAACGGAGAGCACGTATCTGTCGGTAAAAACCTCTGGCTGATGTGGAACATGTAAAAAAAAGAATATGTTACGCCATGCAGCGCATAGAAAACTTGGTGTTTGGCCCATTTTATTTTGTAACTTAGTGGATGATGTGGTCAACATCACGCCGGCCGCATTTACTTGTTGGACTGAACCGGTACCTATTTAATGCTGGGTAGACTCGGGAGCCACCGCGGTCGGAAAAACCTTTTCCACTATAGCTGGGGAATGAACTCAGGACCACTCAGATTCGAAACCAGCGCTCTTAGCACTGCGGCTTCCTATGTGAAACATAGTTCATCAAGTATTTCCCCGTATTTCTGCCAAGCACTCTCACGTGCCTACCCCGTGACCATCTTGGATTTTCGTTTTGATTCCCTATAAGCGACGTAGTTGTCGACGGTCTGTGAGCACCGCCATTTCTTGAATATCTATTTTTTTGTCCTTGATTGCCGTTTGGACACTTTTGCTCCATCATACCATCCTTTTCTTTCTGACCTCACCTGTTCTAGCTTTTCTTCTTCATCGTACGCTGTTTACAGCGATATTTACGTTGCACTGATTTAATTTGTTAGCCAGTGGCTCAGTGCATCCGATTTCAACAGGCGTTTCTGTAGGGTTGCCCTCCTTAGCCTTTGGCTGTCCCCAGCCTGACTGCAAGGCAGCAGTTGTTTTTGGTCAGAGTTGTCTCTCTTGGGAAGTTGTCTTGCAGGACTATCGAGTCTTCCCTACTCGTATCTATAGCGTTTGGCAATGATATGATGGACTATGTACTAGTTTGTACTATCCCGGAAGAGATGCAGTCCAGTGTGACTTTTTCCCAGGATCGTCACGTCCTGCCAGAAACGTAGCATATGCATATGAGTGAGGTATCTTTTTGCTCGCCTTATTTTCTCGGCTCATCTGCAGTGATGGTACGCCTAGCATTCCCCGCCACCCGGGAGCTTGTCACCATAGGACAGGAGGTGCAATGTCCGCTGGACTGCATCTCTTCTGCGTCCATTGGAATGACTGATAGCAGACAGATACAAAGAGCGAGGAAGGAGTGCATTTTACCAGGTGCATTCCTGCGGCTCGATCGGGCCGGGACACAAGCCCCAGCCATGTCGTAGCCTCCCATCTCAGCGGTGCTGAGATTTTGGGCGGGATTCTGGCTTAGAGGCGTTCGGCCGTAATCCCTCAGATGTTAGCTTATCAGCCAAGCACGTGGACCAAATGTCAGCGACCTGTGATTCCTCTCGAAATAGTGCATTTGACCAGGTGACAAGCCTAGTCTTGCACGGAGATGTTGTCCGCCTAGGGAGCGGACATATCTCATGGTCAAGGGTTAAGTCTCAGCAGTTCGCAGTGATGTAGCTGATCTACTGCTTAGGGCACCCGACCGAGAACTAAGTCTTCTACAAATGATTTCATTCCTCATCGCCGTATGGGGTGAATATCGAGCAGCTTCCCGCCCGCTTTTATCAGCGGACGGCAGAGACCTCATTCTGCGGCTTGACCGGGTGGGGCTGGAGCGTGGCCCCCAGGTCCCCACCATGTCGAAGCCTCCCTTTGCATTCGTGCTGGGCTGCTTTTGGGCGGGATTTTTGGCTTAGAGGCGTTCGGCCGTAATCCCTCACCTCGCACCGTTGGCTTATCCGCCTAGTACGTGAACCAAATGTCTGCGGCTCCTCTCGGGCTTAGCAGGATTACCGTAGCAAAGCCCTGTCATTAGTAGGGTAAAACTGACCTGTCTTTAGAGGGTCTATTTCCAGCACCCGTTCAATATTAGCCAGACCGTATCAATAGAGGGCTTTTAGTTTGTCAATGGCCTAGTTTCTGGAACCTGCGATTTCTGCAGGGTGAAGACCAGATTACCGTAGCAGGCGCTCTTTCATTTGGGGATTTGGAGACTGACCTGTCTTCCGTGGGTCTAATACCAGCACATGTTCACTATTAGACCCATCGAGGGTGCTCTCTTTTGACAGTCATTCTACACTATTGGCGTGTTTAGTCAATTTAAGCCTCAGGCTCCACTCCTGATAGTGCTCTTCCGTCAATTCCTTTATCAAACACTGGATGCAGACCAACCGAGCCACAGGGGGCATAACCCCAGATTTCTGAGGGTCTAAATCCAGCACCAGTTCCATATTAGACCCCAGGAAAGTGGTCTCGGCATGTCAGTCATTTCAGTGTTGGCCGTGTTGAGTCAAATTAAGCCGCAGGCTCCACTCCTGGTGGTGCCCTTCCGTCAATTCCTTTAAGTTTCAGCTTTGCAACCATACTTCCCCCGGAACCCAAACACTTTGGTTTCCCGGAAGCTGCCCGCAGAGTCATCGAAGCAACTCCTGCGGATCGCTAGTCGGCATCGTTTATGGTCAGAACTACGACGGTATCTGATCGTCTTCGCGCCTCTGACTTTCGTTCTTGATTAATGAAAACATTCTTGACAAATGCTTTCGCAGTAGCTCGTCTTGCGGCGATCCAAGAATTTCACCTCTAACGCCGCAATACGAATGCCCCCGTTTGTCCCTGTTAATCATTACCTCCAGTTCCGAAAACCAACAAAATAGAACCGAGGTCCTATTCCATTATTCCATGCACCATTATTCAGGCAGCCGAGGCCTGCTTTGAACACTCTAATTTTTTCAAAGTAAACGCGCCGGCCACCCAGGACGCTCAGCGAAGAGCACCCGTGGGAGAGAGCCGGCAGACGGTAGGGCAGGAGACAACGGGCAGTGAACCGGCGCGAGCCGGACCGCCCGCCTGCGCCTGAGATCCAACTACGAGCTTTTTAACTGCAACAACTTTAATATACACTATTGGAGCTGGAATTACCGCGGCTGCTGGCACCAGACTTGCCCTCCAATAGATCCTCGTTAAAGGGTTTAAAGTGTACTCATTGGTGTTATTTTTCGTCACTACCTCCCCGTGCCGGGAGTGGGTAAGTTGCGCGCCTGCTGCCTTCCTTGGATGTGGTAGCCGTTTCTCATGCTCCCTCTCCGGAATCGAACCCTGGTTACCCGTTACAAACATGGTAGGCATGTCACGTACCATCGACATTTGATAGGGCAGACATTTGAAAGATGCGTCGCCGGCACATGAGGCCATGCGATCAGCACAAAGTTATCCAGAGTCACCAGTGGGGACGCCGCAACCCCGCGAGGGTGGAATTGCCACAGTAATCCAAGTAGGATCGTGTCATCTAAGGAACCTCGACTGATTTAATGAGCCATTCGCGGTTTCACCGTGAGACAGTGTGAACTTAGACATGCATGGCTTAATCTTTGAGACAAGCATATGACTACTGGCAGGATCAACCAGATATCTGTCGGAGACGTACGTACAGCACACACCGGTCGGCGGAGGAAGGGTGTGTAAAAAGCCTCACTGGGACGGCCGCAGGGACCGACTGACCGGACGGACGGACGGTTGTTCCACCCGTCCCTCACTCCGTCGACCTAGGACCGCCTGACAGGGGCCTCCCACACGCACCAGACGACCGACCGACCGGGCTCGCTCGAGGAGGGATGGCAGCGCTCTGTGCAGAACGGATCCCAACGACCTCGGCGATGAATTTCACTGGGACTAGAGACAATTTGGCCTGCCGGCCTGCCCTTCTCCGTAGGAGAACGCAGGGCCTCGAGGCACGATTCCTGCTTTCCATTTGCCGGTCACAAGCTCTTTGCGAGAGTCGGACCACCAGCGAGACGTACTGTCGAGCTCTGCTATAAGCCTTAGATAAATCACCACGGACGGACCACGTTTCCTGATACGGACCAGACGAGCGCACCTCGGTGGAGGAGCCGCTACAACAAACCGCACCCAATTCGCTCTACGGGGAAAGGCAGGCGAGCGTTTTCCGCAAGCCCGCGCTATCGCTCCGCCTGGCGGGACTGAGATCGCTTTACGAACACTGGTTGAAATTGAGTCGCTGCGGCGAGACAACTACCCCAGATGTTCTAGCTTTTCAACATTCCTCTGTCAAAATATTCAAAATAGTGGACTTGAATATCTGTCACTGATCTTCCACTCTACCATAGTGGACTGCTGGTCAAAAGCCAACTCCATCTTTCGTTTAACGTTGAGTCTCACTACCTCATCGTTAAGTCGTTTTGTAACGATTACTTCTGACAGGAAAAGTGCCCCGGGTAGTGCGAGCCAGCCTGTCCAAAGTAAAGTACAACCAGCCGGTGGTCGGTATCAATGCTTACACTGGGAATCACCTTGTAGTGTGATACGCTGGCGATGTCGCACCTTTGATAGAAAGAAATCTATTTGTGATGACGTCTGCAGATGGCCCCACGTGGTACACCACGTCTGTGTGTGACTGCGTCGGTGTTTTAAAAAAATATTTGTAATGAACAGACCGTGTTCTGCACAAAGGTTCAACATCAGTTCACCGTTGAAGTTAAACTCTCCTTGGATGTCACTGCAAGGTCCGAGGTGTACTTCCCATGGGTCTCTGCGATTCCCTACTTTGCCATTGAAGTTCAACAAGACAATCAATTCGTCCGCGTCCTTGACCCGGTGTAATACGTTAGGTCAATGTAAAATTCCTTTTTCTCATCGTTACAAGGAGGATGCACTTGTACGATTGTCAGCATTTTTTCGTTGCCGTGATAACGAATTAACAATATTCTTTTCTATATATATTCAGTGGCTACCAATGACTGCCAGTACTGTGTTGATTATAAAACCGATTCCGTGTACTGTCCGTCTTTCTGCCGGTACACCGCCCGTGATCAACACATAATTTTAATGTATTTGTTTCATGATATTTCCGTGTGTTCTACAATCAGATTGTCCCATTTTTTGTATGCCGTGGTCAACTATGAACCTGACTGGCTCCGTCGATTTTAGTCAAGGGCCGCACACATTTAAAGTGGCCACCTTGTACGTCAGGCCAATGCTTGTGTCGTTCACCTTGCCGTTTGTTGTCGTCGTACGCAATATTTCCCACCTACCTTGTACTTAAGCATTATTGTTTTAAAATAGTCGTAAATCAGCTACCGGCTAACTTGGCCTGTCATAAGGTTATTTCTACATTATTTAAGGCTCATGTAGGTCTTACATATGAACCGGCTTTATGTTAATGCGAGATAAGGACCATGGACGTTTGGAAATCATAGAAAGCGCAGTTACTATCGGTCATCTTGACCGGAACTCTAGTAAAATAATCTAATATAATATATATATATTAGTAAGGTAGGGCAGAAGTGGATGAAAAGTAACTCACGGTGAGGCTCCCACACTCCTGCCTAACTCCCTTGTGGCTCCACGAGACTGCTAGTGTGCAGCAGCGCCATCCTCCCCCTCCCCCATGGCAGCGGCTTTTTCTAGAAGGATCTTAATAGGATCCGCAAGAGTATCTTGATAGCGTGGCTGATTAGCGGGATAGTTAGGTAATTTATGCACAGCTTTATATCATGTAGCATGTTCTTTTCAGAAGGTCGCTCTCACAACAACCGATCTGTACAAATCTTGATCTCAGGTCAGAACTCCAGCATCTATCGTTAACATCTTTAGTACCTCCATGATGTCTTACTTTCAACTTCTTCTCGGTCTACCTCTGCCCCCATATTCCAGGCACCATATCCTCCAGTATCATTCTCTCTAAGCCATTATGGCATTTGATGTGGTCAAATTAGTTTAGATCTGTGGCTCTGGACAAGATATTGTTTACTTTCCAATTTTCTTCGATATTCAGTTTTTTTTAAGGATATCTGAATTTTTCCTTTTCCCTATGCATGATATTTTGAGCACTGTCCTGTAGCATTTTACTTCAAAACATTCAATCTTTCTGTGGTGCTTCACGCATTACATCCGTACGTTGCCACTGGAAAGATACAATTTCGCAGGATGTTTCATTTTAGATTTCATTAGTGTACTGCCACAATTTTTCCTTTTAATTCAACCTCTGGATTGCCATAGCCATTCTCCTTCTGACAGAAGGCGACAATCTTAATTAGTGCTTATATTTGAGCCAAAGTACTCAAAACTTGTGACTTTCTCAGTCTCATTATTGTTCTAAAATAATTTTAGATTTGGTGTTTGCCTTGTCTGTGTTCATTATCTTGATATTACTTATATTCAGGTATATATTTTGGTTTTTACTGTGTTGTGTTACCGGCAGGATCATCCGTTCCAGTCCCGCAGCTCTCTTTGAGAGAACAACTGTGTGATTTGTATATCTGAGCTCTGGTATTTCGTTCCCGCCGATTGTTAATGGTTTGAACTTGTCTTAATGTTCATCCTTTTTGACGTTCCTTGTTGTGGATTCTGCATTTAATTTAATAGATAATGTGAGAGTATGCATCCCTGTCTCACGCCCTTCTGAACTTCGAACCAGTCAGACGTTCGCCGGCTTTACTGACCGCTGCTTGTTGTTCCTGGTATAGTGATTCGATCAATTGATCAAGTGCGTTGGAAACCCCATGTTTCTCATTATGTTCCACAACGCTTGGTGTTGCACACAGTCAAATGCCTTCGTGTAATCTGTAAAGCAAGCGGGTATGTCGACACTTTTCATAGACCTTCTCATTGAGCTTGTTTTCTAGCCTCTTCGTGATGATCAGTAGAAGGATTTTGACGGCGATGGTTCGACAGATGGTACCTTTCTTCAAATGGCCTTTCTTGGGAGCTGTATATATACATATCTTGTCCATGATTTTTGCCATATTGCACCGTGCAAGACCTTCCTATATAGCACGTAATAGATGTTGACACTAGCCTCCTGTTCAGCTTAAATAAATTCGCTGAATAAATCATCGCAACTCGGTGACTTTCTTCAGACATTGAATTGCTAAACAGACCTTTTCTGTACTAGGTTCCTTTTCTGGATCAGGTGGTTTAGGTGTTGTGATGAAGCATGGCCATCTCTAAAGAAGGCCATGGTTGGAGCCACCTAAGGTGTTTTTATACATTTCTCTGCGCTATTCCTTCCATCTCTCCCGTATGTCCTTGCTTTCTGTCAGTGTACTGCCATCTTTATCGTGTATTATATGCAATGCCGGTTTGAATTCGCCGGTTAGTGTTTTGATTTCTTCCTGCCCTTAGTTTTGCAACTCTTCTATTCTGCTACACATGTCCAATTTGTGTGATCTCTTTTCTAATTTCTGTATGTCGTCACTGTGCTCTAACCATGATTCTTTTAACTATTATTTTGTCTTCTATGAGTCTCGTGGTCTTTTCTATGATGTAACTCTGCTGGTTATACCGTTTTCTATTTATAATTCTACTTGCAGAAGAGATGAGGAAATTGTTTGCCCGTGTTGCGAGTTCATCGGGCGTCATGTTTTCTTGCACTTCCATGAGCATCGCAAACTTATTTGTTACCTCCTATTGTGTATTCTAGGGGTATTAGAATGACATTATAGCGTATTGGTCTTGCGATTTTCAGCAGCATTTTCTGTCCTATCTTGATGCCCGTGACTAGTAGCTGGTGATCTGAGTAGCAGTCTGCACATGGTAGTGCCTTCGCTGATGTTACATCCGACCTACATCTTTGTGGCATTCGAATGTAGTCTATTTGATTCTTGCTTTTCCCATTCTGAATTTAGTCGTCTGGGGTGTTGTTTAAAAAGCCTATTTGCGAAGGAGAGTTTGTTATCTATACAAAATCCATTAGTTTTTCTCATTTCTGCTCCCTAATCCAAAGGACCCATGTATTATCTCTTCTTCTTTTTCTCTTTTGCTTCCTATTTTCGCATTGAAATCTCCCATGATTATAATGATGTCTCTTTTCTCTACTTGATTTACGGTCTCTTGTAAATCATAGTAAAACTCGTCTATCTCTTCTTCCGATGTGCCGCAGCTGGTACATACAATTGTACAGTTTTATTTTTCCATTTTAATCAAATATTGAGGACTCTGTCATTAACTGGATTGTATCCAAGCAGTGCTGCGGACGCTCTTTTGGATACATGGAAACCAACTCCGCCTTAGCCGTTCCTTTCTCTTCTTGAAAATACAACGTATCCTTCTGTGTTGGTACATAAATGACCCTGACTCGCCGAACTGTGTTCTGAGATCCTTAATATGTCAACTATTGTTCTCTTCGTTTCTTTCTTAATCATAAGAAGTTTTCTTTGCAATAGGCTTCTTGTGTTCCTGGTTCTGATTTTGAGTTTGTTGTTCAGACCAGCGCCAGGCTTTTCCACTGTACTTACGTCGGGCTTTCGGTCGTCATCGCTACTTTTTTGTACTTGCCTTGGCATTGTTCTCATCTCCACGTCGCTTACTTGATCTGACGGGCATGGGGGTATCACCATCGGATCTTTGAGTTTCTTATTTACAGCTGTCACGATTTTCTAACCAATTTACGTAATGTAGTTTACCATTGCTTTCTGTACGTTTCTGACCGCTATTCCCCGTCTGTTCTCTGGTGCGGTGCTCTCTAAGTCCGAAACCAGGCTGGTCCACCGTTCTGAGTCGTTGTCAGTGATGATGATCACCGGTCTTTTTTGTCAGCGGCTCTGTGTATAGGAGAGACTCTCCTTCATGTAATCTCACTTAGTTTAGTCGGTCAGTCAAAGCCGTTGCCCGGGAGGGGAGGGGAGTTGCAGCGGCAAACTAGCAGCCTCGTGGAGCCATACGTGAATTAGGCAGGAGCGTGAGAACCTCACCGTGAGTTACTTTTCATTTACTCCTGCCATGCAATACTAATATACACACACATCATGTACCATGTTTTTTGCAGGAAGGAACTCGATCACTTGCCAAATCTCCAGCCTGCTTCAGAGTCATGTCCAAGCATTCCTTGGCATCTTGGTGACATCGTCTTCTTGATCTGCCTCTGCCTTTCTTGTCCAGCACCATACCTCCCATTACCGTTATCTCAAGTCTTTTGATGTGTCCAAAGTATTTTAATTCTCTGTTCATGGGAGAATTTATGAACCAGTATTCCTCTATGCCCGACTCTTGTCGAATGTTTTGCATTCTTCTTTTTCTGGCATTTGGTATTCTGGGGAACTTTCTATAACCTTTTCTTCCTTTAGGCTTGGTTAACTGTCTCTGTTTCGCAGTCGTATGTTGCCACTAGAAAGACACAGGTTCTCTAAATGTTCACTTTTGTTGTTATGCTGGTATTCTGACAAAGTCTCTTCACATTTGTGTAGCATAAGCATTGCCATTGCCAATCTCCTGATTTCCTTTGAGTAGTCGCCATTGTTGTCAATTATATAGGCCAGAAACTGAAAGTTTGTGACCTGTTCTATTTCTACACCCCCAAAACTGAATTTATGTTGACTTCTTGTTTTGTCGTTGGTCATTATCTTTGTTTTATTTATGTTTATAAGTTGGTTTTTATCTTCTCTGCAATTCGCTGCTCTAACCTATCTGTACTTTTTGATAGTTTCATAGTATCGTCTGCGCATATTAGCTCTGGAATTTTGTATCCACCGATTGTAAAGGAAGCTTAAGTTTCGATATTCTCGTCCTCTCTAACGTTCTTCATGCATAAATGAAACAAATGTATGGGGCGAGGATACATCACTGCCTTACACCCATGTGTACTTTAAACCAATCTGATATTTCACCAGATACTTTGACAGCAGCGTATTGTTTCTGATATTGTGATTCGATTAGGTGGAATAAATGTACCAGAAACCCCATATCTATCACGATGTTCCACATTGTCTGATGTTTTAAACAATCGATAGCCTTTGTGTAATCGATAAAGCATGTATGCAGATCTAAGATATACTCTTTACATAGATGTTCATCTTATTAAATATGTAATCTCTGGTCAATATCATTTCTGAAACCTACTTGCACTTCATGTATATAATTCGCAAGAGGACCTTGCTAGCGTGTGATATATATATATATATATATCATATAACAATTTTAAAACGGAGCAAATATCAAGATATATATATATATCATCTTCATCAGCATCATGTAGCATGCCATTTGCAGAACGTCATTGTCACGACAGCCGATCTATTAGATGCTTAACCCTTGGCCAGCTCTCCCGCCTCTGCCACTTTCAACCCCATAGCCACTGTATTGTCCCTTATCTTTTCTCTCCTCCGTCTGTCATTGCCTCTTTCGCCAAGAAGCATTCCGCCAGTACCGCTTTTTCTAGGCCATATGAGTTGTGGCCGAAGAATGTTAATTTCCGAGGCGTAATACATAAACTCGTGTATACATAGCGGTTATTTTTAAATATGTTAACATTCTTATGACACTTCTGACATTGCTTCAAATGGTGTTCACCTGTTTGCCATCGTCATCAAACCATTTCTGGAACCTTTCCCACGTGCAGAGTCCGGATGTACATTTCTGGTGGTATTGTTGTCATGACATTTGTTATTCTCTGTGATCTTGAAAATCTCGTAGCAAAAACACGTTCTCGTGACATATTAGTGTAAACATGTATTTTAAATCCCCCCGTATATACAATTATTGCAATATTTTATAGGTTTAAAATGTTAGAGATACAACTGACTGCAGTCAGGAATTGGATTTTATTTTAAAATGTATAATTGTTATTTGTAGCAAACATGAAGAATGGAAGCTTCCCGGAAACTAACAATAAAGCAATTCTGATATTATGTTCTGTACAAGGTTTTATTTTACATAGATAATGTTTCGTATGAAAATAAATTGTCTCACATCTTAATGCTGTTGTGTTTCCATATTGCTTTCCAGTTGGCGGTGTACCCATGCCAAGAATGCACCGTTCAGTGTCCATTGATAATAGGGGCACTCCACTTGGTCGAACGCGCTCCATGTCTATGGAAGAAGCTGATATGCCGCGAGGAATTTATTCCACAAGCTCGCCAGATTTTGGCTCTCCAACAAGGCGCAACTCGGGTTATATGTTGTCCAGCAGCCCCACAAAAAATTAAACTAGTATTTTGGCTGGGATAATGAAATATAAAGAAAGGAAAACAATGTAGTTTTTTTATACAGATGCAATTTATGATACTTCCACAGTTTATTCACTCAAAATTTAATAAATTATTCACTCAAACTTTTAAAAATAATAATCACTATGTGCACAGACTGTTGATAAACGGTCAGTGCAACGTGCGCACAAAAACAAGTATAACTACTTCACGATTAAAGGACTTCTTCAGGGATGATGATGATATAATTCCTATAGCTGTGAGCTGGTAGCGCTTGGAAGCACAATGCTACGAGGAAAAATAGCCATGTCTTCCAGTCATTGTGTACAGTATTGTGTATGGTGGGGTGTGATGGAAGCAGCCGCATTCTTTGATCGGCTAGTCAGGAGGTGATTGATTGATTACTCGTTGCGGTGACAGAATTCTCATTTTGGCTCAGGTCTATTAAAATGTTTTCTGAGCAGGTCATGGCCTGTTCGCGACTTGAGGATCAAACTGCTCTATTCGTTTCAATTTCGTGGCTGTATCTTGGGGATCTGGTTTTGCGGGGTGTCTTGGATGTAGCCTACTGATAGTTGTTTCTCAAGATCAGCCGGCAGGCCTGTGGTGTGATAATAGTTAGTGGCGGTGGTATCGTTGCTCCAGTTTAGGCCATCTCTTAAGACTTTTCATTTTCTTGGACTCTGGCATGGCCAGATGTCGATTGGAGCACAAATTTCTCTCCATGAGGTGGACAGTTGGTCAATTAATTTGTAGATAATATTTACATCTAGTGACGATCTGTTTTCCAAGGCTTGAAGCGCAGTTTTGAGTCGATTTCCTCAGGCTGCATGCTGCCGTTTTCAAAATCTTAGATTATTCGGCACATAGTTTTTTTACTTAAGCTGTTCTTTCTGGTTCGAAGCTGGAATAGGTTTTCATCCAAGATAAAGGACTTCATGTTTGTATTCATTTACGTTGTCCTTTGTCGTTAGCCAAGTCACGTTGGTAGCATGGCAACGCATGTTGTTGTTTAATTTCTTTCTTTACTAGAATAGGTGTCCTCACCGGACAGTGTTATTTGTTTCTCAATTTTTATTTTTGCAACATGCCATTTTATTTTAAGTCTTATCTGTGTAGGTTACTGTTAAAGGGCATTGGAGGAGGTTAGTGCACACGACTGTGAACCCAAGCCATTATTACTCTGTTACATTGTTGTCAGCAGATGAATGTGTCGTATTTTAAGTTCCAACCATTATTTACGTTAGTAAATAATGTGGGGGGGGCACGTAAACGTCAGAGGTCAGACACGGGCGCCCGCCTTACACACATGAGACGGACTACTCCTTACAAACTCCCTCCTTGCAGCCCCCGTACCAAGGCAGCAGACTATCCGTCTCTCCCACAAGATCCTCCAGGGATCAACGGTCGCCACATCCACTGCTCAAACAGAACACCGCAGCACCAATACCTCCCTCCCTCTCCCCCCCCCCCCCCCCCCCCTCCCTTAACCAAGGTTTGCTGTATGCACATAAAAGGTCGTATTCGCACAGTATGGCTCTAGCAGATATGAACCTCCTCCTCCGCCCTGAACGAGCCCTGGAACCACGCCACAGCAGTGGGTCATGTATGTGGCCGACCGACGCAACGGGCCTCAGCGTCCACATCCATGAAGAATGTTACTATTATTATTATGTTAGGGATTTACACACATTTCTTATACCATGACTCAGATTTCTGTAATATCTTGATGACCTGTTCCTCAGCGTAGCTGCGGGTCCCAACTTCGTCTCCAGCGGACCCTGTCTTGGGCCACTAAAGTCCAGTGCGTGGTAGGTGCTTCTCTAGAGGCATCTTGGATGTTGCAGGGTACAGTAAAGGAGTCCGGCCAACGTATTGGAGGTCGTCCCCGCGGTCTCTTCTTACCTCGGGGGTACCAGACTGCTGTCGCTGTGCTCCATCGACCATAGTTTTGTCGCAACATGTGACTTGTTTTGCCTTGTTTGCATGGATTACCGCATCCTTCACCAGGGACAATAGTCTTATGTCAGAATTGTGGAGACCTTGTATATACGTTGGTTCTGGAGAGTGGTTCCGACCAAGCGTCTCTCAAGAGATGCCTGGGTAACTCTCAATTTGTCCTCTAGTGATTTTGTTAAGTGTGAAGTCTCTGCACCATAGCACATCGCAGGAAATACAGTTGAATTGAAGAGAGAGGCTCGTAGGTCTTGGTCATGACAACTGTTCAGGACCGTGTTAACAGACGAGAAAACTGCCCAACCTGATCGGCGACATCTTGTCAGTTAAGGTTCCAGGCTATTCTCCATATTGAGAAGAATTCCGAGATAAATGTTGACATCCTCTAATCGTACCTCGCCAAAAAAGACTGGATCACAAGTGTGTAATATATCCTATCCTATTAGTTCATGCTCCAGCAAACCATTGAGTGAGTAAATCTTGCTTGTGGTCAAGAGGCAGTAAAAGTTATCCAGTTGTAACTACCTGTACAAAATTAAGCTTCTTTTTTTTAAACAATGGATGTGTATAAATTAATTTTAGTTACTATTAAAATGTACTAGTAAATATATTTTTTTTATATTGCATTATCTCAGTCTGATGTTTTCACATTCTGTTTTGTTGAAGTCACTGAATCAGTGCATGTTAGTGTACAGAGTTACTCGCTGTTATATTCCGAAACAATAACCATAATTAAGCTTAAAACACTGGGTCTGAGAACTGCTGAAATTTATTGTTATATTTGTTTTGGTATTAACATTAGTGACAAGTAGTCTAGCTTTCACATCCACGATTCCATCTTTTAAATATGTAAATCTAGCTTTCGCATGTGTGATTCTAGCTTTCAAATGTGCGACTCTAGCTTTCACATTTGTGATTTTAGCTTTTGAATATGTGATTCTAGCTTTCACATGTAGGAGTATATAGCTTTCACGTGCGATTCTAACTTTCAAATGTACAATTCTATGAGAGCGTTGCAAATGAATCATCACCTGTCGATGCAAACATGTTTAGAATTCAGTTATATTTCTGCACTTCTGAAGACTGAAAATACCTTGAAATTTTTTTGTTAGCCTATTTAATGTTTTTAAGCTAAATCGAATATCTTTGTCTCATAGTTTCGAAATAGCTCTAATGGCCCCCGATCTGTATGCCATAATTCCAATTGACTTTGAAACTTATTTAATGTATCCGAACCTGTCAAAATAGTTTCATGTGAGTCTTGTATTTTTCCTAATAAGTTCATTGATATGTTCGCAGATGTACACCAAATAGGAAAACTGTGCTAGCGATAATACATTATCCAACAATTTGATTAAATCTGTTTCATTTTGATCTGCTTGAAATTATTTCAGCTCATTTTGAATTTCATAAAATCTCCTAATAATAAATCTCCTAATTTACCTTTTGACAGCCATCGATCATTTAGGTGGCAAAGTAAAGAAAGACGCTCTGATCCCATCTGTTTACTAAGAATTTCAAATAAACGTCAATCGAGACACTAATATTTTATTAAGTCGATCCTATTCTACCCTGAAGTGTAGAGGTTTGTCAGAAAGAACGCCAGGCTATTATATCCCACGTGTCCCTCTTCAGCTGGTTCCAGTATAGCTATTGATCTCTTATAAATTGTCTTAAGTTGTAATTCGAGCGGACTTTATGTCGTCTTTGGCTCTTTGAGTCCCATGATTAATAGACGATTTTCTTTCATGTTATAGACATTGCTATTGCTCCACTAGTTTGCATCGACTTGGTTTAGATATCGAACTATATTACTGTATGAATGCGAACTTGTTCTCGGCTATTACTTGACCAGTCTTTAGATACCTCATTTCAGACGTTTGGAGCTTGATTTTCTGGGATGTGGGATGATTCACATCCGTAAGTAAAAATTGGTAGATAGATTGCTAGATTAACAGATCACTTTATTTGCATTACCAAAGAAGATTCCAAACTGTGTCGGTTCAGGATGCAGCATGGCTTCGTCACACTACGAGTATTGTGATATACTAAAATCAAATTGGACTATTCCTTGCATGGCTTCCTGGGACCTTATTATATTCAGCAGGTTACATGGGTAGCCTAGGATTTCAGAGAGTCCATTTCTGCTAACCAAATCAAACGTCTTTGTCAGGTCAATGAAGACAATATTAAAGGGCTGATTTTTATCGTTTTTTTCCTGAAATTTCCGAAAAGAAAAAAAAATTATGTTAGTCGTTGATCTTTCATACCAGAATCAGCCAAGATCAGTCAATTTTTGTAGCCGTTGTAAGATTCAACTTGCAAAAACGTTGCCTATAACAGAGAGACATTTCAATAGCTATTGCTACTGTCACTGCAATCACCTTTATTGTTGTGTATAACGTATGTTCATCTCTCAACTCTTGAGGTATAATAGCACCTTTACAGCACTGGAATAACAAGAGTACACCCTTTCAGCGATTGATCAAATCAGGTGGGAACACGTTGCTGCCTATTGCTCTGCTGTCAATGGCTGCTTTATTAACATCTTCTAGAGATGGTTTTGACGTCCAGTTTTTTTACACAGTTAAGGACTGTGAGTGACGGAATTGTCACAGGAGTAAAATTAAGATTAGTACTCGTCCCATTGTTTTATCTACTTTCCTTTGTCAGTTATGTTCTTGCCAGTGATGGTTTTGTTGGAGACACATAGCGTTCTTAATACAATCATACATGTGTCTGATGTTCCCTGTTTGTGTTGCAGTCTATATGTTTTCACTGAGAGTAGCCAGTTTCCCCTCGCAAACGATGATGGCGACATCAACACACGGTTTTGTCGTGATGCTGTAACTTGCGCTGTGTTTGGATTATAATGAGGAAGAAACTGCGCTTATCATCGACCTCACTCTCGGGACTAGCTACCTTGGACCAGTGGCAAGACATAAGTCAAGACGACTGGAGGCAACTCAGGATGCAGGCTCTCTGGGTTCCACCTCCCGTGAGACCAGGGGTCACTTTAAAACTTGTGGAATTAGATAGTCCGTTTCTGCTCATAGCTTTTGGAGGCAAGTGCCTGACTTATCGACCACAGCGTTCCACAGAAGACACTGCAGAGTCTGTAGACAAGCAGTGTTACATTCCAGTCATGTAGTTTCGTCACAAAGTGATCAGCGGACAAGTAGGATGTTCATGCCCCCATCTCCCTTCCCTAGCCACCCACGCTTAGTCATGCAGACGCTGTAGAGGTCTGGGCTGATGGATCTAGGATTGTCATTGACCAGCTTTTTCATGATCAGAGGGCCAGTATTGATCAGAGACGATAGTTTCACTAGTTCCGCCTGGTTACATACTATTCCGTCTGCTCCCACCCTATGTTGTTTACTTGGAAATTCGATGCCCCTTGAGATGTGTATTAATTAGGATACTAGATGATTTTCATAGATTGCCCTCATGATATCTGCATGAGAACGGACTGTATAGAGAAAATGCTAGTGATATTGACGGCAAGACGATAGTTGACTAGGTATCATTGACCTACGGCAGTCAATGACGTAGATAACAAAAACCGGCGTAAATGGATGACGTTGAACATTGGGCAGGAAGAGAAGTAACGTACGAAATCAATATCACACTGAATAATGAACACAATTGAGGATTCCGATGCATAAATCCATTTCAAAAATTGATATTGACATAAAATATTGTGCAAACCCGTTTGAGAGTTGAAAACATGATGAAGGAACGATATTGAATGCAATGACTGCATGGCTGTTATTGATACCAGGACTCAAAATATGAGGGGTGCTCAGAAAAGTAATGCTCCACATCGTTTTTCTCAGGAGCTGTTTATTCAAAAGACATGAAATTTCTACACAATATACATGGATCTATCATGTAAACATCTGTTATTTTTTTTAAAATCAACTTGTACAGCTTTATGTCAGCGCGAAACAAATGCATGTATTCCTAGCCCGTACCAGATTTTATCTTGATCATGTAGCCATTTCTTGGCCTCACGGCCGCATATTGTAATGAAGGAGAAGCAGTTCACATTGCGTAAACGTCGATTGAGTTTTTTTCAATGTCTTAATATAAGCTTGCGACTTGATTGTCTCTCCTCGTGTTATTACATCCACAAGAATCACACCTTCAATGTCCCAAAAAAAACAGTGATTATGACCTTTCCAGCTGAAGGAGTCCTGAATTATTTTTTCGTGGCGCTTGCGGGTGCTGCCACTCGATGGACTGTCTTTTTGTCTCATGTTCATAATGATGTGCCCAGGTTTCGTCACCTGTAACGATATTAGCAAAAAAAATGCTCTCCTTCACCATTGAAACGCTCCAATAATTCAGAAAAAAATTGTTTTTCTTTGCAATCGATGGTCATTTGTGAGACTTCGAGGAACCCATCTTGCGCAAACCTTAGAAATCCGAGAGTTTTTATAACTGCGTGTGCACTGCCAATGCTGATTGACAGCTGTAAGGACAGTTGTTGAGTAGTGATTCGCCTATCAGTAAGAATAGTACCCTCAGCGTATTTCAACATTTCTGGGTTGTTGGCTGTCACAGGACGTCCGTCCACTGTGCGGCCGACCAAGCAGGTCCGTTTCTACACTTCTTCCTGATTCTCTGAACCCAGCGACTAACTGTACTCTTGTCGACTACAAAACTCCCATAAATAACCGTAGACGCTTGTGAATTTTCACAACCGTTTCCTTTTCTGCACAATTCGCTGCTTGTAACGTAGCTGCTAATCTACTCAATTTCAACGGTTTAGTGCAGTCGTATTATTTTGCCGATTGCGGTGCAATTTGGTACACACAATCGAAACTTGCCATATTTGAAATGTGCAAATTGCATGCTTCTACTTTTATTATTAGCTGAGAAAAACGAAATGGTGCATTACTTTATGAACGCCCCTCGTATGTATTTGATTCTATGGAAGATAAAAAAAAGCACAATCAAAAATATGGTGCACAAAACTTATCCAAATATGATCCACCATTGGCGGCCCGCCATAGATATAGCAATAGGAGCAGATGAAATCATACAAACAACCGGATGAAAACTGGAAGCAGCCTGAAGGGCGCCAGCACAATACTAAAGGAAGAACAGAATAGTCACAGGTTCTTCTTCGTACGCAGTCAGACAGTAACCATTATTTTTTCGAAAAAAGCGGCGGTCATCCTGAGGCTGTCGACACTGCCATAGAGCTTGTCTTGCAGTTCCACTGGTGGTGGCCACATCTGCTCTCTCTGATCCTCGTATGTCGGGCAGTTCTGCAGCAGACGTTCAGCGGTCATTTTACCGGTACCGCACGGGCATTCGTCGGTACCACCTATCTTTAATTTGTTGAATAGGTGGTACCTCAGTCTATTGTGGCCAGTGCGAAGTCTGAAGACAACGACCTGCTCTCTTCTGTTCAACTGGTAATAGGCATCGTTTTTGGTGTAACCAGTATGTTCGGTTTCCCATTTGGTCATGTATCTGGCTTTGATAAGCCGTTTTGACTCTTCGTACGTCATACTAGTATCTGTTTGTGGTAGTCTTGCACCTTCTTTTGCCAGTCTGTCTGCCTCCTCGTTGCCTTGGATGTTGCAGTGTGATGGGACCCACTGTACCATTACCCTTTTTGGTGCGGACTGCTGGCACAGTTGGCAGAGTGCTGCTCTTAAGTCATTAAGCTCAGTGTTTTTCTGGCTTTTTAGCGCTGTGACTACGGCGAGAGCATCTGTAAGCAGGACTATATGGCTTTCATTTTCTTTGTGTGTCACCATTTCTTCCACTGCCGCCCTCAGTGCCTCTGCCTCCGCTCTGAAATTGCTTGTGTATTTTCCAGTAGCGAATGACAGTGTTATTTTTCTGCCATTTGGTAGGTTCAGGAATGCTCCTGCCCCTCCGTTCTGTGTAGTGTTTGTTACAGAACTGTCGGTGTATGCATGGGTCCAGTCCATGCTTGGGTAGCTTTTCGATTTAAAGCTTAGGGTAGTATCTCTCCTTTCTTTTTCAGTCTGGCAGTTTTTGTTTCCAAAGTCACAGGTTCAAGAAAGGTACAAGACACACAAGAGTAGCAATAGTTACACTTCCTTAATGTCGTCAGAACAGCATTTGGATGACAGGAAACTATACATTTGTGGTAGAGTTTTACTTTACTTCGTTCTATTCTTTCACTCACAACAAGAACATGGAAAAAAACACTAAAACTTATGTGAATGATAAAAAACACAAGATAGTTAATTTATTACGAGACTAGATTTATAACATGGTTAAAACTAAACTAAATATAACAATCTTTCTAACACACAGTTTATAAGCAAGAACTTGGTGGGACGCTGAATCTAATCTGAGGCGTGCATGCGATTAGTGATCTCTCGTCCTCAGTAGATCATCAAGAACTGATGCCTGTGAAAACTACAGATACATTGTCCCAAACTGAGTGGTGCGTACAATCAGTTATCTCTCATCCTCCGCAAATCATCAGGAACTGATGTCTGTGAAGACTACAGATACGTTGTCCCGAATTGAGTCGTGTATACAATCAGTTATCACTGTTCTTTCCAACACCACCAAGAGCCAGCATGTGGAATCTACAGTTTTCATACAAACAGTGTCTTTGTCACTCAAAGTAAACAGATTTCTCGTTCGTGTTGCCGAGAGGTAGACTTACTATTCATTTCATTAGGCATGAATGCAATACCTTCAGGAACTCAGTGGATAAGCCTTGCAGCGCTCTCCTTGCTGAAATCCAACTTCTGCGTTTTATTGGATTTTTAACTCTGCCTCAAACAAAATGGTGGTGGTCATGTGGAACCACTGTTCTTTTCCCGTTGACCTGTTAGCAATCAATCTTATCAAGTTCCTCTCCCTTGGCATTCTATTGACTACTTGTCCCCCTGTCAATCTGCCAGTGCGTTCTGTCATCAAATAGTGTGTCACTTGCTATCATTATCCCCATCTTTGTGGCACTTGTTAATGCCGGAAATGCGCTGGATCAAGCCTCCATTCCCCATCTTTGACAACAGTCTCTCTCTCTCTCTCTAGTGTTGCTAGTTGTTGTTATTGTTATTAATGCCCACAATGAGTAAGATTATTTTTTTTGTGTGCCCTGAAAAGGACATTTAGTGGCAGGTTGTAGCTTTTTTCACATCCTAAGCGTACTGATGAAGGTGGACCAGTGTACTCCAGGCGGTTGTGTTATGCTTGGCTTCATCTGCTTGTCACTCACTACTACGGGATCACGTCGATCCCTCACCTTGTTAGCCAGATTGCAATGAAAACAGCCTATTTCCAGGGCTACTGGAAAGTCTTGGTGAGGGTCTTGGCCAATATATTTTGCCTGAGCCTAACATGTTTGATCAGTATGTTTTGCCTGAACAGACATTAGTCTTTCTCCCCACATGTTCCTAGTCAAAACCCTGCTGGGTCAATGAAGACCAGCCATGTGTGACCTTAGTTTGACCTGTACTCATCTGAGTAGAGATATTCAAATACTTTCTCTGTCAATTTCGGCTCTCCAATAATGTCTCCAGCCCCAATCTCTTCTGCTGCCCATGGATCTATTACACATGTAATGGTTTTGAATGAAACACAAAAGACTCTTAACAGCAACATTATGTTCACTAATAATGTTTTAATAACCTATGATATGACTACATTCTTATCAATTTTGATATTTCAATACTTCTGCTTCAAAACATCAATTTCCATATTTGCTGTGCATTAAGAGACACTTTTTAAGCATAATTGTCCTTTGTATGTCTTTTGACTTGTAAATTGGTATCACAACCTGGATCAATTGGTATATTTGAGAACTATAAACAAAAAAGGGTTAGACAGGGGTGTGTGTTGTCCCTTGGTCTGTTTAATGTAAGATAAAGGTGAATCCCATGACAACAATTGACATCGGGGATGAAGATAACACTTCACGAACTAAGCTGCTGCTTATGTGAGGTGGGGTGGCCAATTCCCTTCCTTACTGTTTATACATTCCCTAATTCATACTCCAGGTACCCATTTACAGCTGGGCCAACTAGAGGATCGGTCATACCAGGAATCAACCACGCCCTGATTTAAAAAAAATATCCAACCGTGATTTCAAACCCTGGCGGTCTGTGACCCCAGTCTTAGCAAGCCAGCTCACTGTTGACCAAGCTACACTCACTTTTTAATGTATACACTGAAAAAATTGTCAATGAAATTAAAGTAATGCCTAGATTGAATATAGGAGGACAAAGTATCAATAATATCAGATATGCTGATGATATAGTGTTAATGGCAGAGATCCAGTACATCTGCAGAACCTAATGGATAAGATAAACAGCAAGAGCCAGCAATGTGAGCTGAAAATCAACAAAAAAAGATTATAAAGTTATGGTGATCACCAAAAAGAAAGAAAGTTTACAACTTGACATCCACATAAATGGAGAAATTCTGGAACACACGTCAAGCTATTTATACCTTGGCCACACAGGAAACAAAACCGCTCCCACGTTGGAATTACAAATGAGCCGACTGGGACAGGTTTGTAAGCCTGACAGATGGGCTGTGTGAAACTATCAACACACGGAATAACAAAATGAAGCCCATGGTGGAAAGCCTAAGCAAAGCAATGATACAAGCTGCCACTGAAACCATCCCAAGAGGGGCAAGGAAAAATTATAAGCCCTATTGGAATGATGATTTGCAGAAAGCGGAAGACGCAGTCACAAATGTTAGGAACATGGCAGAGCGAGAACAATCCATGGAAGCAAATATCGCCCTCAAAGCCACCACGGCGAAATACAAATACACTCTAAACCAAACAGCAAAAGAAAGCTGGAAAAACAAAACAGAAAGCCTCAATTTAGACAAAGAAGGGAACAAACTATGGAAGCTAGTCAGAGCCATGAATGACGAAACTCCATCAAACAGACAAATTACAATCAAACAGGGTGACAACATGCTCACTGGAAAAAAGGCAGCAAACGCCTTTCTTGAACATTATGCCAGAGCAAACCACATTGATATCCCTGCAGATAGGCATACGGACATCAGTGAAGAGCAAAAGGGGCACGACAACATCAATATGGCACCAGAAGAGCATATGATGGCAAAATTAACAATGAATGAAATGGAAGAGGCCATGAGAACATTAAAGAAAAGGAAATCTCCCAGAAAAGACGGGATAACAAACGAAATGCTGACGGGGCTGGGCCAAACAGCAAAGAGGAAACTACTATCAGTCCTGAACCAAAGCTAGAAAAGGGGTTTTGTACCCCAGGCATGGAAAGACGCAGTACTTGTACCAGTACCAAAGAAAGGAAAAGACAAAACAGATCCAAATGGATACAGGCCTATCAGCCTACTGAGCTGCGTAGGCAAACTGATGGAACGTATGATAAACACCCAGACTGATGTGTCATCTGGAAGAAAAACACATACTAATTCCACAGCAAGCAGGCTTTAGACAGCACAGATCCACTGAGGATCAGGTCATCCTCATAGCCCAGGAAATAGAAGATGCCTACCAGGAGCAAAAACACACAGTAGCGGTTTGGGTGGACCTAGAAAAGGTATTTGACAAAGTCTGGAAAGAGGGACTTAGTCAAGCTAAGAAGAAGTGACGTTTGTGGGAAAATGTACAAATGGATAAGTCACTACCTCAAAAACAGAACGGCCAGAGTTCAAGTACAAGGGCAGATGAGCAAAAAGGTGACACTTGAGCAGGGAGTACGCCAAGGGGGAGTACTGTCACCCACACTCTTCCTGGTGTATATAAATAATATAACAGAGAATATACCAAGAAGAGTCCATAGCTCAATGTTTGCAGACGATCTGGCTATGTGGACCTCTGAAAAGAATCTCACCATAGCAAGAAATCGGATGCAGCAGGCCCTAACATCGCTGGAAGAGTGGGTGAACTCATGGCTGGTCAAAAAAAACGACATGTACAATATTCTCGCTGTCAAACAAACCCCAAAACACCAAATTAAGTCTTAACGGCAAATACCTGCAGCCAAACGACAACCCAAACTACTTGGGAGTCAGATTTGATCGGCGCATGACATGGAAAAGTCAGATCGAGAGAAACCGAATGAGAGCCAGACAAAGAATGGCAATCATGAGGAAACTTGCTGGCACAAGCTGGGGAGCAGACGAAAGTATACTAAAGAAACTGTACTCTGGAAGAGTGAGACCAGTTCTCGAGTATGGCATTGCGGCATGGACAACAGCAGCAAAGGCGAACTTCGACAAAATGAGCAAACTCCAAAACCAAGCCATGAGAGCTATATCAGGAGGCATGAAATCAACGCCAATTGTAGAACTTGAAAAGAATTCAAAACTGCAACCCATGACCGACAGAAGAGATTGCTGAGCCCAGCTGCAATCAGAGAAACTCAGAAGACTGACTGACCATCCAATGCACCAGAGACTAAACAATTTCGGAAATGGGAAACTAAAGCGGAGAAACCTTGCAGAAATAGCCAAAGCAAAGATGCACGAAGAGCCCATGAACGCACTAACAACACCAAAGCCCATCCCTACTGTACGAAAACCTACCTGGAGGCAGCATATATTTCCAGAGGTGATAGAAAATATACCAGGTATTGGAAACAAAAACTGCCAGACTGAAAAAGAAAGAAGAGTTACTACCCTGAGCTACATAACGGAAAATTACCCAAGCATGGACTGGACCTATGCATACACCGACGGTTCTGTAACAAACACAACACAGAACGGAGGGGCAGGATCATTACTGAACCTACCAAATGGCAGAAAAATAACTGTCATTCGCTACTGGAAAATACACAAGCAATTTCAGAGCAGAGGCACTGAGGGCGGCAGTGGAAGAAATGGTGACAGGTAAAAGGAATGAAAGTCATATAGTCCTGCTTACCGATGTCTTGGCCGTAGTCACAGCACTAAAACGCCAGAAAAATACTGAACTTAATGATTTAAGAGCAGTACTCTGTCAACTATGCCAGCAGTCCGCACCAAAAAGGGTAGTGCTGCAGTGGGTTCCATCCCACTGCAACATCCAAGGCAACGAGGAGGCAGACAGACTGGCTAAAGAAGGTGCAAGACTACCACAACCAGATACTAGTATGACATACGAAGAGTCTAAACCGCTTATTAGAGCTAGATACATGACCAAATGGGAAACCGAACATACTGGATACACAAAAAATGATGCCTATTACCAGTTGAACAGAAGAGAGCAGGTCGTGGTCTTCAGACTTCACACTGGCCACAATGGACTTAGGTACCACATATTCAACAAATTGAAGATAGGTGGCACTGACGAATGCCCGTGTGGTACCGGGAAAATGACCGCTGAGCATTTGCTGCAAAACTGCTCGACATACGAGGATCAGAGAGAGCAGATGTGGTGATCACCAGTGGCAACACTAGACAAGCTCTATGGCAGTGTCGACAGCCTCAGGATGACCGCTGCTTTTTTCGAAAAAATAAAGGTTGATGTCTGTCTGCGTACGAAGAAGAAGAAGATATCTTGGCCATTTAATATCGATGAATGACAAATGTGAAAGAGATCATTAGGAGAATTGCAATGGCAAAGAATACATTGAACAGTATGAAACAAACACTTCTGTCCAAGCAGATATCTCAGAACTTAAAAATGAGAATCATTAAATGCTATGTGCATTCAGTTTTATTGTATGGAGTAGAAACCTGGACCCTGACCAAGAAAATGGAGAAAAGTATTGAAGTCATTGAAATGTGCGTATTCAGAAGACTTGGACGAGTTTCTTGGAAAGATAGGAAAACTAATAGTGAGGTTCTGGAACAACTCAAAGTGAAGAAGATACTTCTGAAGAAAATAAAAAGCATAAAAATAAAATATTTGGTCCTGTCAAGTGACATGACAGTCTATTGAAAGTTATATTGGAGGGAAGGGTGGAGGGCAAAAGAGTGGCAAAGGGTACAGATAGACAGACAACATTAAGATGTGGTCAAGCCACAATTTGACTGAGTGTACCAACCTGGCATGGGACAGAAACAGCTGAAGATTCATTACTGTCAATCTCCGATAGGGAAACATAGCACTTGATGATGAGGATGTCTGTTGATCTCTCTCTAGTTGATTCCAAATTCATTTGTATTTAGTCTTCTAAATTTGTTCCTTGTTCAAAGGCGTTTGCTGCCTTTTCACACTTTACCACTATTTACAGATAATGAATGATGACTTCCATGGAAGGTGGGCTAGTTTGTCATGAGTACAAATTTATTTCATTATCCTCTGCATCAGTCTAGCAAATAAGCTGTATGTGAGGAAGCCAACAATATTCTGCATGTGTTCCAATCCTATGCAGTGCTAGGTGAGCACCTAGGTCTTTGGTCGTTTCATCTTGCCATCGCATAGGTGGGCAGCCCCGTGAATGTGTACAGGCATATGGCCACCAAAATGTTCTACGTGTCCATCTGTTGTCAGGTATGAGCACTACATGTTCAGCCCATGGATACGTGCGTGAAATTGCTTTCATGACATCCCGAAACAAAGTTTGATGTTGAATTTTTTCATATTGGATCTTATTCCTTATCAAAATCTTTAGTATGCATCATTTCATTGCTAAATGAGTGATTTGGAGCTTTTCAGCATCTGTTTGGCGCATATTTCACACATCCGTAAATCACTGCTGAAATAACCATGGAATTAAAAGTGTGTGCTCTTGCTGTGCTGTCTTTCATCTCTTGGAGTATTGGCTTAATGGAGTTGAGCAATATCAACCTGCTTTTCGTCGTCTAGAGATTTTGTGGCCAATTTTGTGGGTGGCATTTATCTCTTGACCTAGGTAGATATAGGAGTTGACATCCTCAAGAGTTTCCTCTCCTAGCTTGATGTCCTGCTTTAAGCAGTAGAGGTTACTGAAGCATTGTTTCACTTTTATTAATCTTCAGACCAGCACGTCTGCTGACCCCATTTTGGTCATTCAATGAATGATGGGCTTCATCAATGATATGACTGATGATCATGATGTCATATGTAAATCGTAAATGGATGAGTCACTCACCATCTATATTTACGCTTGTGTTGATCCAATGTAATTGTTGCAAAAATCTCCTTGAGAGCTGCTGTGAATAACTTTGGTGAGATGTCACCCATGTTTGACTCCTTTTGCTGTTGGAACATATGCAGGACAGAGGTATAGCATGATGGCTGTATTGCAGTCTTTGTTGGTTTCCTTGATGATCAGTTCATCCTGTAACCCATCAGGTCATTGCGAAACACTTAAAGGCACTCCACCATCCCATGCCATCTCTCTCTATCTACTGCCGCCAGTCGTGCCTCACCAGGATGAATGTTTGACCACTCAGTGATGTTGTCTGCCCATCTCTTCCTTGGACGTTCCTGGCCATTTGCTTTTATCACAGATGCAAACATTCCGTGTTATTAGTCATCAGCTTTGTTTTCTCAGCATTTATCTCCATGCCATAGTTTTGCGCCGCTCTGTCCAATCTACTCATCTCCCTGAGTTCCGTTTCCGTGCCTGTCAGACCTATATCATCTGCAAATCGTAGGTTTGTAATCGTCTTGTCACCTATTCTGACCGTACGAACATGTCCAGGGCCGCCTCCATTATTCTTTCCACGAATACATTGAAGAGTGTTGGAGAGAGTATATTATAGTGATTATGCTTGCCCATTCTTGTTTGAATTTTCTGAGCTTTCAGGCCTTACAACACACGTCATATTTCAATAACTATGTACCAATAATAGAATCAACAGTCTGAAATAATGCTTAATACCTGGCTGGAGTCAGGCTTTGTGTGCTGGACTGCAAGCAGGAAAAGTCAAGATGTGACAAAATTCAGACTCAAAATGTGTGCGGTGAAAGCAAGAGCCCCTCTAGTACAAAATCAGTTAATACTGAACAGGCTGAGAAGATAACTGCTGGAGAATAAGCTGATTTTTGTGATGCCCATAAGTACTACAGAATAAATCTTCCATTTTAGATTGTTCTGCAAAAATAATTATAGAATATCACCAAAATAAGTTAATTTCTCCAAAGTTTGGAGTATAATACTTTCTGGAATATTATGTAGCATTAAAAAATATGCGATCACCAGATTCATTAAGAGTATGTATTCAAATTCTACAACTGCAGATCTTATCAGAATAATTGGCGAGGTTAAACACCACAGCTAGAGTGAGACAGCAATGCTTGCTATCACCAACAGTTGGGGAGAGTAGACTAATATCCAGTCAGACAATACATACTGATCATATTATGTTAGTCAGGGTCAGATGAAACATACTGATCAAGACCCTTACTCACTTCCAGACAGTTCTTTATTGAAACAGATGTTTCAAGGCATTTTGACTAATGAGGTGGGGATCGGCACTATGATGTCCGTAGTAGTGACCTTACTAAGAAGTCTTATATTGTATTATAGCCAGGAGGACCCTGATCTATCTTCTCAAGTACGCTTCATGATGTAAGGAGAGCCACTGTAACCCACCACCAAAGAATGTTGCCAAGATGTAACTCAAGTAGAATTAGCAATAACATCATGAACAATTCCATTAATTTTATTTAAAAAATATGACAGTAGTCTTAGATGGTCATAATGGAATTTTAATCATAGGACAACGCATGATTCCAAACCTGTGCATTGCAGGTTACAAACATGCATTTGCTGAAAATGAAAAAGAGCTAGAAGCACTAACAACTAGGTTTGATACTTTCTCTGGAAGATATAGTATGAAAATCAACACAATAAAGACTCAGCTAATTACAATTTTTGAAAAAATAAAAGATCACTGTAAATGGACATAAATTGGAGGCAGTGAAAAGTATCTGAGATCTATAACTGGAGAAGATGACACAAGAGCCATAAGTGTAAAAAATATCAAAATTCAGTGGGACTGGGAGTTCAAATATATGTGAAAGTATGTATGTGAAAATATATGGGAAAGTAAGATGGCCATGCTTTAGTGGCTGCGCTCTCGACTTGCACCGGTGTTTGTGTAGAGTTTTCTGACGTTTACACTGTGGTTCCTGTTCGGATTATATTTCACAACTCCTTCACCGGGAGGTATCTAGGACTTTATTCTGTGGAATTGATGTGCTTTCAATTGGTTATTCTGTTTGTTATGCTGCATTTCATGCCTGACTCAAGCCGTGGGAGACCAGTCCATAACGTTCCGCTTAGCTGCACACCAGAGTTCAGTCCAGATTATCACTACTCAAGGACCTTTCTGCTTGGACTGAAGCTCACTTTCTCCTTCCTGCCCCTCCCGCCACCGGAGGTTACATGATGCCTCTCCCAACCTCGTATTCTCTCGCACAGAAAGGGTCATGCTGACCAAAAGGTCTACACAATCAGAAGCCTCGGCGGTGGGACAGGGAATTTGACATGGACAGCTTGATATAAACATTGGCCTAACACATTCCTCGCGGTAGTCACTCCAAGGCTACGGAGAACACAGCTCCACCTGAGGAGTCTGTATGGATTTAGGTTGACACTCTTATGCATGAACACAGTCTCAGCAGTTGAACATGGTAGTGGTCGATCGACGCAACAGGCCTTTGACGCCTACACGAACATTATTATTATAATTTTTCAGAAGATGGAAGATTTGATAGATAAATTATAGCATAGAAATCCTCCACTGTGACTAATCAACTGTTGCTACTTTTTAAACACTAACATCAGCTTGACAACTAATAATAATAAATGTCCATCATAAGCGAAAATGGTGACAGCATCAGACTACTGCTGTGAAATGTGTTTTCTTATATCTGTAAAGATCAATCACGACGCACCCTGCCACATCCAGGGTACACATGCGGGGAGCCAGCTGTGGAATCGTTGCGAGTATATTGTTTTTTTTGGGCAGCCCGCTTTCACTGAGCTTCTGCGATGGCTATACTCTCTGCGATCTGAGCACCTTTAGTGATACTAACTCACCAGGTGGTACAGTCTTCTCCAAGCATCTGCCAGGAGGTAAACATCAATATTGAAGCATTTCAGAGAAACTTTCAAGGAGTCTCTGTAGCGTTTCTTCCACATGGTAAACATCTGCCTATTTTGAGCTCACTGTATAACAACTGCTTGGGGATGCGCTTATCTGGCATGCGAATGTGTCAAGTCCACCTTAGCTGAGACAATTTCAGAAGTGTGTGGATGCTCAACATGAAAGTGTTGCTAAGAGTTTCAGAGTTAGGAACTTTGTCATGCCACCTGATCCTGAGCAGCCTTTGCAGACAGCTCAAGTGAAAGTGATTCAGCTGTCTGCTGTACACTGTCCATGTCTCAATGCCATGCAGCAGAGTAGATAATACCACAGCACAACACTTTTATCTTTGTAGCGACACTGAAGCTTTGTCAGTTGCAGACGTTTGCTTGTAGCCTTCCAAAAGTAGAGCTTGCCTTAGCAGTCTTGTTATAGACCTTATAATCGATATTCACATCTCTAGTGAGGGTACTGCCTAGGTTCGTTTGCTGGTTTAGTCACTTCAAAAATAATTTGTAACCACTGTAAGCTGACGTTTGTCAGGTAATCTAGTCTCACTAAGAGTAGCCACGTCCACCAGGTAGGAAGCAAGCTCTCTGACTATGAGTGCTGTCCTTAGTACCGGCTTATCGACCCTGGAAAAGTCCAGCAAGGTGCGTACATTCAAGGATTTGAAGATAAAACCTTTCATTCTCACAGATTTTTTGTTTGAAGCTGTAACTGTCGGTGAATAAAATGAATGATTAAAAAGGAAAAGTGACAACTAAACAACTGATAAACAGTATATTTATACCAACTTTGTGCTACCAAGACCTAAGAGAGGAAGATAATGACATATGAAATAAAATGTCAAAGAGTGGCCCTCATTGTCACCAGGAGAGATAGAATGAGAAATGAAGACATAAGAAATATGGTGTTCTCAATACATCTCTGGACAGAAAATGTAATGGTTTGGTCCTCATATGATCAACTTCTATTGCACACTTATAACACAACGAAGTTCTGGCTACAGGGCATGAGGGAGACTGCATACAGAATGACATAGGCTTACAATAACCGAAGCAACACACTTGGACCAAGAAAGATGATTTAAGCACCATTCGACATTCACAGGCCCATGTGGATGGACAACGCATCTAAAATGAACTGACTGAGTGGAACAAAAAAACGAGAGCTACACCTATGACTTCCATTCTCACAACACTGAGACCAATATGGTAAGATAACATATCACTAAATACCAAGTCCAAGTTAAAGCAGACCTTGATTCTCCCTGTACACCTTTTTGCAAGGACTTTGAATGAAAAATACAAGCAATGAGATGCTTCAGGCAGGTCCTAGAAATAACATACATGGATTTATCTAAAATCTCAATTTATGAAAAACAATCATGTGTACAGTCATGTTCCTGTTTCAAAGAATCGACGTCACTGCACTCCGGGCACACCCATAGGTGCTCAGTCTCTCTCATCAAATGGCGTAAGGTATGGATGCTGATGGTCCCTGTAGCTCAATGGTTGTACACTCTCCTGCTCCGTCCTCTCATGCTCCCCACTTAGCTCAAACCTTGTTTAATGTCGAAACTTTGAAGCCTGTGGATTGCTGCTTCATCTATTGCGGTGTCCTCATCTAGCAGGTGGTCATTGATTGATTTCAAAATGTCACTTCTATCCATCACTAATGTGCCCATGATGAGAGCTTGTGAAGCCAAGATGTCAGTTCTTTCATTGCCCTGAACCACCGCACAAGCAGGACAGTAGATCCATGTCCACACCTGGAGATTTATGGCCTCAAGAGCTGCTATCCACTCGTACCTAAGCCATCCCTTCTGTACTTTCTGAAGTACGGCTTGCGCGTCTGTCACAATGTCTGACCTTGTTATATAAGTCTCAGATATCCATTTCAATGCTGAAGTCACTGCTTCCGTCTCCATTCTCATACTGGAAGTTGTTGACATGTATGCCCTAATGCGCTCAGCAATGACCTCTCCTCTCACTCTAGCAGAGAAATCCAACTGCGCACGACTGATCCGTCGGTGTATATGACAGCGTCACTCTCCTGTGTGTTCTCAGTTATCAGCTGATTTACCTCATGCTCTGCTCTCCCGTTGCTCCGTTCTCTGCATTCCTCGCCTAAGGTTATGATGACTCTCTGGTACTCTATCATTCTATCACCAGTGTGGACCCATTCTTCTCCTTTGGCTTATCGTCTCATCTAGAGTGACGTGTCCGATGGTTGTCTCCGCCTGTGCCATCCATGACGACCCTCTCTTGATTCTTGATACCATGATGTCCGAGATACTACTGTGCAGAGGGTGCTGTGTGTCTGTGGTGACATGCACATAGGCTTTGACTTGTGCCAGTTTATGTCTGGATGTCACAGATCACAATCGGGGTATCTCTAGTGCAGCCCAGAACCAGTTACATACCTTCATTCTGGATGCGTTCCAACCTTTCACATTATGTTCTTGATAGTGTGAGAATGCCTAGTCCGTAATCGATGACGGACAACACGACCTGGCGAAATAGAATGAACAGGAGGCGTTGTTCCAAGTCGGTAGCAACTATGGTCTTAAGTGCTCCTAACCCTCTCTTGCATCTTTGTACGATGTGGTCAACATGGCAATTATAGGAAAGACTGCGATCAAAAATCACTCCGAGGTATTTTCAACCTGTTGCACCTGTCAGCCTTTACTATGGAATTATTCAAAGAGTACCACATCATGCAGGCCATGTTCGGATTATCTTGGAGCTTGAGTCGCCACACCAGTGTGAGATTGCTTGCAAGGTTTCCTGGATGTCTTTGACCAACTCTTGCCTGTCTGAGCCAGTCATGTGTCAAAACCAAATGATCTACCTAACAGTATACTCAAGGGAACAGTCTGGAGAACAAAAAAAGGAAGAAGACTCATGGTGCACTGGACAGATAATGTTCACAAATGAATGGGAAAAAACTTGAAAGAGACAACTCTGGCGATTTATAGGCAGCAGTGAAACAGATCATTCATAATATAGTGCAATGAGATGTTCCAATAACCTCCTAGGTTATGGGAAAGAAAATGACTGCAACCATATATGCAGGTCAAGTTGCGAAGGAGGATGATGGGAGAATTAAACAGCCCCAATGCAGGAGATAAACGGACCCAATGGGGGAAGAGTTAAGAATGAGCTCAGGGTCACGAGGCCTGCAGAAGAAGTCAATCAGATTCTGGGCCTATCAGAAAAAACACTTATCGTGCTAACATAAGTGATTAAAGTGTAGTAGGTTAGAAAATGGTAACAACTAAAGACTACTGCATAGTAAAAGAAAATGTAGAGTGGATAATTGTGGGCATCAGTAGCTTTATAACTTGATAGATAGAGAGGTCAGAAGAAAACAGTAATGCTAAAGAAGTTGAATGATGCAGAGAAAGTTGATTTATGTTGAAGAGATAAAGGATGCATACTGGACTGCAAAGTCAATGAAGCTAGAAAGGCATACTTTATTGTACTAACATATTAGTGATATGATTACGTCAAAGCAAATTTGGTAAATATAAAATAGTTTGTCATATTAAAACATATTCTTTTGCTCCTGACCAATAAAATATTCTATATATTAAAGCACCATCTTTAGCCGGCGTGTACTGCCCTAGATGGAGCTACTTCCCAATTGCAGTCTACACCTTCACAAAACCCTCAGAAGCTGCTAAACTAAAGAGAAAATTTTCAGTTGCTGGTGGCATCTTTCTTTCCTTCAGAGTCTCCAATGTCAAAGACAGTTTACCATCCTTGTCCTTAATTGCCAAGGATTTCAAGTTGTTTAACAAATCTTTTGTCTTATTTGCTATTTCCTGAAAAAGAAAATAATTTATTAGTTGATAATATCTCAAAATATATCTTCTCTGGGTTTTTGTCAATGTAAAGGTCAATAGCACAGACAATAACGGCGTTTGCACGGCATAACAAAATCTGGCAAGATACACGGTTAGCACTATGCACAAAAATCAGATTAATGCGTACTCTGGTCCTGTCAATATTCCTCTATGCGTATGAGACATGGACAGTTACAGCTGACCTTCAACAAAGGATACATGCCTTGGAGATGAGATGTTTCCAAAAACTTTTAAACAAAGATCGAGTTACAAATTAAGAAATACAAGTTAGAATTACAACAGCAATAGGGCCTTTCGAAGACCTCTTGGCAACTGTCAAAAGAAGGAAACTAACTTGGTACGGTCACATATTGAGATCAAATGGTCTTGCAAACACAATCCTCCACGGAAAGGTGCATGGTAGACGACGAAGAGGCCGGCCCAAAAAAAGAGATGGGAGGACAACATAAAAGAATGGACCAGAAGAGTCACAGGCAGCGGCATCTGACAGAGAGGGGTGGCGTGGAGTTGTGAGGATGTCTTCATGTGTGCCCCACGACCTCACCGGTTACGGGATGACCTGACCTGACCTGAAAGGTGAATGTAATCCCATAGCAGTCAAACTGTTGTCAGGGATAAAGTGTTAGAGACTTCACTATACAAGGCCACAGCTTGTTTGTGGGATTCCAGCTCCCAGATCAGTCCTAACAAGTCCACTGTTATGTGGTGAAGGATGAGCTACAACAGATTATCTTTAATTTATCATTGACAGGTGCGACAGGTTGAAACACCTCAAACACCTGGATTGCACTAGAGACATCCCCATTATAAAAATGAGGTACATGTTAGGACTTCTGCCTGTGACATCCAGACATTAATTTGGCACAAGTAAAAAGCCTACATGCGAGTTAGGTAGACAAGTGGGCACTTAGCTGTACAATAACACCTGTAATACTTTAGACAGCAAGGGAACAAGAATCAAAAGAGGGACATCATGGAAGGCACAGAGAGAGAAAACAATAGGACAGGTGATAGTCAAGGAAGAAAAATAGGCCCACACTGGTGACAGAATAATAGATTAGCCCAGAGGCAGGGAGAATGCAGAGAGTAGTGCAATGGGGAAAGTAGTTTGAGGTTAACCAGCTACTAAGAAAAAAAAATAATCCTTCTGGGGATGACAATTACAGGAAAATTAATTAGATTACAAGAAAAAAAATGGCAGAAGGAAAGGAGGAGTGGATATCAGAACAATGTACAGAAATTCAGGACTGCATTATCAGAAATAACAGTAAAGTAAAAAATGAAGTAACCCATAGCATTTCTGCCGAAGGGGTGTGAGGTGATAGCAATATCACATTTCAAAGGCTCGGCTATATGAGGGTGGTGGCCATCTCCTCTCCCTCCCCGCTTTTACTTCCCAGACTGAACCGGTACCCATGTAAGGCTGGGTCGACCCGGGAGCCATTGCAGTCTGAAAAAAACATTTCCGCCTCAACTGGGGAATGAACCCAGGACCACTCAGATGCGAAGCCAGCGCACTACCCACTGCGCTACACGGCTCCCTAAGACAACGTACCAGCTGGTTAAAGACCAGTTTCTTAGGTCTCAACCCCTCCGCATTCAAATGCATAATTTTAAGTTTCTGTCCAGTAGCATTACTCTGATCTTCCCTGGACTTCTCAGAAGTGTCAGAATTTGTGGTTCCCGTAGCATTGGGTGGACCCCTTCGAGGCGGAGGGCCTGACATTATCCCTACCTGGCCATGTCCCATATGGACGACACCATAACGGTCTAGTGTTTGTTGCATTGTATCCGTTGTTTTGCATAGATGTCCTTTTTCTACTACCCTGCCACTTGGGTCTACATCTTCTGACTTCATTGAAGTTTTCAATCTGGATGCCTCCTTCCATAGACAGATTGCCGTACCAGGCTTATGTACTCTGCCTGCCCACATTTTCTATTCAGGCTTTGTTGCCTTAGCCTTTGTTCTCTCTGGAACTACCAAAAGGCAGCGGTGGTTTGGTGTAGCCTTCAAATGGATGAATAGAGGACAAAAGCAAGGAATGAGACAAGAAAAGCATTTAACCCATGAAGTGGGGATGGATTGGTGCGGACCAGAGCATGTACCACTTGCCGGTGTGTTCTGCGTCCACACCTAAAGGGTTCCATCTACTCCACAGCCCCTTGGTCTTGCTCCCAGTTATATAACACACAGACCACTGGGAATCCTAGAGTACTAGAAGACCCACAAAAAGAAGACGATAACTTTACCATCCTACATGAAGAAATGGTGGTGGCAGTCAAGAAGGACAAGATGACTGGTATAGATAACATACCAGGCAAACTACTAACACATGGAGGGACTGTGGTTATAGACATTCTCACAAAGATCTGTAACATGATCTGGCTGATGGGAGAATGGTCAACAAGTTGGAAAAAATCACCTAAGAAGGGTAACTTTCAACGGTAACTTTCAACAATGTCAAAATTACCAAACCACAAGTCTTATCAGCCACCCCAGGAAAGTGATGCTTAAGGTTATTTTGAACAGACTGTAACCAAGACCAAGGGCAAAAAACGTTATTGCAGAAGAACGGGCTGGTTGCAGCACCATTGAACACATTTTAAAATCTGTGTCTGCTCAACAAAAAATACCTTCAGCATAATCAAAAGCTATATGTAAGTCTTTGTTGACTTTAACAATGTTCTTGACATGGTCTAGCTTGAGGCACTATTGGCAACTATGCAAAAATATCAGATGTGGCTTACCTACATCATTAAGAAACTCTACTCCCAAGCTACCAGTGCAGTCTTCCTTAACGGGATAACTGGGGAATGGTTCTGTATATCAACCAGTGTACGACAAGGATGTCCTCTTTCGCCGACCCTATTCAATGATTTTCTGGAACATATGTCCAAAGCTCTGGAGGATTAGGTGTGTACTGTCAGCATAGGTGATATTACATTCACCAATCTCCAATTTGCTGATGACATTTACAGATCTAGCTGAAACAGAGCTAGAACTTGCGAGTCTAATCTCAAACCTTGACAACGTCGCTCAAAAGTTTGGAATAAAAATTAGTGCAGATAAGAGTTAAATCATGGCTGATGTCCAAGAGGGCCTAACAAGTCTGACTGCAATCAAAGGTGAACCATTGAAAATTGTTAAACAGTTTAAATACCTAGGAGCACTGATGGAAGCGGAAGGTTCTAGAACTGATATTCAGGCAAGAACAGCAATGACCATGACCGTTTTGACCAAACTGAGGCAGCTATGGAGGGAGAGGAGCATCAACATGAAATCCAAGTTGAGTTTAATGTATGCAATTGTCACTTCCTTGTACCTTTTTACACATGCTAATCTTGGACTTGTGCAATGGAGATGAGATGTCTGCATCGAATCCTCGTTATTTCATATCTAGACCACATTACAAATAAGGCAGTTCGGGACACAGTATAAAGACCTATTGACTATGGTAAAAGCACACAAGCTTATATGGTATGGGCATTTTCAAGATCGTCTGGGTTGACCAAGACAATCCTGCAAGGTACTGATCCTGGGAAGTGTAAGAGAGGCAGGCAGAAAAAGAGATGGGAAGACAACATCAGATAGTGGGCAAGAAGGTCCATAGCTAGAACAAATATCCTGGCACAAAACCGAGTGGAGTGGCTGCAACTGGTCCAACAAACTGCAGTATTGGTCCCCCAATGACCTTTCAGGTTACGGGACTGATGTTAATGATGATGAGAGCTTGAGGTTAACCAAATGCCAAGTGTTAACACCCAGGAGAGTGATGCCATCATATATACTAATGACTCCATCAGTCTTCGGAGTTTCTCTGACTGCAGCTGGGCTCTGCAGTCTCTTCTATCGATCATGGATTGCAGTTTTGTAATCTTTTCAAGTTCTACAATTGGCGTTGACTTCATGCCACCTGTTATAATTCTCATGGCTTGGTTTTGAAGTTTGTTAACTTTATCGAAGTTCGCCTTCGCTGCTGTTGTCCATGCCGCAATGCCATACTCGAGAACTGGTCTCACTCTTCCAGTGTACAGTTTCTTTAGTATGCCTTCGTCTGCTCCCCAGCTTGTGCCAGCAAGTTTCCTCATGATTGCCATTCTTTCTCTGGCTTTCATTCGGTTTCTCTCAATCTGACTTTTCCATGTCATGCGCCGATCAAATGTGAAACTTTTAATCCAATAAAAAGTAAACACATTTTGTGATGTGATGTCTCAGATGCCACAAGTGTCAAATCTGTTCTTTTAAACATGTTCTCTTACATTAAAAACATTAGACCAAAATAAAACTTGATTAACAACTAGTACTTTCTTTCACATTTTGAATCAAGATGTAGCTACTAAATCTAAAAACATTGAGATAAAAAAACATGATGGAGTAACCAGATGGAGTTTTAAATGGAAAAGTGGAAAGGTAATAACTTACTTAACATAACTTGAATAGACAAGAAAGTGTCTAACATATGCAGTCTTCAAAATGTATATGCCATTATTGAAAGAATGTACAATGTCAAACTCATTCTTGATCAAGACAAAGAAAATAAACAAAAGCACTGATATGAACGAACCCATGATTAAAATTTCTAGATCAACTAATTTATACCTTTTAAAATATTTTTAAGGAAAAGAAAAGTTACCTTAATAACATCAATGTCTTCCAAATTTGTATCATTCGCCTTCTCCACCATTAGCATTGCAATATCTTTGTGCAATTTACTCATAGCTAATGATTCTGAAATTGTAGTAAATATATTTTTAGGCTTTAGCCTAAAGACATTGCTTTAGCAATACAATTCAATACTCAAGAAGAAATTTTACAACTGTCTATATTAAATACATGGCAGAGTGGTGAATGCATTTGTCTCACAGCTAATGGAGAGAGCTCACTCTCCAGTCTCAAACACATAGTCTAGGCAGCTGTAAGGTAAATCCTCTCATAGATAGCACAGGTAAAGTAATAAGAGAAAATCGGGAAGCAGCTAATCTACTAAATCAATTCTTTGGCACAGTCTTCACAAAAGAAGACTGCTCCAAGATCCCAGAGCCTATAGATATTTTCAAATGTGACATGGATATAGTGGGATTAAAATCAATCTGTATTATGGAGGAAATGGTGTTTTTTTTTTAATTGGAGGGATTAAAAGTGAATATTTATCCAAAATTGCTGTTTGAAATTAGAGACCAACTAGCAAAACCATTGGCTATATTATGTTCTCAATCACTTGCAAAAGGGATTGTTCTAAGAGATAGGAAAGAAGCAGGAGTGATCCCCTTATTAAAAAAGGGAAAGAAATCAGATCCAGCTAATTATAGACCGGTGAGTATAGTCTGTAAATTGTTATAATCAATAATCAAAGAAAACATTGTAATGCATCTGGACAGGTTCTAATCAGAAATAATCAGTATGGATTTACTAAATGGAGATCATGCTTAACAAACCTATTGGAATTCATGGAGGAGGTTACTAAAATGATAGATAAGGGTGAACCAGTGGATGTTATTTATCTAGATTTTGCAAAGACTTTTGATAGAGTACCTCACTGAATATTATTTAGAAAGTTAAAATTACATGGCATAGTGGATTGAAAGTTGATAAACAGGAAGACGGCAGAGAGTGGGCATATATAAATGGTGTGAAGTAAAAAAAGTGGAGTGCCACAAGGCTTGGTTTGGGACCAATATTGTTCTTGATATATATATATATATATATATATATATATATATATATATATATATATATATATATATATATATATATATGATTTTGACATTGATATAGGATCCATGATTGCAAAATTTGCAGATGAAACAAAACTATGTAGGAGTATCTCATCTATAGCAGAAGTGGATATATTGAGGTTGGATTTCGATAAAATTCTAGACTGGTCTGTGAGATGGCAAATGGAGTTTAATGTAGATATGTGTACAGTCATCCACATGGGTAGACCCAATATGGAACATAATTACAGAATGGTCGAGAACAATATTAGAATGACAGATAAGGGGAAGAGTCTAGGGGTTATAATAGATCATACAGGTAAAGTGAGTGAGCAAGTCCACGTAGCAGTGAATAAGGCAAATGCAATGTTAGGTATGTTAAAAGAAATATTAAACATCGGAGTAAGGAATTGATTGTCAAAGTGTTTGGGTTCCGGGGGAAGTATGGTTGCAAAGATGAAACTTGAAGGAATTGACGGAAGGGCACCACCAGGAGTGGAGCCTGCGGCTTAATTTGACTCAACACGGCCAAACACTGACATGATTGACATGCCGAGAGCACTTTCGTTGGGTCTAATATGGAACGGGTGCTGGAATTAGACCCTCGAAAATCTGGGGCTACCCTCTAAGTAACTTGATTGCCTCGCTAAAGGAATTGACGGAAGGGCACCACCAGGAGTGGAACCTGCGGTTTAATTTGACTGAACACGCCAATACTGTAGAACGAGTGACAAATCGAGAGCACTACCGTTGGGTCTAATAATGAACGTACGCTGGTATTAGACTAACGGAATACAAGTCAGCTCTCTAACACTCCAATGAAAGAACGCTACGGAAATCGGGTTTAACCCCGCAGAAACCGCAGATTTCAAATACCTGGTCATTGACAAACAAAAGCCCTCAATAAATTCGTCTGGCAAAATAGTGAACGGGTGCTGGAAATAGACCATCTGAAGACAGGTCAGTTTTACCCTACTAATGACAGGGCGTTGCTACGGAAATCCAGCTCATATCGAGAGGAGCCGCAGACACTTTGGTTCACGTACCAGGCTGATAAGCCAATGGCGCGAGGCTTCCATGTTAGGGATAACGGCCGGACGCTTGTTAGCCGGAATCCTGCCCAAATTCTCAGCACCACTGCAATGGGAGGCTTCGATATGGTCGGGACCTAAGGATCGCGCCTCAACCCTACCAGGTTGAGCCACAGAAAGAGGTCTCTTCCATCCGCTGATCAAAGCAGGCGGATAGCTGCTCGATATTCACCCTATACGGCGATGGGGTGCGAAACCACCAACATCAGACTTAGTTCCTGGTCGGGGTATAGAAAACAGCAGAGCAGCCACCTCACTGTGAACTGTCGAGACTCACTCCTAGACCACGAGATATGTCCGCAAACCAGGCGAACAACATCTCCGTGACATTACCAGGCTTGTCCCCTGGTTAAATGCACTTCTGCTTCGATATCTACCTCTATACGCTGTCAGCCATACCAATGGACGCAGAAGAGATGCAGACCAGCGGACATTGCACACCTGCCCCACTGTGTCAACATCCCAGGTGGCGGGGAATGCTAGGCGTACCATCCCTGCATAGAAGCCAAGAAAATAAAGGGAGAAAGAGATACCCCACTCACATGCAAATGCTACGTTTCTGGCAGGACGTGACGATCCTGGGGTACAGACACACTGGACTGCCTCTCTTCCGGGTAAACCATTCCATATCATATATCTCATATATCATCTCACATATCATCATCGCACCCTATAGACACGAGTAGTGAAGACTCGATAGTCTGGTAAGACAACTTCCATAAGAGAGACAACTCTGATCATAAACAACTGCTGCCTTGCAGATAGGCAGGGGACAGCCAAAGGCTAAGGAGGGCATCCCAACAGAAACGCCTGTTGAAATCGGATGCACGGGGCCGCAAGCCTAACAAAACAGTGCAACGTAAATCGCAGTATGATGACAGTACAACCGATCAGAAAAACGTATGGCGCTCATCCTGCGGAGTCCCGCCAGGCAGCGATAGTGCCGGGCTTCACGCCTCGAAGGGGCCCACCCTTGACTACTGGTGGTCACCCACCCATGTGTCGTGGAGTCAAGGCACATGGCTATGGGGCAACTTTTATTGACCAAAAACTCAAGACCCTCAAAATACTACAGTGGAATGCGGAGGGAGTCATTAACAAAAAACTTTCCCTAACACATCACCTGCATGAAGGTAAGATTGACGTGGCATGTATCCAGGAAACGCACCTCAACAAAAATCATAAATTCTCAATCAGAGGATACCAGACCTTCCGTCTCGATAGAGAAGGCCACAAAGGAGGGGTCCTGATACTGACCAGAAACTGCATACCGAGTAGCGCGGTACCTGTCAGTCACACCGGACAAGCAGAAATTGTAGGAGTTGACATAATGGCTCAAGAGACGAAGCTCCGCATTTTCAATCTGTACGGACCACCAAATAGAGACCTATCGCTCTCGAGTATGGAGGTCAGAGACTCCAACTGCATAGTAGTTGGAGATTTCAACAGCCACTCGGAGAGATGGGGATACTCTGACACAGACAGCAGAGGTGACGAAGTGGAAGATTGGGAGATAGATACAAATCTCTCCCTAATCAATAGGCCGGAGGATACCCCTAGTTTCTATTCTAGAACGTGGCGTACCACCTCGACTCCAGATTTGGCCTTCTCCACACAGGACATACACCATAAAATAGACCGCCAGGTGCTAAACCAACTGGCAGGTAGCGACCACAGGCCGATCAGGCTAATCATTGACATGGAAGTAGGCCCACAGGAAACAAAACCTCTCCCACGTTGGAATTACAAACGAGCCGACTGGGACAGATTTGCAATCCTGACAGATGGGCTGTGTGAAACCATCAACACACGAAACAACAAAATGAAGCCCATGGTAGAGAGCCTAAGCAAGGCAATAATGCAAGCCGCCACTGAAACCATCCCAAGAGGAGCTAGGAAAAACTATAAGCCCTACTGGAATGATGAGTTGCAGAAAGCGGAAGATGCAGTAACAAATGCTAGGAACATGGCAGAGCGAGAACAATCTATGGAGGCAAACATCGCCCTCAAAGCCGCCACGGCGAAATACAAATACACTCTCAAGCAAACAGCAAGAGAAAGCTGGAAAAACAAAACGGAAAGCCTAAACCTGGACAAAGACGGGAACAAGCTATGGAAGCTAGTCAGAGCCATGAACGACGAAACCCCGTCAAACAAACAAATTACCATCAAGCAGGGCGAAAACTTGCTCACCGGTAAGAAAGCCGCAAACGCTTTTGTCGATCACTATGCCAGAGCAAACCACATCGAGGTCCCTGCAGATAGGCATACAGACATTAGTGAAGAGCTAAAGGGGCACGACAACATCAATACGGCACCTGAAGAGCACATGATGGCCAAATTAACAATGAGCGAAATGGAAGAGGCTATGAGAACATTAAAGAAAAGGAAATCTCCCGGAAAAGACGGGATAACAAACGAAATGCTGATGGGGCTGGGCCAAACAGCGAAGAGGAAACTGCTATCGGTCCTGAACCAAAGCTGGAAAAGGGGAATTGTACCCCAGGCATGGAAAGACGCAGTACTGGTACCAGTACCAAAAACAGAAAAGGACAAAACAGATCCAAATGGATACAGGCCCATCAGCCTACTGAGCTGTGTCGGCAAGCTGATGGAACGGTATGATAAACACCAGACTGATGTGGCATCTGGAAGAAAAACGAATACTAATTCCACAGCAAGCCGGCTTTAGACAGCACAGATCCACTGAGGACCAGGTCATCCTCATAGCCCAGGAAATAGAAGATGCCTACCAGGCACAGAAACACACAGTAGCTGTTTGGGTGGATCTGGAAAAGGCATTTGACAAAGTCTGGAAAGACGGACTTAGAGCCAAGCTAAGAAGAAGTGATGTTTGTGGGAAAATGTACAAGTGGATCAACCACTACCTCAAACAAAGAACGGCCAGAGTCCAAGTACAAGGGCAGATGAGCAAGAAGGTGACACTCGAGCAGGGAGTACCCCAAGGGGGAGTACTGTCACCCACACTCTTCCTGGTATTTATAAACGACATTACAGAGAATATACCAAGGAGAGTCTATAGCTCAATGTTTGCAGACGATCTGGCTATGTGGACCTCTGAAAAGAATCTCACCATAGCCAGAAATCGGATGCAGCAGGCCCTAACATCGCTGGAAGAGTGGGCGAACTCATGGCTGGTCAAAATAAACGAGGAGAAAACCACATGCACAATATTCTCGCTTTCAATAAAAGCCCAAAATACCAAATTAAGTTTAAATGGCAAATTCCAGCAGCCAAACGACAACCCAACCTATCTGGGAGTCACATTTGATCGGCGCATGACATGGAAAAGACAGATCGAGAGAAACCGAATGAGAGCCAGACAAAGAATGGCAATCATGAGGAAACTTGCTGGCACAAGCTGGGGAGAAGACGAAGGCATACTAAAGAAACTGTACACTGGAAGAGTGAGACCAGTTCTCGAGTATGGCATTGCGGCATGGACAACAGCAGCAAAGGCGAACTTTGATAAAGTTAGCAAACTTCAAAACCAAGCCATGAGAGTTATAACAGGAGGCATGAAGTCAACGCCAATTGTAGAACTTGAAAAGATTACAAAACTGCAATCCATGACCGATAGAAGAGACTGCAGAGCCCAGCTGCAGTCAGAGAAACTCTGAAGACTGACTGACCATCCAATGCACCAGAGACTAAACAATTTGGGAAACGGGAAACTAAAGCGGAGAAACTTTGCAGAAATAGCCAAAGCAAAGATGCACGAAGATCCCATAAACACACTAACAACACCAAAACCCATCACTACTGTACGAAAACCTACCTGGAGGCAGGATATATTTCCAGAGGTGGTAGAAAATATACCAGGTATTGGAAACAAAAACTGCCAGACTGAAAAAGAAAGGAGAGATACTACCCTAAGCTTTATATCGAAAAGCTACCCAAGCATGGACTGGACCCATGCATACACCGACGGTTCTGTAACAAACACTACACAGAACGGAGGGGCAGGAGCATTCCTGAACCTACCAAATGGCAGACAAATAACACTGTCATTCGCTACTGGTAAGTACACAAGCAATTTCAGAGCGGAGGCAGAGGCACTGAGGGCGGCAATGGAAGAAATGGTGACACATAAAGAAAATGAAAGCCCTGCAAACTGTGCCAGCAGTCCGCACCAAAAAGGGTAGTGGTACAGTGGGTCCCATCACACTGCAACATCCAAGGCAAAGAGGAGGCAGACAGACTGGCAAAAGAAGGTGCAAGACTACCACAAACAGATACTAGTATAACATACAAAGAGTCAAAACGGCTTATCAAAGCCAGATACATGACCAAATGGGAAACCGAACATACTGGTTACACCAAAAACGATGTCTATTACCAGTTGAACCGAAGAGAGCAGGTCGTTGTCTTCAGACTTCGCACTGGCCACAATAGACTGAAGTACTACCTATTCAACAAATTGAAGATAGGTGGTACCGACGAATGCCCGTGCGGTACTGGTAAAATGACCGCTGAACATCTGCAGCAGAACTGCCCGACATACGAGGATCAGAGAGAGCAGATGTGGCCATCACCAGTGGAACTGCAAGAAAAGCTCTATGGCAGTGGCGACAGCCTCAGGATGACCGTCGCTTTTTTCAAAAAAATAATGGTTACTGTCTGACTGCGTACGAAGAAGAAGAAGAAGAAGATTGTCAAACTGTAAAAAGCAATGGTTAGACCTAAATTGATTGGATTACTGTGTACAAGTGTGGAGTCCTTATCATAAAGGAGATATAAACATGCTGGAAAGGTTACAAAGAAGAGCGACAAAATTGATAGTGGGATTCCAGAATTACAGTTATGAGGAAAGACAGAAAAACCGGTCTACAGTGTCTAAAAAAATATAAGAATTCAAGGTGATTTAATACAGGTTATAAGATAATCACAGGAAAGGCTAAATTAGACTATAACAAGTTTTTTCAAAATACAACCACCAACAAGAACAAGAGGGCACAGCTACAAATTAACTAAAGAAAGGTCCAGATGGATATTAAAAAATCTTTTTAGTCAGAGAGTGGTGATTGCTTGGAATGCATTACCCCAGGAGTCATTGGAGGCAGGGACAGTTAATGCATTTAAGAATAGATTTGATGTGCTTAGCTTTTAGAGCTGGATAATGCAAATGTTACTGGTTGTATACAGACTTTGATGAGTCTTCTAAACCAGTATAAAGACGTTAAGTTAAATAAGTAGTGATGGATAGGAGTGACATTTTGAAATCAATCAATGACTGTCTGTTAGATGAGAACACCGAAATGGATGACTGCAAAGTTTCAACATCAAACGAGGTTCAAACAGAGTGGGGCTAGTGATAGGACGGGGCAGGAGAGTGTACAACCAGCGATCTACAGGAACCTTCAGCATCCAGATCCTGCATCATTTGCTGAGAAAGACTAAGAAGGCCCGGAGTGCAGTGATGTCGATTCTTAGAAACAGAAATGAGTCTATCTATCTACCTCCAGTCCACTTGTGCCGTTAGACGTCGTGGGGAGGTGTAAACCTCCTTTGTTTCATATTTTATGGCAGGCGAAAATCCGCTGGTGACATTCCAGGCCAACCACAATATCTGTTACCAACTGTTAGGTTGGTTGGTAGTCCCTGGAATACTAACGCCTATTTTTGGGACTGGTGGCTGTGGAAGCGTAAATTAGAGCAAGGTAGACCCGCAGCCTGTCAGGGTGCCATCTATGCCGCTCCACTAACCATATAACCAAGACCTAATGTTATAGCCACACAGCCCCCTTTTGCTACATATTCTCTGTGGGCGAGAATCCCTAGAATAATTTGAGTACATTATTAACTTGAATTTTGACCGGGTAGCAGCCGTTAAGTCTATTCTTTACGATTTCCAACTGCAAAGGTATTTCTACGTGCACGCCACTGCACACGGGGGTCTGATCTCACTAATCAAAGATCAGAGAAAATTTTTATCAGATGATCCACGTGTAAAAATCCTGGTCTCCACCTTGATTTGAACCCGTGACCTCCACAACAAGAGGAGAACACTTTACCTTGAGACCAACTGGCCCCCCCCCCCCCCCCACAGAAATGAGCACCAGACATACTTAGGAAAAGCAAGGCAGGAAGTTGTCATTTTTATTACCTTTGGTTAACACAGAATCTTCCACCAAAGAAATACAAACCATAATGTACATGTTAAGAACTCTGAATCTACATAAACTACACTTAGGATCTAATGACAATGACATTTTTAAAGTTTAAATCACCAAAGTCCAGACACCTAAAAGAACCCTGGGGCCCATTATTTGGAAGTAAAGAATAGGGCAGGAATAAGCTTCCAAACATATAATGAACATTGACTGATGCGGACTATGAATGTAGCTAGCAACCTCATTATAAAAGAATACTGCTACAAAAATGGTCACTGCAAGAGGGTCTATGATTCAAGATTTCAGAATCTGTGTTAGAAGTTAAGAATTCTGTTCTTTTTATATGTTACATACATATGTGGGCTTGTGACACGCACTCACGACGCACACACACACAGTATAGCCTAGTCGACAGTGAGCTGACTTTCTAGATTGAGATTACAGCTGCCAGGGGTTAAAGTTCACGGAAGGACAGAAAAAATCTGGGTCTTAGTTTGTGCCTTGTACGACCGCTCCTCCAGTTGACCCAGCTGTAAATTGGTACCTTGATGTATGAGTTGGGGAAGGTAAAAATATATATGGTCTTTGCATTGTGTTAACCAGCCCGGCAATGCTACCAGCAGTGTCAAGATTTGATAGTATTTTTTTGTTGGAAGAGTGAAAAATAGTATTCTGTAAATGATCTTTAAAAAAAAAATTTTAAATTTAAAAAAAAAAACTTTAAGCGGGGTCTCGACTTCATTGCCTCAGATTTTTTCCCCATTTTAGCTCTGTCTCTCTCGGCAGATGGGTACCCCATCTGTCGAGAGTATCACACAAAGCACGAACTCCGTAGCTCCAGCGATGAACCCAGGGATCTCCTGAAAAATTGAAATCATGGACCGACCGTCGTAGCTCGAAATCGAACCCCGACCGTCTGAACACGAGGCAAACGGCTTGACCACTTCGCCACAGGGTCCACATAAGTGATCCCCACCTTTATGTGATGCAGACTAGAAACTGTAACCACAAACCATAAGGTTCCAGATCAATGGAGTAATGGTTGTCTGGAGTGATTAGATTCCTCCAGGTTATAAAACTGTCCATGAAACATCACACTCACATTGTGACAAGTACAGACATTACATTATCACATTATCCTCAGCATCAATCTAACAAGTAAGCTGTATGCAAAAAAGTCAACAACATTTTGTATGCCTATCCCTTGCTGTGGTGTACCAGAGTAGACCTAGATCTCTTGTAAAACTATCCCGTCACCTCATAGGTAGATATATATATATATATATATATATATATATATATATATATATATATATATATATATATATATAATCATTAGGCCACTAAAAAGTCATTCACCATGCTCATTTGTTGCCAGGCATGTGTATGTGTACCCAATGACCAGCCCAGAGGTATTTGTGTGATAATGCTGTTTCCATGACATTTCAAAATTTCCTCATTTCAAATATGATCCCCTACACCAAGCCGTTGTTCTTCGCCTAAAGATTTTGCAATCAATATTGTGGGTGCATTTATTTCTTGGTCTAGGTAGATGTAGGAGCTGGCATTCTGGAAGATTTCATCCCCTAATTGACAGTGCTCAAGATAATTAAAGTGGCCCATATTGTTACAGCACTGCAAAAGATTGGAGTTGGTTTGCATACATGTGTTTTCTCTTTCATTTGACATCTATTTATATAGTTTTCCAGCTGTTCTTCCTGTAATTGCTTCTAAGTTTTTACATTACACATACCCACCTCCCATTTAATCAGATAGATGTAATTTACAGTGTTTTATTTGATGTAAGTACACATTAAACAATTGTATATATTTGTTTTCATTTGATACATTTAAGTTCTTATTTGTGTAGTCCTTCAGCTCAGTTCAGGTGCCATCTTCACAATAGCTACAATAGATCTCCAAAGTCCTCTGACTTTTACCTTGATGGTATTATCTGACATGCCTGTCTATCATCTGATGCTGCCCTCCCATTTATAGCATTATTTATCTCTGCAACATTTGCCCTACACTTTTCCTTCCAGAATTGTTTTCAGCAAGGTTTTATGTCTTTTTATGCAACCAAGATATCTTAACTGTAGGACTGTTAGTTAACTGTTAACTGTTAGTTATTAATTCTCTAATTTCTCCAAAACTTTCTGTTTTTCTTTCTTTCCAGCAAATGCACCCCATATTTGTGTACTGCTATATAACCACAATTCAAAGGCATCAATTCTCTTCTCAAATCGCTTGTTCATTGTCCATGTTTCTTCGCAATACAGCAAAGACCAATATACGAAACACCTGATCACTCTAATTTTAAAATTTGTGGGTAATTTGTTGTGATGTCGATATTCATGCTGGTGAAAACAGACTTGGCCATCCCTATTCTCTTACTGATTTCTTTCTTGCATTTTCCGTTATATTTTCAAGATAGGAAAGTTCTTGACCTGTTTCAGTACTTGACCATCTATTTTTCTCTGTGAGAGTAAATTTCGAGTTTACTTTGCTAATTATCAGTTTTGATTTTCTGCGTGTTTCCAATTTCCAATCCATATACAAGACTTTTGTTGTTTACTTGAATCAGCCAGCAGAACTACATCATCGGCATTGATAATCTGTCAATTATGGGTCCTGGCATTTTTCTCAATCTGTATAAGAAATAATGTATTCTATGTGTTCTGTGTAAATGATAAAAAGAAAAGTGAACAGTATGCATTCTTGCATTTCAAGATATGTAATTAGTTACTTATGCTGGGCTATGTGAAATGCTGTTCTGTAAAGCACACGTTTTTTTCAGTACTTCTACATATTTTTCTGGTAATGTCCTTATATTTCTTCTATTGTTCTGCTGTTGTCTAAATAAAAATTATTCATCCTGAACTTCGTTGTCTATTCTATGCCTAATTCTCTTCTTCATAATTTTAAGCAGTATCTTGATGCTTGATCAGGGTCTGCTTCCTCTAAGGGTTTTCTTCCCCTGGGTAATGGCCGGTGCTGTGATGGGGATCGTACCCAGCACCTTCTGGTTGTGAGCAGTGTCACTTAACCACTAGCCCATACCGTCCCAAATAGTGAGCATTTATTATATTTATATTGGTTGTATCCATGTCTGCTGCTTTACCCTTGCTCATATCCTTTAATACTTTTCCTTCTTGTAATCTGAAGATGCCAGGGCTGTTTGCATCAAATTGTGGTGGTTTGTCTTTTCTGTTGTTATCTTACAGTTTACATATATCAACAAGTCTGATACATCTTTCTCATTAAGTACGATGTCTCCATTCTTGTCCTCCTGTACTGATGGAGGGATGACTCAAGATAGGATGTCCAAAAAAATGATTCAAGAACCAAAGAAAAAAAAAGATAGAACAGATCCAAATGGATACAGGCCTATCAGTCTACTGAGCTGTGTAGGAAAACTGATGGAGTGTATGATAAACACCAGACTGATGTGGCATCTGGAAGAAAAACACAAACTAATTCCACAGCAAGCAGGCTTTAGACAGCACAGATCCACTGAGGACCAGATCACTCTCATAGCCCAGGAAATAGAGGATGCTTACCAGAAGAAAAAACACACAGTAGCGGTTTAGCTGGATTTAGAGAAGGCATTTGACAAGGTGTGGAAAGAGGGACTTAAAGTCAAGCTACAAAGAAGTGAAGTTTGTGGAAAAATGTACAGATGGATCAGCCACTACCTCAAAAACAGAACAGCCAGAGTTCAAGTACAAGGCAGAGGAGCAAAAAGGTGACACTTGAGCAGGGAGTACCCCAAGGGGAAGTACTGTCACCCATACTCTTCCTGGTGTATATAAACAAACAACATCACAGAAAATATACCAAGAAGAGTCCACAGCTCCCTGTTTGCAGACTATCTGGCTATGTGGACCTCTGAAAAAAATCTCACCATAGCGAGCAATCGGATGCAGCAGGCCGTAACATCGTTGGAGGAGTGGGCAAACTCATGGCTGGTCAAAATAAATGAGGAAAAAACAACATGTACGATATCCTCGCTTTCAAACAAACCCCAGAACACCAAAATAAGTCTTAATGGCAAATATCTGCAGCCAAACGACAACCAAAACTACCTGGGAGTCACATTTGATGGGCACATGACATGGAAAAGTCAGATCGAGAGAAACCGAATGAGAGCCAGACAAAGAATGGCAATCATGAGGAAACTTGCTGGCACAAGCTGGCGGCAGACGAAAGTATACTAAAGAAACTGTACACTGGAAGAGTGAGACCAGTTCTCGAGTATGGCATTGCGGCATGGACAACAGCAGCAAAGGTAAACTTTGATAAAATTAGCAAACTTCAAAACTAAGCCATAAGAGTTATAACAGGAGGCATGAAGTCAACGCCAATTGTAGAACTTGAAAAGATTACAAATCTGCAATCCATGACTGACAGAAGAGACTGCAGAGCCCAGCAGCAAGCAGAGAAACTCAAAAGACTGACAGACCATCCAATGCATCAGAGACTAAATAGATTTGGAAATGGGAAACTAAAGCATGGAAACTTTGCAGAAATAGCCAAAGCAAAGATGAGCGAAGACCCTATGACCACATTAACAACACCAAAGCCCATCCCTACTGTACGCAAACCTACCTGGAAGCAGCATATATTTCCGGAGGTGGCAGAAAATTATATCAGGTATTGGAAACAAGAACAGCCAGACTGAAAAAGAAAGAAGAGACATAACCCTGAGGTACATAACGAAAAACTACCCAAGCATGGACTGGACCCATGCATACACCGACGGTTCTGTAACAAACACAACACAGAACGGAGGGGCAGGAGTATTCCTGAGCCTGCCAAATGGTAGAAAAATAACACTGTCAGTGGCAACTCAAAAATACTCAAGCAATTTCAGAGCGGAGGCAGAGGCACTGAGGGCTGCAGTAGAAGCAATGCTGACAGGCAAAAGAAGTGAAAGCCAGATAGTCCTGTTTACAGATTCCCTGGCCGTAGTCACAGCACTAAAAAGCCAGAAAAATACTGAACTTAATGATTTAAGAGCAGTACTCTGTCAACTATGCCAGCAGTCCGCACCAAAAAGAGTAGTGGTACAGTGACTTCCATCCTACTGTAACATCCAAGGCAATGAGGAGGCAGACAGACTGGCAAAAGAAGGTGCAAGACTACCACAACCAGATTCTAGTGTGACCTACGAAGAGTCCAAAAGGCTTATTAGAGCCAGATACATGACCAAATGGGAAACAGAACATACTGGCTACACAAAAAATGATGCCTATTACCAGTTAAACAGAAGAGAGCAGGTCGTGGTCTTCAGACTCTGCACAGGCCACAACAGACTGAGGTACCACCTATTAAAAAAACTGAAGATAGGTGGCACTGACGAATGCAGTTGTGGTACCAGAAAAATGACCGCTGAACATCTTCTGCAAATTTGCCCGACATATGAGGACCAGAGAAAGCACATGTGGCCATCACCAGTGGCAACACTAGACAAGCTCTATGGCAGTGTCGACAGCCTCAGGATGACCACTGCTTTTATTTTTAAAATACAGGTTGTCGTCTGACAGCGTACGAAGACGAAGAAGAAGAAGATTCAAGAACAGTCTTAGGGATTAAATGAAAACAAAGATCACCGTGTTCAAGCAGCTCATTGCAGACGCAGGAACCGAAAATTATGCACAGCGGAATCATCAACGCCATTTGCTGATCAGGTGTGTCCGTCCCGAAAAAATACTAATCGTGTCCGCATTGGCTTGGTCAGCCACATGTGCATACACACCCTCTAGGGTGTGCTATGACAAGGACGATGTCGGGAGTCTTCATCGACAATGATGGAGTTATTATTATGTTATCCTTCCCTTTTTGGCTAGCCATGCCGGGTTAGAAAGATGTTTTGTAGCTCTCATGCTGTGCTTCTTCCCCTATCTCCCATTACTTGTTGTCCTTAGTCCTTAACAAAGACCTTTTAATCATAACAAATGCTGTTTTATGTATGCACTACCAACATACCTTGTTAGTTTTACTCTAATGTTTCCACAATTACATAAATGTAAAACACGTAATACTTGAAAATAATTCTAATACCTTTTGAATGTGTCGCCACGGTAATCTGACTAGTTGGAGCATTCAAGAACACATCATAAAGGTCTGTCCTGGAATTGATGAAAATAAGAGTAGTCAAGACAAATAAAAAGATTATCTTATAAATAAATTTCTAATCTAAATGCAAACTAATGACCATTGTGATTTTTCTAAAACAGCAGCATGAAAACACACAGAACTATTGGACTAATAGAATTTTTTAGTTCACATTTTCAAAGATTGATATGTGGATACCCAGTGGTCTTGAGGTGAGGTGTTTGCCTCGGGTGCTGGAAGTTGCAGGTTCAAATCACAGTGGAGATCCGGATTTTTTCACATGGATCATCCAGTATGAAATTTCCCCTGATCTCTGAATAGTGAGATAGGACACTCGTGTGCAGTGGTGCAAATGTTAAAAATCCCTTGGCAGTTGGAAATCGACTGCCGCTCAAGCAAAATTCAAGTTAAAAATATACTCAAATTATTCTAGGGATTCTCGGCCCATAGAGAATATGTCGCAAAAAAGGGTACTGTGTGGCTACAACATCAGATCTTGGTTAAATGATTAGTGGAGCGGCATAGATTGCACATTACAGACTGCGAGACTACCTTGCTCTAATTTACAATTCCCCCATCACCAGTCCCAAAAAAGCAATCGTATATTCTAGGGGCAACCAATGTTTGGTAATAGATACTGGGATTTTCGCCTGCCAAAAATAAATGCAACAAAGAAGGTCACACCTCCCCACAACATCTGACACAAATGGACTGAAGATAGATAGAATAGATATCATGCGCTGATAAACCTCATAGAATTGAGAGTAGTGCTTTGAAATCTTCAATATTTTGTTCCTCTGTTCACCAGCAGTCACCAATGACTCTGAGAGAGACATTTCAGCTGAAAGCTCCCGACATTGCTGTACATATTCTTATATAGAGAGACAGATTGTGGTTACATACCTCTTCCATCACTGATGAATACTGAACAAGTCTGTAACAAGTGTTCAGCTGTCATGGTAACATTATTATAAGTGTATTAATCCATATTGCAAATTGTAGATTTTCCAAATAAAAATGGTGCTTCAATCTATTGTGTCCAGTAGGTAACGTGAAAACATGAGATAATGTTGAAACATTTACATATGATATATTTTTAGACCTACACTTCAAACAAAGAACAGATGCTGTGGCCCCTGTTGGGGTATGCATATAACCAAGTGAACTTTCAGATGTTTTGTTTGGTGGAATTTGGAAACATGGCTGGTGAGTTAGATAGCCGATGTCCTAATGTAAAGAATAAGTACACTCAGTTTAGGATCATGAACAGGAATACTGTATCTGAACTTGCAGTGACGGTTTCAATAGATATGGTTTTACATGATGAGTTTGCTAGCCTCATGCACAACAATCCTTAATCGCCTTTTAACACCTGCTTGGAAGGTAACAGTAGCCCGATTCTTTTTACCTCGGGTACCACACAGAAGAATCATTAGTGCCATGCTGCACACTTAATATGAAATCTTGCAAAAGAAAATATTGAAATATACAACCCAGTGGTCCTCATCAATAATGATGGACGAACAACATCTTGCACAAAAGAAATATTTTGTGAGACAGAATACATGAAACAGCAACAAGAAAACAATGGTTGGAAGCTTTAAAAAAGCTGTCCTACAAGCTGTTGCTGAGACCATTCCCAGAGGGGTAAAGAAAAGCTACAGACCTTACAGGAGTGAAAAACAACAAAAACATGAGGATGAACTATCAGAAATCAGAAACTTGACAGAGAGGGAAGAGTCAACCAAAGCAAACATCGCTCTCAAAGAAATTGCCAAATACAACATCATTTTTAATCAGACAGTAATATAGCTGGAAATAAAAAAACTGAACCTCTCAACCTAGATAGTGAGGGAAACATTCTCCGCAAACAAGCTAGAGCATTGAACAATGAAAGTTACTATACCAAGAAAATTACAATTAGGTAAGGTAATCTTTTGCTAATAGGAAAGGAAAAGAAGCCGCAACTGCACTTATGGAAGACTAAGCTAGTACAAATCATGTTGAAATTACAATACTTAACGTTTTTATACTGGTTTAGAAGACTCTGCAGAGTTTGTATACAACCAGTTTCATTTACATTACTTAGCTCTAAAAGCTATGCGCATCCAATCTATTCTTAAATGCATTAATTGCCCCGGCCTCCACTACCTCCTGTGGTAATGCATTCCAAGCATTCACCACTCTCTAACTAAAAAAATATTTCCTAATATCTAATCTGGACCTCTCTTTAGTTAATTTGTAGCTATGCCTCCTTGTTCTTGTGGGTATTTTGAAAAACTTTTTAATGTCTAATTTATCCGTTCCTCTGATCATCTTATAAACCTGTATTAAGTCAACTCCAATTCTTCTCTTATCTAGACACTGTTGGCTGGTTTTTCTGAGTCTTTCCTCATAACTGTAATTCTAGAATCCCAGCATGCTTATATCCCCTCTATGATAAGGAATCCACACCTACACATAGTACTCCAATCTAGGCCTAACTAATGCCATATACAGGTCGACTATCAATAGACTGCAACAAAACTATCATTGATGAATAAAAGACCAACAACACAAATTTTGTGGCAGACGAGCACATCCTGGCAAATTTAAAAATGAATGAAATGCTGGTAACCTGTTAATAGGTTCTGGCAAAAAGGCAAATAAAAACTACTGGCAGTCCTGAACTGCTGTTGGAAAAGGGAATTGCACACTTCTACAAGAAGAAAGATAAAGACTTAACAAATCCAAAATGTTACAGTCCGATCAGTTTACTAAGCTGTGTAGGAAAAGTAATGGAATGAGTGATACATACTATACTCATGTGGCACTTTGGAAGAAAAACATCTCTTCATTGCAAAAAAATCTCTTAATTCCACAGCAAGCTGGATTCAGACAACAGCAATCAATTGAAAATCAGATAAACCACATTGTTCAGGAAATTGAGGATGTCTTCCAAGAAAAGAAACATTCACTAGTAATTTGGGTGAATTTCGAAAAAAGCTTTTAATAATGTATGGAAAAAGGTATTGAAAGTCAAGTCTGGAAAAATGTACAAATAAAATCACTAGAGTTCAAGTATAGACTAGGTTCACGTACCAGGCTGATAAGCCAAGGGCGCGAGGCTACCATGTGGGGGATTACGGCCGAACCCTTGTAAGCCGCAATCCCGCCCAAAATCTCAGCACCACTGCAATGGGAGGCTCCTACATGCTCGGGACCTGGGGCTTGCGCCCCAGCCCTATCAGGTAGAGCCACAGTAAGAGGTCCTTGCCGCCCGCAAATCAAAGCGGGCGGACAACTGCTTGATACTCACCCTATACGGCGATGGGGTGCGAAAAACACCAACCAAAGACTTAGAACCTGGTCGGGGTGTCGAAAACAGTAGAGCAGCCACCACACTGTGAACTGTCAAGACTCAACCACTGACCATGAGAGTTGTCCGCACACCAGGCGATCAACATCTCTGTGACATTACCAGGCTTGTCCTCTGGCTAAATGCACTCCGGTTACGATATCTACCTCTGTACGTTATCAGCCATAACTATCATGCTGGACGCAGAAGAGATGCAGACCAGCGGACATTGCACACCTGCCCCACTGTGTCAACACCCCAGGTGGCGGGGAATGCTAGGCGTACCATCCCTGCATAGAAGCCAAGAAAATAAAGGGAAAAAGAGATACCCCACTCACATGCAAATGCTACGTTTCTGGCAGGACGTGACGATCCTGGGACACAGACACACTGGACTGCCTCTCTTCCGGGTAAACCATTCCATCTCATATATCACATATCATCATTGCACCCTATAGACACGAGTAGTGAAGACTCGATAGTCTGGTAAGACAACTTCCATAGGAGAGAAAACTCCGATCGTAAACAACTGCTGCCTTGCAGATAGGCTGGGGACAGCCAAAGGCTAAGGAGGGCATCCCTACAGAAACGCCTGTTGAAATCGGATGCACGGGGCCGCAAGCCTAACAAAACAGTGCAACGTAAATCACAGTATGATGGCAGCACAACCTATTCGAAAAACGCATGGCGCTCATCCTGAGGAGACCCGCCAGGCAGCGATAGCGCCGGGCCCCACGCCTCGAAGGGGCCCACCCTTGACTACTGGTGGTCACCCACCCATGTGTCGTGGAGTCAAGGCACATGGCTATGGGGTAACGTCTATTGGCCAAAACCTCAAGACCCTCAAAATATTACAGTGGAATGCGGAGGGAGTCATTAACAAAAAACTTTCCCTAACACACCACCTGCATGAAGGTAAGATTGACGTGGCATGTATCCAGGAAACGCACCTCAACAATAACCATAAATTCTCAATCAGAGGATACCAGACCTTCCGTCTAGATAGAGAAGGCCACAAAGGAGGGGTCCTGATACTGACCAGAAACAGCATACCGAGTAGCGCGGTACCTGTCAATCACACCGGACAAGCAGAAATTGTAGGAGTTGACATAATGGCTCAAGAGACGAAGCTCCGCATTTTCAATCTGTACGGACCACCAAACAGAGACCTATCGCTCTCGAGTATGGAGGTCAGAGACTCCAACTGCATAGTAGTTGGAGATTTCAACAGCCACTCGGAGAGATGGGGATACTCTGACACAGACAGCAGAGGTGACGAAGTGGAAGATTGGGAGATAGATGCAAATCTATCCCTAATCAATAGGCCGGAGGATAGCCCTAGCTTCTATTCAAGAACATGGCATACAACCTCGACTCCAGATTTGGCCTTCTCCACACAGGACATACACTATAAAATAGACCGCCGGGTGCTAAACCAACTGGCAGGTAGCGACCACAGGCCGATCAGGCTAACCATTGACATGGAAGTAGGCCCACAGGAAACAAAACCGCTCCCACGTTGGAATTACAAACGAGCCGACTGGGACAGTTTTGCAATCCTGACAGATGGGCTGTGTGAAACCATCAACACACGAAACACCAAAATGAAGCCCATGGTAGAGAGCCTAAGCAAGGCAATAATGCAAGCCGCCACTGAAACCATCCCAAGAGGAGCTAGGAAAAACTATAAGCCCTACTGGAATGATGAGTTGCAGAAAGTGGAAGATGCAGTAACAAATGCTAGGAACATGGCAGAACGAGAAAAATCCATGGAGGCAAACATCGCCCTCAAAGCCGCCGCGGCGAAGTACAAACACACTCTCAAGCAAACAGCAAGAGAAAGTTGGAAAAATAAAACGGAAAGTTTAAACCTGGACAAAGAAGGGAACAAGCTATGGAAGCTAGTCAGAGCCATGAACGACGAAACCCCGTCAAATAAACAAATTACTATCAAGCAAGGCGAGAACTTGATCACAGGTAAGAAAGCCGCAAACGCCTTTGTCGATCACTATGCCAGAGCAAACCACATCGAGGTCCCTGCAGATAAGCATACAGACATTAGCGAAGAGCTAAAGGGGCACGAAAACATAAATACGGCTCCTGAAGAGCACATGATGGCCAAACTAACAATGCGCGAAATGGAAGAGGCTATGAGAACACTAAAGAGAAGGAAATCTCCCGGAAAAGACGGGATAACAAACGAAATGCTGATGGGGCTGGGCCAAACAGCGAAGAAAAAACTACTATCAGTCCTGAACCAAAGCTGGAAAAGGGGTATTGTACCCCAGGCATGGAAAGATGCAATACTGGTACCAGTACCAAAAACAGGAAAGGACAAAACAGATCCGAATGGATACAGGCCCATAAGCCTACTGAGCTGTGTCGGCAAGCTGATGGAACGGATGATAAACACCAGACTGATGTGGCATCTGGAAGAAAAACGAATACTAATTCCACAGCAAGCCGGCTTTAGACAGCACAGATCCACTGAGGACCAGGTCATCCTCATAGCCCAGGAGATAGAAGATGCCTACCAGGCACAGAAACACACAGTAGCTGTTTGGGTGGATCTGGAAAAGGCATTTGACAAAGTCTGGAAGGATGGACTTAGAGTCAAGCTAAGAAGAAGTGATGTTTGTGGGAAGATGTACAAGTGGATCAACCACTACCTCAAACAAAGAACGGCCAGAGTCCAAGTACAAGGGCAGATGAGCAAAAAGGTGACACTCGAGCAGGGAGTACCCCAAGGGGGAGTACTGTCACCCACACTCTTCCTGGTATATATAAACGATATTACAGAAAATATACCAAGAAGAGTCCATAGCTCAATGTTTGCAGACGATCTGGCTATGTGGACCTCTGAAAAGAATCTCACCATAGCAAGAAATCGGATGCAAACGGCCCTAACATCGCTGGAAGAGTGGGCGAACTCATGGCTGGTCAAAATAAACGAGGAGAAAACCACGTGCACAATATTCTCGCTCTCATTAAAACCCCAAAGTACCAAATTAAGCCTAAATGGCAAAATCCTGCAGCCAAACGACAACCCAACCTATCTGGGAGTCACATTTGATCGGTGCATGACATGGAAAAGTCAGATTGAGAGAAACCGAATGAAAGCCAGAGAAAGAATGGCGATCATGAGGAAACTTGCTGGCACAAGCTGGGGAGCAGACGAAGGCATACTAAAGAAACTGTACACTGGAAGAGTGAGACCAGTTCTCGAGTATGGCATCGCGGCATGGACAACAGCAGCGAAGGCGAACTTCGATAAAGTTAACAAACTTCAAAACCAAGCCATGAGAATCATAACAGGTGGCATGAAGTCAACGCCAATTGTAGAACTTGAAAAGATTACAAAACTGCAATCCATGACCAACAGAAGAGACTGCAGAGCCCAGCTGCAGTCAGAGAAACTCCGAAGACTGACGGACCATCCAATGTACCAGAGGCTAAACAATTTGGGAACTGGGAAACTAAAGCGGAGAAACTTTGCAGAAATAGCCAAAGCAAAGATGCACGAAGATCCCATAAACGCACTAACAACACCAAAACCCATCACTACTGTACGAAAACCTACTTGGAGGCAGGATATATTTCCAGAGGTGGTAGAAAATATACCAGGTATTGCAAACAAAAACTGCCAGACCGAAAAAGAAAGGAGAGACACTACCCTAAGCTTCATAACGAAAAGCTACCCAAGCATGGACTGGACCCATGCATACACCGACGGTTCTGTAACAAACACTACACAGAACGGAGGGGCAGGAGCATTCCTGAACCTACCAAATGGCAGAAAAATAACACTGTCATTCGCTACTGGTAAGTACACAAGCAATTTCAGAGCGGAGGCAGAGGCACTGAGGGCGGCAGTGGAAGAAATGGCAACACACAGTGAAAATGAGAGCCACATAGTCTTGCTGACAGATGCTCTCGCCGTAGTCACAGCGCTAAAAAGCCAGAAAAACACTGAGCTTAATGACTTAAGAGCAGCACTCTGCAAACTGTGCCAGCTGTCCGCACCAAAAAGGGTAGTGGTACAGTGGGTTCCGTCACACTGCAACATCCAAGGCAACGAGGAGGCAGACAGACTGGCAAAAGAAGGTGCAAGGCTACCACAAACAGATACCAGTATGACGTACGAAGAGTCAAAACGGCTTATCAAAGCCAGGTACATTACCAAATGGGAAACCGAACATACTGGTTACACCAAAAACGATGCCTATTACCAGTTGAACCGAAGAGAGCAGGTCGTTGTCTTCAGACTTCGCACTGGCCACAATAGACTGAGGTACCACCTATTCAACAAATTGAAGATAGGGTGTACCGACGAATGCCCGTGCGGTACTGGTAAAATGACCACTGAACATCTGCTGCAGAACTGCCCGACATACGGGGATCAGAGAGAGCAGATGTAGCCATTGCCAGTGGAACTGCAAGACAAGCTCTATGGTAGTGGCGAGAGTCTCAGGATGACCGCCGCTTTTTTCGAAAAAATAATGGTTACTGTCTGACTGTGTACGCAGAAGAAGAAGAAGAAGAAGTATAGACTAGCAGAAAGAACATTAGAGCAGGGTGCCATGCCCCCCCCCCCCCCTCAAGCAGCAATCCGAGCAATCTCAGCTTCACTATAGTGATATCCCTAGTCCAACATAGGATGAGTTGTATTCTTTCACTCTGGTTACATTTAAACCTTTCATGCCATGAGCTTGGCAGTGTTAAGGACGTTCAGCCCATAATCAATGACTGATAAAACCAACTTTGACCTCTAATGAATCTGGTCTTGGATGATTTTTACATGTGATGAATTCATTAAAACATCATTTGTTACCTGCCCTCCACTGCAGCTTCAGTGAAACCAGCCACATAATGAGAATATGATTGCAAATTAATAATTTCTGCTTCCGTGAGATGAACAAATGGAAATACAATGTTCCAATTTTGTCTATGCCATGCAAATGCAGGGATTGATCTGGAGAAAAAAAAAAGAAACGGATAGGTAAGAAAAATATTAGTAAATGAATATAATACATATATCGGTTAACATCCTCTATAAGCGATTGTCCTAAAGCACTGGAGTATTAATAAGCAGGAAATCCTTCTCCCAGCTACATCCAGCTCATACCAGAGCTGGGACCTGCACAGGGGCATCTGCCCCTGTAGAAGTACAGGCCGACTAAGAACTAAGAACATATATGCACCTTAGAGACACGCTAGGAGATAGAGTGAGAAATTAAGTAATATGAACAAAGTGAACAAGGTTGTCAAAGAACTGGTAACACCAAGACAAGGCAGGAACTTTATGATCCAGGATAAAAGAGGCAAGTGCCTTATTGAGGAAAATGACGATGGACAGAGTACTGTTCCGAGTTATATAACTATGAGGGATGAAACGAACCTGAGAAAACAATCCCTCCAACATTAACAACTATAGAGGATAACCAACTGATAACAAAGGAAAAGGTAACTGCAGCGGTAAAGACACTGAGAAGAGGGAAGGCGGCCGGCGTGGACAATATACCAGCAGAGCACTTACAGGTAGGTGGAGAGGTAGTGGTGGAAGACCTGACACACATCTGCAACAAAATATGGGTGACAGGAAACTGGCCGGACTTATGGACAAAATCAATGGTAATACCATTTCATAAGTTCAGAAACCTAAAGCTGTGCCAAAATTACAGAACAATAAGCCTCATCAGCTGCCACCCTAGCAAGGTCATATTTGGATTAATCCTCGACCGATTGAAACCTCAAGCAGAGAACATCATTGCCGAGGAACAAGCAGGGTTCAGACAGGGAAGAAGCACTACAGAACAAATATTTAATTTAAGGCTGCTTAGCGAGAAATATCTAGAACAGCAGCAAAAACTGTATCATGTGTTTGTTGATTTTAAGAAGGCGTTTGATTGGGTATGGCATAAAACGCTATGGGCAACCATGAGGATGTATAAAATGAACGGAAATATTATTAAGGTCCTTGAACACCTGTATGACAAGGCGTCCAGCGCAGCTGTTGTGAATGGGAGACAAGGGAACTGGTTTCGCACATCAGTTGGTGTGATACAGGAGTGTACACTCTCTCTCCAACTCTTTTCAATATATTCCTTTAGGAAATTATGAGTGAGGCACTTGGAGGTCACGTTGGTACTGTCAAGATAGGGGGCCGAACGATTACCAACCTTCGTTTTACAGACGATATCGACGGGTTCAGAAGCAGAAATCCAGGAATGGGTTAGAAGACTCGATGAAACAACTCTTGACAGGTGGAGAGCTCTTGACAGCTCTTGAGATAAACGCTGGAAAGACAAAATTAATTACCAACAACGCTGATGGCTTCAACAGCAGGATAAAAGCTAATGGTCAGGAACTCGAGGTGGTTGACCGTTTTAAATATCTAGGGTCGATTGTCAGTGCTGATGGATCAAAATGTGAGGTGTTGGTCAAAATTGCACAAACAAAAGTGCCGCTTGCACGGCTTAACAAAATCTGGCAAGATAACCTGTTAGCATTATGCACGAAAATCAGATTAATGCGTACACTGATCCTGTTAATATTTCTCTGTGCTTGTGAGACATGGACAGTTACAGCTGACCTTCGGCGAAGGATACATGCCTTGGAGATGAGATGTTTCCGAAGACTTTTAAACGTCACGTACAAAGATTGAGTTACAAATGAGGAAATACGATATAGAATTACAACAGCAAAAAGGCCTTTTGAAGACCTCTTGGCAACTATCAAAAGAAGGAAACTCACTTGGTACGGTCACATATCGAGATCAAATCGTCTTGCAAATACGATCCTCCACGGAAAGGTGCAAGGTAGACGACGAAGAGTCCGTCCCCAACAGAGGTGGGAGGACAATATAAAAGAATGGACCAATCTCCGACCAGAAGAGGCACAGGCAGTAGCTGCTGACAGAGAAGGGTGGCATGGTGTTGTGAGGATGTCTTCATGTGTGCCCGAACGACTTCACCGGTTACCGGATTACCTGACCTGAACAAAGTGAGAAGAATTCTAGGTATGGTAGAAAGACAGATATAAAATATCTACACCAGGTAGATTGAATTCAGAGCAACAGGAAGGCCAAGAAGATGAATTTACAGTTTTAAAGAAACAACAAAAACATGGATTGAAAATAACCGGCATCTAACAATATAAATGACAAATTAGAATTTCTTTTTAGATTTTATCTTGGAGGAACGGGGGGAGGGGTATTTAGTGGCCTAACTGTAGAAGGCATTTAGAGAGAAACAGGGTCCTGATTTTAGATAGTTTTAATATGACACTACATAAAAGAATCCTGACCACATATATCTGGTCTGTGGCATTGTAACATGAACAATAAATAAAAGAAAGGAGAAATCAAGGCTTTTGACATGTGGTTACCAAAAAATGAATATAGTGAGCTGGACAGAGAAAAAAAAAGGGTGCTGGTGGAAGTGAGAGAGGATAGAGAGTTGCTACAAAAGAAATCAAAATGACTGGCCTGGCAGAACAGCCTATATCATGAAGGTCCAGTTAAGAAAGTCTTGGAAACCCAACACAGGGACAGAGAAGAAGGGATAGACCAAGAAATATCTGTGTGACTCAAGCATGCAGAGAAATGATGGTGAAGATATGCTGAGTTGAAGACTGCCGCAGATGACAAGCTGAAATGGAAAGACAGAATCCTGAGCTTGCAAACCAGCCCCAGGACTGAATGATGATGCTTTTACTGTAGAAATTTTAAATAATTGAAATTTGTCACTTAATACTCATTGTATGCATACAATATTTTTATCTTATTAACATATAATAATTACTTTATTACAAGGGTTGTTCAGAAAGTAATGCCCCACAATTTTGTTTCTAAAACTATTTATTCACAATGTATGAAATTTATGCACAGGTATACCTGAATGTTACCTTTACATGTGCTATTTTTCCACATAATCTCCACCCACTTCTTTGACCTTATGCTAGTGCAAACAATGCATGCATTTTCTGTACCAGCTCGTTTTCTGTTCACATAGCCATGTTCTTCTGCCGTCTGTTGTCAATTGTGAGAATTCATGGAATTTATCTTGCATACATCTTCATCGATTTCAAAAAGGCGTTCTTCAGAGTATAGCATGCGGTGCTATGGACAACCGTGAAGCATTGCAAGATCAATAGTAATATTGTGAAGGTAATTGAGAACATTTATGAGAACGCGTCAAGTGCAGTTTCTGTAAACGGAATACTAGGCAAATGGTTCCGCACGTCTGTTGGGGTGAGACAGGGTTGTATACTCTCTCCAACACTCTTTAATGTATTCTTGGAAAGAATAATGGAGGCGGCGCTGGAGGGACATGTTGGTATGGTCAGAATAGGTGACAAGACGATTACATACCTACGATTTGGAGATGATATAGATGGTCTGGCAAGCACGGAAACGGAATTCCAAGAGCTGATTGGTAGATTGGACAGAGCGGCGCAGAGCTATGGCATGGAGATAAATGCAGAGAAAACAAAGCTGATGACTAATAACACAGAAGGGTTTACATCTGTGATAAAAGCAAATGGTCAGGAACTCGAAGTTGTACACCGGTTCAAGTATCTGGGATGACTGATCAGTTATGAGGGCTCGCAGCCTGAGATAATTGCCAGAATAGCATAGACAACAGCACGCTTATGCGTTTGAAACCCATATTGTAGGATAAGCGGCTCGCCCTCATCATAAAAGTTAGACTAATGTGCTAATTGGTGCTATCAATATTTGTGTATGACTATGAGACTTGGACCATTACTGCGGATATCCAGTGCAGAATACATGCAATGGAAATGAGGTGCTTTAGAAGACTCTTAAATCTTACATATAAGGATCGTGTCACGAACGTAGAAATACGAGGAAGAGTGGAAAACGCAATTGGGCCTTTTGATGATCTGTTCACGGCTATCAAAAGGTGAAAGATGGCTTGGTATGGGCATGTCCCGAGGTCCAGTGGAATTACAAATTCGATACTGCATGGTTCCTTACCAGGAAAGAGAGGGTGGGGATGTCCAAGGAAGAGATGGGCAGACAACATCACTGAGGGGTCAAACCTTCATCCCAGTGAGGCACGACTGGTGGCAGCAGAAAGAGAGAAATGGCATGGTATTGTGGGAGTGTCTTAAAGTGTACCACAACGACCTGATGGGTTACGGGATGAACTGAACTGAAAATCTTAAAATATCCAAGATTGTAGAAAATTTTCATCACACTTCCAATTCTGACTGAAAGTTGTCAATATCTGATGCAATGGTCCTCACAAGAAATGGAATCAGCTCTACAACATGTCTGGGCTGGTGGCTGTGGAATAACGCCCAGACTGCGGAGGATCATGCAGCTTCCTCTCTCCACTTTCTGAAGCTGTAACTTTCTTAACCTTGCATCCAACGTTGTTCCCATCGACTGCACAGTTTCCATACACGCAAACATTTATGAATGTTCCCCACACTTTCTTCCTCTGCCACCAAGAATACAATTACAGTTCATGATTTGCGTTTTGCATACAGACACCATTTTACTACCAACAGACTACAATGTTGTTCATCCATCACGAGTGATCAAGTGTTTTCTTTTTTCGTTCAACCAGTCCTTTCATCTGAGTCGGGGTTGTGGATGGGTCCTTTCATCTGAGTCGTGGTTGTGGATGGGTGCAAAGATGGCTCACGAGTCCGATATAGGATCTGCATAATCGCAGGAAGTGAGGGCATGGAAAGTTTGGTTCCCGATATTATTTCACTGGCTTTTCTGATGTCTGTGGTGTTCTGCTGCAGCCTTTTTAGAAGCCTCGCATGATGCTGCTCCTCTGCGGAGAGCTATGCGTGAGGTTGTGGGGTCTTGCGCAGCATCTTCAAATGTTTCATTTATTCTGCTGAAGGCCTTCAGAGACGTTTTAAGCGTGTCTTTACAGCATTTTTTTTTGGCCCTTCTGCATCTCACCATAGAAGATTATATTTGGTAACTGATAGTCTGACATTCAAACCACATGACTAGCTCAACAAATCTGTGAGTGCATCATGATGGTATCAATGCTAGGGATACCAGCTCACTCAAGAATAGCAGTATATGTAATCCTATTTTGTCATTTGATATTCATCACCTTCCTGAGACAAAGTGTGAGAAAATAATTCAGGTTCTTCACGTGATGCCTGTATACAGTTAATTTTTCATCTGCATATAGCAACACTGAGGCTATCATTGCTCTGTACACCTTCAGCTTCGTCTGGAGGCTAATGCCATTTCGCTGCTAGATGTTTGAGTGTAGTTTGCCAAATGTGGCGCTGGTCTTGGCGATTCTAACGTCATCTCTTTATCCATGACTACGTTCTGAGATAGTGTACTACTGAGGTATGTGAATCTATTCACAACCTTCTTGATGATTGACTCAGCATACGTTTTGCCAGGAACTAGTTGGTACATTATTTCAGTTTTCTCTGTATTGATGGTGTCCAAAATTGAAACATGCTACGGAGAAATTATCTACATTTTTCTGCAGTTCAGCCTCCTATGCAGCATTCAGAGCACAGTCATCAGCAAACAGAAGATCTGTCTTGACATTAGTTTTTGCTTGAAGACTCCTTAAGTTGAACAGCTGGCCATCAATACAATATCTTATGTCAATTCCTATGGTCCTGTCTCTGAAAGCATCAGTCAGCATTGCAGAGAATAGTATGCTGAACAAAGTTGGTACAAGCACACGCCTGTTTAACGCCATTTGTTACTGGAAAGGATTTTGATATAACACCATTTTCCTGACCTCTAGCCTGCATTCCATCATGCAGTTGCTGTACTACATTGATAAACTTCATTGGACAGCCATACTTTGTCAGGATTTTCCATAAGCCTTCTCTGTATAGCCAACACTAGAAGACTGCGATTACGTAGATGTACACTGTTAACAGTTTTGAAACCTATAAATGTTCATTTTCCTATCTTCATTGTGGATTTTGTTTTTAAATACAAGGCATTACTTTATGATCAACCATTGCATATAAATTTAACATCTTGAGATAAAAGATACAAATTTAATTTTAAAACACCAGCAAATTGCAAGTATCTACTAACCTTGTATAATCCAGTAAATTACCCAATGAATGTGGTGGAAAATAAATAACAATTCGTTTTTTCAGCAAAACAGCAGTGTAGAGCAGAATTGTTTCAACTCCAAATGTGTGAATAATATCTGTGTGGGTTTCAAAGTTAAACATTATATTAAAGCACATATGCGCCAAGTCATTAAAAGCAGAAAAGCATTGAAATATAGACAAAAAGATGATGATGTACCGGGAACAATTTTCAACATATTATGAAAGCTGAAATAAAACAAGATCTACAACTAATAGACACTAAGCAAAGAAAGTGAATAAATAGGATTAAAGCTGAAGGACACCCTTTACTTTTTACATCTGAATATATTCTTAAAACCAAAAACAATAGAAATGTTATATTAAATGTAAGTTAAGCTAGAATGAAAGAATTACAACAAACGAACAAATTCTGATACTTTAGAACCTACAAACAAGAATGTGCAAGAAATAAAAACAGAATTGTACAAGCTAAAATTGGCTTCCTGAAAATATATTTAAAAATCCATGAAAATTTTAAAAATCCCTAGTAATGACAGTAAGGAGGAGTTTTGCAGTGCTGCTAAGAAACACTAATATTTCCTAGATGCAAATCTTAAACAATGAATATATATATATATATATATATATATATATATATAGATAAAACTGAAAGTCTGTTTCCCCGATGTTTAATATGTTTATTCTTTGTGCAATATTAAACCGTTCCACCGATAAGAACCAAATTTGGCATAGTTACCTTTTGTTACGCTTACGACATTACTGGCTATTTTTAAAAAGATATATAACTAATATTTTATATGATTTTGTTAAACATTTATAAAGGCAGCACAGAGAAATATGAATGGTGACCCCATTTTCTTGGTCGGACATCAGATGAATATGTGTTAATAATATGTTCAAATCCACTACTGAACTTTGAGTTTGATGTAATTATAGGTCAATAAACAAGAATTGCATAATAAAGTTAAAATAGAACTAAAAATGAACTGAAAGTTCATTAGATATATTAATTATGAACCCCCAAATTAGGTAACTCTGCTACTTCTACATAAAATATATTAAAAGATAATAGATAGCCATTCAAAAAAAAAATTACAATTTTGAACAGTGTGGACATGCTTAAAAAAATAGGCAATGAAATCCTTGAATCAATGATACGAAATCACAAAAGGTTTATCTATTTTCAATCCACTTATGTCGTTAGACGTTGTGGGGAGGTGTGACCTCCTTTGTTTCATATTTTGTTGGCAGGTGAAAATCCACTAGTGACTTGCCAGGTCAATCCCAGCATCTGTTAACCCTGGACTATACGATCGCCTATTTTTGAGACTGGTGGAGGTGGAAGCGTAAATTAGAGCAAGGTAGACCAGCAGCCTGTCAGGCCCCATCTAAGCCGCTCCGCTAACCACATAACCAAGACCTGAAGTTATAGCCACATAGTCCCCTTTTCTGCGACATAATCTCTGTGAGGCGAATATCCCTAGAATAATTTGAGCAGATTTTTAACTTGAATTTTGTCCGAGCAGCGGCCGTTAGGCCGACTCTTTTAGATTTCCGACACCTAAGGTATTTTTAACGTGCGCACCACTGCACACAGGTGTCTTATCTCACTACTCAGAAATCAGGGGAAATATTTACCGGATGATCCACGTAAAAAATGCTGGTCTCCACCGTGATTTTAACCTGCGACCTCCAGTGCCCAAGGCGAACACCTTACCTCGAGACTAAATTTATAATTATCAAGAAAGGTAAAGAGGAAAAAATCTGGAATGACATCAAAGTGACTAAGAAAAAGATCATGATTATAAAGAAAAATAATAAAAAAAGAGTAACTAAATGTACTTCAGATATAAAGAACATTTAACTTAATTCTTTTTAATTTTATTTGAAAAAGACATAAGACTACATTATCAAAGGCAAATCATGAACATGTACTGAATAAATTATCATTTAAAAAAATGTTTATATATACATATTTAAAAAGTCTTGAAAGTAAGAGCAGTCTATAGTTCCATACACTTGAACTTAATCAGTTATGAAAACAGTGTAATTTCTAAAAAAAAATACTCTAGAAACAACAACATTCAATTTAGTCCTATTAATAATAATAGCCTTCCATCGCAAGCAATGATGACAACAGCAATCAGACATGTTGTGTTGCACCTCACTAGTGAGTTCGGAAGTGGCTGTATAGTCCAATTCTGGCACGTAAAATCATTCCACATACGTAGCATTTAATATCAGAATTGGACAATGTGAGTGTCAGTTGTTTTGTCTTTTCGCAAAGTGCATTTTTTCTGTGTTTCAGAGGCCCGGCGTGCTGCCCAGATAAGTGAATTTATCTACGACGTTCAGCATCTGCCCGCTGACCGTAGTCTTTGGTTTTTTGCATGGCATGCTTGGTGCTGGTTGGTTCATGACCTCTGTTTTCTTGGTATTTATGGTCAGGCCAAAATTTGTGCATGCTGAAGAGAGCCAGTCCATTCCCACCTTCATGTTCAGAGCGCAGTCACCAGCAAAGACAAGTTTCTCTGATTATGTCAACAGCCACTTTGGTTTTGGCCTTCATTCTTCTGGGATTAAGTAGCTTGCCATCCATGTGGTACTTTATGGGTATGTCAAGCTCCAGCGATCTGAAGGCGTCTGTCATCGTTGCAGCAAACATCATGCTGAAAAGGGTCGGAGTGAGTACGCATCTTTGTTTTACTCCGTTTGTTACTTGAAAAGTTTTAGAGGTCATATTTCATATCCATAGTTCATGTTTCTGGTGTCCAATACACTAGTACAAATGCCTTTGTGTAGTTGTTTCACCATAATTATGAACTTGTTGGGGCAGATAAACTTAGACATAATTATCCACAGCCCTCCTCTGTTTACTGTATCAAATGCCTTTGTCAAATCAATAAATGTTGTGTACAGGGCCTGGTTTTGTTTTCGACACTTCTCTTGTAATTGGCGAGCGGCAAAGATGATGTTCACTGTTCCTTTTCCAGCTTTGAATCCACATTGGCTTTCTGGGAGGTGGTAGCTTTGTTCAAGGTGTTTGTTGAGCCGATTGAGCAGTAAGTGCGCTAGGATCTTGCCTGCTACGGAGAGTAGTGATATAATAGGATCGCAATATAAATCAATATATATACACATCGATATATGCTAAGCAAATCCTACCAGACCTTTACAGTGGCAGTTTGCTTCTTGTAAAGGTTTCTGAGTATTCCTGTGTTTTTTCCATCAATATCTATATCTTCATTACTTCTTTGTTTATCCTCAGATGAAGGTCTGAGTTTCTCTTACAAAAGCCACCATTGTTTCTAATGCTGTTTAATCTCAGTATAGCTTTTATCTCTCAAGTGTTTTGCAAGGCCAGTATTGTTCTCTCTTCCTGAGTGAAAATGCTTTGTAGGATGTGCTCCAAGGTCATGGCATTCCAAGGTCATGGCATGCTCTCATGGCATAAAAATTTGTCTACCTCGGAAGCACACTGTCGAGATCAGTGACTATTGCTGATGAGCTGGCTAATAGAATAGCAAAGGCCAGCTCAGCTTTTGACCGAATGCGCTCAGTCTGGGAATGTCAAGGAATCAGCATAATGACTAAGTTAAAGGTCTACCGTGCTGCCATTGTCCCCAGCCTGCTCTATGTGTATGAGTGCTGGACTGTCTATGCTGGTGACGCCGGGAAGCTAAATCATTTTCACATAAACTGTCTGAGACAGATATTGCATTTTCACTGGCAGGATCATATAACAGATACTGAAGTGCTGTCCAGAGCCAACATGCAAAGTATTCATGCACTTCTGCAAAAATTCCAATTGTGATGGGCTGGCCACCTTGCCCGAATGTCAGATGAAAGGCTTCTAAAGAGGCTCCTGTATAGCGAACTGAGTAAAAGAGAACGATCACAAGGACGTCCAAAAAAGCGTTTCAGCGACAGCCTGAAAGAGTCCCTTAAGTGCTGTCAAATAGACATTAACACCTGGCAGAACCTGGCTCACAATCACTCAACATAGAAGAGCACGCCGCTCACGGACGGCATTGAACTCAACGAGGGTTTCCATATCCAGGCAGCTCAGGATAGATGTGCAATCAGGAAGTCAAGAGGTGAGAAAATTTCAGAGACAACTGCTGATTACGTTTGCCAGTCGTGCCATAGACTCAAATTGGCTTGATCAGTCACAAGTGCACACACAAACTCAAGGTTGCAATATGACATGTGCTGATGTTGGTGGTCCTCATTGATGACAATGGATGAATTATTATTATTATACTATTTTTAAATGGATATGGTTATCTTCTTTCTTCATTACCTTAATTAGTTTCTAATGCTGGACTCTGTCAAAATCCTTTTCATATTCAATAATGCACATATAAATGTTGCTTTGTACTTCAATATATTTTCTGCTGTATTTTTTTTTTTTTTTTGCGTTTGCCTTATTTCTCTATTCCCCAAGGCGGTGTGCGTTGCACTACGGTTTTTATTTTGCACATGTCAGCTCAGTGCATCCGACTTCGGCATGCATGTTATGTAAGGGTCTGCTTTCTCCTGCATTTTCTAAGGGTTTGCTTCTCCGGAGTAATGGCCGGTGCTGTGATGGGGATTGAACCCAGCACCATCAAATTGGGAGCTGTGTCACTTAAACACTAGTCCACGCCGTCCCCACTCACATGAACTGCTAAGTGAACAAATTCAATTGACTCTAACATTTCAAAGTTCTGCAAATATTAAACCACCCTGGTCTAGGAACAATACACAAAATATTTGCAAATTGGTATTCTTGTAAGGCTGCCATAAATACAGGATATAAATCCTATAAATCAATGACAAAGCAATGTTCAACCTGTCTGCATCTTTTGGATTGCAACGCTCAAACTTCTATGCAGATCAAAGCAAAATTAGAAAAATTATCTTTCTTTTTATGTTTGTGGATCGAGAGAAAGCTTTTGTTCATTACAAATGTAGACCGCAATTGCAAAACAGCCAACCCAAATGAAGGTAGCAACTTTGGTGAACTCTTAAATTAACTTCTTTTCGCTGACAATCATGCAGTCATAGCAACTTCAGAATTACAATTGCAACTACATATTTGATAAACTAAATACAACATGTTAAGAACAAGCATTGTAAATGAATGAAGAAAAACTGAGGTCGCAAAAATATCTAGAATAGCCGTGAAAAAAAAGAAAATCAAACAAGGGAAAGATTTCACAAAGGAAGAATTACAGCGAGAATCCAATAAAGATGCAATAAGGCAAATTAGATCATTGGACAATTAACTCCAATACTTAATTGCAAGCGCATAACAATAACTACTAAAAGAGTTTTATAGAACACGATTTTCGTCCCGACACAAGTCCCAACCAAAGCTTAGACAGCATTAACAATTCATATTCTACTATTATAATTGATTGCAACACAAAAATAGTACCATAAAAATTACTCCAAGATAGAGATCGTAAGTTTTTCTTGACAGTGGAATATTCTTCTTCTTCGTTCGTTCTCAATCTCCCACTACCAAACACTGAAAGGGTAAGTAGCAGAATGTAGTCCAGAGAACAGAATGCGTTGTGTTGTAGTTTACAGCTTGGCTGCGACCTTTCGGTCCAACACATCCAACTTCAGCAAGCATTTTTTGAGTACCGGGTTAGCATTTCCTCTTCGATCCCTTCTCCTAAGCCAGTCTGCCCTACTGCAGCCTGTTATCCAGGATCACCGCGTGGAGGTGTAGAAGGGTCTTGGCAGCTATGGTTCGTTGTCCCTGACGCTAACAGTCAGCTATGGGTCGCTGACCAGTGGAATATTCAATGCCAAACAAAATCATTTTGTGATACAATATGACAAACAGATCCTAAACAATAACAGTGATTGCACCTTTTATGTAGCTATTAGAATAAGCTTGTTGATTGCTGTAGTCACTTATACAGAATTTTCCATTTTCATCACTTCTACATGTGCCATGTGTAGCCACTGAAAGGTATGTCTCCAAGATATCTGCAGCATTTGCAGTTTTTGTGTACTGCTCACTAAAAACTCTACATAGCGTTGCATATTTCTCAGGATTGAAATCTCTGCTTATCAGTACTACGGCAAACTGAATAACCTAGAAATAAAGAACATACATATAAGTTTCTTTTTTTTTTTTAGTCTTGTCAGACAAAGCCAAAGAATACAAATTTGTGGATAAAAAAAGATTAGATAAAATGTTTGTTTGTATTGCTCATATCCATAGCTCTTTCAATAATAACATTAATACAATATCAAAGAATGTGACTGAAAAATGTATCTGAATGTGTATTATATTTTAAAAATAATCATCATGAAGTCAGTTTCATTGTATTATGTGTGTGATCATGTTTCTTTATAAATACTGGTGCCTGCTGTTATTACAAACTTATGCTTACATTTTCTTTCCAATTTTTATCACAGCAATATGTTCTGTTTCTTTTTTAAAAACATGAGCAATAAATGTAAACTTTTTCTAGATTCTTTTGTATGTTTGCATTTGCAATCAATCAATTAAAAACATGTTGGCTCTCTGCATAGCACTAGGCCCTTATGAATACAAAGTCTTCCTATCAAGAGCCAGTTCTGTATATGTCATGCCGCTGCCTTGACATTGACACGCAGTTCCTTATTTCATGAGTGCCTCGGTCTTCCACTATTTCTCGTGCCTTGTGGATTCCAGAACAGAGATTGTCTGGTAATGTAATCAACTGGTTTCCATAATGCGTGGCCTATCCGTCACCTCTTTTGTATTTCATGTTCCACTAGTATTTGTTCTGTTTTTCCCATCAGTTCTATGTTGGTTATCTTGTCATACAATGTCCACCCTTGTATTCTGCGAAGGCAATCATTTATGAAAGTCTATACCTTTTTTGTAAGTACCTGTGTTGTGCTCCATATTTAAGATACAATAGAACGCATTTTGCGTTGAAGATTTTTATTTTGGTGGCAGTTTTTTGTTTTTTACTTCCACAACGCCCCCAATACAATGAAAACTCTTTTCACTTTCTGTATTCGTAACTGAACATAGTTTTCTGTTCCTCCTAATATGTATATTTTGCTGTGTTTTATTTCTGTGTATTTTCAGTCCCAATTGTAGTGACTTCTATTTAGTATATATATCTTATTTTGCATTTGGCTATGGATGTGGGATAGAACAGCCAAATTATCGGCAAAGTCGAAATTATCAAGTTGTCTCATCAGTGTCCATTTAATATCGTTGCTTGACAGTAACGTTGACTTCATAGTCCAGCCAAAGGTCACCACAATAAGAGTAATGGTGATAGTAGACAGCCCTGTCGAGCCCTCGTTCTTATTTCAAAATGCTGACCCTCATGCAGCACTCAATATTTCATAGCCTCATATGTTTTCTGGATTATACAACTTGTATTAGAGAACTACGGGGGCACTCCTGAAATCATATAATAAGTGGCGAGTTCCATTCCACACTTTGTTAAATTATTATTCTCAGTATTGGTACCTGGTCTATACAAGACCTATTTGTCGAAAGTCAGCCTGCTCATCCCTTAACTGGTCATCTATGGCCTATTTTAATCTCTAGAAAGATCCTGTTCAAAGCTTTCCCAGATACAGATAATAACATTATTCCTCTACAATTGGTACAGTGCTGTAAATCTCCCTCCTTTGACAACTTTATTACATAGTGTTCTTTCCAGTCTTCCAGTATTTCTTTCCTCTCACAAACTTTACCAAGTAGCTTGTATAATATTGTTGTTGAAGTTTCAATGTTCGCTTTGATCGTTTCCGCTGAGATATCTTCTGGACCGGTCACTTTGTCATCTTTCAGAAATTGTATAGCTTTAATTCTTCTGCGATCAATCTCTCACAATTTACCTGCAGTTCTGAATCCGGTGACTGAAAGTCAGGGGAATCTTGTGCAGTTGGACGCTTTAAAAGTTCTGCAAAACATTCGGTGTTCAGTCTATCTCTTTGTTTGCTCATTGGTGTTGCTAATCAACTACCTTGCCTTATCTTTGATAAAGTCATTTACATGCTTATATCTGCGTGTTAGTTTTTTTGTGCTGTTGTATAGGTCTTTCATATTTACTTTTGCAACCTCTCTCACTAATTCACCAATATATTGCTTCTGATGTTCTTCTCTACTTTTTTGTTAGTTTCAGCATTTATTTCATGATCCAAGCCGTGAGCATTTTCATTCTGACATCCACTTAGATATACTTTCTTAATTTTTCGATTTTTTTTAAGCACGTACAGGGAATTCTTTTTATACAACTAAGGAAAAATATATCTAACATTATTTTAAGTTTCATTTCACCACAGAAGATAGATGCGCATCACAGGCTGCGCTCATGTCTACCGGTGTTTGTACTTTCACTTGTTTCCAAATCTTCTATAGGATTATAATTTACTCCATCAGTTGGCTTGCTGAATTACTGTTCTGAGAAAGTGTTTGTGTGTTTTCATCTGATGTATTGTGCAGGTCACATTTTATCTAGCTGATCGCTAAGATAGGGAAGCCTAGGGCAGGTCAAAGATGGCAACGGTTAGATGAGTATCATCCAGTGCTCAGATCTCAGAAAAGGGTACTAAACACGATACACCAAGGACTTTCTCCTCAGTATGATGGGGCTCCCCTCTCAGCCCACACCAGATTCCCTTCATAACCGCCCCTTTCTACGCATCTTCAGTCCTGTGAGAATCACAACATCCGGCAAGAGGACAAATTTCAGAGGACATGGGGGGGAGGGGGGGTTGGGGTCTGTGTGTGTGTGTCAAACACGGACGCCGGCCTGACACACAGGGCTGCTGGAGACGAGGAAGAGGCCATCCCCGCACAGTATAGCCCCATAGCAGTGGGTCATGGATGTGGCCGATTGACGCACAGACCTCAGACGCCTAAGTGAATATTATAATTTTTTCATCAATATTTACAGCAATAAATGTAACAGGGTTATAAGTCAGGGAGTAGTATGTAACAGGTTCATCTGTTGGGAAGCATAGGGGTTAGAGCAGCTTAATCTCTGGAGCTAAAATTAGTTGGGACAGTGATAGAATGTCTCATTCAGACAGGCATAGTTTAGTTAGAGTCCTGCATTGTCTCTGGTTAGCGAGATCGGCATGAATAATGAATTTTTAAAAATTATGGGGGCATAGTCTGGCACTTTTTGGTCGTAGTATCCAGAGTATGGATGGGAGAGTTAGACAACAATTAATCGGACGTCAGGCTGTCACATTTAGAATGACAAGTACCCATATGAGTCAATAGGATTCTAAAGGAGAGTAGCTGAATAAGATTGATTGCTGACCAGCCAACTGGGAAGGAAGAGAGGACCTAGTGACTACTGTTATCTTTGTTTAAGCTGAGCTAAAAGGGGCTATAAAAGTAGAAGACTAAAAAGCTGGACGGAGAGGTTATCCCACTATATATCATGGGCAAAGTACTACAGCCTACGAATGGTAAACTCCCTGTAGGCGATATGAGAAGCAACTCTATACACTTCAAGTGACACTCTGTTGGCACAAATACTGTTGACTCTACAAGCCCTGGAGTGGTGCTGGAAAGAACATTTGAGAACTCTCTTGGTAGATTCTAGATGCCCTTGAGTGGTGGTGCTGGAAATGAAAACTGTAGATTTCACCTATCCTGGAACGGTGATGTTGGAAAAAACAGTTTGAGAATTCTGTCGCAAAGAATACTGTAGATTTCACAAGCGCCCTGGCGTGGCATGGCGATGCTGGAAAAAACAGTTTGAGAACTCTGTCTGTTCGAATACTGAAGATTCTACATGCCTTGGAGTAGTGGTGCTGGAAAGAACAGTTTGAGAACTCTGTTGGTATGAATGATTCAGGCCAGGCAGGTGAAATTTAGCTCAGAAGAGTGTAAACCTTAATCCTCAGGGAGCACATCCTCAAGCCTGGAAGGAGCTTATGTTACACTGCGCAGGACCAACAACAGCCAGAGATCAACTTCATCGCCAACTGCCAGAGGGCACAAGTGACTACTAAGTAGATAGAAAGTTAATCAGGGTAGAACAAGACTGCATCTCCCTAACATAGTTAATCAGGGTAGAACAAGACTGCATCTCCCTAACATAGTTAATCAGGGTAGAACAAGACTGCATCTCCCTAACATAGTCAATCAGGGTAGAACAAGACTGCATCTCCCTAACATAGTTAATCAGGGTAGAACAAGACTGCATCTCCCTAACATAGTTAATCAGGGTAGAACAAGACTGCATCTCCCTAACATAGTTAATCAGGGTAGAACAAGACTGCATCTCCCTAACATAGTTAATCAGGGTAGAACAAGACTGCATCTCCCTAACATAGTTAATCAGGGTAGAACAAGACTGCATCTCCCTAACATAGTCAATCAGGGTAGAACAAGACTGCATCTCCCTAACATAGTTAATCAGGGTAGAACAAGACTGCATCTCCCTAACATAGTTAATCAGGGTAGAACAAGACTGCATCTCCCTAACAACCAAGAACCTTCTTGATCAGCGCCGCAAAATGGACAGAACACCAGCAAACATCAAGGTGTTCAATACGTTGAGCAAACCTGATTGATTAAGACATCGCCGCATGGGCTGGGCAGCCTTCTCGTCCATTAACAAGGTCCTGGACAGTTGCAAAGACCAGAACCTACATGCCTATCTCTTCAATTCAACTGTGCTCCCTGCGATGTGCTATGGTGCTGAGACACAGACACTAACAAAATCACTGGAGGACAAATTGAGAATGACTCAGGCCTCTTTTGAGAGAAGCTTGGTCAGAATCACTCTTCAGAACCACCCTATGCAAAATCTCTACAATTCTAACACACAATGATTGTCCTTGGTGAATGATGCGGTAATCTATGCAGACACGTCAATACACAGATGGGTAGGTGTTGCGACGAAATGATGAACCACGGCAACAACAATTTGGTGCAACCAGGCTAAAAAGCGGCCACAATGAAGACCTCCAATGCGTTGGCCAGACTCTCTTGCAGTACACAATAACATCCAAGACGCCTCCAGAGGAGGGCTTAATATGCACTGGACTTTCATGGCCCAAGAAAAGGTCTGCTGGAGACCAAGTTGGGACCTGCAGCTACGCTGAGGAATGAGTCATCAAGATCATAATAAAGATATTCAAATGACAGTGGAAATGCCATGACTCATCGATCGGTGGAGTATCAATAAATAATCTCAGATATGTAGATAACAAAATGCTGTTGGTTGAAAGTGAACAATAACTACAAAAATTGAAGATTCAGTAAAGTTCGTAAAGCGATCTCAGTCCCGCCAGGCGAAGCGATAGCGCGGGCTTGCGGAAAACGCTCGCTCGCCTTTCCCCGTAGAGCTATTGGGGTGCGGTTTGTTTTGGCGTCTCCTCCACTGAGGTGCGCTTCTCTGGTCCGTATCAGGCAACGTTGTCAGTCCGTGGTGATTTATCTAAGGCTTATAGCAGAGCTCGACAGTTCGTCTCGCTGGTGGTCAGACTCTCGCAAAGGGCTTGTGACCGGCAAATGGAAAGCAGGAATCATACCTCAAGGCCCTGTGTTCCCCCGGGGACCAACCCTCGGGAGAAGGGCAGGCCGGCAGGCCAAATTGTCTCTAGCTAGTCCCAGTGAAATTCATCGCCGAGGTCGTTGGGATCCGTTCTGCACAGAGCGCTGCCATCCCTCCTCGAGCGAGCCCGGTCGGTCGATCGGTCGTCTGGTGCGTGTAGGGGCCCTTGTCAGGCGGTCCTAGGTCGACGGAGTGAGGGACGGGTGGAACAACCGTCCGTCCGTCCGTTCCGTCAGTCGGTCCCTGCGGCCGTCCCAGTGAGGCTTTTTACACACCAGTCCTCCGCCGACCGACCGGTGTGTGCGCTACGTACGTCTCCGACAGATATCTGGTTGATCCTGCCAGTAGTCATATGCTTGTCTCAAAGATTAAGCCATGCATGTCTAAGTTCACACTGTCTCACGGTGAAACCGCGAATGGCTCATTAAATCAGTCGAGGTTCCTTAGATGACACGATCCTACTTGGATAACTGTGGCAATTCTAGAGCTAATACATGCTTACCAAGCTCCGACCCTCGCGGAAAGAGCGCTTTTATTAGTTCAAAACCAATCGTCGTTTCCCCTCGCGGGGTTGCGGCGTCCCCACTGGTGACTCTGGATAACTTTGTGCTGATCGTATGGCCTCATGTGCCGGCGACGCATCTTTCAAATGTCTGCCCTATCAAATGTCGATGGTACGTGACATGCCTACCATGTTTGTAACGGGTAACGGGGAATCAGGGTTCGATTCCGGAGAGGGAGCATGAGAAACGGCTACCACATCCAAGGAAGGCAGCAGGCACGCAACTTACCCACTCCCGGCAAGGGGAGGTAGTGACGAAAAATAACAATACGGGACTCTTTCGAGGCCCCGTAATTGGAATGAGTACACTTTAAACCCTTTAACGAGGATCTATTGGAGGGCAAGTCTGGTGCCAGCAGCCGCGGTAATTCCAGCTCCAATAGCGTATATTAAAGTTGTTGCAGTTAAAAAGCTCGTAGTTGGATCTCAGGCGCAGGCGGGCGGTCCGGCTCGCGCCGGTTCACTGCCCGTTGTCTCCTGCCCTACCGTCTGCCGGCTCTCTCCCACGGGTGCTCTTCGCTTAGCGTCCTGGGTGGCCGGCGCGTTTACTTTGAAAAAATTAGAGTGTTCAAAGCAGGCCTCGGCTGCCTGAATAATGGTGCATGGAATAATGGAATAGGACCTCGGTTCTATTTTGTTGGTTTTCGGAACTAGAGGTAATTATTAACAGGGACAAACGGGGGCATTCGTATTGCGGCGTTAGAGGTGAAATTCTTGGATCGCCGCAAGACGAACTACTGCGAAAGCATTTGTCAAGAATGTTTTCATTAATCAAGAACGAAAGTCAGAGGCGCGAAGACGATCAGATACCGTCGTAGTTCTGACCATAAACGATGCCGACTAGCGATCCGCAGGAGTTGCTTCGATGACTCTGCTGGCAGCTTCCGGGAAACCAAAGTGTTTGGGTTCCGGGGGAAGTATGGTTGCAAAGCTGAAACTTAAAGGAATTGACGGAAGGGCACCACCAGGAGTGGAGCCTGCGGCTTAATTTGACTCAACACGGGCAACACTGAAATGACTGACATACCGAGACCACTTTCCTTGGGTCTAATATGAAACTGGTGCTGGATTTAGACCCTCAGAAATCTGGGGTAATGCCCTCTGTGGCTCGGTTGGTCTGCATCCAGTGTTTGAAAAAGGAATTGACGGAAGAGCACTATCATGAGTGGAGCCTGCGGCTTAATTTGACTCAAGACGCAAACAATGTAGAACGACTGACAAATCGAGAGCACTTACGTTGGGTCTAATAGTGAACGTGTGCTACGGAAATCCTGCTCAACTCGAGAGGAACCGCAGACATTTGGTTCACGTACCAGGCTGATAAGCCAATGGCGCGAGGCTACCATGTGAGGGATAATGGCCGGACGCTTGTTAGCCGGAATCCCGCCCAAATTCTCAGCACCACTGCAATCGGAGGCTTCGATATGGTCGGGACCTGGGGATCGCGCCTCAACCCTACCAGGTCGAGCCACAGTAAGAGGTCTCTTCCATCCGCTGATCAAAGCGGGCGGATAGCTGCTCGATATTCACCCTATACGGCGATGGGGTGCGAAACCACCAACATAAGACTTAGTTCCTGGTCGGGGTATCGAAAACAGTACAGCAGCCACCTCACTGTGAACTGTCGAGACTTACTCCTTGATCACGAGATATGTCCGCAAACCAGGCGAACAACATCTCCGTGACATTACCAGGCTTATCCCCTGGTTAAATGCACTTCTGCTTCGATATCTACCTCTGTACGCTATCAGCCATACCAATGGACGCAGAAGAGATGCAGACCAGCGGACATTGCACACCTGCCCCACTGTGTCAACATCCCAGGTGGCGGGGAATGCTAGGCGTACCATCCCTGCATAGAAGCCAAGAAAATAAAGGGAGAAAGAGATACCCCACTCACATGCAAATGCTACGTTTCTGGCAGGACGTGACGATCCTGGGGTACAGACACACTGGACTGCCTCTCTTCCGGGTAAACCAGTCCATATCATATATCATCTCACATATCATCATTGCACCCTATAGACACGAGTAGTGAAGACTCGTTAGTCTGGTAAGACAACTTCCATAAGAGAGACAACTGTGATCATAAACAACTGCTGCCTTGCAGATAGGCTGGGGACAGCCAAAGGCTAAGGAGGGCATCCCTACAGTAACGCCTCTTGAAATCGGATGCACGGGGCCTCAAGCCTAACAAAACAGTGCAACGTAAATCGCAGTATGATGACAGTACAACCGATCAGAAAAACGTATGACGCTCATCCTGCGGAGTCCCGCCAGGCAGCGATAGTGCCGGGCCTCACGCCTCGAAGGGGCCCACCCTTGACTACTGGTGGTCACCCACCCATGTGTCGTGGAGTCAAGGCACATGGCTATGGGGCAACTTTTATTGACCAAAAACTCAAGACCCTCAAAATACTACAGTGGAATGCGGAGGGAGTCATTAACAAAAAACTTTCCCTAACACATCACCTGCATGAAGGTAAGATTGACGTGGCATGTATCCAGGAAACGCACCTCAACAATAATCATAAATTCTCAATCAGAGGATACCAGACCTTCCGTCTCGATAGAGAAGGCCACAAAGGAGGGGTCCTGATACTGACCAGAAACTGCATACCGAGTAGCGCTGTACCTGTCAGTCACACTGGACAAGCAGAAATTGTAGGAGTTGACATAATGGCTCAAGAGACGAAGCTCCGCATTTTCAATCTGTACGGACCACCAAATAGAGACCTATCGCTCTCGAGTATGGAGGTCAGAGACTCCAACTGCATAGTAGTTGGAGATTTCAACAGCCACTCGGAGAGATGGGGATACTCTGACACAGACAGCAGAGGTGACGAAGTGGAAGATTGGGAGATAGATACAAATCTCTCCCTAATCAATAGGCGGAGGATACCCCTAGTTTCTATTCTAGAACGTAGCGTACCACCTCGACTCCAGATTTGGCTTTCTCCATACAGGACATACACCATAAAATAAACCGCCAGGTGCTAAACCAACTGGCAGGTAGCGACCACAGGCCATCAGGCTAGACATTGATATGGAAGTAGGCCCACAGGAAACAAAACCGCTCCCACGTTGGAATTACAAACGAGCCGACTGGGACAGATTTGCAATCCTGACAGATGGGCTGTGTGAAACCATCAACACATGAAACAACAAAATGAAGCCCATGGTGGAAAGCCTAAGCAAGGCAATAATGCAAGCCGCCACTGAAACCATCCCAAGAGGAGCTAGGAAAAACTATAAGCCCTACTGAGATGATGAGTTGCAGAAAGCGGAAGATGCAGTAACAAATGCTAGGAACATGGCAGAGCGAGAACAATCTATGGAGGCAAACATCCCCTTCAAAGCCGCCACGGCGAAATACAAATACACTCTCAAGCAAACAGCAAGAGAAAGCTGGAAAAACAAAACGGAAAGCCTAAACCTGGACAAAGAAGGGAACAAGCTATGGAAGCTAGTCAGAGCCATAAACAACGAAACCCCGTCAAACAAACAAATTACCATCAAGCAGGGCGAAAATTTGCTCACTGGTAAGAAAGCCGCAAACGCTTTTGTCGATCACTATGCCAGAGCAAACCACATCGAGGTCCCTGCAGATAGGCATACAGACATTAGTGAAGAGCAAAAGGGGCACGACAACATCAATACGGCACCTGAAGAGCACATGATGGCCAAATTAACAATGAGCGAAATGGAAGAAGCCATGAGAACATTAAAGAAAAGGAAATCTCCCGGAAAAGACGGGATAACAAACGAAATGCTGATGGGGCTGGGCCAAACAGCAAAGAGGAAACTGCTATCGGTCCTGAATGAAAGCTGGAAAAGGGGAATTGTACCCCAGGCATGGAAAGACGCAGTACTTGTACCAGTACCAAAAACAGGAAAGGACAAAACAGATCCAAATGGATACAGGCCCATCAGCCTACTGAGCTGTGTCGGCAAGCTGATGGAACGTATGATAAACACCAGACTGATGTGGCATCTGGAAGAAAAACGAATACTAATTCCACAGCAAGCCGGCTTTAGACAGCACAGATCCACTGAGGACCAGGTCATCCTCATAGCCCAGGAAATAGAAGATGCCTACCAGGCACAGAAACACACAGAGCTGTTTGGGTGGATCTGGAAAAGGCATTTGACAAAGTCTGGAAAGACGGACTTAGAGTCAAGCTAAGAAGAAGTGATGTTTGTGGAAAAATGTACAAGTGGATCAACCACTACCTCAAACAAAGAACGGCCAGAGTCCAAGTACAAGGGCAGATGAGCAAAAAGGTGACACTCGAGCAGGGAGTACCCCAAGGGGAAGTACTGTCACCCACACTCTTCCTGGTATATATAAACGACATTACAGAGAATATACCAAGGAGAGTCCATAGCTCAATGTTTGCAGACGATCTGGCTATGTGGACCTCTGAAAAGAATCTCACCATAGCAAGAAATCGGATGCAGCAGGCCCTAACATCGCTGGAAGAGTGGGCGAACTCATGGCTGGTCAAAATAAACGAGGAGAAAACCACATGCACAATATTCTCGCTTTCAATAAAACCCCAAATTACCAAATTAAGTTTAAATGGCAAATTCCTACAACGACAACCCAACGTATCTGGGAGTCACATTTGATCGGCGCATGACATGGAAAAGTCAGATCGAGAGAAACCGAATGAGAGCCAGAGAAAGAATGGCAATCATGAGGAAACTTGCTGGCACAAGCTGGGGAGCAGACGAAGGCATACTAAAGAAACTGTACACTGGAAGAGTGAGACCAGTTCTCGAGTATGGCATTGCGGCATGGACAACAGCAGCAAAGGCGAACTTCGATAAAGTTAGCAAACTTCAAAACCAAGCCATGAGAGTTATAACAGGAGGCATGAAGTCAACGCCAATTGTAGAACTTGAAAAGATTACAAAACTGCAATCCATGACCGATAGAAGAGACTGCAGAGCCCAGCTGCAGTCAGAGAAACTCCGAAGACTGACTGACCATCCAATGCACCAGAAACTAAACAATTTGGGAAATGGGAAACTAAAGCGGAGAAACTTTGCAGAAATAGCCAAAGCAAAGATGCACGAAGATCCCATAAACGCACTAACAACACCAAAGCCCATCACTACTGTACGAAAACCTACCTAGAGGCAGGATATATTTCCAGAGGTAGTAGAAAATATGCCAGGTATTGGAAACAAAAACTGCCAGACTGAAAAAGAAAGGAGAGATACTACCCTAAGCTTTATATCGAAAAGCTACCCAAGCATGGACTGGACCCATGCATACACCGACGGTTCTGTAACAAACACTACACAGAACGGAGGGGCAGGAGCATTCCTGAACCTACCAAACGGCAGACAAATAACACTGTCATTCGCTACTGGTAAGTACACAAGCAATTTCAGAGCGGAGGCAGAGGCACTGAGGGCGGCAGTGGAAGAAATGGTGACACACAAAGAAAATGAAAGCCATATAGTCCTGCTTACAGATGCTCTCGCCGTAGTCACAGCGCTAAAAAGCCAGAAAAACACTGAGCTTAATGACTTAAGAGCAGCACTCTGCAAACTGTGCCAGCAGTCCGCACCAAAAAGGGTAGTGGTACAGTGGGTCCCATCACACTGCAACATCGAAGGCAGACAGACTGGCAAAAGAAGGTGCAAAACTATCACAAACAGATACTAGTATGACGTACGAAGAGTCAAAACGGCTTATCAAAGCCAGATACATGACCAAATGGGAAACCGAACATACTGGTTACACCAAAAACGATGCCTATTACCAGTTGAACCGAAGAGAGCAGGTCGTTGTCTTCATACTTCGCACTGGCCACAATAGACTGAGGTACCACCTATTCAACAAATTGAAGATAGGTGGTACCGACGAATGCCCGTGCGGTACCGGTAAAATGACCGCTGAACATCTGCTGCAGAACTGCCCGACATACGAGGATCAGAGAGAGCAGATGTGGCCATCACCAGTGGAACTGCAAGACAAGCTCTATGGTAATTTTCCTGGTACCACACGTGCATTCGTCAGTGCCACCTATCTTCAGTTTATTGAATAGGTCGTACCTCAGTCTATTGTGGCCTGTGCGGAGTCTGAAGACCACGACCTGCTCTCTTCTGTTCAACCTGTAATAGGCATCGTTTTTTTGTGTAGCCAGTATGTTCTGTTTCCCATTTGGTCATGTATCTGGCTCTAATAAGCCTTTTGGACTCTCCGTAGGTCACACTAGGATCTGGTTGTGGTAGTCTTGCACCTTCTTTTGCCAGTCTGTCTGCCTCCTCGTTGCCTTGGATGTTACAGTGGGATAGAACCCAGTGTACCACTACTCTTTTTGGTGCAGACTGCTGGCGTAGTTGACAGAGTACTGCTCTTAAATCATTGAGTTAAATATTTTTCTGGCTTTTTAGTGCTGTGACTACGGCCAGGGCATCTGTAAGCAGGACTATATGGCTTTCATTTCTTTTGCCGGTCACCAGGAAATTTGTATTTAAATATGTTATTTATGATTTTTTTTTTTTTAATTAAGTAAATGAAAAGACCTGTGGGCGTACCTTTAAAAGACTCGAGTTTTCATCTTTCACATCCATAGTATGTATATAGTACCAAGCCTGCCTCCATCTGCCATACACAAATTTAATGGGCAGGGGACTATCGCTGCCTAAACCAGATTTAACAATAAGAAAATTTCTTTGTTCAGCAGAAACTGATGGATATGACCAAGCCCACAGCACATCATCGTTTTTATCCTTCTCTGTAAATAATAGAAAAAAATATAAAACTTTATGATCAATGAAAAAAAAATAGCAAGCAAGCTCAACGTATAAGCCATAAATAACAATATAGAAAAAACACAAAGAACACCCAAAAAAATCTTCAGTTTGTTTTTCTCCAACTTTTCAGTTATGCCTTTTATAAACAGTTCATGTCTGTGAGCTTGTTTGAGAATGGATGATCTATCAAAATACACAGAGTGCAGTTAAAACTTCTACTTCAGCATCCCTAATTGTCAATAGCAGTTTTCTTTTCGCAATTCTTCCCAAATACATTCTTATCTACATTAGCCTACATAAGGCATCATGGATGCATCCATGATCAAAGCACTGGCACCAGTTGAATCTGATTCTTGTCAGAAGATCTCTCCTCAAGTATGCACTCCTCACGTGATCTTATCATAGATCAGATTGCGCCACTGATCATTCACTGGTTTGATGTAAAATCAAATTGCAGTCTAGGAAGTTCAACCACACTAGAAACAAAGGTAAATCATGCATCGGCACAATTAGAATGGCAAACCCTTCACTGATCAAGAGATTTAACAATGCTTTCAAGGAAACTCTCAATATCCCACATCATGACACCACTATTACAAAGACCTGGCAACATCTATACGCTATCCATAGCACTGCATCTGCTACGTTTGTAAGAAAAACTGTTAAATCAGATGACTGAATTGACGTAAAAGTGAAGGATATGACACCCATCATTGAGGGCAAGAGCGCTGCTTTGATTAAATAGAAGCAAGCAGCTTTCAAAAGCAGGTACTCTACACACCTTCAAGTCTGCCAACAGCCATGTTCAACAAAAGAAAACTCATCATTGTGCAAATGAGTATTGGTTACAGCTGAGTGAAAACATCCAAACTGCAGCACGGTGGAATAAAGAAAGTTATTGGTCCTGTAAGTAGGAAAACAGCCCCACTCAAATCCATCACTGGCGAGAAAATAACAAAGGAGAGCAGATGAGTCAAGCACTATTCTGAGCTCTACTTCTGTGACAATATAGTCACTCAAACAGCACTTGATACTGTCAAAAGCTATTCCAGTATGGACAAGCTGGATATTGAACCACCTCTTAAAGATCTAAATATAGCTGACAGCTTGGCCCCGGGCAAGCACAGTATCCCACTTGATTTGATCTTGCAATCGATGTATATGTTATGTCCATGCCCATGCTGGAAAGAGGCCATTTCACCTCAAGATATGAGAGATGCACAGATTGTAACAATATACAAAAACAAAGGTGATAGAAGTGACTGTAATAACTCTTGAGGTATCTTTCTGCTCAGTGTTGTAGTCAAAGTCTTTTCCAGAGTAATCATACTATGGCTACAAAAATTGGATGAGCATGTATATCTGGAGTCTCGGTGTGGTTTGAGGTCTGGAAGATCAATGATCAACATATTTTTTTCTGTTCTGCAACTTCAGGAAAAATCAAATGAGTAGAATCAGCCACTTTATTTCTCCTTCATTTACCTGACAAAGGCATTTCATTTGGTTAGTAGGAATGGACTCTTCAAAATCCTCTCTAAAATATAATATATGACATATACAATACTGGATGCATACCAATGGACCTGAAAACAAAAAAATCTTATGCAACAGAATGTTCAGACTTTAGAACAATAAGTCTAATGAGTCACACAATTAAAATACTACTCAAGATCATACAAGAGAGAATAAGAGGTAAAGTAGAGAGGGACGTTTCAGAAGAACAATTTGGTTTTTGAAAGTTTAATAGAGCAAGGGAAGCAATTTTCTGTTTGCGAACCTTGACAGAGAAATATATAGAAATACAAAAGGACATACCGCTATATATTTGCTTCATAGACTACCAAAAGGCTTTTGACAGTCCAACATGAGAAATTAATCAAATTTCTCCAAGAAATAGGTCTAGTTGGTCAAGACAAGACTGCTCTGTAATATGTACTGGGAACAAACTGCTACAGTAAAATCATGATGAAAGTTATGCATAGATATATAGATGAGAAAAGAGGAGTGAGACAGACAAGTGTATTATCCCCTTGTCTTTTTAATATCTACACTGAGCATTGGCCGAATAACTGCCCGAATAGGCAGAGGCCAAAGAAAAAAAGTGCAGATTGAAAAAGTACAGGCGCTCCAACCTCCACAAAAAGATGAGACTGTCTTCCAGATAGTTAACAAGAAGCGGCGATGACACCAGTCGGACCCGACCAGCCCAGCAGTCCCAGTTTACCACAATAACACAGCGGAAGACCCTACTCCAGCACAGGCCCACAGGAGAAAGAACAGCCTGTATGACACAGCGACAGAGGCGACACCCCGAGCACCTTTGCTGCGGACCCCTCTGCTCCGGGAACCCAATGTGGACACAACAGTTTGGGGGACTCCTCTTGAAACGCAGACCCCCATCAAGCCTGCTCCACAGCTGAAGACCTCCACAACGGAAAAGACTACTATATGGGGGACTCCTCTGGATTCTAAGACCCCAACAAAGACTCCACGGAAGTTAATTATCGCACTGGACAACGCTGGTGAAATATGTTTTTTTTTTATCATGTCATTTTAAAACACACACTACAACATTAAACTAATTAAATACATGTAAAATAGATATAGATACAAACAAAAATGGCAGAATTAATAATAATTAGCATAAATATCCGCGGCCTCAGAGGTAAAATTAACGAGGTCATATCTCTTACACATAAATATAAACCAGACTTCATACTTGTACAAGAAACAAACATTCACACAGACCACCAGGCATCCCAAATTACAACACACCTAGGGATGAAACATGCATGTTTTAGCCTGGGCAAATGTAAGATTGGGTCAGGGGTAGCAATCATACAGACATCAGACAGGTGGGAAATCCTAAATAAAAACAGAGACAGCGAAGGGAGAATTGCAGTAGTTGAGGTCAGAAATAGTTCACACACATACACAATAATTAATGTGCATGTACCCGCTACTTATAGGTACCAACCTCCATTCTACGAGAAGTTAGACAGTCTAATCACACACTCATACCAGGGACACAATATAATATTAGGAGGAGACTTCAACTGTGTCCTTGCAGATATAGATGTTGTAGGAAACAATATCAGGGCACAGTTGAAAGGAATAAACCTGGAACAAATCAACCAGATAGAAATACTACAGACATTAATTGACACAAACAGCCTAATTGACACATACAGATACACACACCCTCAAAAAATTGAAACCACATACACACACACTGTATACCAGAGAGCAGCACGACTAGACAGAATATACGTACACTCAGACCACCACATAGCCCAGGACAAACACTTGCCAGAAACACTCAAGTTTAGTGACCACAAGGCCGTGATCACAACGATAAATACAAAAAAAGTAGATACACCAACCAGACGCTCAACACACTGGAAATTCAACAACACCTTACTACAGGACATGACCTGCACAGTCCCCAGGACAAACCTTATTCTCACACACACAAATAATATTCCAACAGAGAACATACAACTATACTGGGAAACATTAAAGAACACAATATGTGATAAAACCAAATTTATAGCAACAAGAATTCACAGAGACAGAATACGAAACGAAAAGATACTAGAGGATGCCATCAAATTAACAAAACAGATAGACAAATACTCGCCTCGCATTCTCGAACTGCAAGACGAATTGGAACAGTGCAAATGCCATAGATTTCAAGGAACCCCTTTGAGAACAAAACTTAACGTAATAACACAAGAGACCCCTACAAAACAATACTTAGCGATAGAACAAAATATACAAAGAAGCAGACAAATAGGAGAAATAGTTGACATGGATGGGAACACACAAACAGATACACCAAACATAATACAAGCTTTTGGGGACTTTTACAGTAAGCTATACACAGAAGAAACGACCCAACCACCCATCCAAGACACTTTCACACAATACACAAGGAAAATCATAAATGAAGATAAACAAACACTTGATAAAGAGCTAACACTAGAAAACATAACTCTGGCAGTAAACACAATGCAAAAAAACAAATCACCCAGACCTGATGGGCTCACCGCAGAATTCTATCAACATTTCTTCCCTATCCTAGGACCACTACTTTTAAAAGTATATGCAGAGTCCTTCAAAGAAACCAAACTTCCACCTAGCATGAATCTATCTTACATTACCTTAGTTCCCAAAGATAACTCAGACAAAACACAACTAAAAAACTACAGACCAATATCCCTGTTAAATGTAGACTATAAAATCCTAACAAAAACCCTAACCAACATACGAGACATCATCCAATATACGCACGAGAAAAACTGTCATTCATCAATCTTATCCCTGGATCAGGAAAAACCCTTTTGATAGAATATCACACCAATACCTCCACAAAGTCCTACTACATTGTAACATTGGTGACCACTTTCGGAGATGGATACAAATCCTTTACAAAAAGCCTGAAAGTAAGGTCTTGGTGAACCATGCTCTCACTGAAACTTTCCGGCTAACTAGGTCTGTGAGACAGGGATGCTCTCTCTCACCTCTACTCTACACCCTAGCCATAGAACCCCTTCTGGAGAAAATTAGATTAGATAGCTCCACAAAAGGCACTTTATCCCAGGGAAAGGCGAATGGAAATTACTTTCATACGCAGATGACACTGTCTTCTTCCCACCAAACCACAAGTCAATAGAAAATATCCTAGATACATTCACAGATTTCGGAAGAGGAAGCGGTGCAAAAATAAACATCCAAAAATCAACAATAATGGAAAAACAAAGCAGACTTCCCATTTGATTTAGCAACTACAAATAACATGAAACTATATGGCATCACTTTCCCATCTCATCCAAACCGCACACACAATGCCACATGGCAGAAACTAATCACACAGATTACAAACATGTTACACATATATAAGTTTAAAACAACAACAATTTTTGGCAGGAGTGTAATAGTCAACACGTATATCATTCTCAAACTAATATATATATAGCTACAGTCTTTAACCCTCCTGGGCGCACAATAAAAGACATAAACATACAGATTGGGCGTTTCATATTTGGGAACACCTACAACAGCATACAACACAAAACACTGATACAAGAGAAAAGACAGGGAGGCATTGCACTTCAAGACATACAAACAAAAATACAAGCACTCAGAATAGGTCATGTGGGACAGATCGTCAGTCATCCAAAACAACATTCACTGGCACACTACTACATTGGCCTCAGAATATCCATGCTAAGACCTTTAGACAACACAACACCACACCACTTTGGCAGCTTACCCTCCTTTTATAAGACATGTATACAGGCCATACGTGGACACCACAACTTAATACACCAAGAAACAAACAAAATATACAAACTAGTCAAACTACAGGCTCCTTCACTAAACCTCAGAATCAAGAGAGGATACAATTATTTCATAACAGACTACACAGACACTTTAACAAACCTACATGGTTCCAAAGGCAAGAAAAATAACGTATAGACTCATTTTTAACCTGACCCCAATAAGGAACTAGGAGGCCACAAACCCAAATGCTACCTATGCAAAACAAATGTACAAGAAACAGAAGATCACATTTTTTACACATGCAACACAGTCAAAACAACAAAGCAAATTCTACACGAAACCATTCAGATACAAACCAGACAAAAAGTACACATGTACAAAGCAGTTATGCTCAACATTATACCCAAAACATCACCAGTCATTAGAGAACAAATGCTCATCTTATTGTCCGAATACAGATACATAATATGGACATGCAGAAACGCAGCACTATTCCACCATAGAACCTTTAACTCAAACACCATTTCACACATTTTTCAGCAGAAGGCGTTGTCCAGTGCACAGAATTAAGTAAAAATAGATAGATATATATGTATGTATGGATGTGTGGGTGTACATGAAGATGTGTGTGCAGGTATATGTACCAATACATTGCATGTGCTCACACATGTATACTAACAAATGCTACTTACAATGAATGGGCAGCATATGTATGCTCGCATGTGTGTATATTTTATAATATGTATATGAACATATGGGGGTGAATAGATATATATAAATGCATGTGAGTGGGGGTATATGCGTATGTGGTATAAATATCAGGTATGTATGTATGCACACATATAGGTATGTGTATGTATGTGCATATATGTGTATGTGTGTATGTGTATGTAGGTATATGTATGTGTATGTATATATATATATATATGTATATATGTGTATATATGTGCGTATATATGTATGTGTGTATGTGTATGTGTATATATATATGTGTGTAAAATATGTGCAAAAACTCCCACCATCTCATGGGAAATTATCACTTCATTTCACATCATGTACAAATTTTATTTGAAATTTATTGTTCAAATTTGAAAATTGTAATAATTTATTATGTGCAATAAAGAATTTTCAAAACAAAAAAAATGTAATATCTACACAGAACAAATATTCAAAAAGATGGGATGTCAAGACTTGTCATTGGAGGAGTGGCAATTAACAATCTAAGATTTGCGGATGATACAGTTTTTATGGCAAAAAGTGAGCATGAATTACATGAGCTTGTGACAACAATATATAAAATAAGTCAAGAGTTTTGGTTGGACATAAACATAAAGAAAACAAAGTATGATAATTGGGAAAAGTGACAAGAAACCATGTATGCAGATTAAAATAGAAGATCAACTACTAGAACAGGTACAGAGTTTCTCCTATCTAGGGACATTTAATAAAGGAAGAAGGCAGCTGTGAAAAAGAAATCAGAAAGACAAAAGGTATGGACAAAATTGTATTCAGCAACATGCAACACATACTGACATCCAAACAGATAAATCAGAATTTGAAAATGAGAATTGTCAGGTGTTATTATGGCACAGAAACATGGACAATGAATAAAAAGTTGGAAAAAAGTATTGAAGCCTTGGAAATGTGGGTATATAGAAGATTGGGTCGCATTTCTTGGAAATTGAAGAAAACAAATTTGGAGGTATTGAAAATGTTGGGGGTGAAAAGAGAATTAATGACCGAAAACAGGATTAGACAGTTATGATATTTTGATCATATAACAAGATCTTGTTGAAGACAATATTAGAGGGTAGGGTGGAAGGCAGTCATTCAAGAGGTAGACAACATTTTAAGTGGGTGGATAACATCAGGAGATGGACTGGAAAAAGCCTCTCAGATTGCACCATTACGGCAAGAGATAAGAGTACACTAGAGATCCACTGCAGTCGACTTTCAATGCGTCAATGGCACTTGAATTAAACTGAAAATAGGCTGCCCAAGCAAACTGCTTTGACTAAAAATATAGTTACATGAAGGCATGAAAGGAACAATCTAATTTGATGGTAGCATATCACGATAATTTGGTATTCATTGTGGTGTTAAGAAAGACTGCGCACTGTTTGGAATCTTCATTTGCTCTGTTACTAAAGCATGCATTTGGTAACATAAATGAAGGAATGGAATCTGCCTTCACATAAGGTCAGATGGTCAACTGTTAAAACCTTGCAAGGTTCAAGTCAAAACAAAGATCAGGAAAATCACCATTAGGGACTTGCTTTTTGCTGATGATGCTGCAGTTGTCAGCCACAGTTAACAGGAACTTCAGAGCTTGATAGATCGCTTCTCCTAGGTGTGCAAAGATTTTGGTCTCACAATAAATCTCATCAAAACAAATGTGCTCGGACAGGTAGTAAATGTCTCATCAAATGTTAGCATAAATAATTATGAACTGTCAGCTGTGCACCAATTCGTATACCTGTGGTCCCTCATCAATGACAAGCTCTCTCTATAGACAGTCACATTGGCAAAGTTGCTGGCCCATTTGCTCGCCTCACAACGCATGTTTTGGAAAACCAGAAACTGACAACTAAAACAAAGGTTATGATGTACTATGCATGTATCGCCAGCAAGCTCCTAAGTGGTAACAAAACTTGGCCAACCTATGCCAAACAGAGCACAGGGTTAACACCTTCCAACTATGGTGCTTGCAATCTGTTCTTGGAATTACATGGAGGGACAGAGTGACAAATGCAAAGGTACAATCTCGCACTGATCTCTAAAAGCAAGTGCACTCTCCATAGACAGTGTAGACTACAATGGTTTGATCATGTTCGTCACATGGAAGAGGGTCATATTCCAAAAGATATCCTCTATTGACAATTGGTAAGTCAGGCGACTACAGTTGAGGTTCAAAGATGTGTGTAAGCATGAAATGAAGGCCCTAGACATCTTGGGAAAATGAAGCTGCAGACTGATCCAGGTAAAGATGTACCCTGAAGGACGTGTTGAAAAAAAGCTCTTGCAACAGGAGAAGTGAAAGACAATGAAGCAAGCAGAAAGAAAACAAAAAAAAAGCTAAGTCAAAATTTGTATTTACCACTCCAAGGTCTTATCATAATATAATCAGTTATGGCTGAAAGGGGATACTAAATAACTTTATCCTTCTCTTTAATTCTTTTTCCTTTAGGTCTTGCATATGGCTCGTGAATTTTTAGCCGTTTTCCCTGTTGACTGTAGAAAAAATGAATCTCTGCACTGGCAATGAGCATGAATGCCATCAGCTCCTCTAGCAGGTGATCTAAAAGGTATTCAATTCAGTATGTTCAATTATCAATATCTTATATTTCCTCTAGCACATAAGCTCTTTCATTACTGTGAACCCTTCTCTGACCAAGACAGTAGATCCATACAAATTCTTAAAGATTAAACTCTTTAAGAGGTCTGTTCAAAAACTTGTAGAACTTTTTAAATTGTGTGCCAATGTGATGACATAACAACTTCTGATCAGTGCTGCTGCTTAGTGAAGACTTCACAGCTTCAGTTGTGAAAGTTTATCATCCTATAACTGACTATTTGCATTTGAGTTCTGAGTCTTTTGAGATATCTGAATTTCATAAGCAGTGAATCAAGCTTTCTTTCAAGTTCGGGAGGATGTTCACAGAGACTCATTAAATGTTAAAACACGTTTACGCGGATCAGTGCATGAACAGCATGCATTGTTATGACTGGTTAAAATGATTTAAGGATGATCAAAAGTCAGCAGGTAACAACTCGCATTCAGGACGACCCATGACACCATTTGACGATGCTCATGTCATGGCATGACATTCTAATAGAGAAATATCCTAAGGAAAGACGTTAGTTGTGGAGAAACAATTGCTGGTTTCTCCACCATAACAATGTGACAGCCCACAAACCACTGCTTGTTTTTGAATTTTTTTTTACAAAAGCAAAGATATGCGTTTCATAAAATCAAATGTTAGGCAGGTCGTGTTCATTTGACATTTTAGAAAGGAGGACCTAGAATACCTTGTGACAACTAAAATGATCGACAACAAGAGACAGAGGCAAAAGTTATGGAATACATGACTAAATAGCACATCTGAATTATTGTATTGCTCAAAGGACAAATGGTTGTGGAAGAAATTTATTATAATGTCATATGGCATGATACTAGACGGTGTGTAATAATTTCAATTAATTTTTTTTTATTCATTGTCTAACAAATGCCTTTCAAAAACATCAAGAAAGATTTTAAAATTAACAAATGTTTACATTTTACAATAACTTTTCTCAAAAATGAACAGGATCTGCGCACCTTTCTAAGTTTATATTATGAGAGCTGTTATGATTTATTAAAAGGGCATTATGATCCAACTGTGGCCTTTTTCATTCAAATGACAACACTGGGCCAAAAGATAAATTTCTCCTCATCTGATTCATCTTCATCACTACCTCCATTATTATTCATGTTTTTCATGGAATCTATTTCGTACATCAGAAATATTTCACATAATGAAGGTATATTCCTAGTTCTGACAGATAGTCCACTGCATTAGAAATGATGTTCAGTACATGTGCATCTTGACATTGAAGGTCGTTTGCAATGGATCTCCATTGTCCTCTGCCTCTTGCCTTGATGAAGCAATCAGCCAGACTTTGCCCTGTTCATCTTGTAATGCTATCCAACCACATATACATTGCTTACCTCTGGGACTCTTGCCCTTCACCTTTCCTTCCAGTGTGGTTTTCAGCAAGGTGTTATCTTATCTGTTTTATTTTTTTTATACAAGATGCACCCCATTCTCCTATATAAAGCCATTAATTCTCTTTTTCAACGTTTTGTTCATTGCGAGTGTTTCTACGCCATACAATAAATACAAGTAGACATAACACCTAATCACTCTTCTATTGGTTGTTTTATCTGCTGTTTGTATACTTATTTTTAGCGAAGACATATAGTCATCTCTGAAATACCATCCCACGACATATAAACAATGGTAAAGAAAATATTACATCGTTTAGAGTGAGTTTTACCATCTGTCAGCTCAAAGATTAAAAACAATAGCATGAGAAATGTAGAGCCAGGACAAGTAAGACTGGTCTGGCAATGCTTACACAAAACCGTGTCACCTAGTATCACTGCAGGTGTTCAGATCGCTGTCAATGCAGCCATCACAGAGGCTGAACAAAAGCGAGCTGCCCGAAATAATAATACTCACAACGATTTCACTGCCGGCTTCCCGGTGTGTCCTGACTGTGGCAGGGTGTGCTGTTCCAGGATTGGTCTTTACAGCCATCAGAGATCACATATTTCCCAGCAATAGTCTGATGCTACCCCCATTTTCATTTGCGATGGGCAACTGTTATTATTATTATACTTATTTTTAGACAGTCCCACTTAGTACTTACATTCTCTTCCTGGCAATTCTCTTTTGTATCATTCCATGGATTCTGACAGTATGCTATCATTTATATTTTGGACTTTCACAAGATATTTCTGTTAATGTCTGGCTATTTAACCCTAATAACTCTATATCAGGATCTTATATATATATATATATATATATATATATATATATATATTCTGATCTGAATATATGTCTGCACCAAAATAAACTATTGCTACTGTAACACCATTTTTCAATCTGTCATTTACCATAATCAAGTAAATCTTAATATATCCCCTTGGCATTTCCACATGTGTAGTCTTCTTGGAGCTAGCTAAAAAAAATTTTTTTTTTCTTAAAAATAATGAATCAGCCTATCTCCAATGTTTTTTTTTCTCTCCTAATCCAGATTGCCCAACTATATTCTTATATTTTCATTTTCCTATTTTGGAGGTCACATTGGTTTTAGGGCCTTTTGTAAGTCCTCATAATATTCTCCTATTTCTTTCTCATTGTGCGCTTGAGTTGATTTGTAAAATGGCAATATTGAATAGTTTAGCCCTTAACTTCTACAGCATTAGTCTATCATTGTGTGTCCAATAACCTTACCCCTGCTTCTGAAGTTGCTTGTTAACAATACTCCTATTCCTCTTTCATGATTTACTCTATCTGAATGTATGTATGTATATTACTTTTTTATGATGACAGTCAAAATAAAATGAAAAGGAATTGGAATTTTTAGTCAAACACAAAAATAGATATAAATGCACATTTATACAAAGATGCAGATGTCAGAAGATAAGAAAAATTATTTAATATAGTAGTCTCAACTCTGCAAACGGAAAAGATAAAATTAGCAAATTCAAGATGATTGTTCTAATGGCCGATATAGTCGACGTAATAACACAGATAAGGCAGAACTGCTGATTGGTCAGAATGAGCCTAGCAATTGTTCATTGCAAAATAGGAGTGAATGTGCATAAATTTAGTGACTGTCTGAATCCAGTGTTCATCTTTTCGATCAATGAAAACGAACAATGATAATCGCATTGCTGTGATGCAAATGACAGATTCAGAATTTAGTTCATCTACAATGCCAGGGAAAACTATAATGCAATATGTAAAGAAAAGTTATACCACATTTGTATCATATGAACTCTAAGCTTGCATTTGATTAGTGCTGACACAACCATTTGATGGATAAATTCTTTTAAACCTTTTTCATTTAATAAATATATATAAAACACTTTGTCTTTTATAAAAATATAACCCTTTTAGCTAAAAACACCTATATAGAAAATATTATACTAGAAATAGGCATTAGTTGTAGATCTATGCTAGATGAATATAGCCAACAGACAACTTAACTTAATTATGCTGGTTTAGAAGGCTCTGCAGAGACTAAACAAATATTTCCTAATATCTAATCTGGACCTGTCTTTAAATAATTTGAAGCTGTGCCCTCTAGTTCTTGTAACCAAACTTTGAAAAACTTTTTAAAATCTAATTTATCCTTTCCATTGCTTAATTTATAGACTTGTATTAAGTCACCTCAAATTCTTCTGTTCTAGACATTGAAGACCAGTTTTTCTAAGTCTCTCCTCATAACTATAATTCTGGAATCCCACTATCATTTTTGTAGCTCTTCTTTGTATCCTTTCTATCATATCTTTCTATATCCACTCTATGATAAGGACTCTACACCTGAATACAGTACTCCAATTTAGGTTTCACCAATGATCTATATATAGTTATGTATATCACTTTCTTGCTCCTATGTGTAATGTTTCTTTTAACCATACTTAGCATTGCATTAGTCTTTTTCACTGCCACCTGGACTTGCTCCTGCACCTTACATATATTATCTATTATAACACCTAGGTTTCTTTCCTTTTCTATCTGTCTAATATCGTTCACTCCCATTATATAATTATGTTCCATATTGGATCTTCCCATGTTGATGACTGTACATTTTTCTACATTAAACACCATCTGCCAGCTCATAAACCATTTATGAATCATAGCTAAATCTGATCTCAATAGATCCATCTTTGCCGGAGAAAAGACTCTGCCGTATAATTTAATTTTGTGCCAACCCCGAATTTTGCAATCATGCAACCAATATCATTATCCAAATCATTTATATATATCAAGAACCCAGAAATAACACCCGGAGATAGCAGAGGCTTTTGAAGTGATGATGGAGGAAGATTCTTGGTTCTTAATGAATATTGAAACGATAACTGAGGCCTTGATAGCCACAGCAACTGAGGTCTTAGGGAAGCGAAAGGTAAAGAAGAAGGGCATGAATTACAAATGAAATACTCAAGTCAAGTGACAACAGAAGATTACTGAAGAGGTCAAAGAATACCCTGGACGTGATTACGAAATACAAAAAGATAAATGGAAACATAAAGGCCAAGATGAAAAAGGCCAAAGCAGAATGAAAGATATCGAACATAATCTGGGAAGAAACTATGCCAAGGGGGCATATAATATAGTCAAGGACCTAATAAGGCCTATACAAAGTCGCAATACAACGACTCAGGACAAGAGAGGGAAATGTTTCACAGAAGCCCAAGACATTCAGGTTCGTTGGACAGAGTATTGTTCTGAATTATACAAGCAAGGGCCGAGGTGACCCACAAACTGCAAACCAAAATGAATATGTTAGAGGAGAATCAACCGATAACAAGAGAGAAAGTAACTGAAGCGGTGAAGGTGCTTAAAAAGGGGAAAGCTGTGGGTGTGGATAATATCCCAGCAGAGCTCCTACAAGTAGAAGGTGAGGTAAAAATTGAGGCTCTGACATATATCTGTAATAGAATTTGGCGGACAGGAGAGTGGCCAACCATGTGGATGATATCAGGTGGTTTACCGCTGCCTAGATTAGGGAACCTAAAGATGTATGTGTCAACACTATTGAACAAATAGCCTCATTAGTCATCCTAGCAAAGTTCTCTTAAGAATAATCCTCAACAGGCAGAGAATATCATTGCCGAAGAGCAAGCAGGGGTTCGAGCGGAAAGAAGTACAACTGGACAGATATTTAATCTGAGGATATTGAACGAGAAATACATGAGTTGAAACACATATATCATGTCTTCATCAATTTCAAAAAGCCGTTCAACAGAGTATGGCATGCGGCGCTATGGACAACAATGAAGCATTGCAAGATCAATAGTAATATTGTGAAGGTAATTGAAAACCTTTATGAGAAGGCGTCAAGTGCAGTTTCTGTAGACGGAATGCTACATGAATGCTTCCTCGCGTCTGTTGAAGTGAGAAAGGGTTGTATACTCTCTCCAACACTCTTCAATTTATTCTTGGAAAGAATAATGGAGGCAGCCCTGGAGGGACATGTTGGTATGGTCAGAATAGGTGACAAGACGATTACATACCTACGATTTGGAGATGATATAGATGGTCTGGCAAGCACGGAAATGGAATTCCAAGAGCTGATTAGTAGATTGAAAAGAGTGGCGCAGAGCTATGGCATGGAGATAAATGCAGAGAAAACAAAGCTGATGACTAATAACATGGAAGGGTTTACATCTCTGATAAAAGCAAATTGTTAGAAACTCTAAGTAGTACACCGGTTCCAGCATCTGGGATCACTGATCAGTGACAAGGGCTCGCAACCCTGAGATAATTGCCAGAATAGCACAAACAACAGCTGCGTTTATGCGTTTGAAACCCATATGGCAGAATAAGTGGCTCGCCCTCAGTATAAATGTTAGACTAATGCGCTCATTAGTGCTATCAATATTTTTGTATGCCTGTGAGATTTGGACCATTACTGCGGATATCCAGAATACATGCAATGGAAATGAGGGCTTTAGAAGACTCTTAAATGTTACTTCTAAGGAACGTGTCACGAATTTAGAAATACGATGAAGAGTGGAAAACGCAATTGGGCCTTTTGATGATCTGTTCACGGCTATCAAGATGGCTTGGTATGGGCACTTCACGAGGTCCAGCAGAATTACAAATTCGATACTGCATGATTTCGTACCAGGGATGAGAGGGAAGGGACGTCCAAGCAAGAGATGGGCAGACAACATCACTGAGAGGTCAAACCTTCGTCCCTGTGAGGCATGACTGGCAGCAGCAGACAGAGAGATGGCGGTGGACTGTGGGAGTGTCTTCAAGTGTGCCTCAACGACCTGATGGGATACGGGATGAACTGGACTGAAGAACAAAATTAGTACCAATACTGATCCCAGTCCCTCAGGCACTCACACTTATTACATCACACCAATCAGAGTACTCCTTATTTATACTAGCTCTCTGCTTTCTGCCCATTAACCAATTTTATGTGCAATTAGTAACTCCTCCAGCTATATTATGTGATTGCAACTATCAAAACAATCTTTGATAAGGTACTCTATCAAAGATCTTAGCAAAATTCAGATAAATGACATCTACTGGCTCTCCAGCATCCAACATTTTGGTAACCTCCTCCATGTATTCTAATAGATTTGTTAAGCACGATCTCCCCTTAGTAAACCCATGCTGACTCTTCCTGGTTAAGTTAAAAGTGTCCAAGTGCATAACTATGTTGTCTTTGATAATGACACTAAAATTTTGCAGAGTATGCTCGTCAAACTCTTACTTACATACTTAGACGTCCTCTTTCACTGTGAGGTGGAAAGGTTTTCCAGAGAGAACGCCATACTGTTTTATCCGCCATCTTTTTCTTGGCCTCTTTCCAATTCAGCCCTCAGTCACTAATGGACTGTCGTATGTTGTCTTCTCAATGTACTTTGGGATGTCCAGGGGGTCTGCGTCCTTGACTTTTTTATCTCCCATGATCGCCTTGGTGTCCAATCTTCTTCCAGACCTACAAGTTGATCAAGAGCCTCGGATTTCGTGATTAGGGCCACGTCATCTGCAAATGCCAGCTCTGATTCATAACTTGGTCTCATCCTCCAGTACCCTATTTTATAATTTTTTTGTCCGTTCCTTGCAGGATTTGATGACCTCATCCACGAGGAGTATGAAAAAGGACGGTGATAGAATGTCACCCTGTCTTACTCCGCTAGGTGGTCCTGAACTCTCCTAACTTTTGATTTGATGTATGCACATAGTTTCTACATGTTTTATAGAAACTCTGTATGGCACCGATCAGGGGTCCTGGGAAATTCTTTCTTATCAGGCACTCCCAGAGTTTGTTCCAACGGACTTTATCGAATACCTTCTCCAGATCTTCTTCTTCTTCTTCGTACGCAGTAACCATTATTTTTCCGAAAAAAGCGGCGGTCATCCTGAGGCTGTCGACACTGCCATAGAGCTTGTCTTGCAGTTCCACTGGTGATGGCCACATCTGCTCTCTCTGATCCTCGTATGTCGGGCAGTTCTGCAGCAGATGTTCAGCGGTCATTTTACCGGTACCGCACGGGCATTCGTCGGTACCACCTATCTTTAATTTGTTGAATAGGTGGTACCTCAGTCTATTGTGGCCAGTGCGAAGTCTGAAGACAACGACCTGCTCTCTTCTGTTCAACTGGTAATAGGCATCGTTTTTGGTGTAACCAGTATGTTCGGTTTCCCATTTGGTCATGTATCTGGCCTTGATAAGCCGTTTTGACTCTTCGTACGTCATACTAGTATCTGTTTGTGGTAGTCTTGCACCTTCTTTTGCCAGTCTGTCTGCCTCCTCGTTGCTTTGGATGTTGCAGTGTGACGGAACCCACTGTACCACTACCCTTTTTGGTGCGGACTGCTGGCACAGTTTGCAGAGTGCTGCTCTTAAGTCATTAAGCTCAGTGTTTTTCTGGCTTTTTAGCGCTGTGACTACAGCGAGAGCATCTGTCAGCAGGACTATATGGCTTTCATTTTCTTTGTGTGTCACTATTTCTTCCAATGCCGCCCTCAGTGCCTCTGCCTCCGCTCTGAAATTGCTTGTGTACTTACCAGTGGCGAATGACAGTGTTATTTTTCTGCCGTTCTGTGTAGTGTTTGTTACAGAACCGTCGGTGTATGCATGGGTCCAGTCCTTGCTTGGGTAGTATCTCTCCTTTCTTTTTCAGTCTGGCAGTTTTTGTTTCCAATACCTGGTATATTTTCTACCACCTCTGGAAATATATCCTGCCTCCAGGTAGGTTTTCGTACAGTAAGTGATGGGTTCTGGTGTTGTTAGTGCGTTTATGGGATCTTCGTGCATCTTTGCTTTGGCTATTTCTGCAAAGTTTCTCCGCTTTAGTTTCCCATTTCCCAAATTGTTTAGTCTCTGGTGCATTGGATGGTCAGTCAGTCTTCGGAGTTTCTCTGACTGCAGCTGGGCTCTGCAGTCTCTTCTATCGGTCATGGATTGCAGTTTTGTAATCTTTTCAAGTTCTACAATTGGCGTTGACTTCATGCCTCCTGTTATAACTCTCATGGCTTGGTTTTGAAGTTTGCTAACTTTATCGAAGTTCGCCTTTGCTGCTGTTGTCCATGCCGCAATGCCATACTCGAGAACTGGTCTCACTCTTCCAGTGTACAGTTTCTTTAGTATGCTTTCGTCTGCTCCCCAGCTTGTGCCAGCATGTTTCCTCATGATTGCCATTCTTTCTCTGGCTCTCATTCGGTTTCTCTCGATCTGACTTTTCCATGTCATGCGCCGATCAAATGTGACTCCCAGATAGGTTGGGTTGTCGTTTGGCTGCAGGAATTTGCCATTTAAACTTAATTTGGTATTTTGGGGTTTTATTGAAAGCGAGAATATTGTGCATGTGGTTTTCTCCTCGTTTATTTTGACCAGCCATGAGTTCGCCCACTCTTCCAGCGATGTTAGGGCCGTCTGCATCCGATTTCTTGCTATGGTGAGATTCTTTTCAGAGGTCCACATAGCCAGATCGTCTGCAAACATTGAGCTATGGACTCTCCTTGGTATATTCTCTGTAATGTCGTTTATATACACCAGGAAGAGTGTGGGTGACAGTACTCCCCCTAGGGGTACTCCCTGCTCGAGTGTCACCTTTTTGCTCACCTGCCCTTGTACTTGGACTCTGGCCGTTCTTTGTTTGAGGTAGTGGTTGATCCACTTGTACATTTTCCCACAAACATCACTTCTTCTTAGCTTGACTCTTAGTCCGTCTTTCCAGACTTTGTCAAATGCCTTTTCCAGATCCACCCAAACAGCTACTGTGTGTTTCTGTGCCTGGTAGGCATCTTCTATTTCCTGGGCTATGAGGATGACCTGGTCCTTAGTGGATCTGTGCTGTCTAAAGCCGGCTTGCTGTGGAATTAGTATTCGTTTTTCTTCCAGATGCCACATCAGTCTGGTGTTTATCATACGTTCCATCAGCTTGCCGACACAGCTCAGTAGGCTGATGGGCCTGTATCCATTTGGATCTGTTTTGTCCTTTCCTGTTTTTGGTACTGGTACAAGTACTGCGTCTTTCCATGCCTGGGGTACAATTCCCCTTTTCCAGCTTTCATTCAGGACCGATAGCAGTTTCCTCTTTGCTGTTTGGCCCAGCCCCATCAGCATTTCGTTTGTTATCCCGTCTTTTCCGGGAGATTTCCTTTTCTTTAATGTTCTCATGGCTTCTTCCATTTCGCTCATTGTTAATTTGGCCATCATGTGCTCTTCAGGTGCCGTATTGATGTTGTCGTGCCCCTTTTGCTCTTCACTAATGTCTGTATGCCTATCTGCAGGGACCTCGATGTGGTTTGCTCTGGCATAGTGATCGACAAAAGCGTTTGTGGCTTTCTTACCAGTGAGCAAATTTTCGCCCTGCTTGATGGTAATTTGTTTGTTTGACGGGGTTTCGTCGTTCATGGCTCTGACTAGCTTCCATAGCTTGTTCCCTTCTTTGTCCAGGTTTAGGCTTTCCGTTTTGTTTTTCCAGCTCTCTCTCTATTTTATGGTGTATGTCCTGTGTGGAGAAGGCCAAATCTGGAGTCGAGGTGGTACGCCATGTTCTAGAATATAGAAACTAGGGCTATCCTCCGGTCTATTGATTAGGGAGAGATTTGTATCTATCTCCCAATCTTCCACTTCGTCACCTCTGCTGTCTGTGTCAGAGTATCCCCATCTCTCCGAGTGGCTGTTGAAATCTCCAACTACTATGCAGTTGGAGTCTCTGACCTCCATACTCGAGAGCGATAGGTCTCTATTTGGTGGTCCGTACAGATTGAAAATGCGGAGCTTCGTCTCTTGAGCCATTATATCAACTCCTACAATTTCTGCTTGTCCGGTGTGACTGACAGGTACCGCGCTACTCGGTATGCAGTTTCTGGTCAGTATCAGGACCCCTCCTTTGTGGCCTTCTCTATCAAGACGGAAGGTCTGGTATCCTCTGATTGAGAATTTATGATTTTTGTTGAGGTGCGTTTCCTGGATACATGCCACGTCAATCTTACCTTCATGCAGGTGATGTGTTACGGAAAGTTTTTTGTTAATGACTCCCTCCGCATTCCACTGTAGTATTTTGAGGGTCTTGAGTTTTTGGTCAATAAAAGTTGCCCCATAGCCATGTGCCTTGACTCCACGACACATGGGTGGGTGACCACCAGTAGTCAAGGGTGGGCCCCTTCGAGGCGTGAGGCCCGGCACTATCGCTGCCTGGCGGGACTCCGCAGGATGAGCGCCATGCGTTTTTCTGATCGGTTGTACTGTCATCATGCTGCGATTTACGTTGCACTGTTTTGTTAGGCTTGCGGCCCCGTGCATCCGATTTCAACAGGCGTTTCTGTAGGGAGGCTCTCCTTAGCCTTTGGCTGTCCCCAGCCTATCTGCAAGGCAGCAGTTGTTTATGATCAGAGTTGTCTCTCTTATGGAAGTTGTCTTACCAGACTATCGAGTCTTCACTACTCGTGTCTATAGGGTGCGATGATGATATGTGAGATGATATATGAGATATATGATATGAACTGGTTTACCCGGAAGAGAGGCAGTCCAGTGTGTCTGTACCCCAGGATCGTCACGTCCTGCCAGAAACGTAGTGCTACGTAATGCTACGTTTCTGGCAGGACGTGACGATCCTGGGATACAGACACACTGGACTGCCTCTCTTCCGGGTAAACCAGTCCATCTCATATATCATCACATATCATCATTGCACCCTATAGACACGAGTAGTGAAGACTCGATAGTCTGGTAAGACAACTTCCATAAGAGAGACAACTCTGATCATAAACAACTGCTGCCTTGCAGATAGGCTGGGGACAGCCAAAGGCTAAGGAGAGCCTCCCTACAGAAACGCCTGTTGAAATAGATAGAGAAGGCCACAAAGGAGGGGTCCTGATACTGACCAGAAACAGCATACCGAGTAGCGCGGTACCTGTCAATCACACCGGACAAGCAGAAATTGTAGGAGTTGACATAATGGCTCAAGAGACGAAGCTCCGCATTTTCAATCTGTACGGACCACCAAACAGAGACCTATCGCTCTCGAGTATGGAGGTCAGAGACTCCAACTGCATAGTAGTTGGAGATTTCAACAGCCACTCGGAGAGATGGGGATACTCTGACACAGACAGCAGAGGTGACGAAGTGGAAGATTGGGAGATAGATGCAAATCTCTCCCTAATCAATAGGCCGGAGGATAGCCCTAGCTTCTATTCAAGAACATGGCATACCACCTCGACTCCAGATTTGGCCTTCTCCACACAGGACATACACTATAAAATAGACCGCCAGGTGCTAAACCAACTGGCAGGTAGCGACCACAGGCCGATCAGGCTAACCATTGACATGGAAGTAGGCCCACAGGAAACAAAACCGCTCCCACGTTGGAATTACAAACGAGCCGACTGGGACAGATTTGCAATCCTGACAGATGGGCTGTGTGAAACCATCAACACACGAAACACCAAAATGAAGCCCATGGTAGAGAGCCTAAGCAAGGCAATAATGCAAGCCGCCACTGAAACCATCCCAAGAGGAGCTAGGAAAAACTATAAGCCCTACTGGAATGATGAGTTACAGAAAGTGGAAGATGCAGTAACAAATGCTAGGAACATGGCAGAACGAGAAAAATCCATGGAGGCAAACATCGCCCTCAAAGCCGCCGCTGTGAAGTACAAACACACTCTCAAGCAAACAGCAAGAGAAAGTTGGAAAATTAAAACGGAAAGTTTAAACCTGGACAAAGAAGGGAACAAGCTATGGAAGCTAGTCAGAGCCATGAATGACGAAACCCCGTCAAATAAACAAATTACTATCAAGCAGGGCGAGAACTTGATCACAGGTAAGAAAGCCGCAAACGCCTTTGTCGATCACTATGCCAGAGCAAACCACATCGTGGTCCCTGCAGATAAGCATACAGACATTAGCGAAGAGCTAAAGGGACACGAAAACATAAATACGGCTCCTGAAGAGCACATGATGGCCAAACTAACAATGCGCGAAATGGAAGAGGCTATGAGAACACTAAAGAAAAGGAAATCTCCCGGAAAAGACGGGATAACAAACGAAATGCTGATGGGGCTGGGCCAAACAGCGTAGAAAAAACTACTATCAGTCCTGAACCAAAGCTGGAAAAGGGGTATTGTACCCCAGGCATGGAAAGATGCAATACTGGTACCAGTACCAAAAACAGGAAAGGACAAAACAGATCCAAATGGATACAGGCCCATAAGCCTACTGAGCTGTGTCGGCAAGCTGATGGAACGGATGATAAACACCAGACTGATGTGGCATCTGGAAGAAAAACGAATACTAATTCCACAGCAAGCCGGCTTTAGACAGCACAGATCCACTGAGGACAAGGTCATCCTCATAGCCCAGGAGATAGAAGATGCCTACCAGGCACAGAAACACACAGTAGCTGTTTGGGTGGATCTGGAAAAGGCATTTGACAAAGTCTGGAAGGATGGACTTAGAGTCAAGCTAAGAAGAAGTGATGTCTGTGGGAAGATGTACAAGTGGATCAACCACTACCTCAAACAAAGAACGGCCAGAGTCCAAGTACAAGAGCAGATGAGCAAAAAGGTGACACTCGAGCAGGGAGTACCCCAAGGGGGAGTATTGTCACCCACACTCTTCCTGGTATATATAAACGATATTACAGAGAATATACCAAGAAGAGTCCATAGCTCAATGTTTGCAGACGATCTGGCTATGTGGACCTCTGAAAAGAATCTCACCATAGCAAGAAATCGGATGCAGACGGCCCTAACATCGCTGGAAGAGTGGGCGAACTCATGGCTGGTCAAAATAAACGAGGAGAAAACCACGTGCACAATATTCTCGCTCTCATTAAAACCCCAAAGTACCAAATTAAGCCTAAATGGCAAAACCCCGCAGCCAAACGACAACCCAACCTATCTGGGAGTCACATTTGATCGGCGCATGACATGGAAAAGTCAGATTGAGAGAAACCGAATGAAAGCCAGAGAAAGAATGGCGATCATGAGGAAACTTGCTGGCACAAGCTGGGGAGCAGACGAAGGCATACTAAAGAAACTGTACACTGGAAGAGTGAGACCAGTTCTCGAGTATGGCATCGCGGCATGGACAACAGCAGCGAAGGCGAACTTCGATAAAGTTAACAAACTTCAAAACCAAGCCATGAGAATTATAACAGGTGGCATGAAGTCAACGCCAATTGTAGAACTTGAAAAGATTACAAAACTGCAATCCATGACCGACAGAAGAGACTGCAGAGCCCAGCTGCAGTCAGAGAAACTCCGAAGACTGACGGACCACCCAATGTACCAGAGACTAAACAATTTGGGAACTGGGAAACTAAAGCGGAGAAACTTTGCAGAAATAGCCAAAGCAAAGATGCACGAAGATCCCATAAACGCACTAACAACACCAAAACCCATCACTACTGTACGAAAACCTACTTGGAGGCAGGATATATTTCCAGAGGTGGTAGAAAATATACCAGGTATTGCAAACAAAAACTGCCAGACTGAAAAAGAAAGGAGAGACACTACCCTAAGCTTCATAACGAAAAGCTACCCAAGCATGGACTGGACCCATGCATACACCGACGGTTCTGTAACAAACACTACACAGAACGGAGGGGCAGGAGCATTCCTGAACCTACCAAATGGCAGAAAAATAACACTGTCATTCGCTACTGGTAAGTACACAAGCAATTTCAGAGCGGAGACAGAGGCACTGAGGGCGGCAGTGGAAGAAATGGTAACACACAGTGAAAATGAGAGCCATATAGTCCTGCTGACAGATGCTCTCGCCGTAGTCACAGCGCTAAAAAGCCAGAAAAACACTGAGCTTAATGACTTAAGAGCAGCACTCTGCAAACTGTGCCAGCAGTCCGCACCAAAAAGGGTAGTGGTACAGTGGGTTCCGTCACACTGCAACATCCAAGGCAACGAGGAGGCAGACAGACTGGCAAAAGAAGGTGCAAGGCTACCACAAACAGATACCAGTATGACGTACGAAGAGTCAAAACGGCTTATCAAAGCCAGGTACATGACCAAATGGGAAACCGAACATACTGGTTACACCAAAAACGATGCCTATTACCAGCTGAACCGAAGAGAGCAGGTCGTTGTCTTCAGACTTCGCACTGGCCACAACAGACTGAGGTACCACCTATTCAACAAATTGAAGATAGGGTGTACCGACGAATGCCCGTGCGGTACTGGTAAAATGACCACTGAACATCTGCTGCAGACCTGCCCGACATACGAGGATCAGAGAGAGCAGATGTGGCCATTGCCAGTGGAACTGCAAGACAAGCTCTATGGTAGTGGCGAGAGTCTCAGGATGACCGCCGCTTTTTTCGAAAAAATAATGGTTACTGTCTGACTGTGTACGCAGAAGAAGAAGAAGAAGTTTGGCCATCATGTGCTCTTCAGGAGCCGTATTTATGTTTTCGTGTCCCTTTAGCTCTTCGCTAATGTCTGTATGCTTATCTGCAGGGACCTCGATGTGGTTTGCTCTGGCATAGTGATCGACAAAGGCGTTTGCGGCTTTCTTACCTGTGATCAAGTTCTCGCCCTGCTTGATAGTAATTTGTTTATTTGACGGGGTTTCGTCATTCATGGCTCTGACTAGCTTCCATAGCTTGTTCCCTTCTTTGTCCAGGTTTAGACTTTCCGTTTTATTTTTCCAGCTTTCTCTTGCTGTTTGCTTGAGAGTGTGTTTGTACTTCGCCGTGGCGGCTTTGAGGGCGATGTTTGCCTCCATGGATTTTTCTCGTTCTGCCATGTTCCTAGCATATGTTACTGCATCTTCCACTTTCTGTAACTCATCATTCCAGTAGGGCTTATAGTTTTTCCTAGCTCCTCTTGGGATGGTTTCAGTGGCGGCTTGCATTATTGCCTTGCTTAGGCTCTCTACCATGGGCTTCATTTTGGTGTTTCGTGTGTTGATGGTTTCACACAGCCCATCTGTCAGGATTGCAAATCTGTCCCAGTCGGCTCGTTTGTAATTCCAACGTGGGAGCGGTTTTGTTTCCTGTGGGCCTACTTCCATGTCAATGGTTAGCCTGATCGGCCTGTGGTCGCTACCTGCCAGTTGGTTTAGCACCTGGCGGTCTATTTTATAGTGTATGTCCTGTGTGGAGAAGGCCAAATCTGGAGTCGAGGTGGTATGCCATGTTCTTGAATAGAAGCTAGGGCTATCCTCCGGCCTATTGATTAGGGAGAGATTTGCATCTATCTCCCAATCTTCCACTTCGTCACCTCTGCTGTCTGTGTCAGAGTATCCCCATCTCTCCGAGTGGCTGTTGAAATCTCCAACTACTATGCAGTTGGAGTCTCTGACCTCCATACTCGAGAGCGATAGGTCTCTGTTTGGTGGTCCGTACAGATTGAAAATGCGGAGCTTCGTCTCTTGAGCCATTATGTCAACTCCTACAATTTCTGCTTGTCCGGTGTGATTGACAGGTACTGCGCTACTCAGTATGCTGTTTCTGGTCAGTATCAGGACCCCTCCTTTGTGGCCTTCTCTATCTAGACGGAAGGTCTGGTATCCTCTGATTGAGAATTTATGGTTATTGTTGAGGTGCGTTTCCTGGATACATGCCACGTCAATCTTACCTTCATGCAGGTGGTGTGTTAGGGAAAGTTTTTTGTTAATGACTCCCTCCGCATTCCACTGTAGTATTTTGAGGGTCTTGAGGTTTTGGCCAATAGACGTTGCCCCATAGCCATGTGCCTTGACTCCACGACACATGGGTGGGTGACCACCAGTAGTCAAGGGTGGGCCCCTTCGAGGCGTGAGGCCCGGCGCTATCGCTGCCTGGCGGGACTCCTCAGGATGAGCGCCATACGTTTTTCTAATAGGTTGTACTGCCATCATACTGTGATTTACGTTGCACTGTTTTGTTAGGCTTGCGGCCCCGTGCATCCGATTTCAACAGGCGTTTCTGTAGGGATGCCCTCCTTAGCCTTTGGCTGTCCCCAGCCTATCTGCAAGGCAGCAGTTGTTTACGATCAGAGTTTTCTCTCTTATGGAAGTTGTCTTACCAGACTATCGAGTCTTCACTACTCGTGTCTATAGGGTGCAATGATGATATGTGATATATGAGATGGACTGGTTTACCCGGAAGAGAGGCAGTCCAGTGTGTCTGTATCCCAGGATCGTCACGTCCTGCCAGGAACGTAGCATTTGCATGTGAGTGGGGTATCTCTTTTTCCCTTTATTTTCTAGGCTTCTATGCAGGGATGGTACGCCTAGCATTCCCCGCCACCTAGGGTGTTGACACAGTGGGGCAGGTGTGCAATGTCCGCTGGTCTGCATCTCTTCTGCGTCCAGTATGATAGTTATATGGCTGATAACGTACAGAGGTAGATATCGTAGCCGGAGTGCATTCAGCCAGAGGACAAGCCTGGTAATGTCACAGAGATGTTGTTCGCCTGGTGTGCGGACAACTCTCATGGTCAGTGGTTGAGTCTTGACAGTTCACAGTGAGGTGGCTGCTCTACTGTTTTCGACACCTCGACCAGGTACTAAGTCTTTGGTTGGTGTTTTTCGCACCCCATCGCCGTATAGGGTGAGTATCAAGCAGTTGTCCGCACGCTTTGATTGGCGGGCGGCAAGGACCTCTTACTGTGGCTCTACCTGATAGGGCTGGGGCGCAAGCCCCAGGTCCCGAGCATGTAGGAGCCTCCCATTGCAGTGGTGCTGAGATTTTGGGCGGGATTGCGGCTTACAAGGGTTCGGCCGTAATCCCCCACATGGTAGCCTCGCGCCCTTGGCTTATCAGCCTGGTACGTGAACCAAAGTGTCTGCGGCTCCTCTCGATTTGAGCTGGTTTTCCGTAGCAACGCCCTGTCATTTGTAGGGTAAGACTGACCTGTCTTCAGATGATCTATTTCCAGCACCCGTTCACTATTTGGTCAGACGAATTTATTGAGGGCTTTTGTTTGTCAATGACCAGGTATTTGAAATCTGCGGTTTCTGTGGAGTTAAACACGATTTCCGTAGCGTTCTTTCATTTGGGTGTTTGAGAGCTAACTTGTCACCCGTGAGTCTAATACCAGCGTACGTTCATTATTAGACCCAAACGGCAGTGCTCTCGATTTGTCAGTTGTTCTACAGTATTGGCGTGTTCAGTCAAATTAAGCCGCAGGTTCCACACCTGGTGGTGCCCTTCCGTCAATTCCCTTAGCGAGACAATCAAGTTTCTTAGAGGGTAGCCCCAAAATTTTTGAGGGTCTAATTCCAGCACATGTTCTCTATTAGACCCCACGAAGGTGTACTTTTTGATAGTCATTCTGCAGTATTGGCGTGTTAAGTTAACTTAGGTCTCAGGCTCCACTCCTGATAGTGCTCTTCCGTCAATTCCTTTATCAAACACTGGATGCAGACAAAACCGGGCCACAGGGGGCATAACCCCAGATTTCCAGCACCAGTTCCATATTAGACCCCAGAAGAGTGGTCTCGGCATGTCAATCATTTCAGTGTTGGCCGTGTTGAGTCAAATTATGCCGCAGGCTCCACTCCTGGTGGTGCCCTTCCGTCAATTCCTTTAAGTTTCAGCTTTGCAACCATACTTCCCCCGGAACCCAAACACTTTTGTTTCCCGGAAGCTGCCCGCAGAGTCATCGAAGCAACTCCTGCGGATCGCTAGTCGGCATCGTTTATGGTCAGAACTACGACGGTATCTGATCGTCTTCGCGCCTCTGACTTTCGTTCTTGATTAATGAAAACATTCTTGACAAATGCTTTCGCAGTAGCTCGTCTTGCGGCGATCCAAGAATTTCACCTCTAACGCCGCAATACGAATGCCCCCGTTTGTCCCTGTTAATCATTACCTCCAGTTCCGAAAACCAACAAAATAGAACCGAGGTCCTATTCAATTATTCCATGCACCATTATTCAGGCAGCCGAGGCCTGCTTTGAACACTCTAATTTTTTCAAAGTAAACGCGCCGGCCACCCAGGACGCTCAGCGAAGAGCACCCGTGGGAGAGAGCCGGCAGACGGTAGGGCAGGAGACAACGGGCAGTGAACCGGCGCGAGCCGGACCGCCCGCCTGCGCCTGAGATCCAACTACGAGCTTTTTAACTGCAACAACTTTAATATACGCTATTGGAGCTGGAATTACCGCGGCTGCCGGCACCAGACTTGCCCTCCAATAGATCCTCGTTAAAGGGTTTAAAGTGTACTCATTCCAATTACGGGGCCTCGAAAGAGTCCCGTATTGTTATTTTTCGTCACTACCTCCCCGTGCCGGGAGTGGGTAAGTTGCGCGCCTGCTGCCTTCCTTGGATGTGGTAGCCGTTTCTCATGCTCCCTCTCCGGAATCGAACCCTGATTCCCCGTTACCCGTTACAAACATGGTAGGCATGTCACGTACCATCGACATTTGATAGGGCAGACATTTGAAAGATGCGTCGCCGGCACATGAGGCCATGCGATCAGCACAAAGTTATCCAGAGTCACCAGTGGGGACGCCGCAACCCCGCGAGGGGAAACGACGATTGGTTTTGAACTAATAAAAGCGCTCTTTCCGCGAGGGTCGGAGCTTGGTAAGCATGTATTAGCTCTAGAATTGCCACAGTTATCCAAGTAGGATCGTGTCATCTAAGGAACCTCGACATACAGATATACAATATTGATGATAATGTGTGGCCTTGCCTCTAGCTTTATAACTATGATCTCATGCATTTCATTTAATTCTGTACAGGCAAACGATTTCATCTTCCACAAGTGCCTTGATACCTTGAGGGTAATACAGCAGGATCCATCGTACATCATCTCCACTGAGAAAGATGTCTTCGGTGAACTCATCACTTCTGATCAGGAATTGTTATGTCTTAGAACATTGTCAATTTAAATAAATTGAATGTTATAATTAAACATCTGGCTGGAGCCTTCATCCTCAAGTTTGAAAGCCAACTGGCTCCATACCTGACTGGGGCTCTGTCAAATCCAACAGAAACCATGCTGACGAATACGGCTTCAGCCCCAGTTCATTATATGAGTTCCAAAAGGGCTCTTGGTATGATGGATGCTTTATGGCGGAGAGCTTCCAACATAACCCTTGGTTTCATAGAAGAAAAAGTAAAAGGGAATCAGAACAAAACGCTTGAGTGGTTGGAAACATTCTCCAACTCCATGTAAAAAAGGATCTGGTCTAGTTTGCCATTAGTCATGGATGGAGCCACTATGATGTTGCAGCGGGCAGAGAGAGTAGAGGCTATAGATGAAGTTTGTGTCGCAAGACAGAAGCTCATAGCACAGAAAAAAGATATGAGTGTTAGGAATAAGCTTCAGAGACTGATAGAGCAATGAATTGTTAAGAAGGAACCAATTTCAAATTTACATTTGTGTAAAAGTTAGACAACTGTGAAAGATAAGTTACAGTTATTCATTAACAATTTTTCATCTATTATAGGAAGTGAACTCCAACATGTATGGCATGATGGAAGCACAGATGTTGTATATCAAGAAAAAGTGAAGTCGATCAAGACAAAAAAAAGGCCAGAGCACTGTACATGTCCACATCAATCAGCAGAAGAAGATGATTTCGAGATGACAGTGGCGCAGTTCCTTGTCGACTTTGCTCAAGGAGACATCACATTTGCATGATTTCCTAAATTAAATTTGTTCCACGGACAAACTGTAGGTAGATTCTTTTTATTTATACTGTTACAGATACTATTTTCAAAATTATTTGACAACAGATGAACTTCCTCCAGATGATGGTGATGTAATCTTAGCTGATTTCACTCTCTTGGTACATCAAGCACGAATGATCAACTTTAATTAATTTGTAAGTATATTCTATTTGTGTGTTACATAGCAATTTTTTAAACATCTTTTTGTTAGCTCTTTGAGGATGTGGCAATATATCCATCTTTGATGCCATGCATTTCCTGTCACTGTTTTATATTTATCATATTATGTGGAAAATATAAACATATCACTATTTATCAAATAGTCAAAAACATGTAAAAACAAAACAACTACACAACAATTAACATATCAGACTTACCCAATAAAGACTGTTAATCCATATATTTTGTTGTCTGTGACACACTTGTTTGTAAACTACATCCATTAATGAATTAAACTGCATATCATACATGCCTCCTGTTTAATTTTGGATAATTTTTCTATGTTCTAGGTTTCTATTGATCAGTTGTTTCCAGTTTACGACATGCCAGTTACTCATTCTTTCAGACAAGGATTACAACATGCCAGTTAAGCAATCAGAAAAGGATTACGACATGCCAGTTACTCATTCAGAAAAGGATTACGACATGCCAGTGACACAGTTCTTTGCTATTTTGTTTTTGACTATGCCCCATTTCAATAATCAACTGTAACTTGTAAGTATATTCCGTGGACTTTCTGTAAGTATATTACTTATATTTCTAATATTTTTTTCATTTCTAACAATGTTTCATAATCTTGTAAAAACAAGGGTAAAAAATGTGTGTAATAATTTGTTCTGTATACTAATTCTGCTAGCATTTTATTGAAATAACTGAAATAACAGCATACAATGAATGTATTAATGCTCCTCTCAAAAAGATGGTGAAAATGATATATCACATATAGTGTAACATGAAGAAAAAAATATTGCAACAATATTTTAGTTGCGAATTATGCAAATGAGGTCGCCATTTTGAATATTATTTAGTTCCTGCCTTTTTGAAAAATCATGATTTAACCGTCATCAGTTGTAATTTGTTCTCCCGAATATAAAAATGTATGGTTTAACAGGTGTTCAGTCATGACTAGCCAAGATAATCAATATATTGTCCACTCCCCTCTACTTTTTGGAATCAACTTTCCCCAAGTTTATATTTTTCTCTATATCCCTGTAAAGCCTTTTCTCTGATTTTTTAAATACAAAAAAATTCGTTAACTTCCTTGTGGGTCGACATAGAGCATGGTTGATTTTTAATTAGAAAGCTTTTTTTCTAGGGCTTTTTAACAGTTGTATTTGTAATGCTGTAGAGTCAATTTGAAAATTCCACTAAAGTACCTATTGTAATTGTAGGTGCTTGCTTACAATTATCAAATAGTTCTCAGCGTTAAAATTACCTCATTCAATTCATGTTTGTACAGTACCACACTGTAGTATACAAACATGAATGAGGTAATTTTAAGGCTGAGAGTGAGAGTGAGAAGAACTATTTGATAATTCATTAATTGTAAGCAAGTATCTACAACAATTACAATGATTCGGTGGGGCGATGGATTCCTCGTTAATCTTTCATTAATTTATAAATATACTACTAGTAAGCAATTAATCATAATGCTCTAACAATAATTAATAATTATTTTAATTATTCTGACACCTGAGACACGCCCCTTTATTTATTAAAGTTTCAAAACATTACTACATTTTAGTACATTACAGTACACTCAGTTGAGACTATGACAATACAAAACATTACTACGTTACAATACACTGTTAAGACAATGACAATAACAATTTTCAAATAAGGCAAATAATACTGAAAATATAATTTAAACGTTACGCGCGTCAGGTATGAATATCATAAATTATACCTACCGATGATTCCAGCAGCATTCAAGCCACACACGTCTACCATTTTAAAACAAAATAATCTGTTCGACTTCCTGTTCCGCTAATTTTTTTTAAATTCATCATCATCATCGTCATGTTAATTATATAACGTCGCTCCCTTCACAGTCTGTGTTGAAAGAAACTCTCCCTTGGCAAAACTCCACCACAGTCATATCTGGATATCTTTGTGACTCGTCTTCTTGGTCTACCTCTGCCTCTTTTGCTTGGCACCATACCTCCCATCACTGTTCTCTCAAGACCCTTGTCTCTTTTAATGTAACCAAAGTATTTTACATGTTCTGTCCAAAATAAAATGGATATACCATTTTTTTTTAAATTGTTGTATTACGGAAAATCAATAATTTGCTGATTCTTATTTCTATATGCTGACTAGCGCATGAGCTGCAGCGGTCAGCTACCCATAGCTGACAACTAGCGTCGTAGCCATGGAACCAGAGCTGCCAAGACTCCTCTTCACCTCCACGCGGTGATCCTGGATAACAGGCTAACCCGGCAAACTGGCTAAGAAGACGGGATCAAACAAAGAAGGCTAACCCGGTAATCTAACTTGACTGCTGAAGTCGGATGTGTTGGAGCGAAAAGTGCAAATATCGCAGTCAAGCTTTAAACTACAACACAATGCATTCCCTTCTCTGGACTATATTCTGCTACGTTATCCCTTTTCATGGTTTGGTAGCGGGAGATTGAGAACGAACGAAGCCAAGCCATTTACCTATTAGCTTTAGACAGTACTTTTAAAATGGCGTTTTTTTGTACATTGCTATTAATAGTATTTATTTAAATAGTTTATTGCAAGTTAAGTTAAGTCTCAATATCAAATAGGTATTTTATAATGTGTGTACTGTACTGTGTTAGTGTTAGACACTTGCACTGACTACAACAGCTCGTAGTAATATAGTAGTAGCACTATGCGATAACAAAACAACAAATGTGGAATGAGAATTGTGAAGACATTTTGGGAGAAATGTAAATACAATACGGAGTATGGATAACAGCAGAAACTATTCCGAAGATAAAATTAAAGGTAAGGAAAATTAATAAAGAAGACATGAACAGCAGCAAAATCAGATGTACCAAAAACAAGACGCATGAAATTTTAATATATTAAATTTACTAGAATTTTAAATATTTATATATTGCTGCAACAAGAGGTTAAAATGAGCTTAAGAAAAGGCAAGAGAAAATATATTGATGAATTGAGAAAAAAAGAAGTCGTGACAATGGTAAATGAAAAACGCGTACAATAGCGCAATGTAAAAGAAACTAACATTACTAACAGGGAAATATAAGCACTTAAAATAAAGGTTTACGGTACGATATTTGCTTAGCAACATGAAAGAGCAGATGAAGAGATGGACAAAACATTTAGATGAACTTTAAAATAGGTCATATCCATAAAGTCACCTTGACATTCAGTCGGACAGAATTGAAACTGTAAGTTAATTAACCGACCAAAGAGGGAATCAAGAAAGAATCTCTTTTCCACCAATTGAAAATGTGTAGAAATTCACATAGTTTTCATCTATTTCTACCTTTCGCGTGATATTCTCCGAGTATATGTTGAATAAGTAGGAGGAAATTGTGCAGCCCTGCCTAGCATCTTTGTGGATCTCAAAACCAATCTGAAGTGCCTTCGTTGATTCGGACGGCAGCTTGTTGGTCACTGTAAAGTGTTTCTATTAGATGTATCAGATGTGTTGCAAAGCCCATGTCTTTCATTATTTGCCATAATTGCTGATACTCTTGCATAATACCACAAGTTGTGAAATCATTCATATAATCTTGGTAAGACAAAGTAGGAGGTAGATATATCAAATTTACAATAGAAATAGTTAAGAGTAGCTTCCGTTGCTTTATGGAATGTATGGAAATCGAAAGAAACTACAAAAATAAAGATCTTCAACTCCAATGTTATAGTCCATCCTCTGAAACATCGCAGCAATGAAAAAGGTGCAAGTTTTCATCAATGTATGCCTGTACCGAATAGAGGGATTCAAATAGCATGATACCGTCATTGATTTGAAACTGTGGGAAAGATCTGGGCAGATAATAGTGGGACTTGGCATATGGATAAGGTACCAGTGTTGGATAGGACAAACATTACATAAAACAGCTGATAACATTTACAAGTCAGTATCTGTTCTGAAATCCCCAAGGCAAGATAAGTAGAGACAGCAGGGAAGACGTGGACGGAGCTAAAAAGGACGATGCAGAACAGGAAGGCTTTGCGAGTATTTGTTGAGGATCTATGCTATGCATGGAGCTGAACGGTTTTATTTGAATTAGTGTGTTATTTACAAGGCCTGGGGAAAGGAAACAAGTCCGTGCTCCGCCACTTGGCCTTGTGCACGGTAACATGATGACGCCACAGACCACATAATAAGCACAGACCAATGAACAAGTGAGCACGTGTTCATTCTAGTTGAATTCGTAGGTTCTGCTGCAGATCGTTGACAACATGGTTGGTGTGATACTGAATTCGTCCATCGAGGATCAGTGAGTGGTGATTTAGTTCCTAACACCCGAAGGATGTCGACCTGTCGATATTCATCACCAAATGCAGACAGTGTATGAGGACAGATGTGTGTCGAAGACATGAGTGAATCACTGGACGCGAATTTGTAGGGAAGTACTTAAGTTAACGAAAATCTTGCGCGGCCAGGTCAGACACATATTTATATACCAGAAGAAGCCATCGTCAAGATTGACGTCCCATTACGGATGGATCATCGTCAGAGATTTACGCTCCCAATAGGTCCCACCGATTCTGATTGACCACCATAAGGAAGAACGCTTGAGATGGAGTTTTAACCACAGCGGTGCAAATGGAGGGTGATAGTGGTAAGCGATGAATCGTGGTGCCACCAGTCTATGCAGCAAAACAGCGAGCATGCATTGGAAACATGCAGGATCACAAGAACACAGAAAATTCAAGTCATAGATTTTCACAAGTAATGTGACCGCTTTTTCTACAATGAAATGCTTTGTTGAAAAACTTTAAAGAGACTGGCATGAACATCAATGCAGTCCTCTACAAGGACACTAAAAAAGCTACATAAAACCATCAGTGATAAGCGACCTAGCATGCTTTTACATGGTGTAATTCTTTTGTACAATAATGCTCGTCCGCATGTTTCGAAAATTGTGCAGGAAGCGTTAGCACGGAAAAGGTGGGAAGTTCTGCCATTCCCAGCCTTCAGTCCCGATATATCACCATGTGACTTTCATTTGTGCGGACCCTTGAATAAAAGCTGTAAATAGACAATGATTCCGCTCTGTTGCAGACGTCATGGTAGCAGTCACAAAATGGTTCAACAATAATGAACACAATTCCAAAATAAATTATAATTTCCCCAGTTGTCAGTCTCATCTTTCCCAATTGTGTCCATTTTTTTTCGCACAGTCCTAGCACTGCCAATTTGTAATTTCTCATCTCTCTAGCTGTCTGTGCTATTTTACCTGCCTGATACATTGTTCTAACTTTCCATGTCGCTATATTGTTTCTCTTCTTGGTATTCAGAAGGGTAGTCAGCCACGGAGCTTCATTGCCGCTTTCACTCCACTGTGTTATTTTTCCTGTCTCCGAAAGCCTTACCTTTCCCTATGTCGTTTGCTTTTGCTTTGTTGTCAACGTTTTCATAACCGATCTATTTTTTTTATAGATTTGGGTCCTACCCTAACCTACATTCAATGTATGTGCAGCTGTGTACTTTCCTAATAAAAAATGTGTGAGGTCGCCGGAATGGCTATAGCTTAACATAGACAGCTATGCACCTTCTCATGACGTTTTCTACATTGGAATGTCAGTCTCAAATTGTCGTTGTGGTTGAAATACCCCTGCTGGCTCGTATTGGATTCAAAGCATATCGATGTTTATATGTATTTTACCATTTTGCAGAAGCTTATGACCTCAACGTTTCAATCTCTGTCTCCGCTGCCTTGAGGGATACTTATCGTTAGAAAAGCTTCGGGAGAAAACCCTAAGAAAAATCTGCATAATTTTCTGCCCTCATGGAATATTCGCACCCTCATGAACGGTGCAGATTCTAACAGATCTGAGAGAAGATCATCTTTGGTTGCCAAAGTGCTTGCCAGATACAAAATTAGTAGAAGCGGCCCTAAGTTAGACTCACTGGGCAAAAAAGGGCCAAATTACAGAAAATAAAACTTTTTTCTAAAAAGGTCGTGAAGTCGAATACCGGCGTGAATCGGGTGTTGGGTTTGCTATCAAATCGAGCTTGGATAGTGAGCTCCCCAATGCTCCGAAAGGGATTACTGACCGTTTAATGGTGCCGAGGATCGCCTTGACCGGAAACAAACAAACCCCCATCATCAATGCATATGCACCAATTATAAGCAACTTGGAAGATGCCAAAGAAAAGTTATATCAAGTTATATCACTGGTCGACGCTGAACCAAAAGAAAAATAAGTTGATTATTCTTAGTGACTTCAATGCTCGAGAGGGTGCTGACTTTGCCTTCATGGGAACGGGTGATTGACAGAAATGGCACTGGTAGCTGTAATTTTAACGGACACCTTCGTTTGAGGACATGTGAGGCAAACGAACTTCTGATTACTTATACAATGTTTCGTCTCCCCAACCACAATAAAACCACGTGGATGCACCAGATGTCAGGACACTGGCACCTAATTAATCGTGTCATTGTTCAGAGACAGGATCGTCAGAATGTATGTGTAACAACGGCTATTTGTGGAGCAGAATGCTGGACAGACCACAGGCGTGATTTCTAAAATAAACTTTCGTATCCATGCTCCATGTCGATCACAACACATTAAAACCTCAAAACGCATCAACACCTTTGGTCTCAGAGATAACTGCGCACGATAATCATTTGCTCAGACTCTGCTGGCAGATCGGCTAAATGAAAGGAATAATAACATAGCCTCCAGCTGCGTCATGATTAGCACAGCGGCTCACTCTACTGATGTTGTTGCTATCAGTACTTCTAAACGCAACCATCAAGATTGGATTGATGAGAACTGTGAATTGACCCGTTCAGTCCAGTGCCATCTCTGCATTGAAGGTAGGCTACAATGGATCTCCAGTGTACTCTATCTTGGGCAATCTGAGAGACATTTTCCAGTCCATCACCTGATGTTATCCACTAAGTTAAAACGGCGTCTTCCTAATGAACAACTGCTTTCCACCTTACCCTCCAGTATGGTCTTCAACAAGGAGGTATGTCTTGTTATTTGACCAAAATAATGTAACTGTCTAACCCTAAGTTCGATCATTAATTCTCTTTTCCCCCACAACTTTTTCAAGTTCTTCAAATTTGTTTCCTATCTTCCCAAGAAATGCGATCTAATCTTCTATAAACCCACATTTGAATTAATCAAGCCCCTGCTAAACGAGAACACTGAACCTACCGTGCAACACTAACGATCATATATTTGTGGCGAAAAAGAATGCTTTCACAAAAGCTCGAGCGACTGTATAGCGACAGCTTCGTGACATGCAGGATACGTTTCTCAGTCGTAAGCCTGAGGAGATTCAGACTTTTGATGACAGACATGATATGAGGAATTTTTACAGGGCTCTGCAGACAGTTTACAGGTAAAATAGATCTGATCTGGCACCGCTATTAAGCGAAGATGACAATTCTGTAATCACTAATAAAGATAAGCTACTGGTAAGATTGGCTGAACATTTTGCTAATGTCCTTAATAGACCGTCTACCGAGGAGGCAATTGATACTCTACCGCAAATATAAATGAATGGATATAAATATAAATACAAATATAAATGAATGGATATAAATATAAATACAAATATAAATGAATGGATATAAATATAAATACAAATATAAATGAATGGATATAAATATAAATACAAATATAAATGAATGGATGATCCTCTGACCGAGCGACAAAACTCCGGGAGCTGACTCCATCTCAGCAAAGATCTGCAAAGCCCTATCGGGCAAAAGAAAGTTGAGAAGCTTACTCATTTGCTTGGCGAAATGTTGAAGAAAAATAGAATTCACAGGAATTCCAAGACGCGTTCATTGTACATATACCTAAGTGTAAAAGCAGTAAACAAATATGTGATAACTACAGAGGGATATATCTGCTGTTCGTCGGAAGAAAGGTGCTTGCAAAAATACTTCTCAGCAGACTAAATCTTCACCTGGAGCAGGGGTTACTGCCTGAGCCTGAATGTGGTTTTAGAAAGAAACGGGCGACCATTGATATGATCTTTACTAAAAAACAGATCTAAGAGCAATGTCAAGAATATAATATTTCTCTCTATGCGACGTTTGTGGACATTACCAAGGCCTTTGATACCGTAAATCGTAACAGTTTGTGTGGAGTTATAGCCAAGTTTCGGTGCCCGGCAACATTTGTTGCAATGGTTCGACAATGTCATAACGGCATGTTTGTCAGAGCTTCTGATCAGGGAAACTACTGTGCCCTCTTTAGTGTTACTAACGGTGTGAAGCAGGGATGTGAGCTGGCCCCGGATTTTTTCAGAATGGTGTTTTCTGCCATGCTGTGGAATTTCCTTACAGCAACGTTAGGGTTGAGCTTCACTACCACACTGGACTATTCCATCTGAGACGGCTCAAGGCCAAAACCCAAATCCACAGGGTGACTGCGTGATTTACTTTATGCAGATGACTGTTCCTTAGATTCCAATTCGAAGTTTGACATGCAACAATGCATTAATTGGTTCGCCACAGCTTGCGTAAATGTCGGCTTCGCCATCTCAATCGCAAAGACAGAGATTCTACATCAACCGGCACCAGATATGTCCTAATCAGAACCTTCAACCACGGTACACGGCCGCTGTCTAAAAAATGTTAACAGATTTACGTTGGAAAAATTGATAGGTTGAGTGTCTCTGGTTAGTCTGAGAGGAGGGGAGGGGTTGGGCTTCATATTTCCGGACCGATTGTTTATTTTAGCCACCTACGAACTCACGCGAACAGTGAATGTTAACAAATTGGTCCTCATCTACCCTTCTAAAAACTTTTGCTAGTAGTATATAAGGCTCCCTACGGACCGCAAAACGGCATGAGGATCTTATTTAAAGCCATGTTGACCTCAAAGCGGCATTTGAATCCTCATGACCTTGCCCACGACTTCCTCAGACACATTATTTGTAACGTCGCTCCGCAACCGGAGTAGCTAATTATTGATTTTTGTCCTAGTCTGTGTAATTACAATCAAGTAGACAAATAAGACGAAACAAAAGATGATGTATATATTTAGGGCTTTTATTTTTGAATCAATATCACAATGACTCGCAGGTCATTTCAAGCATCACTTATTACAAAAGTATACACATGTATATATGTAACATTCAAGTGTTGATATGAAGATGCCAAAATAAGACATTTCGATGTCCATTATTCTGGTTGCCTTATATACTGCAACATTTCTCCGCTAGTCTGAACGATTGGTGGTGGTTCTTTCCCAGTCATCGTGGTTAATGCCACACTGGATCAGTGATCACTTAAGTGTGTCCTTGTATCTTTTTCCAAACCGCTTGCTCTTTTGGAGTTCAACATAAAACAGTTTCGTAGGTAGACGACAAGCCAACATGCGGACCACATAACCAAGCCAGCCCAACTGTATAGCCCATTTCATGTACCGGAGATTAGGTAAAAAAGTGTAATATATATAACGTATCAGCAGTAGCACTGGAAATATTTAGATAGAGAGGGGAGACGTCGTGACTTTGTCCTTGTGTGCGTGTCTTTTTAAATAGAAATAGGATAGCGAGTTTCTGTGTTGTGTATAGGTGTAGATACCAGAGTTATGGACTTCGAACCCCACATTTTTTCCCACCTTGTGCTTGACGCATATTTAGGACCTCTAAAAAAGGGCCTTTATCTAATTTATATGATTTTTATTTAGACCATTAGTGCTAGATTTGTCGTAAGCCCCGAAACAGTGGTAGGTTTTACTACATAAAAAGATATTCCCATCCCCTCGTACTCTAATTTAAATAAACCGGGCGTTCGCTTATCAAATAACTGGTTGTCTCTACATTTCTGGCAATCAAAAGTCACTTTACCCTCACTACTAATAAACAAGTCTCGGTGCTCGGGACAGGTGTCGGCGGGGAAACATTAATCGTTTACTCTATAGAATTCGAATCTCAGGTCCGGTTTTACCACGTCAAACAGAGTGGGCGTCGATAACCCTAGATACAGACTGTCTCTATCTGTCTCACACAACTGAAAATCGGGTCTATCTATTAATTTATCTATCCGACGTGGTAGTCTTGGAGGTGGTAAAAGTAGAAAGAGGTCGCCGGCATGGCTTCTACGGAATATTTAGTGTTGGGTCTATTGTGATGGGCAAAGTTAAGAGGGTCATTATCTTGCATATGTGAAACAAAATTATGGAAATCGTGTCGGTTGTTAATTAAAACGGGTTTGTCTAAGACAGCGCTATTATTGTGACTGGCGTGGTAATATCTAATGTGTCTTAACATGGTGTGGTGACTATAATTTATTTTGAAGCGTTTCGTTTGTGCGTTAGAGATGGATGTTAGTAACTCGTGCCAATCTACCGGTTGTGTAATGTCTGGTCGATGGAAAAATGTATAGGTTGACATGTGTTTGTTAGTGTGGTGGTGGGTGTGGATCGCCGGCCAGTTATCCGTATAGAGCTGTCAAAGATCAGCAGGGACGTCAGCTAAAGTGTCGAGATCAGAAGTAGGTCGGTGTCGTTTAGCGGTACCCGAATAATTTGCGCCTGGGTCGCTTTGTCGTTTGCGGGAAGAAGAAGGACTGACTGAAACTGGGACTACAATGTCTCGGTTGGAGGACCCGGCTGAGGAAGAAGTCGAGTGCTGCCGCTGCACATGAAGTTGTAAGGCATCCATTCTAGTAAAAATCCCCTCCTCCCCCCCCCCCCCTCCCACATATCTGACAACTATACCGATGGAGGGAGTGAGCGGCTCGGAAATGCCAATTAAGGCTAACGAGTTGGGTGAAAAGGTTTTCTGCACATAGTGCAGGTTAGATCAAGGAAGGCAGTAGAGTGGGTAAGTTGAGTGAGAGGCGCAGTCTGGTAAGGGAGTTGGTTGGGTACAGGTGAAGAGGGTCTAGTAGGTTGGAGGACGGGGTGAGCTGTTTTGTGGAACTCGGCTATGTGGCGCTGCAGGTTGTCGATTCTGTTGAAGGCACACCCCACGTACAGCGGGCATGGATAAGTCGGATCAGCGTGGACGTCGTTTACGTGCCAAGTTGGATTTGGGAGCTTCCTGAACCGGCGCGAACACTGCGCACAACTGTAAAAAGTAACCTTGGAAGTCATTCTGTGAAAATTAAAAAAAGAGGGAGATAATTAGTCATCGAAATATTAAAAATGTATATAAAAGTACAAGCTCTTAGATATATACGTTATTTACACATAAACTCGTGGAAATGATCTTTTATTTACGTCAACTCTGCAAACATGTCAATAAAGATAACGCTATAGACATTTTTAAAGCCGTTAGGGATGAGTTGTTTTCGGATAACAGGGTCAACTATGGCCGCTTAATGGTGATGTATACGCTGGTTTTTCGAAACGTAAAAATTGTGAACGACACTTTATATAATTCTGACGTGACCCACAGTGTGGGGTCACAATCAACAAACAAGCGATGTGTACTTGTATCTGCTCTGAATTCGAAGTTAGTGGTATATTTTTTTTTTTAGTTCGCCTTATTTCTCAAATCCCCAAGGCGGTATGCGTTGCACTGTGGTTTTTATTTTGCGCCTGTCAACCCAGTGCATCCGACTTCAGCATGCATTTTATGTAAGGATCTGCTTCCTCCTGCATTTTCTAAGGGTTTCCTTCCCCGGGGTAACGGCCGGTGCTGTGATGGGGATCGAACCCAGCAATTTCGGTTTGTTAGCCGTGCCACTGAACCACTAGGCCACGTCGTCCCCTGTTAGCGGTATATAAAAATTAATATTTATACTTCATTCAGCAATCTGGAACGATTTGTTTCTGTGGCTGTATCCGCTCTGAATGCCAAGTTAGAAATATAACCGGTCATCTTTATAACTAACCAAAGAGGTCACGCCCGCGTCATTCGCCTCCCGCTTTGGCAGTAAAACGGTGAAGCAGTCACAAACTATATAAAATAACAACAACCGAGAAGCGCCCATCATTACGAAACATGGATCCTAGTTGGACCCATCCATTCACGGATCTCGTGGCTGGGACTACGGATGTGGGAAAACTGTCTTTGTTCAACGGTTCCTGAAACATCTCGGGGAGATGGTCGTACCCACACCGGACGAAGTAATCTGGTGTTATGAGGAGTGGCAGGAAATGTACAGCAACATGTCGGGTGTTCAGAAGGCCTACCAGATGTTGAACAATGGCAAGGAGATAGGCGTTTGGTAGTCTTGGATGACCTGATGAGTGAGACAGATGATAGAATCACTAAACTCTTTACACGTGGGAGTCACCTTCGCAATTTAAGCGTTAAATCCATCGTACAAAACCTTTTTGGAAAAAAATAAGGAACAAAGAACTATCAGTTTAAATTCTAACTATTTGGTTGTTTTCGAAAACCCGCGCGACGCTTCGAATATTACGAATCTGGCCAAGCAAATGTATCCCGGTCAAACTACCTATGCCCAGGAAAGCTTTAAAGACGTTACCCGCCATCCGCGCATTTATTTGTTATTCAATCTTTGACATGAAACACCAGATCCACTGCTATTGCGTGGCAACATATTTCCAGACAAACTTCTGGTCGTTTAATTACCTAAAAAGCGAAATGGCCAAGAATTTGAAACGACAAGGTGAAATCTTACAATTCATGGGTGCGGCTAAACCTGCAGCCATCAAAGCGATTATAAAAACCGCGTCACCGGAACTCGTCCACACACTCTGCGAGTGTTGCCATAACGTATTAAAAGGCAACGTTCCGCTGACGTCTAAATCAGAGAACTAAAATCGCTTGATACAAACGTAGTCTGAGAGCACTCACTAATAAGAAGCTGTGGCTGAAAAGACGGAAACAAATTTTAAAAAAAGGTGGTTTCATGGGGGCTTTGTTGAGTCCTATACTAAACGTGTTGAATAGTGTCTTAGGTCTTTGAACAATGGCAAAGAAAATGGTTTTGGTAGATCCTTGGTTGTTAGAAACACAACCTTATAGACCACCCAACGGGGTAAGAGATAATCTAGAAGACTTGGATACTCAAATGTACCGAGTATTGATTCGTGAGGATATATCGACAGGCGATAAAGGTAAGCTATACCGACAAACACTTCAACGGTATCTGACTCGCCTAGATCAGTACGAACACAAACCCATAGGTTTAGTCGATTTTAAACAACACACAACCGTCGACCAGCCAGCGACACCGGTGGTACATAAGGACACCGTAAGCTACAAAATTCAGCAGTTATCGATCGAACAAGCAATACCTGTTGCGAATAAGGCGTTGAAAGCGACCAGTGTTGAAGTCTCGCTATACGCGCTCAGAAAGAGAAAAAAGAAAGGTAAAACGCAAAAATGGGGAAAATGGTGAATAAGCATATGACCCAATACTACTAAGACCCTGGTATGCCGGGTGCTTTTGGTGGAGTTTCTGGATTACACAGGAATACAAACCTTAGGTCTAAAAAAGGTTAAGGACTCAAGATACTTATACTCTACATAAATCTGTGCGAAGAACATTTAAGAGGCGGATTCCGGTAACGCGTGGCGTAAACCATACATTTTAAGCTGACTTAATCGATATGCGTACTTTAAAAAACTACTTCGACGGGTTTTTCTACCTAGTAACGTGTATCAACATTTTCAGTAAAGTCGCCTGGGCAATTCCCATTAGAAACAAAACTGGAAAAAGCTCTAGTCGCGGCTGTGCGTGAAATCTTTAAGCGCGGGAAACCGATAAACTTTCAAACGGACAAAGGAAGTGAGATTCTTAACAAGACCTTTATCACCAATCTACGAAACGAGAATGTGCATTTTTTTACGACCGAGAATGAGGATATTAAAGGCGCTATAGGCGAAAGCTTTATCCGAACCTTGAAGGAAAAGATGTGGCGATATTTTACCAAGTCAAATAAACTTTGATATATTGACGAAATAGATCGCTTGGTTCAAAACTACAATAATTCATACCATAGGAGCATTTAGATGGCACCCACGCAAGTTAACTTAACCAATCAAGAAGAGGTGTGGCGTAGCTTGTTTTCGACAGTTGTCCTCCCTAGAAAAAGAAATTTTTAAAGTCAGAGCTCGTGTAAAGCTAGCTGAAGCCAGACAAACATTTAAAAGGGGCTATACACCAGCCTGGACAGAAGAGTTGTTTACTATCAGTCGAATAGAAAGAACGATTCCGATAACGTATGTAGTTAAAGATGACGGTGTGGAGGAACTGCGCAAGGATTTTTACAAGGAAGAATTCCATATAGTCAGTGATAAGACCACGTACCGCGTTTAAATCTTTATTCTGGAACGTTTCGTGGATGGTAGGCATGAGTATTTATTCAAATGGTTTGGCTATAACCACACATTCAATAGTTGGATTTCAGCCAGAGATATTGCGATATATAAAAGTGATGGAACCCGAGGAGGAAAATCACGACATACCGCTGCGTGTAGTCAAAGAGTCTGGTTAATGCGACAGTAGAACCTCCTTCTGGCCCTCTTTGGAAAACTAATTCCGCGAGTGGAGATAGTCTTCGTCTGCCAGATGCTGGCTATATATGCGGTAATCGCGGTTTCACTGTTTAATTTTGGGGGGGGGGGGGGAGTAGCAGTGAAGGGCGTGATGGGAAGTTGTGGACTGCTTTGCTGAGCAGTTGTCTATGGTATATGCTCCCTAAACCGAAGTTTACTATTCAGAAACCATGAGTTTTTATGTGACCCTGCCGAGTAACGCCTCTATGGGTTTATATCCCGATAATTCCGCTGGTCAATTCTTCGTCATATTAACGCAGACTATAGAGTTAACGCCGCAGTACGAGGTGGGGTTGGTCGAGATTCAATTCCCAAAAAGTTATTACAACGTTCTAACTGATGACGTGTGGCTACGATACTTTCTACCCAATAAGCGAAATAAAGCTTCTATACTACGCACGTTCCATCCGGGTTTATATCAGTCACCAGATCTGTTTATGGAGGCTTTGAATCAGCTTGTGCTTGGTATGTCAGTGAGTAACAACGTGCCACCCTTCATTTTTCTTTTAAAAAAGGATAAGGTTATATTGGAGCTATTCGAAGTTGGCGCCGTCGTAAGACTTAGTGACAGTTTGAAAAATCTTTTAGGTTTCAGTGCCTCGCATATAACAAAATCCAACCCAAGACAGGCGGACAGTCTGAGGAGAAAACGGATACAGAAATTAACATTTCCAGCCAACAAGAAACATACAGAACCGACACAGCTTTCATTGAAACCTGGTGTTTACCATTCACCCAGTGGGCTAATCGAAGCTTTAAATAGATTAGTGGACTATTTAATGGGGAGTAACCCCCCACCCTTTAGATTTGTTTTTTAAGAGGATAAGCCTATATTAGAACTATTCGAAGGTGAAATTGAAATTAGCGAAAACCTGAGACATATTTTAGGTTTTAGCACCTCACACATAACAAAAACAAACCCAAAACAAGAGGGTTCGAATGAACTGCAAATGGATAGCGAAATGAAAAATGTGTACTTGTATTGCGATCTCGCGGCGGCGAGAACTGTTGGTGACGTCATGGTACCCATTTTACGGATTATCCCTATTTTGGATAGGACTTCGGCCTCCGTTTTTAGGGTTTACGACAAACCACACTACATTCCCTTCAGCCATTTTTCTTTGGACACTGTGGAAATCCTTTTAACCAAAGAAATGGATAAACCACTCCCATTCGCCAACGGCACGTCGGTGCTGACACTACCAATTTCGAACCAGCAAACGTTTTGATTTCGAATAGAAAATGGTGAGACACGTTCCACTACGACGAAGTCCTAAACTGTACGAGGACTTTTACTGCGATCAAGCCGGGCATGGAATGCCCCTGTTTATCGGTGGTAGAAGTCAAAGAGGACATGGCTTGGGTAGTTTCTTTGGTGGTTTGGGTAGAATAATACTACCTTGGTTAAAAACGGGTGGAAAAGCGGTACTCAGAGAGGGCGTTGGTACCGGTCTACAGGTAGCGAGCGACGCCTTAGCTGGGCGAAACGTTGGAGAATTGTTTCGCGAACGGGCCAGAGAGTCGGAGCAGCGTTTGTTGCAAGGTGCTGTTGATCACATTACCACTAACCAATCGGGTAGTGGTATTAGAAAAAGACGAAGACGTCCCGCCCCACCGTGTGAGCCGATTAAGAAAAGAATAAAACCTGCAACCCAACCTCGTCAAGCTCAGTCGACTCATTAGAAGACCCGGAACCGTTATATATGGATGATGGCTCTGATTCATCCCAATTCGTGTGAATGCTTGCACAGCGGTCTAGATTTATTTAGCGTGCCACCGACACAAACAGCCTTGGAAGAAGGATAATTCGTATAGATATACCCACTAGCTGCCCTAGCCTCTGGAGCACCGGTAGAGTTTGTTATTTCAGGAAATGGCGAAGAATATTTGGATTTGTTCAACACTTTTTTTACACGTAGGAGACAAAATCACGTTAAACACTGGTGACAAGTTAGCCATTGATGTAAAAGTGACCATAATTAATTATTATATGCACAGCTTATTCTCTCAGGTCGATGTCTCGCTTAATAAAACCATAGTCACTCCGAACGAGAACACTTACCCTTATCGGGCTTACTTGGAAGCGTGTTTGAATTACGGCGAGGAGGCCAAGTGCAGGCATATGACAGCCGCTTTGTTTTACAAAGACACCCGGAGTTTTATTACCGATACAGATGGTGATGCTAATAACGGTCTAAAGATTCGACGGAATCTAGCCAGTTTGTCCCAGGAGCTCGATATGATGGGGCGACTCCATTCAGATATTTTTCGACCAATAACGCTACTTAATCAACGGTGTGGATGTTAAGATCAAGCTCACTCCAACTATAGATGCCTTTAACGGTCGGTTATAAAGTGGTTATATTATACGCTACTTTGGTGGTTCGAAAAGCTAAGCTAAATCCGGCCATTTCGCTAGCTCCTGAGAAATCCTTGCTGCGATGAAATGTCAAGTATCCCCTAATGAGCGTCGTGGTGAAGACGTTTTCTATTCCTAAAGAAATGTTATCCCACGCGCAAGATAATCTATTTCTTAGTCAAACACCTAGGCGTATAGTGATTGGTGCAGTTACGTCAGCGGCCTTCAACGGGTCATACAAAGCTAACCCGTTTAATTTCGCAAATTTTGGATTGATATATTTAAACGCCAGCTTGAATGGTAGAACAGTTAGTGGTAAACCTCTGTCAATGGACTATGAGCACAACCAATATGTGAGAGTTTTCTTTGGGACTCATCTAGCTATGGGTCTCATCGCCAAGGACGCCGGGAATGATATCGAATATTAAGAACGGATACGCATTGTACGCTGGTTTTCCACGTGGTGGTATTATGAGTCGCGCCCTGCTACCCTTCTCGCAAAGACAACACGTCAATGATATAGTGGTTTTTCGTTTAGTCAGCCACTGGATAAGGCGTAAAAAGTCTGGAAACGTTTTTAAGAATCTGACGTCGTATAAATACTCAAAGTGAGTGTCAAGACTCAACAGATGCTTTCACAGACCAACAAAGATGCATACAGCGAATGAACCTATTACAAATTGTGTATATGCGAGTAGAAACGACGAACTGATGAAACCCTTGGGTACTGGTTTCAAAGTAGCTTCAGTCAGTATTTACAGAGAGTAAGCATTACTACACATCAGAAAATACTTTGGAGAAACAACTCTAAAGTTTCAAAATAAAATTGCGAAGAAACTTTGCAGAAATAGCCAAAGCAAGGATGCACGAAAACCCCATGAACGCACTAACACCAAAGCCCATCCCTGCTGTGCGAAAACCTACCTGGAGGCAGCATATATTTCCAGAGGTGGTAGAACATATACCAGGTATTGGAAACAAAAACTGCCAGTCTGAAAAAGAAAAAAGAGATACTACCTGAGTTACATAACGGAAAACTATCCAAGCATGGACTGGACCCATTCATACACCGACGGTTCCGTAACAAATACAACACAGAACGGAGGGGCAGGAGCATTTCTGAACCTACCAAATGGCAGACAAATAACACTGTCATTTGCTACTGGAAAATACACAAGCAATTTCAGAGCAGAGACAGAGGCACTGAGGGCGGCAGTGGAAGAAATGATGACAGGTAAAAGGAATGAAAGCCACATAGGGTAGTGGTGCAGTGGGTTCCATCTCACTGCAACATCCAAGGCAACGAGGAGGCAGACAGACTGGCAAAAGAAGGTGCAAAACTACCACAACCAGATCCTAGTATGACATACGAAGAGTCAAATCGGCTTATCAGAGCTAGATACATGACCAAATGGGAAACCGAACATACTGGCTACACCAAAAACGATGCCTATTACCAGTTGAACAGAAGAGAGCAGGTCGTGGTCTTCATACTTTGCACAGCCCACAATAGATTGAGGTACCACCTATTCAACAAATTGAAGATAGGTGGCATCGACGAATGCCCGTGTGGTACCGGGAAAATGACCGCTGAGCATTTGCTGCAAAACTGCCCGACATACGAGGATCAGAGAGAGCAGATGTGGCCATCACCAGTGGCAACACTAGACAAGCTCTATGGCAGTGTCGACAGCCTCAGGAAGACCGCTGCCTTTTTCGAAAAAATAATGGTTACTGTCTGACTGTGTACGAAGAAGAAGAAGAAACTAAGGTTGGAATAACCTTGACTCGCCAAGAATTTGAACATTTGCTAAGTTTCCGAGACCAAATTTTAGCTGAGTTTGACAGATTACAACAATCAACATCACCGATACCTGTGTTCTACAGAGGCTCCGTGCGATGCTGATGATAACGCCGACTATAACCTACAACAACTCCCGTGGTTGATAAATTAAGTGTCGTTTGTCGTACTTTGTCAACAATTAACATCTATTAATGTCAAAACTCTAGTTTTTGTTCTTGTTGCTTAACTGTGTATAAGTGTTGTGTGTGTGTGTATATATAGGTATCAGATCATGTCGATATACTCCAAACAATAGAACCAAATAGAGTAACTTTTGCGCCCTCTATTACAAAGATATTCCATAACACTTCAGCCCAGCCGACATTGTCTGCTATGGCACCACCTTTCCAGCTCAAAATACTCCAAACAATAGAACCAAGTAGAGCCACTTGGGTGCTCTCTATTACAAAGATATCCCATTACACTTCAGCCTAGACGACAGTGTTATGCCCTGTCACACAGTCCCCTCTTACGACATGTTCTCTGTGGACAGTGGTGCTATTCTTAGCATATCAAATGCTAAGCCATATGTTTACACATTTCTTAATCAGGTATATTATATAGATATAGTATAACACGTACCTTAGTTCGTAAAACTGGAAATATACACAAGTCCTCTGTCGATCTGTGAGCGCACACTTAAACTGCTTGCAAGCACTAGTTGAGAATGCTTGTTTAAGCTATGAAAAATACAATTCTGACTCCGTATTTAAATGTTTTTTAAACCTTTATAGGTTACGCAATTATATTGTCACATTGGTGCTAATATAAGTGCGTGTGAATTAAGTTAACTCGTTTACTGGATTTCGGTAATTATTTTGTGTCAGAGAAGATCAATTTGCTGTTCGTCTATCAGACAAAATGTATCGGTAATTGCTCCTTTCTAATTATCTGTTCTAACTTCTCGTTATCTGGAACAAAATGTATCTGGTAAGTACCCTTCACGCTTTTTCGGGTCTCGCTTTGACAGAAAAAATAATTAGCAAATGTCTAGTGTTTAAAAAAATTTCAGTTTGATTTGCTAACACCAAGGTTTTGACTAGATTTCTGCCCGACGTTTAATAGCGACACTAGATTCCTAAATAATTGACACTCGGTGAAGTAAATCTGATTGTTAGCCGCCGGGTTGATTCGTTTCATGAGCTTGTCACAATTATTAATAAGATGGTTTAATTTGCGATGATAATACATTTAATTTTTGGTTCTGTATTCACAAATGTGGATACAAATATAAAATATCTTATGCTGTATTGGTCAGAATTTACACGGTCTTTAACTAGACACCCCCCAACTTTGGTCAGAACTACCGAACGCTCCCGTTAACTCGACTGTCAATCATCATTTGTCAGTTGTCGAGTTATGAGAATGACGGATTACAGTGTTACTGAAAGCGAATTGCGTGACACAATACTTGTGTTACACCAACGGGTTCATGTTAGGTCAACGGGTGAATTGAGGCATTCACGTGTTATCACACAGCGCACTAGGGATATGGTAATATATTATATTGCTGATATATGTCGAGCATTTCCTTTTGAGAAATTGACCTTTCATTTAACCGTAGACATATTTGATAGATACGTAAGCGGAGAGACTAGAGAAATAAACATTAGAAACTTAGAACTATATGCTTTAACTTGTCTGTGGATAGGTAGCAAATATGAAGAGACTTGCACTTTATCGGTCTCTCAGTTGAGTGATATGGTGAATAACGTTCACACAAAAAAGGTCATATTAGCTAAAGAAAGAAGCATTCTCAAAATTCTAGATTTCCTGTTATGTGTAAGTACAACTGTTTCATATTTAGATATTTATTTAGACTTGGCTAGATGTAAAAAACAATCCTTCAGGAACCGCGACCTATTAGAAATGTACGCCATTGCGGATTTGGCGCTGTTAGACAAAAACTGGGTCATATATATTTATCGGGAGGTCGGAGCGGCATTACTGATTCTTTATTCGTCAATTGCGGAAGATGTATACGAAATATCTGGGCTCACTCACGCTGATGTGAAATCTTGCCTAGATTTCATCACACCTTTCTACTCGTTTATTTTATCAGAAAGTGGATAAGTTACATTTCAAGGTGAAAGTACCATAGGAACTACACAGACGTATCATCCGGATGTCAACAGTTTGATAAAGAGTGGTTTGAGCAATTTAAAAGGATGCTTGAAATGACCTGCGAGTCATTGTGATATTGATACAAAAATTAAAGCCGTATATATCAATCATCTTTTTTGTTTCGTATTATTTGTCTACGTATTTATATATTGTAATTACACAGACTACGAAAAAAAAATAATTAGCTACCCCGGTATTTAAAAAAGCGATAACTTCGCGGAGCGACGTTACAAATAGTGTGTCTGTGGAAGACGTGGGGCGGGGTCAAGGTCAAGGTCATGAGGATCCAAATGCCGCTTTGAGGTCAGGAGGAGCACATGGCCTTATATAAGATCCTCATGCCGTTTTGCAGTCCGTATGGAGCCTTATATACTACTTTTTCTTCCACTGGCCTGCGATCATGGAGACATGCAAACTCCCTCACAATTTCACGGTAACGGGAACCAGTGAATGCTTGCTTTCTAACAATTGCTTTGTTTAATTCTGCAACACATGCTGATGGTTGGTTGGCTGCTAATTTCCACAATGGGTTGGTAACTCTTGTGTGCGCCCTAAAAAGGACGGAACTTGTGACAGAATGTAGTAGCTTTCCTGACATCCCGAGCGTGCTGATGAAGTTGACCGGGATCGTCCCGGCGGTTGTGCAATGCTTGGGGCCATCTGCGTGTCACTCTCTACTACGGGGATCACATCGAACCTCATATTGTTAGAGCCCGTTTCCAGGACGACCAATGAGGAGGTCATGGGAGGGTTTTGGCCAGAATATTTCTCCTGACCCTGACTAACATTGTTTGATCAGTGTGTTTTGCCTGACCAGACGTTAGCTTCATCGTCCCACACCTGCTGATGTACCTTTCATACTTGTATGTTTGTAATAAAATCTGGCAACTTGTTAATAATAATTGCACTCTTGTAGTAGTTGGAAACTATATGTATTTTTAAAAGTTAGCAGTTTGGGTGGAAATCTTTGAATAGTGTGTGCTTGTAATTGTTTTCCAAAGCTATCAGTAGATTTCATGAGACTTATCATCTTAATTAGAAGTTGAATATTTTTACAGACATACATTTTAATTCATAACTTTTATGCAATGGAAGGTCGAGGACAAGAAGTTGTTTTAGAGTGCATTTGTTTCAAGACATGTGTTCCTCTGGGATTGTAAGGGTTTTGATTCATTGATAAAATTTTGCGACTTCAAAACGTGGCCGAGCATTTAGTTTATATTCCTTGCCAACAGTTTCGTGGTACAGTTCGTAATTGACTGGAATGTAGTTGCTAGTGGCTGACAGATGGCAATAAATATGGCAAGCCTCGTTCACCACTTGCCTTTTCGGCAGCTAAATACCACTGAAAGGTGGAGGTGGTGGCCGACATGAATTTTACAAGGTCATTTGCTTATAATTAGTCTTAGACTGTATTTATTCTTTTTGTCATCGACATATTTTGTTGATCGACACTTTGTGCAACAGTTAAGTATGAAGGTTCAAATTTGCTTGCATTCGACTTCGCATGCATTTTATGTAAGGATCTGCTTCCTCCTGTATTTTCTAAGTGTTTGCTTCCCCGGGGTAACGATCGGTGCTGTGACGGGCAGCGAACCTAACACCTTCGAACTTAACTTAACAACTTTTTTATACTGGTTTAGAAGACTTATCAGAGTATGTAGACAACCAGTTATATTTGCATTACCCTCCTCTTAATGCTATGCGCATCAAATCTATTCTTAAATGCATAAACTGTCTCTGCTTCCACTACGTCCCGGGGCAATGCATTCCAAGCATTCACCACTCTCTGACTAAAAAAATATTTCCTAATATTCAATCTGGATCTTTCTTTAGCTAATTTGATACAAATGCCCTCTTGTTCTCGTTGGTGGTTGCATTTTGAAGAATAAAAAACTTGTTATATAGTCTAATTTAACCTTTCCTGTGATTATCTTATCAACCTGAATTAAGTCAACTCGAATTCTTCTATTTTCAAGGCACTGTAAGCCGGTTTTTCTAAGTCTTTCCTCGTAACTGTAATTCTGGAATCCTACTATCAGTTTTGTCGCTCTTTTTTGTATCCTTTCCCGCATATTTATATCTCCTCTATGATAAGGACTCCACGCCTGTACACAGTACTCCAATCTAGGTCTAACTAATGCTTTATACAGTTTGACTTTCACCTCCTTACTCCTATGTTTAATATTTCTTTTTATCATCCTTAACATTGCATTTGCCTCATTCACTGTTACCCGGACTTGCTCACTCACTTTATCTGTATGCTCTATTATAACCCCTAGGTTCATTTCCTTATCTGTCATTCTAATATTGTTCTCGACCCTTCTGTAATTATGTTCCAAATTGAATCTACTCATGTGGATGAATGTACATTTATCTATATTAAACGCCATGTGCCATCTCACAGACCAGTCTCAAATTTGATCTAAATCCGACCTCAATAAATCTACCTCTGCTATAGATGAGACACTCTTACATTGTTTTGTTTCATCGGTAAATTTTGCAATAATGGATCCTATATCAATGTCAAAATCATATATATAAAGAACAATTTTGGTCCCAAATACGACCTCTGTGGCACTCCACTTTTTACTTCGCGTTGTGAGCCGTGTCACTTAACGACCAGCGCACGACATCCCCAATTTAAGTAATAATAAGGGATAGTATTCTCCAAAGTCGTCGTGAACCGCACAGTGAAATCCAGGTGGGCTGCATGCCGGCCACATGTTGTGCAAGCTTGAGTTGTGCACTACAACATGTCACTGCAAACAGCAATGAGCAAAATACACAACAAGGAATTGAATCAAAACCATGTTCACAGTTTTATGTGCAGTGAGACAAGAACTCACAAAAAAAGACAGCTGGTCCTAAACTAGAAAACAATTTTCCCATTGGATAAATGAAAAATGACTCATAGACCTGATTCGTTACACCAGGGTTCCTCCACATGGGCTCAGTCCTTTTTATTCCTAAAAGTGCCAACCACGGAGCACGAACTCAATAGTTCCAGTGGCAATTCTGAAATGTTCACCTGACTTCGTCAGATATCTATTTACAGTTTGGTTGACTGAGAAATGCAGTCATACCATGAAAATATCCACGACATGTCCAGTCTGTATAATAACCTTGGTAGAACAACATCATCCATTGTAAATACGAAAAATGACATAAAAATACTGAAATTCTTTACAAAAGAAAAGAGTTAGAATCACCTGTACTAATAGCCACACTTTTGAAAAGTACAGTGACAAGACATACAGCATAATTATACTTAAATAAAGATGATAGGGGACAGAGCAAACGGTCATGTTGTGGTATTGGTAGAAACGAATAATATAAAGAGAAGGGTCTGAGTTTTTTTCAGTCGATATGTTGCCCAGACTGACACAGGCGACAGAAATGCACGTCAGGAAACTCGGAAAGGCATCTTAGACGCAGCTGTCAGGGAAGGGGCTTGTGTAGACCTTATCACAGAGGCGGTAGTCGTAAAATAGCCTATGTAAAAGCAAAAACACTGCCTCAAGTCCTGATGGAGTACAGTATTGCCACATCAAACAGTTGGATGAGACAGAGATAAGAAATATGGTGAAGGAGCTCAACCACACTATGGAGAAGTTATCTGTGCCCGAGGACTGGCTTCATAGTTATACGTGCACATTGCCTAAACCTAGTGAGGACTCCACTCTTCTCAGCAGCTATCGAATACTCACTATACAAAATGTATATGGAAAATTACTCGAGAAGATAGTGGCCAGGAAAATAATGGCCTACCTTGAAAGGGAGCAGATTCTACCCGAAACGCTGGGCAGCTATAGAACAGCGAAGAAGACCTGGGCTAACTCTGGAACTTTCGTGTATGGTGCGTACGAGGGGTTTCAGTCGAAGCAAGAAACAATCGCGGAGGCACTCGACCTGGAAGACGTGTCGATTTTGGAACCTTAATTACCTGTCTGCAGCAGTATGGTTTAAACCCGTGGCTGGTTAGTTGGATATCAGCTGCCCTGATAGAAAGAACAGTTGCGCTAAGTAGTATATAGGGCTCCATTCGACTAGTAAAATGGCGCTCTTTTCCTCTTTAAATGTCCTATGATTCGCTCAGGATGGCGCTTATGTAATATCATATGATCCTCCCAGACAGCGGCGTGACCTTGGTTCCAGCCCGCGTCTTTCCCAGATACGTAATATACAACTTCGCGGAGCGAAGTTATCGACTTAATAATAGGGGTAGCTAATTATTATTTTATTGTCCTAGTCTCCGTATTTACAATATGATTCTTCTTCTTCTTTTATTTCTTCTTCTTCTTCTTCTTTTCTTTTTTCTTTTTCTTTATCTTCTTAATCTGATGCTCGTTCTCAATCTCCTGCTACCAAGCCCTTAACAGAGCTTTGCAAGTAGCATCCAATAGTATGTCACGACTAAAAGGGGCTCCTATAGAGTGGTGGTGGATCCCTTGTTTTTCATGGCAAAAGGTTGGGGTCCACACAGGGATCAGTTTGACCTTAATCCCAGCCGAAGTTATCGACTTATCAGAAGTTATTAGATTTTCAGTGTAGATTTTCGTTCGTTCTCAATCTCACACTACAAAGCTCTGAACAGGGCTTTACAGTACATGATGTAGTGCAGAGAACGGAATGCGCTGTGTCGCAAGTTTACAGTTTGACTGTGATATTTACACCTTTCTGTCTACACTGAAAATCTAATAACTCTTTATTATGAAATGACAACCTTATTAAACACATAACTATTTAAATAACAGATAATACAAAAACGACCACACCGAAAATCTAGGGGAATATTGGGATTTACTAAAAAGAACAATTAAAGTTACAACACAAATAATATCCAAAATAATACACAAACAAACAAGGAAAAACAAATGTATCATAGAAAACGCAATCCGGCTAACAGAACTTTCGGATAAAAATGCCACACAAGAAGAACTAGATAAACTGGAAAACCATAGGCTACAAGGGGCACAAATAAGGTCCAAATTAAACCAAGCAACACAAAAAATACCCAACAAACAATATCTATCAGTCGAACAAAATTAACAACGCAGTAGACAGATAGTGAACCTGAGGAAATAATCCCCCAACATCAACAACTATAGAGGATAACCAACTGATAACGAAGGAAGAGGTAACTGCAGCGGTAAAGACATTGAGGGAAGGCGACCGTTGTGTACAATATACCAGCAGAGCTCTTACAGGCAGGTGGAGAGGTAGTGGTGGAAGGCCTGACACTGATCTACCGCAAAATATGGGTGACAGAAAACTGGCCGGACTTATGGACGAAATCAATGGTTATACCGCTACATAAGTCTGGAAACCTAAAGCTTTGCCAAAAGGACAGAAAAATAAGCCTCATTATCCACCCTAGCAAGGTCATGCTTAGATTAATCCTCGACCGATTGAAACCCCAAGCAGAGAACCTCATTGCCGAGAGCAAGCTGGGTTCAGACATGGAATAAGCACTACGGAACATATATTTAATTTAAGGCTGCTAAGCGAGAAATATCTAGACCAGCAGCAAACACTGTATCATGTTTTTGTTGATTTTAAGCAGGCGTTTCATGGGGTATGGCATAAAGCGCTATGGGCAACCATAAGTATGTATAATATCAACGGAAATATTATAACGGTCCTCCTTAAACACCTGTATGGCAAGGCGTCCAGTGCAGTTCTTGTGAATGGGAGGCGAGGGGACTGGTTTCGCACATAGGTTGGTGTGAGAGAGGGGTGTACACTCTCTCCAACTCTTTTCAATATAGTCCTTGCGGGAATTATGAGTGAGGCACGTGGAGGTCACGATGGTACTGTCAAGATAGAGGGTCGAACGATTACCAACCTTCACTTCGCAGATGATATCGACGGATTGCCGGATTCAGAAGCAGATCTCCAGGAATGTGTTAGAAGACTAGCTGAAACAGCTCTTGACTATGGTATGAGGATTCGCCAATGGCTTCAACCGAAGGATAATAGCTAACGGTCAGGAACTCGAAGTGGTTGACCGTTTTAAATATCTTGGGTCGCTTGTCAGTGATGAAGGCTCAAAATGGGTGGTGTTGGTCAGAATATCACAGACAATAGCGGCGCTTGCACACAAAAAAAGACAAGGCGCCGGGGTTGTCGAAACGCGAGATTGAACACGGGACCCTCAGATCTTCAGTCTAACGCTCTCTGAGCTATTTCGCTCGCCGAAAGTTAAAACAGAAGATACAAACAATTGTAAAGTTATTTTTAACCAATCTAAAATATTGTTACAGCTTTCATAGTTGTGGTATATTGTATTTATGCACAGATGGTAACGGTATCACACTAAGTAAACAAGATATAGTTACAATACGTTGACCTTTATCACGGTATTAGAGGATAACTTGCTAACAGCACTAACAGAAAAACAAAAATGAAATCTTTGCGCCGAAATGCCTTTATTTTCGTATTTTATTACGTTATACAAATACTAAAGTAGACAATAAGAAGACTACTAAACAAAAGAGTAAGAAACTCAGTAGATTTATGAATTACCCCGACTAATTCCCCAATTTAAAAAATTGATACCTTATATATTTATATTATACATTTTTACCTACTCACCGTTACATGATATGTGCTGTACAGCTGAGATGGATTGGCGATGTGGTCCGCATGTCGACTCGTCGTCTACCTATGAAACTGCTTTATGTTGAACTGCAAAAGAGCAAGCGGTGTGGAAAAAGATACAAGGGCATCTTAATTCTAATAACTGTGTTAATTCTGCTGACTGGGAAAGAACCACCGACAATCGTTCAAACTAGTGCAGAACTGTTGCAACATAAGCTACAAACATCAGATAAGTGGGAAGTAACGCACGCACATAGAGATAACCAAGGTAGAATACAAATGATACAAATAAAAACCAAAGACAACCCAGAAGATACACACACACACACTAGTAAACATACATGTCCCCTCAACTAAAACCAGAACGAAATACCTTTTACGAAAACCTCCAAACTACATTAAGCCAACAATATGAACGACACAAAATAATAATGGGGGAGATTTCAACTGTAATCTAAACCCACTAGATGCATCACAGGGGACAACAAACAAGGAAAGCCAGTGACACTTTACAACAAGTCCTAGACGAGCCCGCCCTCAGAGACACTTACAGACACAATATAGCTTGAGGGCAAGGAGACAACATTTACAGACACGACACGTGCTCACGGTACATCAGCCCGGTTAGACAGAATTTACATTCACAAAAGTTAAAAGACAACGAAAATTAAACCTATGAATACCACAACGTTCACAGATCCCAAGACAGTACAAGTAGTTGTCAATCGACCTCTTCATATCAACATTTGAATGTTACATTTATACATGTGTATACTTTTGTCGCTGTTAACGATTGTCATAAGTGATGCTTGAAATGGCCTGCGAGTCATTGTGATATTGATCAACAACAACAAAAAAGTCGTATATATCCACCATCATCTTTTGTTTCGTCTTATTTGTCTACGAGACCTTCACCAAATGCTTGAACGAGCAAGACAGTCGGACCCTTAGTTGACAGTTACCATTAAAGACTCTTACCAACGCTCTAAATTCTCTCTTTAAAGGTCAGAGTCCGGGCCCTGATGACCTGACCTCTGAATTATACTCCATATTTTCCACGTGTTGAGTCCACTCCTACTCAGGGTCTTACAAGAGGCGTCCGAGAAAAGGGCATTACCAGACAGTTTCAATCAATCCTACATAACATTAATACCTAAACCTGATACAGACAAAACTTAAGTAAATAATTAAATTATAGGCCTATCCCCTTACTAAATACAGACTACAAAATACTAACAAAAGCGTTAACATTCAAACTAACACCCTTTCTGAAACACCTAGTCCATGAAGACCAGTCATGTAGTGTATAGAATAGAAGTATCAGTAAACATGCACATTTTTTAAGGGACACTATCCAATACACACATGAAAAAAGACACACAGTCAGCGATACTATCGATAGCCCACGAGAAAGCCTTTGACAGGGTCTCACATGAATATCTGCACAAAACACTAAAAGAAAACAACATGGGAGAATATTTTACAAATTTGTTAAAAGTAATATATAACAAACCAGAGAGTAGACTCATAATAAATCACACACTTACAGACACAATACAAAAAACTAGATCGGTAGGACAGGGCTGCCCTTATCCCCGTTACTATATAGGAACAACAAGTCTTTTTAAATTAATTTGCTGTTGTTTTTAATAAACATTTGTATTACATAAAGAAAATGTTCTGTTGTTTTTGTTGATGTCTGTGTTTTGTCGTATCCACCATTACAAAAACTCCTTTGAATGGTGTATGAAAAAAGATACCCAATCTTGTTTGAATGAAACATATTGCGTCACACCTATATTTGTCAATGATACCTCAAACTGAGTTAGGCTACGCACATCTAAAGCAACCAACAATACACACAATTTTGAAAATATGTAATCAATAACTTCCGCGCCGCGAAGCTACGCCTATTAATTATACAATCGATAACTACGACTTTTGTCGCTGTTGACGATTGTCATAAGCGATGCTTGAAATGACCTGCGAGTCATTGTGATATTGATTCAAAAATAAAAGCTGTATATATCCATCATCTTTTTGTTTCGTCTTATTTGTCTACTTGTTTATATATTGTAAATACGCAGACTAGGACAACAACACCAAAAAGTAATAAATAGCTACCACTATTAATTATAAAAGTCTGCGAAGTTGTCGATTACGTATCTGGGGAAGACGCGGGCTGGGATCAAGGTCAAGCTGATCCCTGTGTGGACCCCAACCTTTTGCCATGAAAAACAAGGGATCCACCACCACCCTATAGGAGCCCTTTTTAGTCGTGACATACCATTGGATGCTACTTGCAAAGCCCTGTTAAGGGCTTGGTAGCAGGAGATTGAGAACGAACATCAGATTAAGAAGATAAAGAAAAAGAAAAAAAGAAACGAAGAAGAAGAAGAAGAAGAAGAAATAAAAGAAGAAGAAGAATCATATTGTAAATACGGAGACTAGGACAATAAATTAATAATCAGCTACCCCTATTAATTATAAAAGTCGATAACTTCGCTCCGCGAAGTTGTATATTACGTATCTGGGGAAGACGCGGGCTGGAACCAAGGTCACGCCGCTGTCTGGGAGGATCATATGATATTACATAAGCGCCATCCTGGGCGGATCATAGAACATTTAAAGAGGAAAAGAGCGCCATTTTACTAGTCGAATGGAGCACTATATACTACTACACTACACGTGGGATCGTAACATCAGAACCGAGGCGAATATGACTAGGACTGCCTCAAGAGTCTCCGCTCTCATCGGTGCTGTTCAACATTTACACAGTAAAAGTGGCCAATATTCAACCCACAGGAATAGGACGAACATTGACATTTGCCGATGACCTCCTAACGTACAGGACTGGCTCAGACAGGCAAGAGTTGGCCAAAGACATCCAGGAAACCTTGCAAGCAATCTCACAGTAGTGCGGCGACTTAAGCTCCAAGATCAATCCGAACATAGCCTGCATGATGTGGTGCTCTTTTAATAATTTCATAGTAAAGGCTGAACTCCTGGACATCACTTTTCATGGTTGCACCATTGACAGGTGCGACAGATTGAAATACCTCGGAGTGACTTTTGATCGCAGTCTTTCCTTTAATTGCCTTGTATATATCTAAAATTGTACAAAGATGCAAGAGAGGGTTAGGAGCACTCAAGACCATGGCTGCTGCCAAATTAGAACAACACCTCCTGTTCATCCTATTTCGTCAGGTCGTGTTGTCTGTCATCGATTACGGACTAGGCATCCTCACACTATCAAGAACACACTGTGAACTGGTTGGAATGCATCCATAATGAAGGTATGCGAGCAGGTTCTGGACTGCACTAGAGATACCCTGATTGTGATGATGCGGGACATGTTGGAATTGTTATCGGTGTCATCCAGACATAAACTGGCACAAGTCAAAGCCTATATGCGTGTCACCACGGACACGCGGCACCCTCTGCACAGTAGTATCTCAGACATCAATGGATCAAGAATCAAGAGAGGGTCGTCATGGACGGCACAGGCTGAGACAACAATCGGACACATCACTTCGGCTGAAAAGATAGCCAAAGGGGAAGAATGGGTCCACACTGGTGATAGAATGATAGCGTACCAGAGAGTCATCATAACCTTAGGGAAGGAATGAAGAGAACGGAACAACGGGAGATCAGAGCACGAGGTAAATCAGCTGATAACTGAGAACACCCAGGAGAGTGACGCTGTCATATACATCGACGGATCAGTCGTACGCAGTGGGATATCAAGCTGGGGTTTCTCGGCTAGAGTAAGAGGAGAGATCGTTGCTGAGCGCAGTAGGGCATACATGTCAACACCTCCAGTATGAGAATGGAGACGGAAGCAGTGACCTTAGCACTGAAATGGATTTATGATACTTCTATAACAAGGGCAGCCATCGTGACAGACGCGCAAGCCGTACTGCACAAAGTACTGTAGGAATGGCTTAGGTAAGAGTGGATAGTAGCTGTTGAGGCCTCAAACCTCCAGGCGATGACATGGATCTACTGTCCTGCTCATGCCGGGGTTAGGGGCAATGAAAGAGCCGACATCATGGCTTCATAAGCTCCCATCATGGGCACATTAGTGATGGATAGAAGTCACATTTTGAAATCAATCAATAACAGCCTGCTGGATGAATACACCGGAATAGATGAAGCAACAATCCACAGACTGCAAAGTTGCGACATTAAACGAGGTTCGAGCGGAGTGGGGCGCATGAGAGGACGGCACAGACGAGTGTACAACCAGTGAGCTATAAGGACCATCAGCATCCATACCTTACGCCATTAATGAGAGAGACTGAGCACCTATAGGTTTGCCCTGTGTGCAGTGACGTCGATTCTTAGAAACAGAAAGAAATCTAAAGAGAGATGGTACAGTAATAAGTGTGCAAAAATACAAGAGTCTTATGAGGACTTAAGGAAAAAAAGTACAGGAAGGTCACCATGATGGGTATTTTAGACAGAGCAGATGGGTTAGACTATTTAGATAGTAAGATAATAGATATCAACCTTAGGTTGCAGATGACGTGTGCAGACATAGGAATGGAATTTATTGAGGTGAAAGTTGACAAAAGTAAAATGCTAGACAGGAGAGGTTTATATATAAATGAGATAGGACAGCATGCTGTAGAAAAGTATATGTTTAATCATTGTGTTACAAATTCAAACTAGTAAGGCTTATGAAGTATGAGACTAAAGATAGGAATAAAATAGGGTGCTATAGAAAATGCAGTCAAAGAGAAGAGTTTAGGTCAGAGAAGTGTGTAATCAGTAGTGGAAAAGCAAAAATAAAAATGATAAAGCAAAAACAAAATTTGGTAAAACAACAAAATAACAAACTAAATTGTTTTTATACAAATGTGAGAAGCATATTAAATAAAAGAGAAAAATTAGAACTGCATGTAGAAGAAGAAAAATCAAATATAATAAGATTAACAGAATCATGGACATATGATGACATTGAACTTGAAATAGAGGGTTATACAATAATAAGGAAAGGTAGGGTAGATGGAGGCAAGGCTAAGGGAGGTGGCGTTTTATTATACTGTGCAAATTCAGTTAATAACCATAGATGATTTATCACCTGGCAACAAAAATGAAAGTGTATGGAGTGAAATAGAAAGTTGTGGTGAAAAAATGGTGGTTGGTGAATGCTTTAGATGTCCATCAAGTCAAAAAGAGAAAAATGAGGAGCTGATTAATAGCATAGAAAAGGCAAGTTATGGGAAATTATTATTAATGGAGAATTTCAACTTTCCAAAAATAAAAGGAATATGGCAGAAGCACTTGTAGAGTCAAAATCTTTTATTAAGTGCATAACTGACAATTTTTTTATTCAACATGTAGAAGCAGCTACCAGAGGCAAAAACACACTCGACTAAGTTTTTACTACAAATAAAAATATGATTGAAAACGTTACTGTTGGGGAACTGTTTGGCTTAAGTGACCATCAAATCATCCGTTGTGATCTTATAGCAGGGAAAGAAGTAAAAATAAACACGCGTACATATGAGTACTCTAAGGCAGAGGTTAATATGATGAAAAAGGCAGCGATCCACATAATTTAGAAAAATATTGTCGGAGGAACAGATGTTATACAAGGGGAGTAGAGTTTCAAAAAAGTTTCAGAAAAGCTAAAAGAAGAATGTTTTCCATGTAGGGAAGTAAACCCCAAGCGTAAAAAGTGGATAACTAGATGTGAAATTAATTATAGAAGAGCTAAAAATATAGCATGCAAAAAAATATATAAAGGCAGGTAAATCAATAGAATATTTTTTTAAATATTTAGACAAGCAAAAAATAGCTCAGAAAGTGAATAAAGCAGCAAAAATAAACTTAGAAAAAAACTTTGCTCATATGATCAAAACTGATAGTAAAAGCTTATTTTCTTATGTTAGAAATAAACAAAGAACGAAATACAAAGTAGACCGCATCCTATATAGCACAGGACAATAATAAGTGAGAATAGGGACTGCTTTCAAGATCCGAGAACCTATAGATATTTTCTAAAGAGACACGGATACAGAGAAATTAAGATCAATCTGTATTACAGAGGAAATGGTTTTCAAAACATTGGAGGGGTTAAAATTGGATAAATGTCCAGGTCAAGAAGGTATTCATCCAAAATTGCTTTTTGAAATTAGAGACTAACTAGCAAAACCATTGGCTCTATTATGTTCTCAATCACTTGCAAAAGGAATTGTTCCACGGGAATTGAATGATGCAAGAGTGATCCGCTTTTTCAAAAAGGGCAAAAAAATCACACACAAAATTATAGACCGGTGAGTTTAACTAGCATAGTCTGTAAATTGTTAGAGTCAATAATCAAAGGAAGTATTGTAATCCATTTAGGTAAGTTTAATCTAATCAGAAATAGTCAGCATGGGTTTACTAGAGGGAGATCATGCTTAACAAATCTATTAGAATTCATGGAGGTGGTTACTAAAATGGTAGACAAAGGGGAGCCAGTAGATGTTATATATATCTTGATTTTACTAAGGCCTTTGATAGAATACCTCATCAAACATTATTTGGAAAGTTAAAATCACATGGCATAGGTGGGGAATTTGCCAAATGGATTAAAAATTGGTTAACCGCCAGAAGGCATCAGTGGGCATAAATAAGGAGTACTCTGAGTGGTGTGAAGTAAAAAGTGGACTGCCACAGGGCATGATGGCAACATTCGCTGATGACACAAACCTATGCAGTAGTGTCTCATCTAAACCAGAAGTAGATATATTGAGGTCGGATTTATATAAAATTTGAGAATGGTCTGCGAGCTGGCAAATAGAGTTTAATGTTAATAAATGTACAGTCATCCACATGAGTAGATCAAATATGGATCATAATTAGAGAATTGACGAGAACAATATTAGAAATATAGAAAAAGAAAGGGACCTAGGGGTTATAATAGATAATGCAGGTAAAGTTAGTGAGCAAGTTCAAGTAGCAGTGAAAAGGGCAAATGCAATGTTAAATAAAAATATTAATCATAGGAGCAAGGAAGTCATAGTCAAACTGTATACAGCATTAGTTAGACCTAGATTGGAGTACTGTGTACATATGTGAACATATGTGGAGTCCTTATCGTAGAGGGGATATAAACACGCTGGAAAGGATACAAAAAAGAGCAACAAAGCTGATTGTGGGATTCCAGACTTACAGTTTTGAGGAAAGACAGAAAAATAGGCCTTCAATGTTGATAAAATAGAAGAATTCGAGGTGACTTAATACAGGTTTATAAAATAATCAGAGGAACGGATAAATTAGACTATAAAAAATTTTTTTTAAATATATTCACCTAGATACAGATTCACCAATGAAAGGCCCAGATTAGATATTAGGAAATATCTTTTTAGTCAGAGAGTGGTGAATGCTTGGAATGCATTGCCATGTGAAGTAGTGGAAGCAGGGATAATTAATGCATTTAAAAAAGATTTGATACACATGGCTTTCAGAGAAGGTAAATGTAAACAAAACTGGTTGTTTACAGACTATGCGAAGTCTTCTAAACTAGTATAAAAACGTTGAGTTAAGTTAAAGAAAGCTACTTTAGAAACAACAAAGTAGTTATCTCTAAGTAATTATCACTATGGGGACATGAATATACAGACAGCTTTACTTTGAATGTACTTACAACTATCATTTCGGCGTCTATTTCCATTGCTTGTGACTTTTTTCCCCCATTGTCTTTGAGGATACTTATTCACAGGAAACTCCGCGAGTAAACTCTGATGAAACATCCGGAGCTGGTGTCTCTAAGGCAGTCTAGTGGTTCTTCCATCGCTTTTCTAGCAACTCCTGCAACGTTGTTGATTTGAGGCTGTATCAGCTAATGCTAGTCCCCTAGATCAATGTGGAGAGGGCGAACCTGCTGCACAGACAGCAGCTTGTTGTCCTTAGAAAGATGACCAAGCTTATGACCTGGAGAGACGTTCCAGTTTCACCCTGCAGCGTCAACACAACATGTGCATCAGCAGTTAAACTGGCATGTCGGAATGTCCGTAACATGTTGACTGAACTGATAGATAAACTGAATAATATAAGAGATGCCAGAAAGACTATAGTAATTAATGATGAACAGAAAAGACATAATGTGGACATCGTAGCACTTCAAGAAAATTGGTTAGCGGACTCGAGATCAATGCGTAAGAAAAACTATGTATTCTACTGACAAGAGAAAACCCAACATAAAAGAGAGAGCATGGTGTAGGCTTTGCAGTTTTAAAAAAACTATCTAATACACATAGCTGAACTAAGAGAAAATGGTTCAGAACGTCAGCTTACACTTTGTCTCCATACCAAAGTAGGTACACTTAGGTACCATAGTCAGTGTTTATGCACCTATTTTGAGCTCCAAACTTGAAGCCAAAGATGAGTTTTATGATGATTTATCAGCAGTCAATAGAAATATGTATAGTCAAGAACAGTTTGTTCTACTATGTGACTTCAATGTAAATGAAGGAATCTGTCTCCACACTAGGCCGAATGGTTGACTTGGTTAACGTTATAACGCTCAAAGCCAAAACGTAGATCAGGGAGATCACCATTAGGGACTTGCTTGTCGCTGATGATGCTACATCTTTCACTCACAGCCAGAAGGAACATCAGAGGTCGAAAGATCGATTCAACCCAGGCTTGCATAGATGTTGGTCTCACAATAAGTCTCAAGAAAACAAATGTGCTGGAACAGGAAGTAGATGCCATGCCAACTCTTAGCATCGATAATTATGAACTGGCAGCTGTGCACACATTTGCATACCTGGATCCCTCATCAACGATACGCTTTCTTTAGACTCAGTAACAGACAGTCGTATTGGCAAAGTTGCAGTTACATTTGATTGCCCCACAACGCGTATTTGGAAAAACCAGATACTGACAATTAAAACATGCCGTCAGCACACTCCTATATGGTAGCGAGATTTGGACAACCTATGCCAAACACATGCTTACACCTTCTATCTACGTCGCATGGGATCCGTTCTTGGAATTACATGGAGGGACAGAGTGACAAAAGCATATGTGCATTCTCGCACTAATCTCCTAAGCATGGGCACTCTCTTTAGGCCACGAGCTTGGTCCTGTTTATCGCGTGGAAGATGGTCATATTCCCAAAGATATCCTTTGGGAGCAGTCTACGAAATACAAGAGCACAGTTGGCCGACCACAGTGGAGGTTCAAAGATGTGTGTAATCGTGATATGAACGCCATGGAGTTTGACATCATGGGAAGACGAAGGGCCATTTCACGCCTCGTGAAGATAAGCTCTTAACACACAGAGAAGTGAACAGACAATACCACAAGGAGAAAAAAAAAAAGAAAGACTAGGTATATAATGTTTTGTTTACCATCCCAAGTTATATCATTCTATTGTCTGTCATGAATGAAATGGACTACGATCCTCAAAGTTATACAGCGCTTTTATCAGCGTCTCGGGGTGGACTGCAGGTATGACTACGTCATTTGCGGAGTCAAGGAATGTCAGATGCAGCCGTCCGATCTCTTCTCCTGGGTTGGGCGTCTCCACCTGAGCAAATATCCAGGCCATGGCGCGGCATAATAAAGCAAACACGAGAACACACTAAAATTAAGGATCCTATATTGCACTATGGACATACTGTAAAGATGAGATGTTTGGACATGTATGGGTAAAATCCAGAAATAAACTTGTCCAAGCACAAAATTGTACGCGAATTACCTCAGACAACATCCACCCATTACAGATGAACACTGCAGTCGTCAAGCGAGCGAGAATCAAGTGAGAGATGACATGGCTGCCGCTGGTAATAAAGATGATCAGACAGTTGACAGAAGTTGAAACTTGAATCAATGGGAAGAATGGATATATATTGGCGATAAAAATCACAGCATATTATACAGTTGACATTCTCGTAGGTAGGAAATGGAGATTGGAATGAAATAGGAAAGTGCAACTGAAGGTTAACATAACATTATCACACTCATAGCATTGCCATTGTCGTATATACCGATGAGTCCATGATTTGTATTGAGAAACCAGAATGGGTCTTTTCGACTAGCGTGCATTTTATAGCGACGATCAGTTACTTCAACTCTTAGATCTTGAGAACCTGACATCCACCTACTGGATGTTGACGGTGCAATCAATGAATCGGCACACCGTTTGTAAAATTATGCAGAAGTAAGACAATAAACATAGGACGAGCAGAGAGAGATGTCTCAGGACAGGAGTGTGTACAATCAAAGAGCTACGGAAACCATTAGTATCAATAAACTGCGTCATTTGCTGACAATAAACACTTACGGTTCTGTCTAGCGTGATGATGTCAACTGTGTTTAATAACATAATGTTGAATTTCTGGTAAAATTTGTATTCTACGAGAGGGCTTCAAATGAAACCTTCTAAAAGGGACAGTAATTAGAAAAATCATGCCTTTGTATTGTAACTTGTTAATATGTTTGCTAAGGATGTCAAGAGTGTCCTGCACGTGCCGTCGCGGTGCAGACGAATACCATAACGTCATAATTGCAGTTAAAAGATGGCCGCCCCACTATTGACATGCTCAAAAGAGGAGCAGAGTGCAGCACACAACCTGCCTCTTCGAGGTCACGCGAATAGAATTGCATCCAGCCAGTGAAATTACGAGGGCCATTTTAAAAGTTTCACATCCAGCACCATATTTCCTACGCGCCGCGTGGCGTGACGGGATCTTTACTTTTTTTTTTTTACTTTTACCATAACTAGGACAGCAGTGCTCATAGCCACGTGACACCTGTGCGAAAATGATAATTAATGAAGTAAACTCAGGGGGCAAGTAGTAGCATGCGCCTGGAACATGATGCATGCGTACATCAGACAGTAAAATTGCGGCCTACATTGAAATACGGTTGAAGCAACGTGCTGTGATTTGATTCCTGACGGCGGAAGGTTGTGTGCCCATCGATATGTATTGAAGAATGACTGCGGTATATGGTGTCGCTGTGTGGATGTCAGCGCTGTCAGGTGGGCATTGATTGTAAAAGGCGACAAGCCAGCTATGACGAATATATCTTGTATCTGACATGGTTCTTGTTTTCCACTATGGCTATTGCAGCTATTTTTAGTTCCCCATCCTCAGCTCTCAATACGTTTGAGAATTTTCCAGTAGTCACTCAGAGATGTATTTCCTGTCTATTATTTAACTTTGTGTAAACGCCTCCTTCTCCATTTTTCATAGATTTCATTGACGATCCATCTGTATATATGCTGGTGCATTCTGCGGCTGGATATGTTTCTTGAATATATTTTAAAGCTATATGTTTTCTCTCCAGTTGTCTTTGTGTACCTTTTTTCATCACTTCTGGAATGTTGTCTATCATTTTGGGGAATTGTGCTATCTTTCATGATGGAAATATGCTGCTTGCCTTTAGGGGTGCTGCCGTAATATGTGCGAGGTCTGGCTTAGAGTGAGTTAGTGTTTTTGCTTTTTGAGCAAAACCGTTTCTCTGGAGTCTGCTTCGTCCATATCCTTCCAGTCTTTTATTCATTGGATGATTTGGGAGCCTTTTGAGTTTTTCTGCCAGTTGTAGTACTCTGTAATGTCTCCTGTCAGTCATAGGTTGTAGCTTAGTTATTTTTCTCTTTCTTTTATTGGTGTTGATTTCATCTCTCTTGTAATAATTTTTTCTGCTTGGTCTTTGAATGTAATGCTATTGCCAAGGCTTGCTTCCCATATTCTAAGGCTGGTCTAACATTTCCTGTGTGATAGCACTTTCAGTATCTGATGGTCTGCACACCATGTAGTTCCTGCTAATGTTTTTATTAGAGTCATTCGCTGTTTAGTTTTCTGTTGGCATTTTGCTATTTGGTTTGTCCATGTTAATCTGTTGTCCATTGTTATGCCTAGATATGTGGGGTTCTTTCCTTCTGGCAGTTCATGTCCATTTAGTTTCAAAGTAATTTTGTTTGTTTTATTCGATAATGTAAAGATTGTGTATTTTGTTTTCTTCTCATTTATGTTCAGAAGCCACATCCGAGTCCACTGACCTAATCTTTGTAAATCTTCTTGAATTCTGTAATTTGCTGTTTGGATGTCATCTTCAGCTACCCACAGAGCTAGATCATCAGCATATGGGGAGGTGTGGACCCTGTGTGGTATTTTATCCAATGTACTGTTTATGAAGATCAAGAACAATGTAGGTGAAAGCACACTACTCTGTGGCATCCCTTGTTCCAATGCCATTGTATGGCTTATGTGGCACTGTACCTTTACTCTGGCGATTCCGTGGTGAAGTGGTTAAGCCGTCGGCCTCGTGATCAGGTGGTGTGGGTTCGATTCCGGACTCCGCCGTCTTTTTCATGGATGCTTGATGCGGAGTCCCCTGCATCTCGTAGTCGCCCCCTAGTCGTCTTGTCCTTGACTTGCCACTGAGGTCGGGCAGCACGAGACGAGAGAGTGAGGATAACAGGTATCGCAGTTAACCCTTACTAAAAATAGCGCTAGCAAAATTAATTATGCCATTATTGTTTACGATGGACGGCGGCCTTTGCCTTTTTTACCTTCACTCTGGCGTACCTATTTTAGAGGAAGTGTGCTATCCATTTATACATGTGACCACAGACTCCATATTTTAGTAGTTTTTTTCCTTTATCCCCGCTCTCCACACCTTATCAAATGCGTTTTTTCATATCGACCCAGACTGTCAGTGTGGGTTTCTTTTCCTGAAAAGCATCTCTTCGATCTCTTGTGTAATGTGTGTTAGTTGGTTCTCTGTTGATCTGTGTTGTCTGAAGTCAGCTTGTTGGAGTAAAAGCACTTTTTTTCTCTCCACGTGCCGCATAAGTCTGGTATTTACCAGTCTTTCCATTAGTTTACCTGTGCAGCTAAGCAAGCTAATGGGTCTGTTGTTGTCAGCTTTTGTTCTGTCTGTACCACGTTTTAATATTGGAAGCATGGTTGCTTCCTTCCACATTTGCGGCACTGTCCCTTCTTTCCAACTTACATTGATGATTTGTAGCAGTTTCTTTTTACTTTTTGATCCAAGGTTTTTTTAACATTTCATTTGTAATTTAATCTTTCCTTGGAGATTTTTTTATTTTTTAGTTTCCTTAGTGCATTTTCTCATTCTGGTTGGGTAAATTTTGCCATCATGCTGCAGTTGGAATTTGTCCTTTTGATTGCATGTATTTTTCCATATCTTTCTTTCTATTTGCTGTTATACTTGTTTTGCTAATTCTGCTGTATTTTTCAATAAAAATATTTGCTGCACGCTTTCCTGTTACCAGATTCTCATTTTCGTGTAGTATGACATTTGGTGTTTTTATGGTTCAGTGACTTTGCAAGTTTCCATAATTTTGTACCACTTTGATCCAGGTTGAAGCTCTCGGTTTTTTCTTTTCAACTGCTTCTTGTCGCCTCATTCATAGTCTTTCTGTACTTTTCTACGGCTTTCTTTAGTTGGATATTACTTTATAGGCTTTGGTCAACTTCTGCTAACTCTCTGACTAACAGTTATTCCTGAAGTTCATGTAGATCGTTCGACCAGTATGTTATGTAGTTCTTTCTAGCACCTCCAGTAGCCTCCCTTTGAGACTTGAGACCCGACATTCCGTCTGCCTGGCGGGACTCCTCAGATGGAACGCCATACCTATGTTAAAAATGTGCGATTTTGGTGTGAGTGTGAGTTACTTTGCGCCGCATTTTACAATTGTACTGCGATATCTGCGCCTTTCGGCCCGTCACATCTGCTTTTGATATAATCTTTTTGTTTTTGGTTCTCTCCCTCGCCTTTGACTGTCTCCAGTCTTCTTGCAAGGCAGCAAGTAGTTTTGTTATCAAAGTTTTCCTTCTCCTAGATGAGCTGCGTATCAAGCTAGCGAGTCTCATCTATCCGGGTTGTCTTTGGTTTCCTCTAATAGCTAGCCTTTGATACGTCAGTATCTCATCTGGAAGGCAGCAGGTGGTTTTGACTTCTCTTAGACTAGCTGTCTTTCTAGGCTTACGAGTCTCATCTACCAGAAACGTCTATCCGGTTTAAAGGCGACAGAAGCTCGTCCGTCGCCCCTTCTCCTGTTACTATTAACATGTGTACCCCGGGAAGGCCAGGAGTTGGATCTCTGCTGTCAGAGGCTATTTGAGACGCATGCCTTGGAAGTATTTGATTGAAGTTAGAGAGCTTATCCTCCACTCCACTCCTTGATATGGCAAGCATTTACGACCCAGTTCATAATTTGAAAGCAGCGTGTGTATTATTTCAATCTCATAATTTAATTTTCTTTTGCAAATGTCAGATATGAGCAAGAAATCGAAGACCGAACGATGAGAAGATGTAGTCTAGACAGACTTTGCAGAGAAAATAAATGTTTCGAATTAAATATCAATTTAATTATCTTCAATCTCAAACAAAGCATAGATCACTAAATTACGATTGAATGAGGAATTGTCTGGAAACCGATGAAAACACTAATTAATTATTACGTAATTACCTTTCATCATCATATGATTTGGAAAACACAGATGGAGAGAAACCGGGTGCATTCAATGTAAAGATTGTAAATCACGAAATAACTTGCTGGAACAACTTCACGAGCAGATTAAAGTGTATTTAAGTGACTGTACGCTGGATACGTGACCTAGTTTACTCTTTTCGTCTTGTCCGACGATAGTTAGTTGTGGCTTTAAATAAAAGGAATGTACCTACAGTTTATGACGATAACGAATGTGACTCGTAAGGCCAGTGTTAGCAGAGAAGCGTCTTCCATAGTGTTTGTAACACCACATGGTGTGGCGTGTCTTCTCAAGCTCTGAGTCCTATCCGCAATCAGTATCTCCTTTGTCTATATGCCATGCTCACACCTGCCCATCTAATGCAACACGATCCATGGCGTCCTGTTCCCATGATTCCAAATCGATGCCCGCATCATTCATATCCCACTTGTATTCTTCCTTGCAACAAAATAGTGACCTTTTCCCCAACTGTAATTCCCCATAGAGAAGATCCATTGGTATTCTGCCATCCTCCATCCCCCGAGTGTGTGCCAGCCATCGGAGCCTTCTAAGGCTAACAATAGCAAAGATCATGACACTCCATGTTCTCCCTAATACCTTCGTCTTCTTATTCTTCATCTTCTTCTTCTCGTTCGCCGTTCTTTTTAATTGTTACGCCTACACGTGAAGTCTATTTCACTGGATAAAGCTTGCTGTAGTGGAGAGTTTTTCAAGGCTTCCAAACTGCTTTGTATGGAGATCAGTCACCTTGAGCCAGTGCACAATACACAATTGGCTAATCATATAACAGTCTTGCAGAATATCTTCGGATGTGTGTCCTGCCTTCCCACATATAAACGAGGGCAATTGAGTAAATTTTAGCCGGTGTAAGTGGGTAATAAATCTGTTTTGTCTCATTCTCAAGTAGCACAGGATCACTTGTTCTGCTCGATCAAGACAGTGATAGTTGTCTCTCGTTTGGTCAACTTTCCTCGTGGCTTGGATACGTGTCTTCTTTTTTTGGAAGGTCATTGTTTGTTCGTTTTATTCTCGTGTTGCTCCCTCCATTGCCAATCTGTATGCTGTCTCATTTCCTGGTATGCCACAGTGTGATGGTATTCACTGTAACACTACCCTTTCTCTCGTCTAAGGCTTTCTTAAGCTCTGTCAGTTTATCATTCTTGAGTGCAGAACTGACATTGCATCTGTTAAGAATTCAACCTGCTGACATTGACCTGTGGTGTTGATAATCATATCTGCAGCAATAATTAGTGCCTGTATTTCAGCCCAGCAGTTTGAACAGAATTGTCACGTGGATGAACAAGTGGTTTCGCTTTATTTATTTATGTCGCTGTTGTTGTTGTTGTTGTTGTTGTTGTTACGGATTCAGCAGCATCAGGGCTCTCGCCCTTCGGCCCAATGCTATGTAATGGGTATCTGCGCGTGTTTTTCAGCTGTTGTCTAGTGCAATATAAAGTGTTTCATTTATCTGGCTTCGAATGAAGAAGCATTTTCATAGAATCGTTGAGCGCTGAGCACTCAAGAGAGGATGATCAACGGTTTCATATTGGTGTAAACACAGGTGGCAGTCAGTAGTGTATTGTGGTTGAATTCTGTTCAGGTACTTGTTAAGTGGGATGAGTTCTCAGTCTGAAAATGGTGCTCTGATTCTTCCTTGTGAGTTGATTTATGCTGTCATTTTAATTGGGGCTTGCCATATGTCAGTAGACGTCCCTCCCCATGTTTCATGTGTCCTATTTGTTCAGTCAAGTTTCTTTGTTTGCTGATCTTATGAACTGTTTAGCTGTTTATAAAGTTATTGCTGTGTGTGGCTGTTCTTATCTTGATCCCTTCTTTGCTAGTCTGTCTGCTTTGTCATTGCCAGGTGTGTTTGACTGTCCAGGGATCAAATTGCACAATAATTTCGACAACACGGAAAGTGATAAAGTAGTCAATGTCTAGAGATATTTGGATAAGATCAAGTCTACAATGACCAGAAACTTCTAATGATTGAAGAACTGGCATTGATCTTTAAAAATAGCAATGTTTTTGAAAGAAAGGCATCACAAAATATCCTCAGATCGTAAAAAACGGCTTCAAGTGCAGTGATTTCCCCTTCATAATATACGCAAACCTCCCCGCAAGCATCAGACAGCTCATCAGAGGATCCGTCCGGGTATTTTATGTAAACGCCATAAACTGCTTTAATGGTGGTTTTAAATGCACATCCATCAGTGTATACATGTATCATCCATCTGGATAGGCATCAATAGTTCTTTGAGCTGCCCAAATTGGAGTACTTGGATCTGAACTATCGGTTGTACTCTTTATTAATTTTGCCTGTATTTTTGGTGTTTAAGGAATGATTGTGGATGTACGTCTTTTACTACTCTCTGCCACTCTTCTTTCTGTGAGATGGTATATGCCTTTTATTTCACTAACATGGTAAAGCACAGACATTTGTTTAATTCTGCTTTTTGGTTGCCAGTTTTCTACAAAGAGTCCGTTGGGATGATCCAGTTTCATTCTGCTACTTCGCTTGTAAACTTCCATAACTGCTTTATCTCTCCACATCTCCACCTGTGTGTAGATTTTGCAAGCTGCTGTTGGTGATGTCCCCATTGCTCCACTAATAAATCGTAAAGCACTATTTTGCACCCTGTTTAGGGATTCCAAGTTATATTTTGAACAATTTGTAAGGAGCGCACTATTATTTTCTATTGCTGAGCGCACATAACCCAGGTATGTTCTCTCAAATTACCATTGTCTGATCCCCATAATGTACCAGCAAGCTTTTTTTAAAAGACGTAGATGGCTCACCGCTTTATTCTTCACATTCTGGATGTAATGTTTAAGGTTAAGGTGTTGGTCAAGCGTGACTCCGAGATATGTGGGATGTTCTTCTCTAATCAATTGGTGCTCCTCTAATTTCAAAATTATATTTTGCTTGGCAACCTTGTTACTCTTGATGAAGATGGTATACATTGTCTTTTCACAGTCGATTTTTAGTTTCTATTTTCGGCAGTAGTCATGCAGTCTCCCCAGATCTCCCTTTAGTCTTCGTTCTCCACTATCATGGCTGAAGCTATATTGTCAGGTCATCAACATACAAAGGTTTAGCGGTTTTAATCTGGTCAACCAAGTCATTGATATAGGCCAGGAAAAGAGTAAAACTTAAGGATGAGCCTTGAAGTAATCCATCTTCTAAAACTTCTTTAGAAGAGATTGTATCATTCACCTTCGTCTGGATCGTTCGCTGAATCAGGAGGTAATTTATCCAGTTGTAGAACTCCACGAATTCCCAGATTAAACATCGTTATCTGAAGACCTTTTCTTAAACATCATCGTAAGCCTGTTTTGGTCAAAAAAGATGACCACTGTATGCTTGTTGTTCTTGAAGTCATAATTTATTCTTTTGTGTTAGCCTAAAATGCTGATCTTCTGTACAGCTACCAATTCTGAACACTGCTTGCTCCTGGCATAAGATGTTAGATTTCTCCAGGAACCAATATAGGTGTATTTATCTGGGTAGACAAACATAGATTCCTGCACCTTCTTTCTTCATTGCTGTTGTTGCTGATCCATCAGTATATACCTGGATCCATGCTTCTCTGGAGGATAGTTCGTCGATTATGTCGTATGCTGCAGTTTTTATTTTTTAGCATTTTAGTCCCTCATGTGGCAGGTGAGAGTTATGAACGTTTTTATGCTGAGGTTTTTGCTGTTGTTTCCACGGAGACGCAAGGGTGTTGGATTTACCTCCTCAGCGGTGTTTGGCAATTCATCTGTATGTGTTCTCATTAATCTTTTAGGCCGATGTACAAAGCTACTTCTTTTAAATCTTCCACTGGCAAGATATCTGAATCTGGTCTTCATTGTATTTGTTGTCATGCTTTTGTATCTTTCTGATTGTATAATGGTCTTGGTGTCCCGTCTATATGATAGAGATGTGATGCCTGTAATCGTTTTCATTTCATTTATTGGATTTGTCTTCATAGCACCCGTGTTCACCCTAAGCGCTTGGTTTTGTACCTTATCTACGGTTTGTATGGGTTTTTTTTGGCTTCTTTAAACCATGCTGCTGATCCATAATCCACTATTGGTCTTAATAACGCCAATTATAGAACCTCTTCGGCGTTGTTTAATTTGCTACCCAATTTGAACCAGTTATTTTCCTGAATATTGTCAGTTTTTTCCTTGCATTTATCTGTTTTTTTAGGGAAGGAAAATTAACGTCTGGTCAGGCAAAATATACTGATCTGCAGGCAAAACATACTGGACAATACCCTCACCTTGGCTTTCTCGTAGCCCTTCCTGAAAACGGGCTGTTTTCGTAGCAGCCTGGCTAACAAGGTGAGGGATCGACGTGATCCCTGGGCGACACACAGATTAAACCAAGCACATTCATTAGCACGCTCGGGATGTGAGTAAAACTACGACAACCCGCCACTTAACGTCCTTTTCAGGGCGCACAAAAGAGTAAACCTACTCATTGTGTTCATTCGAAACAACAACCTCTATTTTTTCAATGTGATACATCCACGTCTTTCTCTTTAAAATATGATGCCCTAGTATACCGGATACCACTTCCACATATGTAGCATTTAAGGTCAGATTTTGACTTGTTCAGTTGTTTTGTCTTTTCTCAAAGTGCGTTTCTTCTTTGCTTCGGAAGTCCAGCGTTCCTCACCAATGGAAGTGCCTCTGATGGTGGTTCCACGCCATGTCTTGCGGTCCTTTGAGTTTGCATCGATGTTGAAGTGTGTCATAGATACTTTGAGGGAGTCTTTGAAGCGCTTCTTTTAGCCACAGACCAGACGCAGGCCCTCTTTCAGCTCATCATTCATTAGTTGTTTGGGTATGCGGTTGTCTGGCATGCGCAAAACATGGCCGGTCCACCTAATCTGGGTCTTCCGCAATAGTCTGTGGATGCTCGGCACTTTTGCCTTCATGAAGATTTCAGTGTCTGGTACCCTATCCTGCCACTGTACTTTGAATAATCTACGGAAGCAGCTTGTATAGAAGTGATTTACTTTCCTAGCTTGCCTGCTGTACACAGTCCACGTCCCACAGCACGTAGATTTTTGAGTTGTGTATCAAAGCTAAGACTCCTCCGATTTCAAACGCTGTTGCACAGCTTCCAAAATGCATCACTGACCTTGAAGAGTATGTTACTGACTTCAGAGTCAATAGCAGTTTTCCTGGAAAGAGAAACTGTCAAAGTACATGAAGCTGTCTACTAATTAGAGGCACTCGTTCTTGGCTGATATCTAGGTCGCGATATGCGTCACTTTGGTAGGCTGAAACATGACTTAGGGTTTTTTTTAATTGTAAAACCGAACATATCACATGGTGGAGAGAACGTGTCTACATATTTCTGCATGTCTTTTTCAGTACTAGCATCGGGGGCACAGTCATCAGCAAAAAAGGAAGTTTGAGATGGATGTGTCCTTTACAACGGTGTGAGCTTACAGTCGTCTGTGATTTAAGAGTTTTCTGTCAGTTCTGTATTTAATTTCCACTCCGTTTTGGATACAGCTCTGAGATCTAACAATGAGCATGGCAACAAACATTATGCAGAAGAGTGTTGGGGCTACTATACAGCCCTACTTGACGCCATTTGATACAGGAAAGGCATCTGACATTTCCCCATCACCCAGCATATGAACATTCATACCTTCGTAGAATTGTTTTACGATCTTGGTAAATCTGCTTGAACAGCCGAACTTCCACATGACCTTACAATATCCATCTTTGTTGACAATATCAAAAGCCTTTGTCAGGTCCACGAAAGTCATGTAGTGCAAACGTTGCTGCTCTTGGTATTTGTGCTGTAATTGCCGATCCGCGAATATCATATTCACAGTTCCGCAACCCTATCTGAAGCCAAATTGGCTCTCTAGAAGAAGACCATAGTCTAGGTGAACGATCAATCGGTTGAGGAGAACTCGTGCCAGGATCTTGCCAGCAGTCGATAGGAGATTCATATGTGGTTGTCGCGGGAGTAATGGTTTCCTTTTCTCTTGTATAAGTGGACGATGGTAGCATCCTTTAATTTTTGTGGGACAGTTTCAGTGGTTCATATTGTGTTGTGGGACAGTTTCAGTGGTCCATATTGTGTTGTACAACTCTATCAGTCTTTGTGTTAGCCCACAACTGCCTACTTTGTAGATTCAAGTCGGTATCAGGTCCGCACCTGCAGTCCTCCCATTTGATAGTTGGTCGATCGCTGCTCTGACCTCTTCGATATTTGGAGGAACGACCAGTCCATTGTTCAGGCATGGTTCAGGGGTGTCAGAGGCAGGCGTTCTATGGACTTGTAGCTGATGGAGGACGGTTGGTTGAGGACCGTGTGGAAGTGTTCTGTCCAGCGTTTCAGTATTCTCGGGTTGTCTGTTAGCAGTTTTAAACCATCTGCATTCAGAATTTGAGTTGCGTACGAGGGTTGATGGTAATAAACAGTCTTTAAAGCTTCATAGAAGCGTTTTAAGTCGTTTCTGTCTGCATAAATTTAAATTTCATCTGCCTTGTTTCCCAACTACGTGTCCTTCATTTTCCTCAGCTTTCTTTGGACCGCTCTTTGTATGGTTGCAAACGCCATCTTTTTGGCTACAGACGATGTCTCCTTTTGATGAGCTCTGAATAGCTCATTTTTTTTCCTTGATAAGGGACATGATTTCTGCGTCGTTCTCATCAAACTGATCTTGATGTCTTACCAAGCTGCAGATTCTTTAGCTTCCCATCTAGGTCTCTTACAAGTTCTTCAGTGATAATCATGCTTTGCAGTTATGTGGTGTCTAACTTCTTTTTCTTTTTGTCTTACATCCTGATGCCGCTTCGTGGGTTTCTTCTTCTTTGCGTTCGCCTTATTTTATCTATTCCTCAAGGCGTGTGTGCGTTACACTGTGGTTTTTATTTTGCGCCTGTCGGCCCAGTGCATCCGACTTCATCATGCATTTTATGTAAGGGTCTGCTTCCTCCTGCATTTTCTAAGGGTTTGCTTCCCCGGGGTAACGGCCGGTGCTGTGATGGGGATCGAACCCAGCACCTTCTGGTTGTGAGCCGTGCCACTTAACCACTAGGCCACGCCGTCCCCTGCTTCGTGGGTTTGATAAAGATGTTAAGTTTGGACACAATGAGCCTGTGGTCAGTCCAGAACTCTGCCCCTACCTACACATCTTTGATCACTCTTACATCGCGTATGTCGGTCTTCCTAAAAACATAATCAATTAAGTTACATTGCTTTTATCTGGGGTGCATCCATGATGTTTTGTTCCGAGTGGGCAAGCGAAAGATTGTGTTCGTGATTGATATATCGTGGGCTGCACATTGCCGAAGCAATAAGAGACCATTACTATTACACTTTCATGTGCCGTGCACACCGAGTATTCCATCCCAGATCCGATGGTCGGTGTCCAATCTAGCATTGAAGTCACTAAGGAGGACTAGCTTCTCAAACTTTGGGACCGACGAGAGAGCAGAGTCAAGTCCTTCGTAGAATTTATTATTACTGTCATCTGGATTGGTCATCGTCGGTGCATAGAAATTGTGGCCTTTTGGTTTTTTTTTCTCAATCGGGTCTGTAGTCATTATTTTATCATTTATTTTATCATATATATATATATATATATATATATATATATATATATATATATATACTTCTGTCATGGTCACGGAAGGCATGCTTCACAAGAGGAGGGAGAAATATTTTCCAAAGAGACTGTGAGCAAGTACACCGCCTTATTTTACTCCACACGTGATTGCAAATTCTTCTGAGGACGCGCCGTCAAAGTTTATGGTGCCCCTTCTTATCAGTGCGGAACGACTCGATAATACTCAGGAGAATCGGTGGGCACCCAATCCTCCTGAGCGCTTTGAATTTATCTTCACGACTGACAAAGTCGGGTGCCTTTGTGAGATCAATGAAGGCGATATACAATGGTTGCTTTGGTTCTCTGCATTTTTCTTGCAACTGTCGTAATGAGAATATCAAATATGTGGTAAACCTATTCCCACGAAAGCAGGGTAAACCTAGTCTCCTATGTCCTGGAGTCTGCGCAGAATGATTCCGGCAAGTATTTTTCGAACGGTACACAGAAGCGAAATGTCTCTGTAGTTGTTACATTCACTCCGGTCCCCCTTGTTCTTGTATAAAGTTATAATGCTTGAATCTTTAAAATCCTGCGGGACCTGCCCTGCTTGTTCTCAAATGGTGGAGCTGTGGGACAAGCTGCTCTGCATGCAGAGCATTTCATTGAAAGACACATTAGAAAACTTTAGCAATGGGACAACAAAAGGAAGCAGTTTTGTATACCAGGCCAAACTACTTCAAGGGCAAGATATAAACCTACCTCAAGTTGAAGTTCCCCTAAAGTCCATGCCAGAACAAACCCATTCAAGTGAGAGAAGAGAAGAATGGACTACTATTCCATTTCCAAACAAATGTGAAAGTAAAAATAGACCAGGATGGACAGAAGTGTGCAACATAGGACAGTTACCCTGTTTATTGAATAAAGAATACAAACAAGTCTTCTGGGTTCCAGTTTACACAGACGGGTCAGCTCAGAATACAGTAAAGAACGGGGAAGCAGGGATGGATATAGAATGTTGAGGACACAGTTGAATATAAAATTTGGTCATACTTTTCTCCCAGATATTCATGCGATCAAGATGTCAACTCAGAAACTGTTGAATACCAATCTCGCACCACAACCTGTAGTAGTTCTTACAGATAGAAAATTAGCACTCCACGCACTAAAGTCTGGGAAACTGCCAGGTCTACATGCTCCACTGTTTCTTCTTATTCTTCATCGTACGCAGTCAGACATCAACCTTTAATTTTTCGAAAAAAGCAGCGGTCATCCTGAGGCTGTCGACACTGCCATAGAACTTGTCTAGTGTTCCACTGGTGATGGCCACAGCTGCTCTCTCTCTGGTCCTCGTATGTCGGGCAGTTTTGCAGAAAATGTTCAGCGGTCATTTTCCCGGTACCACACGGGCATTCGTCAGTGCCACCCATCTTCAATTTTTTGAATAGGTGGTACCTCAGTCTATTGTGGCCAGTCCGAAGTCTGAAGACCACGACCTGCTATCTTCTATTCAACTGGTAATAGGCATCGTTTTTTGTGTAGCCAGTATGTTCGGTTTCCCATTTGGTCATGTATCTAGCTCTAATAAGCCGTTTTGACTCTTCGTATGTCATACTAGTATCTGGTTGTGGTAGTCTTGCACCTTCTTTTGCCAGTCTGTCTGCCTCCTTGTTGCCTTTGATGTTGCAGTGGGATAGAACCCACTGTACCACTACCCTTTTTGGTGCGGACTGCTGGCATAGTTGACAGAGTACTGCTCTTAAATCATTAAGTTCAGTATTTTTCTGGCTTTTAGTGCTGTGATTACGGCCACGGCATCTGTAAGCAGGACTATATGACTTTCATTCCTTTTACCTGTCACCATTTCTTCCACTGCCGCCCTCAGTGCCTCTGCCTCCACTCTGAAATTGCTTGTGTATTTTCTAGTAGCGAATGACAGTGTTATTTTTCTACCATTTGGTAGGTTCAGGAATGCTCCTGCCCCTCCGTTTTGTGTTGAGTTTGTTACAGAACCGTCGGTGTATGCATGGGTCCAGTCCATGCTTGGATAGTTTTTCGTTAGATAGCTCAGGGTAGTATCTCTTCTTTCTTTTTCAGTCTGGCAGTAGTTGTTTCCAATACCTGGTATATTTTCTACCACCTCTGGAAATATATGCTGCCTCCAGGTAGGTTTATGTACAATAGGCATGGGCTTTGGTGTTGTTAGTGTGTTCATGGGGTCTTCGTGCATCTTTGCTTTGGCTATTTCTGCAAAGTTTCTCCGCTTTAGTTTCCCATTTCCGAAATTGTTTAGTCTCTGGTGCATTGGATGGTCTGTCAGTCTTCTGAGTTTCTCTGCTTGCTGCTGGGCTTTGCAGTCTCTTCTGTCGGTCATGGATTGCAGTTTAGTAATCTTTTCCAGTTCTACAATTGGCGTTGACTTCATGCCTCCTGTTATAACTCTCATGGCTTGGTTTTGGAGTTTGCTAATTTTATCGAAGTTGGCCTTTGCTGCTGTTGTCCATGCCGCAATGCCATACTCGAGAACTGGTGTCACTCTTTCAGTGTACAGTTTCTTTAGTATACTTTCGTCTGCTCCCCAGCTTGTGCCAGCAAGTTTCCTCATGATTGCCATTCTTTGTCTGGCTCTCATTCGGTTTCTCTCGATCTGACTTTTCCATGTCATGCGCCGATCAAATGTGATTCCCAGGTAGTTTGGGTTATCGTTTGCTGCAGGTATTTGCTGTTAAGACTTAATTTCGTATTTTGGGGTTTGTTTGATAGCGAGAATATTGTACATGTGGTTTTTTCCTTGTTTATTTTGACCAGCCATGAGTTCGCCAACTCTTCCAGCGATGTCAGGGCCTGCTGCATCCGATTTCTTGCTATGGTGAGATTCTTTTCAGAGGTCCACATAGCCAGATCGTCTGCAAACATTGAGCTATGGACTCTTCTTGGTATATTCTCTGTTATGTTATTTATATGCACCAGGAAGAGTGTGGGTGACAGTACTCCCCCTTGGGGTACTCCCTACTCAAGTGTCACCTTTTTGCTCATCTGCCCTTGTGCTTGAACTCTGGCCGTTCTGTTTTTGAGGTAGTGAATTATCCATTTGTACATTTTCCCACCAACTTCACTTCTTCGTAGCTTGACTCTAAGACCCTCTTTCCAGACTTTGCCAAATGCCTTTTCTAGGTCCACCCAAACCGCTACTGTGTGATTTTGCTCCTGGTAGGCATCTTCTATTTTCTGAGCTATGAAGATGACCTGATCCTCAGTGGATCTGTGCTGTCTAAAGCCTGCTTGCTGTGGAATTAGTATGTGTTTTTCTTCCAGATGCCACATCAGTCTGGTGTTTATCATACGTTCCATCAGTTTGCCTACGCAGCTCAGTAGGCTGATAGGCCTGTATCCATTTGGATCTGTTTTGTCTTTTCTTTTCTTTGGTCCTGGTACAAGTACTGCGTCTTTCCATGCCTGGGGTACAATACCCCTTTTCCAGCTTTGGTTCAGGACTGATAGTAGTTTCCTCTTTGCTGTTTGGCCCAGCCCCATCAGCATTTCGTTTGTTATTCCGTCTTTTCCGGGAGATTTCTTTTTCTTTAGAGTTCTCATGGCCTCTTCCATTTCATTCATTGTTAGTTTTGCCAGCATGTGCTCCTCTGGTGCCATATTGATGTTGTCGTGCCCCTTTTGTTCTTCCTTGATGTCTGTGTGCCTATTTGTAGGAACATCAATGTGGTTTGCTCTGGCATAATGTTCTATAAAGGCGTTTGCTGTCTTTTTTCCAGTGAGCATGTTATCGCCCTGCTTGAGGGTGATTTGTTTGTTCGATGGAGTTTCGTCGTTCATTGCTCTGACTAACTTCCATAGTTTGTTCCCGTCTTTGTCTAGATTGAGGCTTTCTGTTTTGTTTTTCCAGCTGTCTATTGTTATTTGGTTTAGAGTGTATTTGTATTTCCCGTGGTGGCTTTGAGAGCGATATTTGCCTCCATAGATTGTTCTCTCTCTGCCATGTTCCTAGCATTTGAGACTTCGTCTTCCGCTTTCTGCAGTTCATCATTCCAATAGGGCTTGTAGTTTTTCCTTGCCCCTCTTGGGATGGTTTCGGTGGCTGCCTGCATTATTGCTTTGCTTAGGCTTTCCACCATGGATTTCATTTTGTTATTCCGTGTGTTGATGGTTTGGCATAGCCCATTTGTCAGGATTGCAAATCTGTCCCAGTCGGCTCGTTTATAGTTCCAACGTGGGAGCGGTTTTGTTTCCTGTGGGCCTACTTCCATATCAACTTCTAGCCTAATTGGCCTGTGGTCGCTACCTGCCAATTGGTTTAGCACCTGGCGGTCTATTTTATGGTGATTGTCCACCGTGGAAAAGGCCAAATCTGGAGTAGATGTGGTATACCATGTTCTAGAATAGAAGCTAGGACTATCCTCCGGCCTATTGATTAGATAAAGATTTGTGTCTATCTCCCAATCTTCCACTTCGTCACCTCTGCTGTCTGTGTCCGAGTATCCCCCTCTCTCCGAGTAGCTGTTGCAGTCTCCAACTACTATGCAGTTGGAGTCTTTGACTTCCAAACTCGAGAGCGATAGGTCTTTGTTTGGTGGTCCGTACAGGTTGAAGATGCGGATCTTCGTCTCTTGAGCCATTATGTCAACTCCTACAATTTCTGCTTGTCCGGTGTGATTGACATATACCGCGCTACTCTGTATGCAGTTTCGGGTCAGTATCAGAACCTCTCCTTTGTGACCTTCTCTATCCAGACGGAAGGTCTGATATCCTCTGATTGAGGATTTGTGGTTGTTGTTGAGGTGCGTTTCTTGGATACATGCCACGTCAATCTTACCTTCATGCAAGTGATGTGTTAGGGAGAGCTTTTTGTTAATGACACCCTCCGCACTCCACTGTAGTATTCTGAGGGTCTTGTGTTTTTGGTCAATAGATTTTGCCCCATAGCCATGTGCCTCGACTCCACAACACATGGGTGGGTGACCACCAGTAGTCAAGGGTGGGCCCCTTCGAGGCGTGAGGCCCGGCACTCTCGCTGCCTGGCGGGACTCCACAGGATGAGCGCCATACTTTTTTCTGTAAGGTTGTACTGTCATCATACTGCGATATACGTTGCACTGTTTCGTTAAGCCTGTGGCCCAGTGCATCCGATTTCAACAGGCGTTTCTGTAGGGATGCCCTCCTTAGTCTTTGGATGTCCCCAGCCTATCTGCAAGGCAGCAGTTGTTTTTTGTCAGAGTTGTCTTTCTTAGGGACGTTGTCTTGCAGGACTAGCGAGTCTTCCCCACTCGTGTCTATAGGGTGTGGTGATGATATATGAGATATGATATATGATATGGACTATGTACTGGTTTGTACTATCCCGGAAGAGAGGCAGTCCAGTGTGCCTGTATTCCAGGATCATCACGCCCTGCCAGAAACGTAACATGTGCATGTGAGGAGGGTATCTTTGTGCTCCCTTTATTTTCTCGGCTTCTTTGCAATGATGGTACGCCTGGCATTCCCCGCCACCTGGGAGATTGTCACAATAGGGCAGAGGTGCAATGTTCGCTGGCCTGCATCTCTTCTGCGTCCATTGAGATGACTGATAGCAGACAGAGGTAGAGAGCGGGGCAGAAGTGCATTTAACCAGGGGACAGGCCTGGCCATGGCACGGAGATGTTGTTCGCCTGGTGTGTGGACATATCTCATGATCAAGGGTTGCGTCTCAACAGTTCGCAGTGAGGTGGCTGCTCTACTGCTTGCCACACCCCGACCGAGAACTAAGTCTTCTACTAGCGGTTTCACACCTCATCGCGGTATGGGGTGAATATCGGGCAGCATCCCGCCCACTTTGCTCAGCGGACGGCAGATACATCTTTCTGCGGCTCGACTGTGTGGGGCTGGAGCGCGAGCCCCAGGTCCCGACCATATCGTAGCCTCCCATCGCAGTGCTCCACTGTTTGAACTGAGCAATCAGCGAAAGATTGTCATGCAGTGGATTCCGTCTTATTATAGAATGCCGAGAAAATTCGTCTTCTTCTTCTTCTTTTTCTTCTTCTTCTTCTTCTTCTTCTTCTTCTTCTTCTTCTTCTTTTTCTTTTTCTTCTTGTTCTTGTTCTTCTTCTTCTTCTTCGTACGCTGTCAGACGTCAACTTGAATTTGTTCGAAGAAAACAGCTGTCATCCTGAGGCTGTCTACACTGCCATAGAGCTTATCTAGTGTTGCCACTGGTGATGGCCACATGTGCTTTCTCTGGTCTTCGTATGTCGGGCAATTTTGCAGCAGATGTTCAGCGGTCATTTTCCCTGTACCACAGGTGCATTCGTCAGTGCCACCTATCTTCAGTTTATTGAATAGATAGTACCTCAGTCTGTTGTGGCCCGTGCGGAGTCTGAAGACCACGACCTGCTCTCTTCTGTTCAACTGGTAGTAGGCATCATTTTTTTGTGTAGCCAGTATGTTCTGTTTCCCATTTGGCCATGAATCTGGCCCTAATAAACCTTTTGGACTCTTCATAGGTCACACTAGAATCTGGTTGTGGTAGTCTTGCACCTTCTTTTGCCAGTCTGTCTGCCTCCTCGTTGCCTTGGATGGTAAAGTGGGATGGAACCCACTGTACCACTACTCTTTTTGGTGTGGACTGCTGGCATACTTGACAGAGTACTGCTCTTAAATCATTAAGTTCAGCATTTTGCTGTAACCACGGCCAGGGAATGCCGAGAAACAAAAGATTAGATCGACTGGCAAATGAGTGTGCTGCATACAAGAAACTGCATGTACCATTTACATACCAGCTAAAAAACATGATGATTAAATCAATCAGAGAGCCATAAACATTAATATAGCGAGTGTTAATTATAATTATTCTGGTTTATAAACAGACAATTGTAAACTTTTTTGCGCCTCAGAACAGGAAGCAACAGATTCTGTAGACACATGTATACAATATTAAAGATTGACAATTCAGCCCCTCCCACCCCCCCCCCCCCCCCCCCCGGCACCGCAGAGCAAATATTACAGAACTACCCCGTTTATGATTTAGGCCTACTGATTTGAGAGAATTGAGGGAATAAAATGGTATGATAAAGTCACTATTACAAAATCACGTGAAAGAACAAGTCTGACGTGAAAAAGAGACATTGAGAATGTGTAGGATACACATTACGGAAATCAGCTGAAAGCATTACAATGCAGTCACTGGTTTTTTTAAACCTCAGAGCAAGAGAAACAGTGGCAGCCTTAAACACTCATTGAAATGAGAATTCGATACAAACCTAAAAACTACAGAAAAGACATTAATCTGATCGAAGGGAGAAGGGGAAATTAGGAACAATGCGCTTCAATGGATGATTTGTAAAGAATTTGTTGAGAACCTTTCCTCCGCAGGAAGTTGAAGGGTTTTGATTGATTTGATTGAAATGACGGACAGATGTTCTTAACGGGTCAGCTAGTACTGATGGTTAATGATTGCGTATGCAGTCAAACTTTTTCGCTTAGGAGTTTTGATTGGTCGTTTTTACGTAACTTGCCTTACCTTGCTAAGTTCACATTTCGCAGACGTCAGAAGTGAGGTATGCATGAAGTACACATGCGCACTGATGATACTATTCAAATGAACTCATCATTTATTTTATATACATGTAATGTCTGAATGTTATGAGCAGGCTCTCTCAGTTTTAATTTTCTCTTTGATTATGTAACAGTTACAAGGGTCCCAAGAGCCAGGACCAGGGAATTCCTGAAAACACCGATCGAGATACCCACACGTAACTTTAGAAAGCCTGTCTGGAAGCTATAATTAATATACTGGTCATTGTTGGGATCCTTCGACAATAATCGTCTTAATTAAGAGTGTACCTAGCCAAATTAAAATTCTAGCGTTAGCCTGGGAAATCCACGAACTCAGAAAGTTAAAAACAAGGTACCCTTTTCCTTTACAGGCACCACAGGTCGGAGAAAGTTTACACGCCAGAACTGGACAAAGATATAATTTCTGAACCTAACTAGGAGAAAATAGTATATACGTTGGGTGATCATGGTATTCGAGATGAGACCACTTAACATTAGACCACAGAGAGGTTAGTACAGTAGTGAGAACAGATCTATAACATCAGCTAAAGTCAGCAGTTGGAATAGATAGATAGAACAACAGAAATGACAACTGAGAAATCACAGAATCAGACTCTTTTCACTGAGAGTGAAGATCTTGACCAAGTATTGGTTGAGTGATAAAGACTGGCAACCCAAACCAGCAAACTTTGTAAGCATGTGGCTGTATGGTTTGTCTTGGTGCATTGTCGCTGAAACCTTGTCACAAGTGGCGTTGACTCTAAATTGCTGGAGTGACTGTGGACTGTACATAAGTCAGAAAGAGACATATTTTCCTTAAGCACGAAGCTGTCGTCCTGAAAACCCGCCGTAACAAAGGTGTTGCTTTTGGCCTGACACCTACAGTATTAAATTCACTGTCGTTTAACACTACTAAACCGTGACATCAAAGGGGTTGCTCTTGATTGAAGAACCACTGTGCAAGAACCGCTGTATTTGCCGCAGAGTTCCTGACTTGAAAACGAGACAGGAGAATCAGAACAAGGAGAAGCTGACGCTACACGATCAGATGAATAGAACAGATGGCCACCAGACGAGCGAGGACCAGAAGATTGACAGCGAACAAGAACCAGTTAAAATTTATAGTTCGTTCCAAAATTGTTGAGCACATTCTCGTTCAATTGTATAAACAAATTGAAAAGGTGAAAAAGGTAATAGAAAAACAGTAAAGGGACGAACAAGACGACTTTCAGCAAAATAAATGCTATGTATATCAAATAGCTACACTGTGTATAACGGTTGAAAAAAGTAGAATGGAACTCTTCACTGCATATCGGATTCGTGAATTACGGAAAAGCATTTAACAGTTTAAATAAGGTATCGCTCTAGAAGTTGCTCAGGGACTATGAAAATATAAAGTGTAGAGTTCTACATGATGCAAATCTTCTAGGCTCTTCTATATACGAACAGAGGTTATCACAATTTGTCTTCCTGCTGGATTATATGGAACACAACTTCAATCTACGATTATTGAAAATGGATCTAATAAACAGACTTGATGATCTGAGCTTTGCTATATTACTTAACTTAACTCAACGTCTTTATACTGGTTTAGAAAACTCTGCAGAGTCTGTATACAACCAGTTCCATTTACATCACCTTCCTCTAGAAGCTGTACGCATCCAATCTGTTCTTAAATGCATTGACCGTCCCAGCCTCCACCACCTCACTTGGCAATGCATTCCAAGCATTCACTACTCTCTGGCTAAAGAAATACTTCCTAATATCTAATCTGGACCTCTCCTTAGTCAACTTGTAGCTGTGCCCTCTTGTCCTTGTTGGTGGTTGTACTTTAAAAAACTTGTTATAGTCTACTTTATCCATTCCTCTGATCATCTTATACACCTGTATTAAGTCACCACGAATTCTTCTCTCTTCTAGACACTGAAGGCCAGTTCTTTTTAATCTTTCTTCATAACTGTAATTCTGGAATCCCACTATCAGCTTTGTCGCTCTTTTTTGTATTCTCTCCAGCATGTCTATATCCCCTCTCTGATAAGGACTCCACACCTGTACACAGTACTCCAATCTAGGTCTAACTAATGCTTTATACAGTTTGACTATCACTTCCTTGCTCTTATGTTTAATATTTCTTTTTATCATTCCTAAAATTGCATTTGCCTTTTTTACTGCTACCTGAACTTGCTCCCTCACCTTACATGTATAATCTATTATAACCCCTAAGTCCCTTTCTTTATCTATCTTTCTAATATTGTTCTCTCCCATTCTGTAATTATGTTCCATATTGGATCTACCCATGTGGATGACTGTACATTTATCTACATTAAACTCCATTTGCCAGATTACAGACCATTCTCGAATTTTATCTAAATCCGACCTCAATATATCCACTTCTGCTTTAGATGAGACACTACTGCATAGTTTCGTGTCATCGGCAAATTTTGCAATAATGGATCCCATACCTATGTCCAAATCATTTATATATATCAAGAATAAAATTGGTCCCAAAACCGAGCCCTGTGGCACTCCACTTTTCACTTCACACCACTCAGAGTACTCCTTATTTATACCCACCCTTTGCCTTCTTCCCGTTAACCAATTTTCAATCCATTTGGCAACTTCCCCACCTATTCCATGTGATTTTAATTTTCGAAATAATCTTTGATGAGGTACTCTATCAAAGGCCTTTGCAAAATCCAGGTAAATAACATCCACTGGCTCCCCTTTATCTAACATTTTGGTAACCTCCTCCATGAATTCTAATAGATTTGTTAAGCATGATCTCCCTCTGGTAAACCCATGCTGACTATTTCTAATTATATTAAATTTGTCTAAATGCATTACAATGTTTTCTTTGATTATTGACTCTAACAATTTACAGACTATGCTCGTAAAGCTCACCGGTCTATAGTTTGCTGGATCTGCCTTTTTGCCCTTTTTGAATAAGGGGATCACTCCCGCATCTTTCCAATCCCGTGGAACAATCCCTTGTGCAAGTGATTGAGAACATAATATAGCCAATGGTTTTGCTAATTGGTCTCTAATTTCAAACAGCAATTTTGGATGAATACCATCTTGACCTGGACATTTATCCACTTTCAACCCCTCCAATTTTTTAAAAACCATTTTCTCTGTAATACAGATTGGTCCTAATCCTGCTGTATCCATGTCTCTTTGAAAAATATCTACACGCTCTGGGATCTTGGAGCAGTCCTCTTTTGTGTACACTGTGCCAAAGTAGTGATTGAGTAGATTTGCTGCCTCCCTATTTTCACTTATTTTTTTTCCTGTGCTGTCTATGAGAGGGCCTACCTTGTCCTTTGATCTTTGTTTATTTCTAACATACGAGAAGAAGCTTTTACTATCAGTCTTGATGCTCTGAGCAAGTTTCTTTTCGAAGTCTATTTTTGTTGTTTTTTTATTCGCTTTCTGAGATATGATCTGATTGTCCAAATATTTTAAATATGTTTCTTTTGATTTACCTGCCTCTATATATTTTTTCCATGCTTTATGTTTAGCTCTTCTACATTTAACTACAATTTTAGTGATCCACTTTTTACGCTTGGGGTTTACTTCCCTATATGGAACACATTCCTCTTTTAGCGTTTCGAGAACTGCTTTAAAACTCACCCACTCCTATTCAACATCTGTTCCTCTGACAATATCTTCCCAGATTATGTGGTTCGCTGCCTCTTTCATCCTCTTAACATCTGTCTTAGAGTAGTCATATGTTCACTTCTTTCCCTGCAATAAGATCCCATCGGATGATTTGATGGTCACTTGAGCCAAACAGTTCCTCTACGGTAACGTTTTCAATCATATTTTCCTCTGTAGTAAAAACTAGGTCGAGTATGTTTTTGCCTCTGTATTACAGAGGAAATGGTTTTTAAAAAATTGGAGGGGTTGAAAGTGGATAAATGTCCAGGTCAAGATGGTATTCATCCAAAATTGCTGTTTGAAATTAGAGACCAATTAGCAAAACCATTGGCTATATTATGTTCTCTGGTGACATCTTGAATTAAAAAATTTTCAGTTATGCACTTAACAAAAGGTTTTGACTCTACAAGTGCTTCTGCCATATCCCATTTTATTTCTGGAAAGTTGAAATCCCCCATTAATAATAAATTCTTATCACTTGCCTTTACTATGCTACTAATCAGCTCCTCATCTTCCTCCTTTTGACTTGATGGACATCTATAGCATACTCCAATCACTGTTTTTTCACCCCCACTTTCTATTTCACCCCATACACTTTCATTTTTGTTACCACATGATAAATCCTCTCTGCTAGTTATATTAACAGAATTTATACAGTATAATAAAACACCACCCCCCTTAGCCTTGTCTCCAACTACCCTATCCTTCCTTAACATTGTTTATCCCTCTATTTCAAATTCACCATCTGCAATGTCCTCATATGCCCATGATTCTGTTAGCCCTATTATATCTAGTTTTTCTTCCTCTACATACAGTTCCAAAATAAAATAAGTATAGAACAATTGAGTCTGAGGATACACAGAGAACGTGAGAAGCTTAGTAAATAGAAGTACCCAGCGACAAAGTAAGAGATACAGATAGTGATATGAAATTTAGAATACAACAGACGAAAGGAGATTTCATTGCTTAATGGAAATGTATGGAAATCGAATGAAATTAAGTACATCACAAAAATTCCGATCTTCGATGAAGACTACTCGTTTTGTTCAGCAGTGTGGACAATCTTTTTATTTTGCTCTGTCCGCTGAACTTGCGCGGTGATTTGAATTCAAATGAGGAAGGTTTGTGCAATATGTCAACCTCACCATCTCCTGAGCTATTTTTGGCCAGTGACAAGACATTATCAAGACGACTTGACCATGGCCATCTGTAATCTAAACTACAGCTGACCATGATCGGATGCACAGGATGCAGATTTTTTCTTCATAGTTTATCCCTAAAGCCTTTCCCGTTAACAGGTATACCACAAGGCAGCAGATGTGTGACATCTAATATGTTGAGAAAGTAGCATGTCCAGGACCAAATCTATATGTTCATATCGAATGGGGGGGGGGGGGGGGGGGGGACGGCGTGGCCTAGTGGTTAAGTGGCACGGCTCACAACCAGAAGGTGCTGGGTTCGATCCCCATCACAGCACCGGCCGTTACCCCGGGGAAGCAAACCCTTAGAAAATGCAGGAGGAAGCAGACCCTTACATAAAATGCATGTTGAAGTCGGATGCACTGGGCCGGCAGGCGCAAAATAAAAACAACAGGGTAACGCACACACGCCTTGGGGAATAGATAAATAAGGCGAACGCAACAAACAAACAAACAAACAAACAAAAAAAATATCGAATGGGACAGAAATAATGTTCCAGATATTCACAAAGTGTTGTCACAAGGTGAGAGTCAAAGCCCTCAAATAGTGATAAATCCACTTTGATTAATCCGTTTTGCTTGTAACCATAGAAGGTAGTGGATATAGTCCAACCAAATTGTGATGACATGGTGACAAATATAGAAACAATGGGGGAGGAGCACGACCTGATTAGTGTTGAGGAGGTCAGACCCTCCATAAAGAGAGCCTCGGACAGTGCACCTGGGCCCGATCGAATACGAAACACCCTGCTGAAGGAGTGTGGTTTTTGATGAGCTCGAAAAGATTGGCTATGATTTTGACGGGAGTCTTATGTCTAATGTACCAGAGAAGTGGCTACATAGTTATCTTATCACCCTAGCGAAACCAGGCAAAGATATAAAATGCTACCGCATCATCACACTACAGAATGTGTACGGTAAGGTGCTGGAGAGAATCATTGCTAGACGATTTTTATCTTTTAGCCAGTCAGCTGGAAAACACAGATAAATTTCCAGTCACCCTTGGCGTATACAGGCGCGGCAGAGACACGGCCACCAATGTAGCTGTCTTGGCATAGAACATTTATGAGGGCTTCCAGACAACAACAAAAAAAAGAAACTCGTCCCGACGATCGACCTGAAATATGCCTACAATAGGGTCAACTACGGCAAACTAACCGACCTATTAGAAGGCCTAAATATTGACCTCCGGATCGTCCATCAGATTGCAACGGTCTTTATGTCAAGAAGTGATATTCCCATTGCCGCCGTGATATTGCTGCTTGATTTGCCAAGCATCAAGGTGCGACATCAAGTAATCCTGAGTGGGATTACGAAATACACAGAGATAAATGGAAACATATAAAGGTTATGATGAAAAAGGCCAAGGTAGAATGGATAACTGCTCAGTGCTCAGATATCGAACAAAATCTGGAAAGAAACGATACCAAGGGGGCATTTAAAATAGTCAAAGACCTAGAAAGGCCTATTCAAGGTCGCAATACAACGATTCAGATAAGAGAGGCAAATGTCTCACAGAAGCCCAAGATATGTGTGCTCGTTGGACAGAGTACTGCTCTGAATTATATAAGCATGAGAGTCGAGATGACCCAGGAAATTCAATTGCCCCCGAAATGAATATGCTAGAGGAGAATCAACCGATAACAAGAGAGGAAGTAACTAAAGCGGTGAAGAAGGGGAAAGCTGTGGGTGTGGATAATATACAAGCAGAGCTCCTGCAAAAATTGGAGGTGAGGTAATAATTGAGATCCTGACATACATATGTAACAGAAGTTGGTGGATATGAGAGCGGCCAACCATCTGAACGAAATCAGTGGTTTTATCGCTGTCTAAATCAGGGAACCTAAAGATGTGTCAGAAATATAGAGCAATTATCTTCATTAGTGATCTTAGCAAATTTCTCTTAAGAATAATCCTCAACAGATTAAAACCACAGACAGAGAATATCATTGCCGAAGAGCAAGCATGATTTCGAGCGGGAAGAAACACCACTGAGCAGATATTTAATCTGCGGATATTGAATGAAAAATACTTAGAGTATCAACAATACATATATCATATCTTCATCGATTTGAAAAAGGCGTTCGGCAGAGTATGGAATGCGGCGCTGTGGACAACAATGAAGCATTACAAGATAAATAGTAATAGTGGGAAGGTAATTGAGAACCTTTATGAGAGTTCGTCAAGTGCAGTTTCTGTAGACGGAATACTATGCGAATGGTTCCGCACGCCTGTTGGGATGAGACAACACTATTCAATGCATTCTTGGAAAGAATAATGGCAGCGGCCCTAGAGGGACATGTTGGTATGGTCAGAATAGGTGTCAAGACGATTACAAACCTACGATTTGGAGATGGTATCAATGGTCTGGCAGGCACGTAAACTGCTCCAGAGCTGATTCGTGTAATGGACAGAGCGGTGCAAAGCGATCGGTGGAGATAAATGCAGAGAAAACGAAACTGATGAATAATAACACGGAAGGGTTTACATCTGTGATCAAAGTAAATGCTCAGAAACTCGAAGTTGTACACCGGTTCAAGTATCTGGGATCACTGATCAGTGACGAGGACTTGCAGCAAGATATAGTTGCCAGAATATCACAGACAACAGCGGCGCATACGCGTTTGAAACCCATATGACAGGATAAGCGGCTCGCCATCAGGATAAAAGTTAGACTATTGCGCTCATTGATGCTCTCAATATTTGTGTATGCCTGTGAGACTTTGGACCATTACTGCGGATATCCAGTGCAGAATACATGCAATGGAAATGAGGTGCTTTAGAAGATTCTTAAATGCTGCATGTAAGGATCGTGTCACAAACGTAGAGATACGACGAAGAGTAGAAAACGCAATTGGTCCTTTTGATGATTTGTTCACAGTTATCTTTTTCTTCTTCTTTCTCGTTCGTCTTCAGACCTCAACTTCAATTACTCTAACGAAGGCAGCAGTCGACCCAACGCTCTTTACACATACGAGTATTCAGATATTAGAACAATCTGCTCAATGAGCCAACAAATTAAAAGATCCTTCAGAATCAAGTAGAAGGAAACAAGATGAAATAATAATGATTAGAATTTGGCAGAATAGTGGAGCTGAAATATCCCGTCACCAAATTTAGATTGTCAATCAATTAAATCCATGACCATCTGTCTTTTCAAAATTTCTAAAACTTCAGAACCTCTTTAATTTCTCATCCATTTCGTCATACCACCCAGATTTCTTTTTGTTTTTGTTTGTTGTTGCCTTGGTATTTTCCTTAGATTTCAGAAAAAGAAATACATGGCAGAGTTCCTCAATTATGGTTTCACATAAATTGAAGACAAAGAACAAATAAAATCGCAATGCATTGCCTGTTTGAAGGTGTTGCCTATAGCGTTTATCAAACATAGTTAACTGAAGAAAAATTTGGAAAATGTGCACTCACTTTGAGCGTACTTTGAGAATTTGGAAAGAGCTACAAAAAAGCAGACATTGGAATGCAGCTTGAGAGGTACATTTGATCAACTTTCAGCATAAAGAGCTAGCTTTGAAGTGACCTGGTTGATTGTCAGAAACAAGATGCCACATACTAATGGTAAAGAACTGGTAGAACCTGGAAATGTGAAAATAGCAAACATCATGTGCAAAAAGAAAGAATCAGAACATTTGATTTATTTCTTCAATCAAAGAAAGCAATCATTTTGTAACTCAACTTGATGAGATTTCAAATGACAGAAACATTCTACTAACAACTCTAATTAGAACAATCTAACGATTATTGAAATTGCAGCAAAAACAAATGAATGTTTGTTTTACATATACTTATCATATTATATCAATAATAAAGCACGTGAAAAACTATCTATACCTAACGTATAGTATATACCTAGCACTGGTCTTTATCATGTACTAAATAACTCACCGGTTCAATAATTTCGGTGTGTCCTATTCCAATATTCTTTAACACAATCTAATCTAACTAAGTTGACGCAAACTAACTTTCTCCTAACACAATTGTATTGATGCTGGGTGCTTTAATTTAATAAGCTTCTCATTTTCTCTGTGCATCCTCAGACTCAATTGTTCTATACTTATTTTATTTTGCACCTGACTGGTTATGGTTGTGAGATAGCAAAGCTCAGATCATCAAGTTGTTTTTTTAGATGCAGTAAATTTCATTTTCGTAGAATGAAGGTGTATTCTTTATAACCCAGTCAATAGCCTTTAGAAAGAGAAACGGTGATAAGAGACAACCGGGTTGCACCCCAGTTCGTATCTCAAAGGGCCCTGGAAGCTTTTCATCATGTAGAACTCTACACTTTTATTCTCTTATGTTTTCTTAATTATGTTAGGGAACTTTATGGGTACTCCAAAGTCCCTAAGCAACTTCTAGAGCCAAACCCTGTTTAAACTATCAAATGCTTTTCCGTAATTCACGAATCCTACATACAGTGACCATTCCACTTTTTTTCAACCGTTATCCACAGTATAGCTATTTGATCTATATAGGAACTATTATGCTGAAAGCCGGCTTGTTCATCCCTCAAACTGTTTTTCTATTACCTCTTTCACCTTTTCAATTTTTTGAGAAAATTTACCGAGAATGTGTTCATCAATTTTCGAACGAACTGGTTCTTGTCAATCTTTTGGTCCTCGCTTGTCTGGTGGCCTTCTGCCCTACTCATCTGCTCTTGTAATGTCTGGGTCTTCTGATTCTCCTGTCTCGTTTTCAAGGCAGTAACTCTGCGAAGTTCACCCGTAGTATAGAACTGATTCCTTCATTCCGTCTGAAAAGAAATTATCTTGCTTCGCAGTTTTGGGAGGGAACCAATCTTCTCGAATAGTTTGAATAGACCCTTCCTACTAACCAAGTGGAAGGCATTGGTGAGGTCTAGAAACATCATAAAGAGCGACTGGTCTTGTTCTCTGCACTTCTCCTGGATTTGGCGAAGCGAGAAAATCAAATCCGTTGTTGGTCTACCTACTCTTCGTTTGGGGCTGCACCTTTCTCCCAGCAGAGGCATAGAAGATAGAACATCGACTAGACTAGTGCTGATTTCCCGCATTCGATGGCTTCAAGTGGAATACCATCTCCCCCTGGTGATTTGCCATTTGAGAGGTGGTTGATAGCCTTATCAAGCTCAACCAGTTAGGTGATCTCTGAAGTTCTTCCATAATGGCAGGACATGTAGCCTGCACACGGCCTCATCAGTGACCACGGTTTCCCGATAGCAGAACTCAGAGTAGTGATCCACCCATCTGGCCATCTGCTGGTCATGGTCCATGATTCTTACACCTGTCAGAGATTTCAGATGGGCAGCACCTCTTGCAGTTGGGCCCAGTGCCATCTTTATGTCTCTATACATGCCCTTGATATTTCCCGTACCTGGTTTTAAACTGAATTTCCTCACACAGTTGTTGCCAGTACTCATTGGCGCATTGTCTAGCGGTTCGTTGATTGGTGCTTCGGGCCCTCCTGAGGGCAGCAAGAGTCCTCTCATTTTTGGCATTTTTTTTATAATTGATGAAAGCTTCTCGCTGGACCTCAATTACTGGTTCCATTCTTGCGAGATGTGCATTGAACCAGTCGTGATTGGCCCGTTCCCTCATGCCAAACGTTGCAAATGCTGTATTATAGATGGTACCTTTCATAAAGTTCAGCTCCTCCCTGAAGAGCTAGATTCAGGTCAGACATAAACCTCTGCGCCTTGAAAGGAGTCACATCTGCACAGTGTCGATGCGAGATTGCGCCATCTGTTTGGAGCGGTATATTGTGCCAAGCTACAAGTGTATCCTGCTTCATACAAGAGCTTGTCAGAGTCGCAGTCTGCACTGTCATAGCTTCTAGTGGAGAGGACCATGTTTAGAGCTGACCGTTTGGTGACAATCAAGTCGATTTGATGCCATCGATGTGACCTTGGGTGTTTCCAGGATACTTTATGTTGCGGCCTGTCCTTGAAGAAAATATTTGTGATACATAGACCTTGTTCAGTGCATAGCTCAAGCAACCTCTGACCATTGTCATTTATCCTGCCAATACTAAAGTCAGCGGACAGACGTTGAATGCCGTAGACAAATTCACATATCTGGGCAGCACGCTGTCGAGATCTGTCAGCCTAGACGATGAGGTGGCAAGCACAATAGCAAAGGCCAGCACAGCCTTTGGTAGAATGCGCTCGATGGTCTGGGCACGTCGTGGCATCAGCGTCAAGACCAAACTCAAAGTCTACCGTGCAACCATCATTCCAACCCTACTATACGCTTGCGAAAGCTGGACTGTATACTCTGGACATGCAAGGAGGTTAAACCACTTCCAGACAGGTTGCCTGAGGCGAATATTCCACATCCGATGGCAAGATCGTGTCACTGACATCGAGGTTCTCTCGAGGGCTAACATGCCCAGCATCCATGCACTGCTAGAAAAAGCACGACTAGGATGGGCCGGACACCTCGTCCGTATGTCAGACGAGCGGCTCCCAAAGAAGCTTCTCTACGGCGAGCTGAGAGAGGGATGGCGCGAGAGAGGGCGCCCAAAGAACCGTTTTAAAGACGGTCTGAAGGACTCACTAAAAAGTTGCCAGATAGACATCGACACCTGAGAATGTCTTGCGAAAAACAGATCTGACTGGAGTAGCTGCTGGTGAAGATGACCGTGTTGTGAAAGCCCAGAACAGACGCGAGACGCGGAAATCGCGAGCAGCGGGAACACCATCCCCTTCTACAAACCTCGTGTGCCCGATATGTAGCAGATGTTTTCGTGCTCGCATTGGCCTGTTTAGCCACATGCGCACCCACACCCAACAGGGAAATCTGTGACAAGGATGATGTCGGCGGTCCTCTTCGTCAACGATGGACAGCTATTATTACTATGATGTGCAAGGCAGGTGGGCCATGCTATGTGGTTCCCACCTACTCTAGCATTAAAGTCGCCAAGAAGGATGAGTGCTTTTTCCCTGGGGTTGTTCTTTATCTTCATCTTCTTCTTCGTTCGTTCTCAATCTCCCACTACCAAACCCTGAAAGGGTAAGTAGCAGAATGTACTCCAGAGAACGGAATGCGTTGTGTTGTAGTTTACAGCTTGGCTGCGATATTTGCACCTTTCGGTCCAACACATCCGACTTCAGCAAGCATTTTTTGAGTACCGGGCTAGCATTCCCTCTTCGATCTCTTCTCCTTAGCCATTCTGCCCTGCTGCAACCTGTTATCCAGGATCACCGCGGGGAGATGTAGAAGAGTCTTGGCAGCTATGGGTCGGTGACCACTGCAGCTCATGCGCTGCTCGGCATCTTGATCCCAGTTGTTCTTTATATTTTCCTCTAGATGTCCATAGAATTGATCCTTCGCTTCCTCCGGAGATGTCAGGCATAGACGCTAAGGATATTAACAGGTGATGTAGCGATGATGAGGCGAATGGCCAGTAACCTCTCAGATCCCTCCAAATGAGGATCTACTGAGGCCATAAGTGTGTTTTAATAGCAAAACCAACACCATGCTGTCGAGATTCCACAGGTTTACGACCCTTCCAGAAGAAAGTGTATTTTTTTCCCCTTTGTGAGCCACTAGAGGCAAGTTTGGTCTCCTGTGGGGCATCTGTGTCCATATTCAATCAAAAGAGCTTCCAATCAATTATGACTGTTTTTTCTAACATCTCCAACCTCTCGAAGATCATCGGAGATGCCTGTACACATAGTACGTACGTTCCAACTTGCAAATCGAAGAGTTGCATTATTCATTTTATTTTTGGTTTTGTTTAGTGCAAGATTAACGACCGCATGGCATGCATGCACTAAGCTCCAGGCACCCACTGGAGTAGACAGATGTTGGCGAACCGACACCCTACTGACCGAAGGCTGCGCAGTTAGGCGTACGGTAGTCGACCAATGGGGTGCGATGATCCCTCCCACCGTCGAAGCTGACCCGTGGCACCCCTTCCCCACGCAAATCGGGTGGGACTTATAACCCATAGACTGCCAGCTTCCATAGTATGTCCTCACTCAAGAGCGAGGCTGGAGTAGCCTCTCTATCGCGCAAGTCTGAGCGCTGAATATGGAGACTCTGGGCTGCCCAAACTGCAGGATCTCCCTCTCGGCCTCACTGGTGTAATGCAAAGAAATGCAAAGCATGACAATTTGGCACCAGCTTAGCTGTAGGAGCTGCCGGAATGATTTCACAATTTTGATACCATCCGCGTAAGGGGGCTACCACTCCGGATTTTGTGTCTGGATTTAATCTCGTAGCCCTAATCTCTCCCGAGGTCTCCACAAGGTAGAAGAATCGTTGCCCGCAGATGCTAGTTACTCGAGACATCCGATAATACTCTAATCGTCACAGGACTAGCCTGGCACTTGTGTGTTTAAAATCAGTTTCCCCTCTTTTAGGCGAACTGCCTGAACAGGCTGGCGAGCTTCGTCTACCCGGTTTAGAGTCAGAGATTACCTTCTCCAAGATTGGCTTCCAACCAAAGCTAATGAGCTCAATCTGCCCGCGCAGTTATACCGCCGGGTACTCGGTCACGCCCCACAGTAGGCTCTGGGAGAAACAGGGGCCCCTCATGAAGGTGCTGCTTGGGACACAATAATGTAGGAGAGGCCATTGGCACGGAAGCACCTGCACGTGTCTGGGAAAACCCAAAACTTACAGTCAAGACCAAGGCCATGGTCTACAATGCTTCTGTCGTCAGAACGTTCAATGTTTCTGTTTCTGTTTGTGAGACACTGATTTCTGAAAAAATCGTGTATGAACAAAAATTCTTATCAATCAAAAAGTAACGAGCTGATAAATGCTGAAAATTGCACATATGAATGTGGAATGACAATTTTCATAAATAGTTTCAAAATGTGTTCTAATTGCTTCCAACGTGATACTAAACAATTACGAGAAGACAGTCAATGACAAACAGTCAAGTGCAACATTTTGCAAAGCACAAAGAAAATATTCCACTTTTCAACGATAATTATTCTTCATTCTTCTTCCATTCTTCCAGAAATATACCGGTAAATTAAGTGGGATGTTCTGAGAAATACTTTCTCTGTTCCAGTAGTTAATTTACTTTTATATACATTAATGATTTTTGCAAGTATCACAATTTTTTTTTCTGTGTTAACCTTTTTTGTTTACTTAACTTAATTATTTATGTTTAAAAGACTACCCAGAGTTTGCTAACAACCAGCTTATTCAGCTGATTCCACCTCAACTACATCTTATTATATTGCATTCCATGTAGTAACCTATCTCTGACTAAAAAAAGGGTTTCCTAAATGTCCCACCCGAATCTTTTTTTTTTTAAATGTACACGGCGTGATTTGATCCCTGTATGTTGTCCCTCTAAATCAAGTTAAATCCTAATTTTCTTACTCAGCCACGCACTTCCACGTGTTATTTTATTGTTGACCTCCAATTTGTGCTCACTTTTTGCCATCAAAATTGTATTGTTCGCATATTTAAAATTATTTGTTGCAACTAAGTATACATTATGTACAGATTAAAAAACATCAAATATCATACACAGTTGTTCTCAATTACTTAAAGTGGCCGGTTGATGTTTTGAGTATTATTAAAGAGGAGCAGTGAACCAACACTGAAAGGAACAACTGCGCCGTAGCATTAAATCTTAGAAACAGCTGATGCAAGATGTGAAGTAAACCAGTTAATAGGAAAGAGCAACTAACTTTGAACACTGATTTCACATCCTTTTAACAAGGGACGTAATTAGTCTAAGCACTGCCTTCATCATTGAGTTATTTCCCATTTAGTGTCAGGCCTGTAGTAAAGGTGGCGGTGGCGATACCATGTCTAAACTGTCAAATGCTTTTTCGTAATCCATTAATCCGATATACAGTGAAGAGTTCCATTTTACTTGTTTCAACAATTATCCACAGTGAAGCTATTTGGTCTACATAGGATCTATTAGGCTAAAAGTCAGCTTGTTCGTCCCTCAACTGTTTTTCTATTACATCTTACAACTTCTCTAATATGTTCCTATTCAATGTCTTCACAAGCACCGATAATAGCAGTATATTCCTTTAACTTGATAGCTTTGCTTCCGGTCTTCTAGTATTTCTGCTGTTTCCCAAGTTTCACCAAGTAGTTTCTATAATATCACCGTTGAAATGTGGATGTCTGATTGCTTTCGAGATATCACAAAAGCCACTGACTTTGCCATTTACAGGCAAAATGTATTTCTGGGTTTCCACTGGTTTTGTAAAGTTAACGCTACATGTGGGATCGTGGACATCATAACCGAGGCGAATATGTCCAGGACCGCTTCAAGGTTCTCCGCTCTCATCGGTGCTGTTCTTCTTCTTCGTACGCTGTCAGACGTCAACCTGTATTTGTTCGAAGAAAGCAGCTGTCATCCTGAGGCTGTCGACACTGCCGTAGAGCTTGTCTAGTGTTGCCACTGGTGATGGCCACATGTGCTTTCTCTGGTCTTCGTATGTCGGGAAATTTTGCAGCAGATGTTCAGCGGTCATTTTCCCTGTACCACAGGTGCATTCGTCAGTGCCACCTATCTTCAGTTTAGTGAATAGGTGACGCTGTCATATACACAGACGTATTAGTCATGTACAGTGGGACATCAGGCTGTGTTTTCTCCGCGAGAGTGATACATGTCAACAATCCGGTATGAGAATGGAGACGGATGCAGTGACCTCAGCACTGAAATGGATATCCGAGACTTCTATAACAAAGGCAGTCATCGTGACAGATGCGCAAGCCGTACTTCAGAAGGTACACAAGGGATGGCTTAGGTACGAGTGGATAGCAGCTGTTGAGGCCTCAAACCTCCAGGCGTTGACCCGGATCTCCTTTCCTGCTCATGTCGGGGTTCAGGGCAATAAAAGAGCTGATATCTTGGCTTCACAAGCTCCCATCATGGGCACATTAAAGATGGACAGAAGTGACATTTTGAAATCAATAAATGACCGCCTGCTGGATGAGGACACCGCAATAGATGAAGCATCAATCCACAAACTGCAAAGTTTCGACATTAAATGAGGTTCGAGTGGAGTGGGGCGCATGAGAGGACGGAGCAGGAGAGTGTACAACCAGCGAGCTACAGGGACCATCGGCACCCATACCTTTCGCCATTTGATGAGAGAGACTGAGCACCTATGGGTATGCCCGGAGTCCATTGACGTCGATTCTTAGAAACAGAAACAGAAACTTGCAGTTAAAATTCCGTTGACTGAATATCTGAGGGATCCTGTGGTGCTGGTCTGTTTAAAAGTTCAGCGAAATATTCTGCTAATCTCTAAATTTGTTCTTTCGTGTAACTAAGAAAATTGCATACCTTGTCTTATGTAAAACCATTTACTTGTTTATATGTTCCTGTGAGTTTTGTGCTGTTCTGCAGGTTTATCCTATTTTCATTTGCTGTAGCGACTTTGCATCTTTTGTTAACTCATCAATATACTTTTTCTTGTCTTGTTTCTACGCACAATTATTTGCTGCAGTAAATACTTTCTGGGCCTTGGCGCTTTTACATCTAGTTTGGCCGCCGTTTAAATTTGCTTTCCTCATTTTTCTTACCTATGTCTTCGTCATTGTATCTGTTGTCATCCACACTTTGTGTCGTATTTTCATTCTTTCTAAAATTTCATCAAAAGTTATGTTCCCTAAATTTGTTATCTGTTCCGTATCGTCTACTTCTTTCAGATATTGTAACACATTATACTTATTTGATATCGAGACTGTACATTGATCGTCTGTTGTACACCTTGTTTAAAAATTAGAATTGGGCTATATATACTCTTCATTACTTTATGGCGCAGAAACATGGACACTGAATAACAAGTTGGAAAAAATGCATTGACGCGTTCGAAATGTTGGTATGTAGAAGATTGGGTCGCATTTCTTGGAAGGAGAAGAAAACAAATGGGGAGGTATAGAAAATGTTTGGGGTGAAAAGAGAATTCATGACCGAAATCAGTTACGTTATTTTTGCCATAAAACAAGGAATACCACCTTGTTGAAGACCATAATAGAGGGTCGGGGGGAATGCAATCCTTCAAGAGGTAGACGTTTTAAGGTGGATCATCAGGAGATGGACTGCAAAAATCCTGTCAGATTGCACCATTACGGCAAGAGAGTACATTGTAGCCGACCCTCGATGCGGAGATGGGACTTGAACTAAACTGAACACTTTCTAAGTGGTATCTTTATTTTGGTTTTCAGATGGTGGTGGTCTAATTTAAAATACTTTTATATCGTGCAATCGTGTCTTTTATTCAAGACATCTTGAAGTCTTGACTAAAGTTCCTCCTTCACTGAGTCTTCTTTGCCACTTTTTTTGTTTGTTTTTGGTGCATACTTTTGATAATGCTTATTTTCATTTTTTAAATGTTTTTATTTTATTTTATTTTTAAAAATGTATTTATTTTGAATATTTCATCTATGCATATGCAAATGTTTACAGCTTTTAAAAAAATGATATTTACAAAACTATAGTTTATTTTGTGTTTTAACGGCCATCTTCATATTATATACATCTTCATTAATTTAATCTCAGATATATCAAAATGTGTTTTTCACTTTTGTTAAGTGGGTCAAATTTTTCATATATTTGATCGTTATTAACATTATTTCTCAATTACCACACATATTTTTCGAGCTGCTAAAATACAAATCACTACTCCTGCTCCTAGTTGATGATCATGAGCGTATAAGTGTATTTTATTTCCTCGCGTAACCGGAATCTGTTAGTTGTGTCTTCGCCCAAAATATCACCGACCTCTAAAATCAAAATGACCAGCATACTCAATCCGTTCAATGTTCAGGTTCCAATTTCTATGTTCCTTCTTTGGCCTATTGTGTGTTAAATTTATTTTTTCCTTTTTTAAAGAAATTGTTATTATGTTGGAAATGGGGGGATTTTGTGATTTCCATTTCTTCTTCTTCTTTCTCGTTCGTCTTCAGACCTTGGCTTCAATTACTCTAACGAAGGCAGCAGTCGATTTGAGGCTCCGTGCACGATCGTACAGCTTCTCGTGAGAGGACATTGGATGTTGCCAAATGCTTCTTATTTTGTTAATATACAGTGGTAAGACTGCAAAATGTGTTCTGTCGTCGTGGGGGCTGTGTCACAAATACAAAGGTCCGTAGCGCCAATCTTGAACGTATTGTACTGGTGACATCTCAGTCTGTTGTGTCCTGTCCGTAGCCGGGAAAAGATCACCTGGTCTCGCCTGAAGAGTTGGTGATAGCTATCATTTTCTATGTGGCCAGTGTGGTCGATTTTCCATTTTGCACTGTACGTTGTCCTGATGGCTGCTTTTTGTCTCATTGCGTTATATTTCTGTATCGCTCTGCTGCAGTAGCCCTCCTTCTCTGGCGAGTCTAACCGCCTCCTCGTTGTAGTGGGCTGGTATCCACTGGACTTTGCTTTTTTTTTAAAGCATTGGGACAGGCGTTCTAGTGAGTCTGCCAGAGCGCAGAGTTCATTTCGCGCTTTTTTTTTTTTAGAGACGTTAACACTGAGACGGCGTATGTAAGAACGACCACTTGCCTTTCTGCTTGTTCCTTATGGTTTATCAGGGTTTCGGCTGTTTGTCTCAGGGGACTGGCTTCGGCACTGAAGTTGCTGCAGCGCCTCCCAGTGGCAAATGCTGCTTAGTATACTTCGCTTTATTTGCAGGTAACAGTCTTTAAGGCAGAGGTAAAATACGCTATACAACATATCAACAAAGGAAAGGCACCTTGACAAGATAACATCATTATATAGAAATTGTGACAAAAAGATATTTTGAATTAAAAGTGATAACAAAATTATCAAATGATATATATGGCTGTGGGGTCCATGTAGGGTCCGGGTCCCGACGTCGCGGTTACATCAATGGATGTGAAGCAGTGACAACCACTCAGACTCAAGGTACATGGATGGCGACAAGCTACTGTCTGGCCTCACCTCTGCAACTGTGTCCATAGCAATATCTACTCGTTGGTGACCCTGTTCATAACAGAGTTTGCTATGGGGGCGACCAAATAACTGGCGGTATAACCAGGAGTGGAGCAGTTTAGGGCCCCACTAAAGTGACAGTGCAATACCCACCGACGAGTGGAACATGCTCTGACTGTCACCAACCCAAACCCCAATCATGGGCTAAATTATCTACAACCTGTCCTCTATTTGTCTACTAACCTTTTCTTTGTATAATCAACAAAGGTTCTACAGCAAATAAGAAACTACCGCATCAATGGATGCGGAAGAAAACCATATGAAACCCGGGTAGATAAGAGTCGTAAATCTGAAAAGCAAACTTATCTAGGAGAAGTAGAACTTCGAACTCAAACCGTCTGCTGCCTTGCAGATGAGGTAATGGATTACTAAAAACTACCGGCGGAAGGCAACGGGAAACCACCCCCACATGGCTATCCCATGACCTACTCTAGAAACTACAGATGGCCAAGTTTCATCTTGGATCGATCATGACCTACTTTATCTAAAGGACGTCATGGATCGACACAATCTAAATATAATCACAAATGGCGTTAACTGGGGGAAAATATTCCACCGCGTCCAGTAGTAATGTTATGTGCAGAAGGTGACACCCGATCGTATTCAAGTTACTGCAAGCATTTTGAAAATAAAGACTAGAAACATCCCAAACATTGGTAGCTGGAACGTACGCACCCTGATGCAAGCGGGAAACTTGAAAACATCAAGAAAGAAATGTCAAGAATGAATATAAATGTGATGGGGCTAAGCGAGATAAGGAAGGACTGTTAGGGGAGAGATGACTCCAGAGACATAACATAATTTACTCCGGAGGGAACACACACAACAAGGGTGTCAGAATAATTATGAATGGAAAGAGAGCGAAGGCATTGGCGGGTTTTGGGGCAATATCAGACCATGTTATATTAGTTAAGTTGAGCGGTAAACCGGTTGATATCAACTTTATGCAAATATGTGCGCCAACAACGGAGAAAAAAGAAGTCGATTAATTTTACGGAGAACTTGAAATGGCCATGTCACGGTGCAAAAACCAGGAAATGACAGTCGCAGTGGAGGACTTCCAATGCAAAAGTAGGAGGTGAAAAGGAGGAAGACGTTACTGTAGGACATGGACTAGGAGAAAGAAACGAAAAGGGAATAGACTGTAGAAAATACAAGAAATCATAATAGGAAACACATGGTTCAAATAACACCCTAGGTGTCTTTGAGCATGGAAAAGTCCTGGGGACAGTGTACGCAATAAAATTAACTACATACTGATACCTAGAAGATTCAGAAACGGTTTGTTTCGGCAAAAACAAGGCCTGGGGCGGACTTTGATAGCGATCAAGTACCAATAACAGCCTAAGTACAAGTAAAGTTTAAAGAACATAAAGAGGGCGACACGAAAAATGAAGCTAGAAATAGCCCTGTCAGATACAGAAATGATAACTTAACTTAACGTCTTTATACTGGTTTAGAAGACTCTGCAGAGTCTGTATACAACCAGTTCCATTTACAACACCTTCCTCTAGAAGCTGTACGCATCCAATCTGTTCTTAACTGCATTGACCGTCCCAGCCTCCACCACCTCACTTGGCAATGCATTCCAAGCATTCACCACTCTCTGGCTAAAGAAATACTTCCTAATATCTAATCTGGACCTCTCCTTAGTCAACTTGTAGCTGTGCCCTCTTGTCCTTGTTGTTGGTTATACTTTAAAAAACTTGTTATAGTCCACTTTATCCATTCCTCTGATCATCTTATACCCCTGTATTAAGTCACCACGAATTCTTCTCTCTTCTAGAAACTGAAGGCCAGTTCTTTTTAATCTTTCTTCATAACTGTAATTCTGGAATCCCACTATCAGCTTTATCGCTCTTTTTTGTATTCTCTCCAGCATGGCTATATCCCCTCTCTGATAAGGACTCCACACCTGTACACAGTACTCCAATCTAGGTCTAACTAATGCTTTATACAGTTTGACTATCACTTCCTTGCTCCTATGTTTAATATAAGGGAAATATAACGTTGCAAAACAGAATATGTACAGTGCAGCATAAAACATACAGAGCATTAAGAAACAATGGTAATTATTAAAGGAGTCAATACAACAGACAACTAAAAAGATTTAGCCAGTAATAAGACATCGTGCAAGGAAAAAATGAAAGACTAGTGAAATATTGCAATTGATGGGGGAGAGAAGGAAGCGCAAAAAGAATAGGGAACAATCTGACCAATTAAATGAAGAAATAATAATAAAATGCAAGAAAGAAAAAGAGAATTGGTTAGAATAAAATTGTATAGAGATGCAAATGCAACACAGAAGAAACACAAACTCCATGTATAAATAGAGTAAATGAAATAACAGGGAGGCGAACACGCACGCCAACGGGATGCTTGAAAGCAAATGGTGGGACAGTGTTAATGGGACAGGGTGATATAATTGGAAGATGGACAGAGTACATTGGTGAATTGAACGATGATGACAGACGAGACTTGGGCCTAATTGAACAAGTTGAATGTGATAGGCCATCAATACTGGAGACAGAGGAAGAGGATGCAGTACAGCATATAAAGAGAGGAAAGGCACCAGGGCCAGATAACATAACAATATAGGAAATTGCAGCCACAGTTTTCTGGATAAATGGGATAACAAAATTGTTGAATGATATTTACAATTGTGGATATATTCCGAATGATTTAATGAGGACAACGTTCAAATCGCTGCCGAAAAAACTAAGAGCCAAGGAACACCGCACTATCAACCTCATGAGTCACTTGACAAAGATATTGTTGCGAATCATGATGAGATGAGTGAGGAGTAGAATAAAACCAGAAATTAGTGATGCGCCGTGCAGGTTCGTGGAAGGCAATGGCACAAACAACGTCATAAACCATTTTAAGAACGATAGTTGAGAAAGCCACTGAGACGAAAGTCAACGTATATATGTGTTTCATAGATTATGTTATAAAGCGTGCGACAGGGTAAAACATATGGAGCTGACCTAAATGCTAAAATGTTTTCATGTTGACGAAATGATCTCAAGATCATTCAAAATATGTGTTTGGGACAGACTGCGGCTATAAGAATTAACAATCAAATGGAAAAGTATTGTTGTTGTTTGGGAATGCCCACAATTAATAGGTTACTCTTTTGTGCACCCTGAAAAGGGCGTTAAGTGGCAGGTTGTCGTAGCTTTCCTCACATCCCAAGCGTGTTGATGAAGGGGGACCGGGGTCCTATGGGCGGTTGTGCCATGCTTGGCTTTATCTGCGTGTCGCTCACTACTACGCGGATCACATCGAACTCCCACCTTGTTAGCCAGACTGTTGTCTTCGACAACAGCCCGTTTCCAGGACAACCAACGAGGAGGTCAGGTGAGGGTCTTGGTCAATATATTTATCCTGACCTTGGCCAACATTGTCTGATCAGTATGCTTTGCCTGACCATACGTTAGCCTCATCGTCAAAAGTAGTAGATTATAAACGGATAAAAATGGGAGTGAGGCAAGGTTGTGTTCTGTCCCCGACCTGTTTTCTCTATACAATGAGTTGATCTTGAGAGACATACAGACAATGTCAGAAATATCAATTGACGGAGATAATGACATGGGCGACAATCAACAACAGAGATGGTAAACGACACACGTGATAGGAATGGAGGGAGGCTCATGATCACCAACGCCAACCGGCATGGCACCTGATGATGATTTGAATGTGGATACATCCCGACTGACTTAATTAAATCAATATTCTTAATATTGTCAAAGAAACACTGTTCCATTGAATGGGAAAGACTATCGCATTTTAGCCTTACGAGTCACTTGACAAAATACTTCTACGAATTCTCACGAAAAGAGTGATGAATACATTAAAACCAGAAATTGACGAAGGGCAATGGGAGTTTATGGAAGGCAGGGCACAAACAACGTCATATATATTTTGAGAGCAATAATCGGAAAAGCTATGCAGATGAAAACATATATATATATATATATATATATATATATATATATATATATATATATATATACGTGTGTGTTCTTCACAGACTATGCAAAGCCATTAGACAGGCAGGGTTAGTTAGTTAGTTAGTCAGTCAGTTAGTAAGTTAGTTAGTTAGCCAACCAGTCAATCAGTCAGTTAGTTAGTCAATTCGTTGGCAATCACAAGCGATGATAGCGACATCATCAGATGCGCTGCATTTGGAATATAGTGGGGAAGAAACTGATCTGGTCGTCAACTTCACTCTCTGGTCCCGAGCTACCTTGGACCAGTGGCGAGACATAAGTCAAGACGGCTGGAGGTAATTCATGATACGGGCACTCTGATCCCGCCTGCCCTGAGACCAGAAGTCGCTTTATACTTACGGGATTCGATCGCCCACCGTTTCTATTCGTCGTTCTGAGAGTCGTGTGCCTTATCTCTTTCCTCTTGACAACATGTGTGAGCGATGTGTAATGGATATGTTATTAATTCGACAGGGCCCAATCTCTCCAATGTGATGTGTTTATCCATTTTTGACCTCTGCACATTTCACAGTCACGCCAAAACCGGCACTGTCAGCAAACAGGACGTCAATCTCATGAAGTTCTGCTGTGTGCACTGGACCGTGGAAACACGACACAAAGACCATGCCAGGATAAACATCACAAAATTAACAAACTAGCTAATCCAAATGGAAAACCAGAACACGCTTCGACACAAGTGTACGTCGTCAACTAGTGTGAATCCCAGTCAAATCCGTGGCATGGCCGCATCCATAATGGACTAAAAACACAGAACAGGACAAGACCGTGGCCGGTTAGACCAATACCTCCTACATATAAAGCCTAAGCACCATGTCATGACGTCACTGAGGGTAGGCCTTGGTTACAATGGTTACGCGAAGCCTTAGGATATATAAATTTATATTTTATTTCGATGTTATTAATACTTTTATTTACTATTGTGTGTATATGACTTGCAAGAATTAAGTTAATCCCAGCACAGTTGATATGGAAACTTGCTCGATTTTTAAGAAAAGATCATTTTGATAATCTTGATATCAAGAGCAACTTGAATATGAATCTTGTCCATAATTAAACATGAAATCTGGTCTTCAGAGTGCAACGTTTCAAACTATTGGATGAATGCAAATAACAACAATAACATATCAGACCAAGCTTTATTATTGCAAGTACTTTAATTGTAGTTTACAGCACAGGTAGTTAAAGATAATGGTGTTAAACCACAATGACAAATTGAAGACTAGGTCAAACAAGAAACAGCTCTTATGTGGTACATTCTGAGCACAAGCAACATATTTATAGTTTGATTGAGAGCTGCTTATCAGAGATACACATGCACTAATAGGTAATGGTTTGGTTTGGCTTCGTTCATTCTCAATCTCCTACTACCAAACACTGAAATGGCTTAAGTAGCAGAATGTAGTCCAGAGAACAGAATGCGTTGTGTCGTAGTTTACAGCTTGACTGCGCAATTTGCACATTTCGGTCCAACACATCCGACTTCAGCAAGCATTTTTTGAGTACCGGGTTAGCATTCCCTCTTCGATCCCTTCTCCTTAGCCAGTTTGTCCTACTGCAACCTGTTATCCAGGATCACCGCGTGGATGTATAGAAGGGTCTTGGCAGCTTTGATTCGCTGGCCCTGACACTTGCAGTCAGCTATAAGTCGCTGACCGCTGCAGCTCATGCGCTGCTCGGCATCTTGATCCCAGGTAATGGTTTAAAAACACTGACAAATTGAAGATTATCAAACAAGGAAAAGCTCGTGTGTAGTAATTCTGAGCACAAGCAACATGTTTACAGCATATTTATAGTTTGATTGAGAACTAGTTATCAGAAATACATATGAACTAATTCGCTTTTTCAGTTTGAAGCTTTAATCTCTTTGCCTGTTCATTCTTTGTATCATTTTTTCATTTGCAATAGTTCTTAATAAATGTATTTGTGGCTGCCATAATGATATATTTTGTGACTACGTTAATTCTATGCCCTTCTGCACAATCTCCGCTTATACATATTTCTTTTTTTTTTGCTGAGTATTTTCGCTACAATGGTAATTACAAGATATGGCTGATTGATTACATTTTAAAATAAACTTTCGAAATCAACAGGATCAAGTTTATGGATGACAATATATGTATGCATTACAATATCAAGTGTGTTGGATTCAGAGCCGGAAGAGGAACAGTGGACATGATTTTTGCCGCTCGCCAAGTACAAGAGAAGTGTCGGGAACAAAATCAGGCCTTGTACACCACATTTATTGATTTGACAAAGGCATTTGATAGAGTAAACAGAGGAGGGCTGTGGATGATAATGTCCAAGTTTGGCTGCCCCAACAAGTTCATAACCATGGTGAAACAGCTACACGAAAGCATGTGTGCTCGTGTACTGGACAGCGGAGCAATATCTAAAACGTTTCTAGTATCAAACGGAGTAAAACAAGGATGTGAACTCACCCCGACTTTGTTCAGCATGATGTTTGCGGCCACAATAACAGACGCCTTCAGATCACTGGAGCTTGGAATACCAATAAAGTACCGCACAGATGACAAGTTACTCAATCCCAGAAGAATGAAGACCAAAACCAAAGTGGCTGGCGACATAATCAAGGAACTTGTATTTGCTGACGACTGCACTCTAATGAGCAACTCAGAACTGAACATGCAGGTTGGAATGGACCGGTTCTCTGCCGCATGTGAAAATGTTGGCCTGACCATAAATGAAACAAAAACAGATGTAATGTACCAACCTGCACCAGACATGCCGTACACGAAACCAGAGAGTCAGCGGGCAGACGCTGAATGTCGTAGACAAATTCACATATCTGGCCAGCACGCTGTCGAGATTTGTCAGCATAGACGATGAGGTGGCAAGCAGAATAGCAAAGGCCAGCACAGCCTTTGGTAGAATGCGCTCGATGGTCTGGGCACGTCGTGGCATCAGCGTCAAGACTAAACTCAAAGTCTACCGTGCAACCATCATTCCAACCCTACTATACGCTTGCGAAAGCTGGGCTGTATACTCTGGACATGCAAGGAGGTTAAACCACTTCCAGACAGGTTGCCTGAGGCGAATATTCCATATCCGATGGCAAGATTGTGTCACTGACATCGAGGTTCTCTCGAGGGTTAACATGCCCAGCATCCATGCACTGCTAGAAAAAGCACGATTACGATGGTCCGGACACCTCGTCCGTATGTCAGACGAGCGGCTCCCAAAGAAGCTTCTCTACGGCGAGCTGAGAGAGGGATGGCGCGAGAGAAGGCGCCCAAAGAAACGTTTTAAAGACGTTCTGAAGGACTCGCTGAAAAGTTGCCAGATAGACATCGACACCTGGGAGTGTCTTGTGCAAAACAGATCTGACTGGAGAAGCGCAGTCAAATCGGGTGTAGCTACCGGCGAAGACGACCGTGTTGTGAAAGCCCAGAGCAGACGCGAGACCCGGAAATCCCGAACAGCGGGAACACCATCACCTTCTACAAACCTCGTGTGCCCGTTATGCAGCAGATGTTTTCGTGCCCGCATTGGCCTGTTCAGCCACATGCGCACACACACCCAACAGGGAAATCTGTGACAAGGATGATGTCGGCGGTCCTCATCGACAACGATGGACAGCTATTACAATATCAAGTACATCAGGTTGAGGATACAGAAGACCTCCTCTGTCCAATTTTTGTGTTAGCTCATATTGACTTTATGTGACATCCATATCAATTTCATAAAAGGTCAAGTACAACTTGCAGAACACTACTTGTGTTAGCTCATATTGGCTTTGTGTGACATTCATGTCAATATCATCAACTTTCAAATACAATTTACAGAAAGCGCATTTCAATGTCTTTATAGTTAAAAATGTACAATATCCTGCGACATATGTTAAAATAGGGATAAAATCAATGGCATTTTGGAAATCATCACCAGTAACAATTATTTTTACTTTACAGAAAGGAAGTGATTCATCTCTAACATCTTTGCTAAATTCACCAACTTCATTTTGATCTACAACAACATGAAATTCCCCATACTTTGCTAAATTTATTTTCAGAAGGTTAGTCTAATACTCTGCAAGCTAAGTTTGCTTTCCGTTTCAAAGATTTGTTTTAAAGAAATTAAGTACTGCGAGCCAGCAAGTTGGCGAAACTGTTCAAACCTACGTTCCAGAGCATCTGTTTGAACTTTTCCTATTATAATATATGAAATTCCAACTCTTCTGTACAATATGAGGTTAGCTCTAATGCTGCATGTGTTGTGTGTCTTAAAGAATTAAATTTTCTCTAGTCAAAACTTCTGTTGTATACGTGTTGGCTCTCCATTTGTCCAGCCAGTTACAAAACTCATTTAACAAGGTCGGCTGCCATGGATCTCCAACGTTCTATGTTTCTGGTCTTCAAAGGCATCAATTCTGCTCTTCAACTGTTTATTCATTGTCTGAGTTTCAGCTGCATTATACATTAAGGACGAATAAAAAATTACATTTCTAATGTTGATCTCTAATTTATATTCTTTACTTCTGGTGTTGTCTATTTCAAAATCCACCAGGTCACTGTGTCATTAAGTCCCTAAAAATTCTCTTTATTTTCTTCACCTCTGATTTGAAAGAAATCAAGTCTTTCATTTTTCTGTACCTGTGGCTTGTGTACTCTGTTTTCATGAAATAGTTGTCCGACATATTCTGCCGGTTTCTTTTGTAATATCTTTTTCATGAAATATAGTACTAATTTGTTATCTCTGTTTTTAATATAGTCTAACCAACCAATGTTACTGACATTTTCCTAAATCCGTTTTTCATTTGCAATATATACACAACGTACAAACGTTCTATTCTGCCCTAGGCCTTTTACCTAAAAAATGGTTGCATTCACAAACTTGGATAAATCTGTCCCCTCTTTCGTACCTGTTCCTGTCTACATTTTTCTATAGTTCTATAGATCTTTTTGTTTATTCTCTTTATGTCACCTCCTATAGCTAATTGTATATCCGTTGATTTACTCATTCGAATAGATACACTTTTTTACAATTACTTTTAAATTAATAGATTTCATAAATATGTTAAAACATTTTACTCACTCTGACATTATCAGTTGAAGTGAAGTTTTCTCTGCTTAGAGTCTTAATGTTATCATTCTTTTATATAAACTCTTCGAAATTGTGCATCGTTTGGGAACTTGAAAACTGAAACAGTCACATGTCCAATTTTTAAAACTATCACCACAGCCTGGGGCAACACAATGATAAGACATCGTCAACGACGACTTCGATGAAATATAAACACGTCTAAATGATATTAAACACATTTAAATTATAAAAACGAACTGACGTTGACATATTGAAGTTCGTAGACTGGTCACGACCTTTGCGAAATATTGTGCTTTGACCTGGATTTACATGGTGTATTGGTTAGGTTCCATCTTGGTGCGGCTCCAATCATTCGGCAGATGTGAATTCTACAGGGTGTAGCACATGGAAATTATCTGTACCTTGGAAGAGATGCATGTTGATAGCAAGGACCCGATAATAATTCAGAACATGTACTGGGGACATACTGCAGCTATACGAATAGATAGCACAGTAGGAAACCGGCCAGCTTAAAAAAAGGGAGTGAGACAGGGGCGTGTGCTGTTACATGATCTGTTTTCTCTGTACAACAAATTTATTTTGCAATCTCTAGAGGCAATGTTTGGAATACAATTTGGTGGACAGAACATAAACAACTTGCGTTACGCTGATGACACTGTGTTGATAGCGCAGTATAAGCCAGATTTACAAGAACTGGTCAGCATGGTAGTTCTTCAAAGCGAGAATGAAGGCATCAGCTTAAATCAAGATAAATCAGGAGTTATGGTAGAAACGACGAAACACAAATCTCCAAAATGTTGTAAAAAATCAATCTGCCAGAGTATAAATGAAATCTTGTGCAACTTAAACCTGTCACTTGATTTAAAGAAGAGAATTCTTGGATTCTACGTGGAACGTGCACTGTCATACGACAGCGATTCATGGACAATTAAAAGGCACAGGCAGGAATCAATTGAGAAAACGGAAATGTGGTTTTACAGAAGCCACAAAGACAGCTTATGACAATAATCAAGACAAAAGGCAGTCATTCTTGTTCGGGTGGTGACAGCGTGGGCTAGTGGTTAAGTGACACGGCTCACAAGCCGAAGGTGCTGGGTTCGATCCCCAACACAGAACCAGCCGTTACCCCGAGGAAGCAAACCCTTAGAAAATGCAGAAAGAAGCAGACCCTTACATAAAATTCATGCTAAAGTCGGATGCACTGGGCCGACATGCGCAAAATAAAAACCCCAGTGCAACGCACACCGTATTGGGGAATAGAAAAATACGAAGAACGCAACAACAAAAACAAAAACAAAAATCCTTTTTCGGGCATGTGAAGATTCGGATTGGAACACATTGTGACAGCGGTTTGAATAACAGAAAAGAAGAACAGAGGGAGGCAAATACATAACATATTGGCTACCTTGAAAGCATGGCAGACGATCAACGACGGAACTGATAAACGACACACGTGATAATAGGAAATTGAGGTCGATCCATGATTGCCAACACCAACCGGTAGGGCACTTGATGATGATGATGGGAACAGTGGTGAAGGTCTGAGTTTTTGTTGTATTGGGTAGGGTAGGGATTTAGAAAATTTAAAAATGTGCATTACTTCTTAAGTAAACAAGATTATTTTTTTTATAATTAATAATAAGTTTTAATTAAAAATCAGATTACAATGTTGCAAACGTATCCGTCAAATTTAACGTATCAATTTAACAGATTTACTTGCAAAAGGACTTGGACCTTGTTCTTAAAGGGTATGACGATGCTTCATAATCATTTCGTTTCAGAAATCACACCTGAGGAAAATTGTCTGCAATTGTTTTTGACTAATCAAGATGTCGGCTGTCTTGGCTCGGTTTCTTTTATTTTCAAACGTTAGGTCATCCTTACAACCTTTGTTTAATCATACAACTTTAACTAGATCTTATGCCAAAAAAATAGGTAAGTGTCTTTACTGACAGTTCATGAGTTGAAACTTTGATAGAGAGTAATACTCAGAGTATTTATCAAATTTATGAGAATTTCAGTAGAAAAACCAAATGAAAAATGTGTGTACTGACTGTGTACTTGTTACGTGTAGACAAATACTAATTTATTCAATACAACGTTGTAACACTTATAGTAATAGTAATATGTACGCCGTATGGTTGGGGAAAATATTAACTTGCCAGTTTGAAAAGAGTTTCAGAATTACACTTTGGAAGAAAGAATGTTTTAGTTTTAGATTTTAAGAATATCTTTCATTCTTTGTTGTTTTTACATAGACACAAAAAACATTAATAATAATTAGTCTAACAACTATAAATTACTTAATTAGCCACTAGAGCGGTAGAAGTCTAGTCTATATAGATCTATACATTTTTATTTTAGGGACGATAAAACATGTCCATTTAAATTTAACAACTAATTAATTATATAGTTTTAATTTTTTAATTAATGCAAGGGAAACGTGGTTTTAATATTATACAGAGTTGTATTTGTTATGTATATATGTCTAAATTCGGCTGTCCTAGCAAATTTGTAACCCTGGTGAAACAACTCCTCATGAGCATGCGCGCACGTCTACTTGACAGCGGCGAGACCTCTCCACCATTTGTCTTTGAGGTCAACAACGGTGTGAAACAGGGATGTGTACTTGCTCTGACACTGTTCAGTATGATGATTTCAGCCGTGTTGACGGGCGCCTTTAAGAATAACAAGTATGGCATAGCAATAAAGTACCGCATGGATGTTGGTCTATTCAATCACCTCAGACTGAAGGTGAAGACAAAGATGATGTGTGGCACGATATGCGAACTCTTATTTGTGGATGTATGTGCTCTGAACAGTAGCTCAGAATGGAATATGCAGGAGTGTATGGACCAGTTCTCTGTTGCTTGTGACAACTTTGTCTTGACAATTAACGCAAAGAAAATTAGGCCATGTATTAACTGGCATCAGGCACATTGTATAAACAGCCAGTAGTTACAGTGAGGGAACAGAAATTACAAACATTTGAATAATTTATCTACCTTTGAAGCACCCTGTCGAAATCAGTGACTATTACTGATGAGCTGGCTAATAGAATAGCAAAGGCCAGCACAGTTTTTGACCTAATGCGGCCAACTGTATGGCAACGTCGAGGAATCAGCATAATAACTAAGCTGAAGGACTATCGTGTCGCCATTGTGTAGGTAATTTGATGAAAATGTCAAATTGACTCTACAGCATTACAAATACAACTGTTAGAAAGCCCCAGAAAAATGCAATCCAATGATATATCAACTATGTCTCTATGTCGATCCCCACGAAAGTTATGATTTTTTTTATATTTAAATTAGCTTAAAAGTCCGCAAAGGGGCTATAGAGGAAGAGTAAAAATATGGACTATGAAAACTTGTATCCGAAAAGCAGAGTGGAGTGGACAATATGCTGATTATCTCAGCTATTCATGACAGAACACCTGTAAAACCATACATTTTTTTATTCGGGAGAACAAAATACAACCGATGGCGGTAATTGCATTACTTTTCCAAAAAGCAGGAACTAATTAATATTCAAAATGGCGACCTCATTTGCATAATTCGCAACTAAAATAATGCTGCAATATTTTTCTCGTCTTGTTATACTACATGTGATATATCATATTGATCGTCTTTTTGAGAGGAGCATTAATATATGTATTGTATGGTGTTATTTCATTAAAATGCTTGCAGAATTAGTATACAGAACAAATTATTACACAAATTTAAGAACAATTTTTTTACTAAGTTATGCAACATACATAGTTGTTAGAAATAAAGGAATATTAGAAATAAAAAGAATATACTTACAGACGGTGCCTGGAACATACTTACAAGCTACAGTTGATTATTCAAATGTGGCATTTGCAAAAACAAAATCAGCTAGGAACTGAGTCACTGGCATGTCGTAATCCGTTTCTGAATAGGTAACTGGCATGTGGTAATCCGTATCTGAATAGGTAACTCAACTGGCATGTCATAATCCTTTTCTAAATGGATACTACCAATAATAAGTAAAGATAACTGCTTGTAGATGTTGGCCGTGTTCAGTGATGTTTGTTTCGTGGTAGGCCTTCCTCTGATCAATTGAATATACAACAAAAATTATTACATACATTTAACAAGAGGCATGTATGATATGCAGTTTAATTCATTAATGGTGTTAATGTAGTTTACAAACAAGTGTGTTCCAAACAGCAAAACATATGGATTAACAGTCTTTATTGGGTAAGTCTGATATGTTAATTGTTTTTGTCGTGCAGTTTGTTGTTGCATGTTTCTTATTATTTTACTATTTGACAAATAGACATATATTTATATCATTTATATTTTCTTAATGCTCATGCAATCCCATTTTCTTCCATATATAACCACATAATATGATAATATAAAACAGGGACATTTTAACTAAAAATAGATGAAATTTGAAAAGTAACAGGAGATGTCTGGCATTAAAGATGGAAATACTGCTACATCCTGAAAGAGCTAACCAAAAAAAGTTTCAATATGGCTATATAATATACAAAAAGAATATACTTACAAACTATTCAAACTTGAGGTCCCCAAGAGCAAAATCAGCTAAAAATGCAGCCACTGTCATCACATAATCTTCATTTGGCGGCAGTTCATCTATTGACCAGTACTTCAGACAGACACACTTCTGGTCAGGTTTCTTCCTCGTCTGCTTTATTGATAAGGAAGTGATGTAAAAGTGGAATATCTAAAATGAAATAATGATTGTCAATAAATTGATGCAGTTTAAATTTTACACTATCATCTAAATCTTTAAAAATATCTAATTCTAATATGGGTGTATTGTTAAAAATGGCACAACAACAAACTTCTTTCCTTCCATGAATGATGATGATGGCGGCTCAACAGACACATCTGAAACAGTTGACACTGTTGTTGCTGAAATCTCTTGTGGCTGCAACAAAACAGTATTAGACACATCTTTAAAATGTATAGGAAAGGGCTGCTGAAAAAGATTTACGAGTGAGTGCCAGTGACTACTCAAATTGATTTTCTTCAGCTTCAGTTCACTCTGCAAGGTTCGCATATTTGAGCCGAGCTTTATCTCATCTATACACTTATCCTGTTCTATAAACATAGAAGGAACAAGAGAGTCTTGACTTTCCGCAGCAAAACAGTGATTGATGGATCTCTTGTTTCCATCAGCAGCTGTGCAATGTATCCTTTCTGAAATAGATACACGGGTTTAAAGCACGCCAAATGTGCTTTCAGATCAACAACAGACTTCTTGCTTGCCATGATGGAGGATGACTAATAATTTCTAGAAACAAAGAAAGATTAAATAAAACTAAAATTGCAAGCTGTTGTAAAAAGAATATAACAGTATTAAATGTAATACTAAATGACAGTTACTAATAATACTATACTCAGTATACTGAGTTTACTTGTGGAGTTAATGATTAAAATAAAATGGAGGGCAGGATTTAGTATTTTTGGAAAATAGCTTACTTTGTAATTAAACATCACGTCTTAAAATATACATTTTAATGACATCAAATTTAGCAAATATACAGATAAGAGATTGCAGAATGTAAAAAATATCAATATTGTATTGCTGCATCAACATGAACATGCTTATGACCATTCAAAGTCAAACAAGTAAAAATAATTTATCTATTTTTGATCATTTCAAAACAGTAACACACAACACTAAACTGAACATTTTTTGATGAAATCATGTGTGTTTGGTTTTATGGTAGTGATTAACATCAGTAAACTAATTTGCCTATCATCTATGATCGTGTTTAAAATGATTTATGTACTAGATGTGCAATTGATTAATCAATCCGGCTATTCTTTTACACCATCATTCACCATGTTCTGGAACAGAAAAAAAATGGCGGACATTCAGTGATTTTTTTTTTTTTAAATTGCTTACTTTTCTTTTAACTCCATGTGCTTTAATTTTTGTTGAAATGCCATCAAATTTACTAAATAGACAGATAATTGGATGCAGAATGTTTAACAAACCACTAAAATATTACAAAATGCTATTAGGCACGTACATAACAAAGTAAACTTACCTCTATTTTTCAATTGCTGAAAAACGACTATAGTTGATATTGATTTCCGATCAAATGCACTCTATGGTCAAGAACATTCAAAGTGCGATACCAATCGTTCTTATATACACTCCAAAAATCACGTGTTTGACCTAGAAAAGAAAAATTCTTAACGTGTCATAAAAAGTTACGCGTTTAGCGGTATTCAAAAAAATTTTTCCCAGAGGCCGGAAACTGCCATTTAAAAAAAATAGATTTCCGTGCGAAATCGAAGTACCTACATTGTCCCCAACCTGCTCTACGCGTGTGAAAGCTGGACTGTCTACGCTGGGACGCCAGGAGACTAAATCATTTTTACATGAACTGTCCGAGACGCATATTGCATATACACTGACAGTACCATATCACAGATACTGAAGTGATGTTCAGAGCCAACATGGAAAGTATTCATGCACTTTTGAAAAAAATCTCAATTGCGATGTCAAACAAAAGGCTTCCAAAGAGGCTCCTGTATAGCGAACTGAGGGAAGGAGAATGACACAAGGACATCCAAAAAAGCATTTGAAGGACAATCTGAAGAAGTCCTGTAAGTGCTGTCAAATAGACATTAACACCTGGGAGAACCTGTCTCAAAATCACTCAACATTGAAGAGCAGTCACATACGGCATTGAATTCAGCAAGGGTCTCTGTATCCATGCAGCCCAAGATAGACATGCAATCAGGAAGTCAAGAGGAGAGACATTTGCTGGCTACGTTTGCCAGTCGTGTCACAGACTTTTCCAGGCTCGAATTGGCTTTATCAGTCATGAGCGCGCACACACATACTCAAGGTTGCATTATGACATGTGATGTTGTTGGTGGTCCTCATCGATGACGATGGACGAATTATTATTTGTTATATAATACTGCAAATTTTCAAAACAGTTTTGACACATACATTTAACATTATAATACATTTTTACAGTACTAGACAACAGTGGCAATACAATTGTGTCATGGCGTTTCAAATTTGTATCCTGTTTGGCTCTTTCCGTCTTGTCAGACAATAGTAATTGTGCTTTGAAAAAAAGGTATATAACTACAGTTCATGACGGTATTGAATGTGACTCATAAGACCAATCTGGGCAGAGAAGCATCTTCCACAGTGTGTGCAAGCGAAGTCAGGACCGCTTGTGACATCGCATGGTGTGGCGTGTCTTCTCAAATGCTGAGTCTTTAGTGTATCAGCAATCGGTATCATTTGTCTGTATTCCATTCTTAATCCTGCCCCTACATGTAACACGATCCATGACATCCTGTTTGCATGATTCCAAATTGATGCCTGCATCATTCATATCCCGCTTGCATACATCCTTGTACCGAAGTAGTGGCCGGCCCCGAGACCTTTATCCCAACTGTAATTCCCCATAGAGATCTTTTGGTATTCAACAATCATCCATCCTCCGAATGTGTCCCAGCCTTCGAAGACTAAGCATGGAAAAGATTGTGGTAGTGCCTGTTCTCTCCAACACCTCTGCATTGGTGATCTTGTCTTGCCACCCAACCCCCAGGATTCTGTGCAGGCACCTCATGTGATATCTGCCTCTCCTAGTGCATGTGGGTAGACCATGTCTCACTGCCATAAAGAAGGGTGCTGAGGATACAGGCCTGGTAAACAAGTTTTTTTGTGTTAACAGTGAGCTTCTTGTTCTCCCAGACCCTTTTTGTTAATCTGCTCATTGTTGTTGTTGCCTTGCCTATCCTGATATTGATTTCTTGATCCAGGGATAGTTTATTATTGACTGAGAATCCCAAGTATGTAAAAATGATTTACTACATCAAGAACTTCATCATCAATGGAGATTACTGTTGGCTTGTTTTCACCCTGGACCATAACTTGTGTTTTTGTTTTGCTGATTGTTAACCCGATCTCACAGTAGGCATCAGAAAATGTAGATACTGAGCTTTCCAATTCCTCCTCTGTGTGAGTCGTAATTGCGGCATCCGCAAAGAGCAGTTCTCTCATCAGCACCCTGTTTATTATGGTCTCGGCTTTCAGCCTTTGAGAATTGAATAGGCCACTATCTGTGCGAGAATGAATGAAGATACCACCTTCGTGGTCACGAAATGCATGCTTTATGGGAAGTGATAAATATATTCCAAAGAGGGTTGGAGCAATTACACAGCCTTATTTTACTCTGCACTTGATTGCAAATTCCTCTGAGGACGCACCGTAAAAGTTTATGGCACTTTTAATGTCAGTGTGGAACGACTCAGTAATGCTCAGAAGATTTGGTGGGCAACCAATTCTCCTGAGCGCTTTGAACAGACCCACATGACTGACCAAGTCAAATGCCTTCGTGAGATCTATGAAGGCAATCTACAATGGTTGCTTTTGTTCTCTGCATTTCTCTTGCAACTGTCGTAACGAGAATATCATATCTGTGGTAGACCTATTCCCACGAAAACCGCACTGTGACTGGGTAAACCTGGAATCTGTGCAGAAAAATACTGGCAAGTAACTTCCCAATGGTACACAGAAGCAAAATTCCTCTGTAGTTGTTGCACTCATTTCGGTCCCCCTTGTTCTTGTACAAGGTTACAATGCTCGAATCTTTGAAATCCTGCAGGACCTGTCCTTATGCCAGCATAATGTTATCAACTGGTGGATCTGTGTGGCAAGAATGTCCTTTCCACTCCTGATGACCTCTGTTGAGATTCCATCTTTTCCTAGAGCCTTGCCAGAAACAAATTCAGCAATAGCACAGTTAACTTCTGCCATGGTTGGCAGCGAGTCCAGATGGTCCAGAGTTGGCATGGCCTCGATGGCATTGGTCTGTCTTGTTTAAGTAGAGTTCAAGATAGGGCTCTATCCATCTGTCTAGCCACTTCCTTTTATCAGTGATGATTTCCCCAGATAAAGTTTTTAGTGGGGCACTCTTCTTCGCTGTTGGGCTGATGGCTTTATTTATCCCTTCATACATGCCTCTGATGTTACCATTATTGAAGGCATCTTGGATATTCTCACATAACTGTATCAAATAGTCATGTGCACACTGTCTAGCTGTCTTAGCACTTCTTTTCTCGCTTGTTTTAATACATTGAGAGTGTTTCATGTTGTTTTGTCTTTGTTTCTTAGTAGTGCTGCCTACTACATATGTAAGAGTGCTAACTGAATGTGTGAAGGTATCTGCCTCTGCTCCGAAGTCACTTGACAATTTTCTAGTTGCTACTGATAAACTTTCCTCATAAGCTGTTATCCCATCTGTATACACCTGAGTCCATCTATTTCTTGGGTAGCATTTCTCAATGTATTTTTCAGTTATGGCTTGTTTTTCTGCTTCTGTCTGGCTGTTCATGTTCATAATTTCTGGCGTGCTACAAGAGCGCTTCAAAAGAAAACCGTAAAAGTGGGATAGAAATTAGAAAATCCATGCCTTTGTATTGTAACTTATTAATATGGTTGCTAAGGATGTAAAGTGTGTCCTGTATGTGCCATCATGGTACATACGAACAACATGATGTCATAATTGACATTACCCAAAGAGGAGCAGCATTCTGCTATCCGTTTTTTTGAGCATCGAAGAGGTGAAATCTATAGAATTCATTGGCGAATGAAGGTCCAGCACGGAGTTGGATGCTTTTCACTCCAGCAAGTGTATAAGTGGAGTACGAAATTCCAAAACGGCATGAGTTCTGTGACAGACTGCTCATGACCAGGTCATGCACACAGAGTAGAGACTCCAGAGCCGATTGAATGCTTCGTATAGGAAAATCGCAGATTGACCGAGTGAAAGGCATACATCATTGGTATCATCTTTCACTGACTTGAGGCAGCATCAAAATCCGGCAACCCCCTAAGCGACTGAGCTATCTTGTCTAGGATAGCACTGCTCACTTTCGTAGCGTGAGGAAGGAGCTAGAATATGGGCCTTAAAATTACCTTCCTCGTTACACCCTGGCCAGCTTACTGTGGTTGGAGGGGCTCCCATTCTACAATGGTTGAAAAATAAAAGGAAAAATAAAATACCAATCAGACATCCCACATAAAATGTTCACATACTTATGGAAATTACTAGGGCTGACAGATCAGAATGGAGGACCGCAATGGTTGCAAGGGAACTGACTAGAAATAACATCAGCATAGCTACCCTGAGCGGACACTACTAGTAGAGGAGGAACATTTCTCAGGATGAAGGTAGCTACACTTTCTTCTCTGGAGCAGCTGCAACAGTCAGGAAGGACAGAGACTGTTCAGAACATTTCTAGAATCATCGGTAAATGAAGACGCTATATGACGTATGTACCAAGTGGAAATGAACATGGCTATGAAGGAACCATTCACTGAGGATTAAGTAGACAAGGCCATCACAAATCTTGCTATGGGAAGGACCCCTGGGGCTGATGTAATAGCAGTAGCAGAAACGTGTTTCACCAGAAAGTTCACTGAATTCTTCTGCTCCATGTAGACTGAATAGGTGGTCTCACCAGAAATGAAGGATGCTTTAATAGTTTAAATTTACAAGAGAAAAGGCAACCTTCTGAAGGGACAATCACAGCTGCTATCTATTGCTGGCAAGATCCTAGATACTGCTCAACCAACTGAAATAAGCATCTCAGACAGTCAGTGTGGATTCAAGGTTGTTTGAGGAACTGTAGACATAAGATGATATTTGCTGCTTATCAGCGCAAGAGAAATGCTGTGAGCAAAAAACTGTCATTTATACACTATATCCATTGACCTCATAAAAGCACTTGATTCTTGTCAGCAAAGGTGGGCAATCATCTCCCAAATTTGACTGTCCTGGAAAATTTGTCACTAAGGTTAAGCGACCTAATGAAGGCATATATACATGAGTACTGTACAACGCTGAGACCTCTACAACATTTGAGGTATATTAAAACAAGGAGTGAAACAGGGATGCATACTTGCCCCGACCCTGTTCATAATAATGTTTTCAGCAATGCTGACAGACCCATTCAAAGACGACGAGTATGGTATACCTTTTAAGTTTTGCACAGATGGCAGTCTATTTAATCCACGCAGACCGGATGCCAAAACCAAGATGATGCGTGAACTCTTAAATGCGGATGACTGATTTCAAAACAGAATATGTAGGAACGCATTGACTGGTTCTCTACTGCTTGTGACATTTTGGCTTGACCATTAGCTTATACAAAACTGAGGTCATACACTAACCAGCCCCATGTAAATTTAATAATCAAGCAGCGGTTACAGTGAAGGAACACAAATTAAAAGCAGTGTAGAAATTCAACTTCCTTAGAAGCACATTGTCGAGATCTGTGATTATTGCAGATAAACCGGCAAGTAGAATAGCAAAGATTATCACAACTTTTGATAAAGTGTGCTTTTGATAGAGTTGGAATGTTGAGGAATCAGCATACAAGTAAGTTAAAGGTGTACCCTGCTGCAATTGGTCCTGCCAGTAAAAATATGGAGTTTGTGCCTAAGACATCTTGTGGGAAAGCGATTGAACCTCCCAAGTTCTTCAGCATAGACACTTCACCTCTCACTTGCATAGAGAAAGGTCAGTAGAAATACAGGCAAATTTGGAACCCTTTAATAAGATGGCGGAGACACATGGCTGCTATGGAAGCTTATGAAAAAGTAAAAGAATGAGCAAAGACTACCCCATTAAACATCTTGAAGAAAACTTGCAACAAAAGCAAAGAATAAAACAAAAGTCAGTCTTCCACCATGTCAATGAGATTAAAAACAGATATCACCTCCCTAACAACAGATACAAGAAATTTACCACCACACACACGTCTCAAAATGCCAGAAAAAGAAACAAAACTAACAGATAATACAACTAGAAGTTCTGATTCATGGAACATCACAGAGAACTTTATTCCTACCCAAAAGAAGGGATACATGTCTATACTGTTGCTTTTAAAGCTACCATTAAAGTGGGATATGGAGTCTACATTGAGTATTCAGACAAAATATGAGTTGTTTGATGCCTGTGGTGAGATATGCTGGAATAACAGCACTAAAAGTAAGACCTGTGCCACTTAAAGACTGTTTGATTCATTTCCAAAACATTATCTTGACAGACTCAATGTCCACCCTTCAAGCTCTAGAAAACAGTGGTCATTGTATGCTTAGATACCAACCCGTTTATTACATCTCATAAAGTCAGATACTCAAATACACCTGGCAATGACAGAGCAGAGAGACTGGCAAAGAAGGGATCAAGTCAAGTGCAACAGTATACACCAACAACCCTACAAACAACTGAAAACTGCAAGCAAGGAGGGTTGACTGAACAAATGGGTAATATTTTGTGAATCTGCAAACATATGGCTATTCCAAAGACATCAATCTTCTGAAAAGGAGAATTCAAAACAATTTTATGGCCCAGTGTATGCCACTTAACAGACACTTGAACAGAATCCAACCGCAACAAACTAGAGACATTACCAACAGAATCGACAGGCAATTTGATGAACACCAGCCTCGAGAACAAGCAAGATTCAGAAAAGGGTTCTCCACCATTGACCACTTCCACACAATCAATCAACGGATAGAAGAGGCATGTGAACTGTGCATGCCCTTATGTCTTGCATTTAGAGACTACGAGAAAGCCTTTTACAGTATCGAGACTAATGTTGTGGTTAAATGTCCTCAGAAACTAGGACATCTCTGAAACCTATATCAGGCATTGAGGAAACTAACAAAGACTGCTATTGCAGGTTCACCGTCCAGTATATGTTCCGAGAGCAAAAGGAGTTCGACATGGCGATACCATCTCCCCAAGCTGTTTAAAGTGACTCTCAAGGAGATTTTCTAACAATTACATTGGATCAACAGAGGTGTAAATATAGATGGTGAGTGGCTCACCCATTTATGATTTGCTGAAGACATCATGCTCATCAGTCATATAACTGAGGAAGCCCAACAATACTTCATTGACCTAAATAGGGTCAGCGAAACTGCTGATCTTAAGATAAATAAAAGTAAAATACGATGTCTCAGAAACCCTTATTGCCCAAAGCAGGAAATCAAGCTTGAGCTAGGCAAGGAAACCATAGAGGATGTTATCTTCCTAGGCCAAGAGATAAATGCCAATCACAAAATTTCTAGACAACAAAAAGCAGCTTTTTATTTCTCCATTAAGCCAATATTCCAAGATATGAAAGACACCACGTCATTAGCATGAGCTTTCAATTCCATGCTAACTCCAGCAATGACCATATGCTGGTATGCACCACGGGGTCTCTGTGGTGAGATGGACTGACCAAATACCTAGTTCCACATTGGCACAGTGTTGCAATAGATCAGGACACATACAGAATATTGACTTCCTTGCATACTGCACATCTGCCGGACTGTCGCCAAGGATAATGTGGTGTGTATATATATATATATATATGTTTAAAAGATGGCGCCATAACTGGCTGCGAGTCTACATTGCTCTGCTATTTTGGTTCATTTTGGAAGCCGCCAGACCACAGATCTGCTTAGAATCCTCACTGGGTGATGACTTACACAGAAACATGTTGTTGTTTTGAACTGGTTAAATTGTTAGTTTTTGTACAATTTCTTCCGTCCGATTATCCTGAAAATAAGATAGACTATATGAATAGCACTACGCTTAAACCTGTGTCGTATTTCAATGTCTAGTTTAAGGTCAAGATCGTGTTGGCCATGGTAGCAGTCGATTTTGTTCTTGGAGAAAAAAGGTGTTTTGTTTGCGATTTCTTTGACAACTCTTGGACTATTAACGTGGTTCCTGTATATAAAGGGGCCAACATGTGAATTAAGCATATAAGTGTAATTTTAGCGGGACCAGATAGCGAAGCATGAACTTTAATTTTTAAAAATTTATAAAACTTTGAGCGGGGGCTCCACTTCATCACCTCTGGTTTTTTCCCCATTTTAGTTCGGTACCCCATCTGTCGAGAGCATCACACAAAGCACGAACTCCGTAGCTCCAGGGATCTCCGTAAAAAATTGACATCATGGACCGACCGTCGCAGCTCGAAATCGAACCCCGACCGTCTGAACGCGAGGCAAACGGCTTGACCACTTCGCAACAGAGACCCCCCATGAACAATGGACTAGAGGTCATTCTGACCCGAGTATCTCGACAGTACTTCAGAGCAGAGTTCATCACACTTCAATCAGCATACTACATACTTTCAAACTCAGATCTCCATCGGTTGCAGAAGCGAGAATACATTTAACCAAGGCGGCATCGGAACTCACTAGTAAATAATCAATTCGCAAGACCAGTGGAAGAAGAAAACAGAAACAAATACACACGAAAACAAATACTTCAACGCCCCACCCCAGCGATAACAGAGAAGGGAAGGGCAACTGAGAAAATGAGACACACGCTGACACCTAACTGTCTGCATCCAAACCCTTCACTAGAAGTCTTGACAAAGTCTTACCTTTAGAACACATTGGGTCCGGACGAGGGAGTGAGGAAGATCCTGCGCACATCTCCCGCACTATAAACAAATTGCGAAACTCGTGACATCACCCTACAGATCACACCCTGACCAGCAAATTTCAGCTGGCAGAAAATGGTCACAGAATCTACCCATAATGCTTGCACTATGGAATGTCCACACGCTGCTGGACAACGCCAAAGTGAACAGGCCCGAACGACGGACAGCACTGATCGCTAGAGAACTGGCTAGATACAACATCTGCATAGCCGCACTGAGCAAGACACGACTGGCAGAGGAAGGTGCTGGGTATACTTTCTTCTGGAGTGGCTGAAGCAAAGAAGAACGCAGTGAAGCTGGAATTGACTTTGGGCATGCAAGGAGGTTAAACCACTTCCGCACATGTTGACATTGAAGTTCTATCTCGAGGGCTGACATGCCCAGCATTCATGCACTGCTAGAAAAAGCAGAACTAGGATGGGCTGAACATCTCATCCGTATGTCAGACGAACGGCTCCCAAAGAACTACTCTACTGCGAGCTGAGAGAGGGGTGGCATGAGAAAGGGCATCCAAAGAAACGTTTTAAAGACAGTCTGAAGAACTCACTGAAAAGTTGCTAGATAGATATCACCACCTGGGAATGTCTTGTGCAAAACAGATTTGACTGGAGAAGCGCAGTCAAAGCGGGTGTATCTAGCACCGAAGACCACTGTGTTGGGAAAGAGCAGAGCAGAGATATATTAACCGAAAATCACGAGCAGCGGGAACACCATCACCTTGTACTGACCTCGTTTGCCCGTTATGCAGCAGATAATTTTTGTGCCGCATTGGCCTTTTCAGCCACATGTGCACCCACACCTAACAAGGAAATCTGACAAGGATGTGATGTCCTCATCGACAACGAGGGGCAGCTATTATTATTTTATATATATATATATATAATATATATATTTATTTTGTGTGCGAAGGCCAAGGAGAGGACTGTGCTCATTAGGAGGATGCTATTTACAGATGATGCGGTTCTGGTGACATATAGTGAGACGACCCTACAGATACTGGGATACATATTCGCTGAGGGGTGCAAGCAGTTTGGGCTCACCATAAGCCAGGTAAAGACGAAGGTCTGCACACAGTATATTACCACCACCACAGATACAGATCCACCCAATCCCCCACCCCACCCCTCCCCTTCAATAGCTTCACTTATCTGGGGTCTGCCATCAGTAACACTCTCTCGCTCAAGGAGGAGATAGACAGTAGCCTTGGCAGGGCGACTACTGTTATGTCTCCCCTGATGAAGAGAGTCTGTGAGAACACTGCGCTGTCTCACTACACCAAGATCCGTGTCTATCAGACCTGCATTCTTGGCATTCTCATGTATGGAAGCAAGACTTGGAGCACTTACACTAAGCAAGAACAGTGGATCAACACTTCACATGAGGAGTCCACAGAGTATTTTGAGGATTGGGTGTCAAGAGAGAGTGCCACATAATGTGGTCTTACAGCAAATAAACACTCATAGTATGTACTCACTGTTGGTCAGAGTTCAAGTACAAGGGCAGATGAGCAAAAAGGTGACACTTGAGCAGGGAGTACCCCAAGGGAGAGTACTGTCACCCACACTTTTCCTGGTGTATATAAACAACATCACAGAGAATATACCAAGAAGAGTCCACAACTCCATGTTTGCAGACGATCTGGCTATGTGGACCTCTGATAAAAATCTCACCATAGCAAACAATCGGATGCAGCAGGCCCTAACATCATTGGAGGAGTGGGCGAACTCATGACTGGTCATAAATGATGAAAAAACAACATGTACGATATTCTCGCTTTCAAATAAACCCCAGAACACCAAAATAAGTCTTAACGGCAAATATCTGCGGCCAAACGACAACCCAAACTACCTGGGAGTCACATTTGATCGGCGCATGACATGGAAAAGTCAGATCGAGAGAAACCGAATGAGAGCCAGACAAATAATGGCAATCATGAGGAAACTTGCTGGCACAAGCTGGGGAGCAAACGAAAGAATACTAAAGAAACTGTACACTAGAAGAGTGAGACCAGTTCTCGAGTATGGCATTGCGGCATGGGCAACAGCAGCAAAGGCGAACTTTGATAAAATTAGCAAACTTCAAAACCAAGCCATGAGAGTTATAACAGGAGGCATAAAGTCAACGCCAATTGTAGAACTGGAAAAGATTACAAATCTGCAATCCATGACCGACAGAAGAGACTGCAGAGCCCAGCAGCAAGCAGGGAAACTCAGAAGACTGACAGACCATCCAATGCATCAGAGACTAAATAGATTTGGAAATGGGAAACTAAAGCGGAGAAACTTTGCAGAAATAGCCAAAGCAAAGATGAGCAAAGACCCAATGAACACATTAACAACACCAAAGCCCATCCCTACTGTACGCAAACCTACCTGGAAGCAGCATATATTTCCGGAGGTGGTAGAAAATATACCAGGTATTGGAAACATGAACAGCCAGACTGAAAGAGAAAGAAGAGACATAACCCTGAGGTACATAACGAAAAACTACCCAAGCATGGACTAGACCCATACATACACCGAGGGTTCTGTAGCAAACACAACACAGAACGGAGGGGCAGGGGTATTCCTGAGCCTACCAAATGGTAGAAAAATAACACTGTCAGTGGCAACTGGAAAATTCTCAAGCAACTTCAGAGCGGACGCAGAGGCACTGAGGGCTGCTGTAGTAGCAATGCTGACAGGCGAAAGCAACGGAAGCCAGATAGTCGTGTTTACAGATGCCCTGGCCGTAGTCACGGCACTAAAAAGTCAGAAAAATACTGAACTTAATGATTTAAGAGCAGTACTCTGTGAACTATGCCAGTAATCCACACCAAAAAGAATAGTGGTACAGTGGGTTCCATCCCACTGAAACATCCAAGGCAACGAGGAGGCAGGCAGACTGGTAAAAGAAGGTGCAAGACTACCACAACCAGATTTCTAGTGTGACCTACGAAGAGTCCAAAAGGCTTATTAGGGTCAGATACATGACCTAATGGGAAACAGAACATACTGGCTATACAAAAAAAAAAACGATGCCTATTACCAGTTGAACAGAAGAGAGCAGGTCGTGGTCTTCAGACTCCGCACAGGCCACAACAGAATGAGGTACTATCTATTCAATAAACTGAAGATAGGTGGCACTGACGAATGCACTTGTGGTACCGGGAAAATGACTGCTGAACATCTGCTGCAAAACTGCCATGACATACGAGGACCATAGAAAGCATATATGGCCATCACCAGTGGCAACACTAGACAAGCTCTATGGCAGTGTCGACAGCATCAGGATGACCGCTGCTTTCTTCGAGCAAATACAGGTTGACGTTTGACAGTGTACGAAAAAGACGAAGAAGAAGTACTGACTGTTGAGCCAGAGACATCTTCTATGGTTGGGGCATGTTTACCACATGAAAGATGATAGGCTGCCAAATGATATCCTCTATGAACAGCTGGCCATTGGAGTTAGAAGAATGGCCATCCCACACTGCGTTTCTAGGACGTATGCAAGAGAGACATGAAGTCATGTGACATCCCATCCGAGGGCTGAGAAACAATTGTTCAGGACTGAGCTGCTTGAAGACAGTCAGTTGGAGGGGAACAGTGGCTGCCGATGCTCGTAGAGGTCTTATGGCTACAGAGAAAAGAGAAAGACTAAAAAGATCAATTAACACCTCGGCAAGCCAGCCTACTCAGTATGGTCCAACGATCTGTGGCAGGGACTGTCACTCGCGGATCGACTTTTACAGTCGTAGCAGACAGTGTTGAAATACAAGAGACAGCTGGATAAAAAACATAGGGCGCAGCGCAAGGTCTGCAGAGGCTGAGACGTCTATGTTGATATATATGGATACAAAAAGAACACTATACAACACGATATTCCTACCCACATTTTGCTATCAGTGCCAAAATTGGACGTTTGACCAACAAAGATAAAAGTAACATTGTAAGAACAGAGATGAAATGCCTACGCAGAATGCTTGGAGTAACAATAATGGATAGAATCAGAAACAAAGATTTTAGGAAACAAGTAGGTACAACACCAGTTATAGATCTCATCAAGAGACAGCAAACCAAATGGTTCGGCCATGTGACATGCCAAACACTAGAAAGTTTCCCTCAGAAAGCAATGCTGTACAGATACGATGGATACAAAGCCTAGGGCCGACCACGCAAAGATGGATAGCAGAAATAACAGAAGCAGTTAAGCTACTTGTGTATGAAGCACATACTATGGCCACGCCAAGAAACCTTTTCATAACCTGGTGCTGAAATCTCGATCAGACTACTCCCCTATTCCATGTTCATGTTTAGGGTGTCCTTGATGTCCTGTGTCCATCTTGGCCCCTGCCTCGTCTTTCTGGAACAATGCCCTCCAGAACTGTTTTTTCCAGTCCATCATGGTGCTTGATGTGGCCGAAAAACCTCGGTTTCAGAAACTAACATTTCTTTGACACTCAAATCTTGTGGGATGGATTTATTTGTTATTTTCTCTACCCAAGGTATTTCTGTAGCATTTTGTTTTGAAAGCCCTGATATGTTTCTTAATATTTGTGTGATGGTCAATGTCTCGCATCCGTACATTGCCACCGGGAATACGCATGTTCTGTGGATCTAAAATTTTAATTCTTTGTTAGTATTGTGCAACACATTTTACATACTATTCAGTTTCTACATCGCTATGGACAATCATCTCTTTATTACCCTTGCACAGTCCACATTGTTATCAAAGAACCAAAGTATTCAAAGTAATCCATGTGTTCAATTTCTTCATTACTGATAGTAATCTTGGTTTTGGGTCTGTGTAGGCCTATTTATATTCAGGAAAAGATTCTGTTCTTCATTGTGCTTCTGAAAGGACGTAAGCAATTGTACCAGACCCTCAGCGCTGTTTGAGAGCGTAACTGTGTTATCTGCAAATAGTTCTGGAATCTTCTTTCCTCCGATTGGGAATGGGTCGAAATTCATAGTTTTCAACAGTTTTTACGTTCTGTATTATATTCTCTGCGTATGTATGAGTAGGGGAAAATGATGCAGCCTTGCCTAACACCTTTGTGTATCTCAAACCAATCTGAGGTGATTCTGACAGCAGCTTGTTGGCCACTGTAAAGTGTTTCTATTAGGTGTATTAAATGTGTTGCAAAGCCCATGTCTTTCATTATTTTCTATAGTTGCTGATGCTGTACACAGTCAAAAGCTTTGGTGTAATCTATGAAGCATGTAATAAATCAGCATTATATTATCTGCATTTTTCAAAGATGTTTCTCAAATTGAAGATTCACTTTTTCCTCTGCCTTGAATCCTGCCTGAGTTTCATGTATTTTATATTCTACTTTCTTTTCTAGTACCTTTGTGATAATACACAATAATATCTTGCTGGCATGAAATTCATAACTTGTGACTGCTTTGAAAAGTGTGGCGCCATCTTGAACCGGATATACACAGAGAATATTTTTAAATGAAAATTCTACAGCTATTTAAAATAAGCAATATTCTAACAGTATATATATATATATATAAGTATATATAAAGCAGTAATTTTCATTTTTTTTTGCAGACTGCAGTGGTCCGTGGACCAGCAGTTGGAAACACACTGCTCTATATCATGCCTTCTATCAATTGCATGCAAAAATAAAAAATATAGACTAAAAAACCCTATATGAATTATTGATTTCTTGGGTGTGCAGTCTCAGATATTACAATGTTTGCGTTTCGTAGCTCTTTGTTATGTTCTTAATTCCTTGGTCTAGCTGTTTCCTGCAATGTGTTCTGCTGAATTTCTGTCTTTTTATTACTTTGCTATAATTTGTCCACTAGATCAGAGTGGTTTTGGATTTATCTTCTTCCTTTTACCATAAAGATGGTGTAGAAAGTTCATGCTTTGTGCCATTCACTATTTAAGTTCACATCATTGTTGTTTTTTACCAGGCTTCTATTTTTACTTTCTTGGTGTGACACCGTGCTTGTGCTGTGAGTTTATTATATATCTTCTTCTTCTTCTTCATCGTACGCTGTTTACAGCGATATTTACGTTGCACTGTTTTAATTTGTTAGCCTGTGGCTCAGTGCATCCGATTTCAACAGGCGTTTCTGTAGGGTTGCCCTCCTTAGCCTTTGGCTGTCCCCAGCCTAACTGCAAGGCAGCATTTGTTTTTGGTCAGAGTTGTCTCTCTTAGGAAGTTGTCTTGCAGGACTATCGAGTCTTCCCTACTCGTGTCTATGGGGTTTGGCAATGATATGATGGACTATGTACTAGTTTGTACTATCCCGGAAGAGAGGCAGTCCAGTGTGACTTTGTCCCAGGATCGTCACGTCCTGCCAGAAACGTAGCATATGCATGTGAGTGAGGTATCTTTTTGCTCCCTTTATTTTCTCGGCTCATCTGCAGTGATGGTACGCCTAGCATTCCCCGCCACCCGGGAGGTTGTCACAATAGGGCAGGAAGTGCAATGTCCGCTGGACTGCATCGCTTCTGCGTCCATTGGAATGACTGATAGCAGACAGCAGCAAAGAGCGAGGAAGGAGTGCATTTTACCAGGTGCATTCCTGCGGCTCGACCGGGCCGGGCTGAGACGCAAACCCCAGCCATGTCGTAGCCTCCCATCACAGCGGTGCTGAGATTTAGGGCGGGATTCTGGCTTAGAGGCGTTCGGCCGTAGTCCCTCAGAGGGTAGCTTATCAGCCAAGCACGTGGACCAAATGTCAGCGACCTGTGATTCCTCTGGAAATTTGACCAGGGGACAAGCCTGGTCATTGCACGGAGATGTTGTTCGCCTGGTACTCAACAGGCATGAGCACAACAAATATAGTTATTATGTTTTCTAATGGCCGGATGAGAAAGGAGGATGTCTGGGCGTGGAGGCAGCTCCCCTACCCAACAAAACGCGTCTTGCTACAGCAACATAATATCTTGTGAGCTAACATTAATGGACAAAAGCAAGTTTTTTTTTACTTCCTTTCTATCGAATCGACAAAGAAGACTGCCAAACTCTGCATCTTGAATGTGAGAATGATGTTAGAAACAAGGAGCAATCATTGGAATGAAATTCGAGTTTGTACACCAATTTAGTTGATTATGAAAAGACTTTGGACAGAGATATATTCTGGAAACTACTGAGGCACTATGGAATTCCTCAAAAGCTCACAAACATAATTAGACAGACATATGAAAGTATGCAATGTAGAGTTATACACGAAGGACAACTCATAGAGCCATTCAAAATTAAATCGGGTATGACAGAGTTGCCCAATGTCACCTTTCCTCTTCATCCTGGCAGAGGACTGGATTTTGTGGATAATATAGCCCTTCTGTCCCACAACCAAAGCCAAATGCAAAGGAGACCGGATTATACCTCTAAACAAGTCAGTTTGAAGATCCATGAGGAAAAGATAAAAATAGTTAGGGTAAATGCATCAAACACAGAACCAATCAGGCTGAGAGGAACACCACTGGAAGAGGTAGAGGTATTTACATACCTAGGAAGTATCATCAACAAGGAAGAAAGGACATGATATAAAAACAAGGATACAAAAAGCAAGAATGTTGAAACCCATATGGAACTCCAAAGAAATAAGGATGACAAAAAAAATAAGGATTTTCAATTCAAATGTGAAGCCAGTCCTGCTGTATGAAGCAGAAACCTGGAGGATGACCAAAGGCAATGACAGGAGACTGCAGGGTTTTATCAACAGATGACTGAGAAAGTTCCTGTCATGGAGCTCCCAGGGAAGGAAAGGCATAGGCAGACCAAGGAATACATGGAGATGAGATCTGAAGGCGGAAGTAAAGAAAACAGGAAAAAGCTGGAAGGAAGTGGAACAAAATTGCACAGGACAGAGCTGCTTGGCGAGGGTTGGCTGATGGCCTATGCACCCCTGGGTTATAGAAGGCGAAAGAAATATAGGAACATCACAAAGAAAGTATAGATAACAGACAAATGGACACTTAAAATGGTGTTTTTTTTACCTTATGGTTATACACGCCCACAGGGTGCATATGGGTTGACTGGATTCTTTGACAAAAGATCTAGATCCATATTGGTACAGCACAGCAAAGGATCGGGGTGCATACAAAATTCTGTTGGTTCCTCGCATACCTGCAAGATTGATACAGAGGATAATTTGATGTTTAGACGAGCAGTCTGGTTTCAGGCAAAACAAATCTTGTGCAGACAGCAACATTGCACTTAATTGTAGAACAGTTATTAGAATGGTACTCAAGCATGTACATGAACTTTGTTGAATATGAAAATGCTTTTGACAGGGATACTCTGTTAACTTCTGAAGCACTATGGTATCTCGCTAAAACTCAACAGCATAATGTAACAGACATATGAAGATATGCAGGGTAGAGTTTTGCATAAGGAACAACTCTCAGAATCATTTAACAATACATCTGGTGTTTGTCAGGGATGTCTTCTATCACCTTTTCTGTTTCTGCTGGCAGTTGATTGGATTATGAAAGAAACAACAGCCAGTGAGAGAAATTGAAACCCGTGGACCTTATTTAAACAGCTAGAAGACCTGAACTTTGCAGAGGACATAGCCTACAGCCAACTCCAAATGCAAAGATAGATTGGTGCATTAGATAGGATCTGCCTACACTTACGAGTTGGTATCAAACTTATATGAAAGCTCAAAAGCAAATATTGTATTTGCACCCCGGCAGGCTTATTTTACACAACATTGGTCAATGTTTGGAAGATCTGAGATAAAGCAAAAACTTCTCAAATATAGATTCCAATGGTATACGTACAAATAGATACTTCGTATTGCAAGTACAAACAATCCATAAAATGAATTTATGAGTACTACAAAGCAATGTGCCATAACCTACACTGTTCTTGATCTACATCAACAACATAGCTCAGAAATTCCCAAAAGGTAATTCACATATAATTTGCTGATGACAGCATTATGGATCTCTGAATAGAACATAAAAACAGTAGGATCCAGAAAGCCTTACATAATTTAGATCAATAGGCCCTGAAATGGCTCGAAGAGTTGAGTTACCTGTCTAGCACCTTACAGGCTACTTTCCTCTGGTTGTTTGTGTTATTTTATTTGCTTCCATCGCCTGATATGGATTCATATTACTATATCAATGGCTGGCCGCCAATGGTGGATCATACGTAGATAAGTTTTGTACACCATTACTTTCATTGTGCTGTGTTTTTTACTTGCATCGAATCACATATATTTTGCCTCCTGTTATCGATAACGAACGTGCAGTCATTGAAGTCAAAATTATTCCTTCATGTTTTCACACCTTGAATGGGTTTTCATGGTATTTTCATGTCATAACATCAATCAGTGACAATATTGAAAATAGATTCATGCATTTGAGTCCACCATTATGTGGTGGGGTAGTTATTTCATACATTACATTTCATCCTGCCCAATGCTCCCCATCATGCGTTCAAGCTGATTTTTTTGTTGTCTACATCATTGACTGCTGTATGCCACCTAGACAACTATCACCTGGCCATCAATATTATTAACATTTTCTATACACAACCCGTTCTCATGCAGATATGCAGAAAATGTGTGAAGAAACATTTAAAATATTTGAACAAATAAAACATAGCTCAGAAAGTGAATAACGTAGCAAAAATAGATTTTTTTAAACTTGCTTAAAAGATCAAAACAGATAGCAAAAAGCTTCTTTTCTTATATTGGAATTAAAGAGAGAATTAAAGGCAAATATAGCACAGGAACAATAATAAGTGAGAATGGGGATGCCGCTAATCTACTCAATCAGTACATTGGCACAGTCTACATAACAGAATGTAATCCAAACAACGTAATCCAAAATGAAGGATTGTGGCTCGTGTTGGGTTGCACCAGAGATACCCCAATAATACAGTTCAGGTACATGCTGAGACTGCCGTCAGTAACATCCAGGCATAAAGTGGCACAGGCTACAGCTTATATGCGAGTCATAGCGGACAACAGGCACCCGCTGTACAAAAACACTGCGGACATCAAGGGAACCAGAATCAAAAGAGGGATGTCATTGATGGCACAGGCAGAACGTACTATAGGACAGGTGACTGCAGTCAAGATGATGGTCAAGGGAGAGGAATGGGTCCACACTGGGGATACACTAACAGAGTATCACACGGTCATCAAAACCATGGGCAGTGAATGTAGGAAGGGGCGAAATAGCCAGACAAAGCTCGAAGTCAACCCGCTGATAGGCGCCAACACGCATGAAAGTGATAACATCATATACACCGATGGGTCGGTGCAAAGTAGTGGATCATCAGGCTGAGGTTTCTCGGCTAGAATAAGAGACCGGATCGTTGCTGAACGAAGTGGCGCATACGAGACTGCCACATCAAGTATGAGAATGGAGATGGAGGCAGTGATTGAAGCTCTGAGGTGGCTATCTGAGACATCTTCAACAGGAGCAGTCATCGTGTCAGACTCCCAAACACTACTTCAGAAGGTGCAGAATGGGTGGCTACGACATGAGTGGATAGCAGCGCTGGAGATCTCAAAACTCCAGGGGCTGGTGTGGATCTGGTGGTCATGCTGGGGTTCCGGGTAATGAGCGAGCTGATTTTTTGGCATCACACGCACCAATAACAGGCACAGCAGACATGGATAAAGGTGACATAGTGAAGGTTATCAAGGACCACCTACTGGGAAAACGACACTGCTTTGGATGAGTCTGCAAGGCACAGGCTGTGGCACTTTGTAATCACATTAGGATTCAGTGGATCAGAGAATCTGAGAGGACAAAACAGGAAGGTGTACAACCAACAGGCTAAAGACACCATCAGCATCCACACTTTGCGCCATCTGCTGAGAGAGACAGAATGAGCACCTGTGGGAATGCCCGGAGTGCAGTGAAGTCGACTCCTAGTACAGAACACAATAGAAGACTTCTTCAATATCACAGAACCCATAGATATTTTCCAAAGGGACATGGGTACAGTGAGGTTAAGATCAATTTGTAGTGAGCCAGTGGATTTTTCTAGATTTTGCAAAGGCCTTTGATAGAGTATCTCATCAAAGATTATTTAGGAAGTTATCACATGTAATAAGTCACAATATTATTTGGACATTGATATCGGATCCATGATTGCAAAATTTGTGGATGACACAATACTAAGCAGTAGTGTCTCATCTAAAGCAACCTAGCCAACAACTCTGAAAGCAGTAAGCTGGTATTGGACAAAGGGCACACCAGCATTGAAGCACAAAATAAGTTTGAGGTGTTGATGGTAGTCTAAGAAGAGATGACATCAGACGAGTTGACCAAATGTGCAAGGGACATTTTAAGCTCTGTTGCACAAAGCATGATTACCAGGGTAACTCACAAGAAACAGCGACATGTGGGAAGAAACACTGAAGCTCATAGAAAATAGGAGAAAATTAAAGCATAAGGGACTTGAGGGAATGAGTACATCATATAAAAACTGTGCAATAACAGTAATAAGAGAAATGATAAAAGACAAGACCGGGTACCGTACTTAATGGATACCTGTAAAAAATTGAAGAACTATAAGGCAGGGTGGGAGATGCCCTTAAGGAGATAAGAACACTGGCAGTAGAGTTCCGACTAGTACTACATGTCATTAATGATAAAGAGGACAACATATTAACAGAAAATATAGGTATTTTGAAAAGATGGGAGAGAGTACTGCGGAATCATGTACGAAAACACCCGTTTACAATAAGATCGAACTAAGAGAGAGAACCTAAACCCACATTGGATGAAGTATGCTCAGCAATCAAAAGTCTTAAAAAAAGGTCAGTCACTAGGGTGCAATTGAGGATCGGACACAGCTCAGAGTGGTCCAAAGCATGGACGAAATCAATCTATATTCCTCTCCTAAAAAAAGGCAACCTAAAGCTGTGCACAAATTACAGTGCTAATAAGCCAGGATAGCAAGATCCTCTTACAGATTATCTTAAAGAAGATAGAAAGAGAATTTGAATGCGAAATCTAGGAAATGCAAGCAGGTATCAGAAGAGACAGAGGAACCAGAGATCACATATGAACAAACATGAAAAAATAACGTAGATCTGTATACATGCTTTATCGATTACACCAAGGCTTTCAATTGCATAAAACATCAGAATTTGAAGAAAATCATGATAAATATGGGGTTTCCAGTACATCTAATTGAATCATTATATTACAAACAACAAGCTGCTGTCAGTGTATCTTGTGAAACATCAGATTGGTTCAAAGTACAAATGGGAGTAAGGCAGGGATGTATCCTCTCCACATATCTATTTAAAATTTATGCATAGTGCATAATGAGTAACGTTGTGATACTATCAAACAGTACAGAGAGAGTCGAGCAGCTAATTGCAGCAGTAAGCAGCTAAGATAAAAACGTGTATAAACAATTCAAAGATAATGACCTCCGACAAAAAAAAGAAGTCAACATAAATTCAAATTCTGCAGTGTAGAAATAGAACAGCTCACGAAGTATGAGTATCTAGACTCCAGAATTGACAACTATGGCGACTGCTCAAATGTAATCAGAAGAAAATGGACAATGGCAATGCAGAGGTTACACAACCTGAAGAAACTATGCCAGCAAACCAATAAAAGTTAAAATGTTGAGAACCTGTGTTTTTCCTGTGGTAGCATACGGCTGCTAAATATGGACAGTTACCCAAATCTCAAGTAAGAGAATCGAGTCCTTTGAGTCGAAATGTTATAGAAAGGTCCTCATAATAGCATGGATCCAAAAAAAAAAAGAAGGCAGACATTTAACAGAGTTGGTCTTAGTTACTGGCTCATAAATTCCATCATGAACAGAAAATTTAAATACTTTGGTCACATCAAAAGACACAACAATCTTGAGAGAATGGTTTTGAAATGTATGGTGCTGGGCGAGAGAGGCAGAATCAGTCCAAGAAGGTGATGGCACCAAGTTATGCTTGGGCATGACTCTGGAACAAGCTGGAGAATTGGCAAGAGATCAAATTTCTTTAAGAAATGTATGTGATGTGAGCAACCTTCTGCAAAGGACATGATTATGTTTATATCTTTCTTATCAAGCAAAATGTTCTTTCTTCTTGCTTTTAACGCATCCTCCTTCTTGAGCCATCTTTGTTGTCAATAGATCTTACACATGAAGGAAAACTTCTCTCTACCAGAATAGCACAATTTGTTAAAGAAAAACACTGAAATACTGTGTTAACCACAAATCATAATAAGAAATCTACCAACTAAATGCAGTGTTTGGTTCCTACTAATATAGTACCAGGTATCTAAATATATTGAATTAAAAAAATAAAGCTTGATACAAACACTCCTTGCGGCCCTCATCCCAAGGCTGCAGAGTACACATCTCCACCTGGGAAGTCTGTAGGAATTTCAATGACATGCTACGCATGAACACAGCCTCTGCAATTGGACATGGTAGTGGTCGATCGACATAACCCTTTAATACCTACGCAAACATTATTTAGTCTGAATAATTAGGGTAATTCTTGTATTGCTTTTTATATATAAATATATATATATATATATTGTTGCCCATCATAAGAAAAGAGCAATGTGACAGTAAATATAGTAACTTTCATATTGTATTTTAAACATTGATACTGACTCACATATATGTCATTGTACTGTTAAATATACACATAGTCAAGTGAAGATTTAAAATAGTTTATATCTAGGAGCAATGGGAAAATTAAGTTTTACTGAAGCATAATTACTTCAGGCAGCACTTTTGTAATATTAAAATAAAATTGTTAATTGGCGCTTTTAGCATTTTCTTAAGACACAATTTAATGTCTACTCTTAATTTTGTTAATACAAGTAGTATAAACATGTCATTTCAGTGAGCAAGGTGAGTGCACAGGCAGCTCAAAAATCAAAACCAGAAGTTGAAAGTGATCCTGTAAAGTTGATGAAATACTGCTGTGGTACCAACATCTATTCGGAAGGGAATGACCCAGAAATAAAGCCAGATTTTGAGTATCCTGAATGGTTGTGGAATCTGCGCATAGAACGTGGAGGGCAAGACCTATCAGAACTTGACCCCAATACTGCGCCTTACTGGAAACGGCTTGCTCGAATTACTTATGCTAGAAATAAAAGAATTAAAAAAAGACTTGCAAGTTTAAGAGAAATTCAGTTCCCAGAGGACAAAATGTAACTATGTACATGTCTTTCCTTTATTAGTCACTATGAGATAGGAATATGCCATGCATTACAAAAATGTAATAGTTTTATTTAGTAATTGCATAACAAACTTGGTTAATTCCATCTTGCTCCCTTTTAGATATAGTGCTTCAACGTATACTCTCTATTTTTATTATTGGCTGTCTTCTTTGTCTCAGCTCATGAGACTCCAACTATTCTGGCTCCCACTTCAAGAGCTCTGCTGTGCGTTCTTTGTACTCCCAACTTGTCTCTTTCCTATTGCTCATAATGTTGTTATTTTGTCATGCTACTTTTCCAATTGCATAAATAGTGAACTCATGTGTATTCATCCAATGCCTTGATTTTGTTAATAAAGCTGATTCACTCCACATAGTCAATACATCAGCTCAAAAACTTTCTTTAAATGTTGTACAGCCAATTTGTCGCCTTGAGACATGTTACACATATATTAAAATATTTTCAACAAATCGTAAATGTTTTCCTCACAAAGTGTAGAAATGCTGTGCTTAAGGATGTTTAGAGATATATTGCTTTCCATTTCCAGGTTGTTTACAGGAAGCATGAATTTTCATACGTTTTTTGTGTAGATATTTTCCTACTTGACATGTCCTCACTAAAATATGTATACATATTGTGAAAATGCCCTCTTCTTATAATTAAAACTGTAAGAAATCCTTCCCACATGGATTATTTAAATTGAAAAGTCATTTTTAAAGAATGTTGTATAGATATGCAGTGAAACTGATCACTGTGAGGAATAATATTCTTGTCATTCTCAACAGTTTGATATATAATATGTGCTACTTTGGGAAAACTGCAGAAGATAAATAGGTCTAAAATATATGACCTTCAAGGAAGTTCTCTACGTTGCTAAAATTTATGTTCAAAAACTTTGATGGCCCTGCGACCTTTTAAAGTAACGGGAAAGATGAGACGATTTGCAATTTGAACCTCTTTCCTTGTCTTTCACATTTCATTATATGGTACTAGTTTAGTTTAGAAGGCTCTAAAGCGTCTTTATACAACCAGTTTATTCCACATCACCTAAAAATAACATCCAATCTATTCTTAAATGTATAAATTGTCCCTGCCATCATTACTTCCTGTAGCAATGCGTTCCAAGCATTCACCACTCTCTGACTAAAAAAATATTTCCTAATATCTAATCTGGACCTTTCTTTAGTTAATTTGTAGCTATGCTCTCTTTGTTCTTGTAGGTGGTTGTATTTTGAAAGTCTTGTTATAGTCAAATTTTTTCTTTCCGTTGATTATCTCATAAACCTGTATTAAGTCACCTCAAATTCTTCTCTTTTATAGGTAACGTGGGCAGGTTTTTCTGTTTTCTCGCAACTGTAATTCTGGAATCCCACTATCAGCTTTGTCGCTCTTCTTTGTATCCTTTCCAGCATGTTTATGTCTCCTCTACGATAAGGACTCCACACCTTTACACAGTACTCCAATCTAGGTCTAACTAATGCTTTATACAGTTTGACAATTACTTCCTTGCTCCTATGTTTAATATTTCTTTTTATCACATCTAACATTGCCTTTTTCACTGCTACCTGGACTTGCTCACTCACTTTACCTGTATGATCTATTATAGACCCTAGGTCCCTTTCTTTTTTTTATAATTCTAATATTGTTCTCGCCCATTCTGTAATTATGTTCCATATTGGATCTTTCTATGTGGATAACTACATTTATTTACATTAAACTAATTTGCCAGCTCACAGACCATTCTCAAATTTTATCGAAAGCCATCCTCAATATATCAACTGCTGCTTTAGATGAGACACTGCTGCATAGTTTTGTATCATCAGCAAATTTTTCAATCATGGATCCTATATCAATGTCCAAATCGTTTATATATATCAAGAACAAAATTGGTCCCAACATTGAGCCATGTGGCACTCCACTTATTACTTTACACCACTCAGAGTATTCTACTCTTGACATTGAAAGGCACAAACAGAACAAGCGTACTCCTTATTTATACCTTCTTCCCATTAACCAATTTATTTATCCAATTGGCAACTCTACCACCTATACCATGTGATTGCAACTTCTAAAACAATCTTTTATGAGGCACTGTATCAAAGGTCTTTGCTAAATCCAAATAAAATACATCCACTGGCTCTTCACCATCTAAGATTTTGTTAACCTCCATGAATTCCAACAGATTAATTAACATGATCTCCCTTTAGTACACCTATGCTGTCTCTTCATAATGAGATTAAACTTGTCCAAGTGCATTGCTATGTTGTCTTTGATAATTGACTAAAATCTTGCAGAGTATGCTTGTCAAACTACTGTCTATAATTGGCTGAATCTGATTTCTTGCCCATTTTGAACAATTTCAAACAGTAATTTTGTATGAATACTGACTTTTAAAAAAAAAAAATTTCCTTTGTAATGCAGAATGATTGTAATCCCCCTGTTTCCATGTTCCTACTGAAAATATTTAAGGCCTCTGGGATCTTTTGTGAAGACTGCGCTAAAGTACTGATTTAGTAGATTAGCAGTTTCAATATTGTCACACGTTATTGTTACCACACTATCTTTGAGTACCATAGGCCTACTGTGGCTTTCGTTCTCTGTTTATGTTGAACATAAGAAAAGCTCTTGCTATCAGCCTTGATCTTTTGAGCAAGTTTTTTTTCTTATGACATTTTTTTAAAAATAGTGCCAGATTCGCTGACTTTTAGCTGATGTCTGAGTTATCACACAAAATAAACCCCAAGTGTTCCCATAGATTAATTGTCAGTCATGAAATTTGCAATTTACAAATTTTACAGTGTTAACAAAGAAGTAACAAAAATTATGTCTAAAGGCTAGAGTAATTATTTAATTGTTCTTATTAAACATGAATAGTTTGTCAGATCATGCCATTAATAATGATTTATGTGTCCGAAATTATTCTATGTGATGATGTATGTTTTGATGGTCGCGTACCATGCGACGTTGCTATCTTCTGAGCATGCTTGACTTTTTTGTGGACAAAACTGCACCACTCTAGTTATTACCAGGCTGCGGTAATAGTTGTCCTGGTGCACTGTGCTCGTCACATTTGTTTTTGGTGCCAACATGACCAAAAGTGTTCAGCAAAGAATTTGATTAAATTTGTCAAAATGAGCACCAAATGATCAGGAAGGCCCTGAAAATAGGAAAAATTCTGAAATAATAGAGAAAGTGCGCAGTGTGATGGAAGATTGTCAGATAACAATTAGAGACATTGGGAGTGAAGTGGCAATTTTGTATGGCTCAGTGCCATCAGTTTTTATTTCTTTGTTCATCCTCAGATCAAGTTTCTCTTACAACAGAATCTGTTATTTGTAAGGCTGTTTTTGTCTGATATCTGTCTCACCTGGCCAGTATTTTTCTCTCTCTTTCTGTGTTAGCATGCAGCTTTGTAGGATGTGTTCAGTGCTCATGGTATGCTGCCCACATGGACACCTGTCATCTGTCCCAGTGGTCATTTTGTTGAGTCTATATTATGATCAGCCTGAAGGTGACGACTCGCTCTTCTCTAGTTAAATTATACAGAATAGACTGAGGTACCACCTATTCAACAAATTGAAGATAGGTGGCACTGACGAATGCTCGTGTGGTACCGGGAACTTGACCGCTGAGCATTTGCTGCAAAACTGCCCGACATACAAGGATCAGAGAGAGCAGATGTGGCCATCACCAGTGGCAACACTAGAAAAGCTCTATGGCAGTGTTGATAGCCTCAGGACAACCGCAGCTTTTTAAAAAAAAATAAAGGTCGACGTCTGACAGCATAAGAATAATAATAATAAGAAATTATATAGTAGCAGTTGTTTGTGTAGGTGTTGATCCATTAGTTTTCCCATAGAGCTGAGTAAATTAATGTTGTCCTTCCCTAAGGTTGGAAATAGTCCTTGTCTCCTTCCACACTTAAAGTTTCTTGTTTCCAGTATGCGTTAAAGATGTGTAGCAGTTTGTTCTTTGCTATTTATCCCATGTTAGGGGGCTTTTCTCTTTACTGATTCTAGTTCTGTCTTGATGATACAAATCATCAGATGTTACTCGCATTTAGGGCTCTATGTAGTTTATTTCACTTTTAATATTCCTTCTTATGTCTTGAGGGATTTTGTTTCTGCATAATTTTGGACTAGAACATCTGGGTTTTTTTTCCGGCTAGTACCTTTCTTTCACTTTCATTCACAATTATTAACTTGTAGCTGTTTTCATCACTTAAGACTAGTTTCCAGAGCTTCTTGCTCTCCCTATAAAAGTTTATCTCTTCTTTATGATCCTGTCTACTTTTCCTGCATGGTGAATTGTTTTCATAAATCATGCAACAGCTACCTTGAGTATAATATTACTTTCTTAATTTGTGTTAATTTTCTCTCCTTTTCATGCCTCATGTAGTTTATTATCCGTCTGTTGCACTTCCCGGGACCAATACGATTTGCAGTTTCTTATAGCGTCCCTTCTGATGTTTTCCATTGCTGCCTTTACAAGACACTGATTGAATGTTTTTCACCAACTTGCCTACTCTCCTGGGATGGGGTGTTATTGTACTGGCAGTAGAGATCTGTACTAGGGGCAAACTTCTTCCAGTTTGCTATCTTATAGTTCCATCTAGGCAATGGCTTGTGGTTCAGGACAGGTCATCCCGTAACCAGTGAGGTCGTTGGGGCAAACATGAAGATATCCTCACAAACCCACGCCACCCTTCTCAGTCAGCGGTTGCTGCTATGCCTCTTCTGGTCGGAGATTGGTCCATAATATTCTTAACTTCTAGGATAACTTTTTTGTTAGCGTGCAGCATGTATTATGTTCTTACTTTCTTGATTAGGGTTAGATAAGGTTTAGTTCACTACTATTGTTTCAATTTCTCTATTGTTTTTGACAAAGATTGCTACGGAAAGAATCAATAGTTTAGAAGGGGTAAGATCGCCATCCTTATGTCCACTTCGTGGGTTTCAATTTTGACTGATTATCTTGGGATGTGCCATATCATTTTAAAATTTGTTCCAAGACTTATCACTCTTGAACAAAGCGAAAGCCGTCTGCAGGTTGTGCATTGCACCTCATCCATGAATTTTTGCTGAAACAGGGCATTGGACAGGTTCGGTATTCTCCAGACATAGCTCCTTGCGAATTTTAGCTTTTTCCAAGACTCAAGGTGTCACTCAAAGAGTTACAAGACCAATAAGAATGAAAGGTCCCATACTTGTATATATATTTAACAAAATGAACATGAGCTCAGAGAAAGCTGAGGGAAGGCCAGAGAGTCAGAGACATCGGACTATGAAACTTTTTCAGCTTGTTTTTTCAAGTATAGATCATCACCCCAAGATATATTTTCACAAATCAGGAACCAATTAAACAAAAAGGCAAGAAAAAAAATATAGGAAAAAGTAAACGAACACTCAATTTGAAGTATTGGTATTATCTTACCAGTTTTAAAGTTTCCGTTTTTAAGAATCGACATCACTGCACTCCGGGCATACCGATAGGTGCTCAGTCTTTCTCAGCAAATGATGCTGATGATCCCTGTAGCTTGCTGGTTGTACACTCTCCTTCTCCGTCCTCTCATGCGCCATACTCTGCTCAAATCTTGTTTAAAATGTCGAAACTTTGCAGCCTGTGGATTGCTGCTTCATCTATTGCGGTGTTTTCATCCAACAGGCGGTCATTGATTTATTTCAAAATGTCACTTTATCCATCGCTAATGTGTCCATGATGGGATCTTGTGAAGCCAAGATATAACTCGCTCTTTCATTGCCTTGAACCCCAGCATGACAAGGACAGTAGATCCATGTCAATCCATGGGGGTTTGAGGCCTCAGTGGCTGCTATTTAAGTATGCCAGAAATCGATAATAAAGAGTTGAAATAATTATACCCACCAGTCATAAAGCAACATGACAAAACCATCAGAAAAGATGTGCATTATGAAAAGACGTCGATTTGAGAATCTCCTTACCGAAACCGATAAAGTCTACAAGGAATGAAACATCTTCAGAACATCTTTTGCTAAATACACTGAGAACTAAATTTGTAACAAAGAAAGTAGGGCAAGGAGCAAAGAAAAAAAAAAGCTTGTTGAAGTTAAAAAGAATAAAAACCAGATAAAAAAAAAGAAACTATACAGGACATGGTTAACATCTAAAAACGAAGAAGATTAATCAAGCATCGAACAGCAAGAAGAGACAATGCAAAAAAAATTATCAAAAGTGTAACAGACGAATCTTGGAGAAATTATAGACAGCCCCTAAATACCCTGTGCAAAAGAAGACCAAGAGATGTTTACAGAAGTATAAATTAACTGAGAATTAGCGAAGAAAGAACTTTATAACCCCACATTTATACATGATAAATGCGGAACACCAATATATAAGGCATAAGAAAGACCAGATGGACAGACGATTTCCCAAAACTCTTCAACTCGGAAGACACGCAGAATAGCACTACTCACACCAACACACAGATATAGTAATAGCTGTCTATCGTTGTCACAGATTTCCCTGTTGGGTGTGGGTGCACATGTGGCTGAACAGGCCAATGCGGCCACAAAAACATCGGGTACACGAGGTTTGTAGAAGGTGATGGTGTTCCCGCTGTTCAGGATTTCCGGGTCTCGCGTCTGCTCTGGACTTTCACAACACGGTCGTCTTCGCCGGTAGCTACACCCGATTTGACTGCGCTTCTCCAGTCAGATCTGTTTTGCGCAAGACACTCCCAAGTGTCGATGTCTATCTGGCAACTTTTCAGTGAGTCCTTCAGACCGTCTTTAAAACGTTTCTTTAGGCGCCATCCCTCTCTCAGCTCGCCGTAGAGAAGCTTCTTTGGGAGCCGCTCGCTCGTCTGACATACGGACGTGGTGTCCGGCTCATCCTAGTCGTGCTTTTTCTAGCGGTGCATGGATGCTGGGCATGTTAGCCCTCGAGAGAACCTCGATGTCAGTGACACGATCTTGCCATCGGATATGGAATATTCACCTCAGACAACCTGTGTGGAAGTGGTTTAACCTCCTTGCATGTCCAGAGTATACAGTCCAGCTTTCGCAAGCGTATAGTAGGGTTGGAATGATGGTTGCACGGTAGACTGAGTTTGGTCTTGACGCTGATGCCTTTGCTATTCTGCTTGCCATCTCATCGTCTAGACTGACATATCTCGACAGCGTGCTGCCCAGATATGTGAATTTTTCTACAACATTCAGCGTCTGACTGCAGTCTCTGGTTTTGTGTACGGCATGCCTGGTGGTGGTTGGTACATGACCTCTGTTTTCTTGGGATTTATGGTCAGGCCAAAATTGTCGCATGCGGCAGAGAACCGGTCCATTCCAACCTGCATGTTCAGTTCTGAGTTGCTCATTAGAGCACAGTCGTCAGCAAATACAAGTTCCCTGATTATATCGCCAGCCACTTTGGTTTTGGCCTTCATTTTTCTGAGAATTAGTAACTTGCCATCTGCGCGGTACTTTATGGGTATTTCTTCTTCTTCGTACGCAGTCAGACAGTAACCATTATTTTTTCGAAAAAAGCGGCGGTCATCCTGAGGCTGTCGACACTGCCATAGAGCTTGTCTTGCAGTTCCACTGGTGATGGCCACATCTGCTCTCTCTGATCCTCGTATGTCGGGCAGTTCTGCAGCAGATGTTCAGCGGTCATTTTACCTGTACCGCACGGGCATTCGTCGGTACCACCTATCTTCAATTTGTTGAATAGGTGATACCTCAGTCTATTGTGGCCAGTGCGAAGTCTGAAGACAACGACCTGCTCTCTACTGTTCAACTAGTAATAGGCATCGTTTTTGGTGTAACCAGTATGTTCGGTTTCCCATTTGGTCATGTATCTAGCTCTAATAAGCCGTTTTGACTCTTCGTATGTAATACTAGTATCTGGTTTCCCAAATTGTTTAGTCTCTGCTGCATTGGAGGGTCAGTCAGTCTTCGGAGTTTCTCTGACTGCAGCTGGGCTCTGCAGTCTCTTCTATCGGTCATGGATTGCAGTTTTGTAATCTTTTCAAGTTCTACAATTGGCGTTGACTTCATGCCTCCTGTTATAACTCTCATGGCTTGGTTTTGAAGTTTGCTAACTTTATGGAAGTTCGCCTTTGCTGCTGTTGTCCATGCCGCAATGCCATACTCGAGAACTGGTCTCACTCTTCCAGTGTACAGTTTCTTTAGTATGCTTTCGTCTGCTCCCCAGCTTGTGCCAGCAAGTTTCCTCATGATTGCCATTCTTTCTCTGGCTCTCATTCGGTTTCTCTCGATCTGACTTTTCCATGTCATGCGACGATCAAATGTGACTCCCAGATAGTTTGGGTTATCGTTTGGCTGCAGGTATTTGCTGTTAAGACTTAATTTGGTATTTTGGGGTTTGTTTGATAGCGAGAATATTGTACATGTTGTTTTTTCCTTGTTTATTTTGACCAGCCATGAGTTCGCCCACTCTTCCAGCGATGTTAGGGCCTGCTGCATCCGATTTCTTGCTATGGTGAGATTCTTTTCAGAGGTCCACATAGCCAGATCGTCTGCAAACATTGAGCTATGGACTCTTCTTGGTATATTCTCTGTAATGTCGTTTATATACACCAGGAATAGTGTGGGTGACAGTACTCCCCCTTGGGGTACTCCCTGCTCGAGTGTCACCTTTTTGCTCATCTGCCCTTGTACTTGGACTCTGGCCGTTCTGTTTTTGAGGTAGTGGTTGATCCACTTGTACATTTTCCCACAAACATCACTTCTTCTTAGCTTGACTCTAAGTCCATCTTTCCAGACTTTGTCAAATGCCTTTTCCAGGTCCACCCACACCGATACTGTGTGTTTCTGTGCCTGGTAGGCATCTTCTATTTCCTGGGCTATGAGGATGACCTGGTCCTCAGTGGATCTGTGCTGTCTAAAGCTGGCTTGCTGTGGAATTAGTATTCGTTTTTCATCCAGATGCCACATCAGTCTGGTGTTTATCATACGTTCCATCAGCTTGCCGGCACAGCTCAGTAGGCTGATAGGCCTGTATCCATTTGGATCTGTTTTGTCCTTTCCTGTTTTTGGTAATGGTACAAGTACTGCGTCTTTCCATGCCTGGGGTACAATTCCCCTTTTCCAGCTTTGGTTCAGGACCGATAGCAGTTTCTTCTTCGCTGTTTGGCCCAGCCCCATCAGCATTTCGTTTGTAATCCCGTCTTTTCCGGGAGATTTCCTTTTCTTTAATGTTCTCATGGCCTCTTCCATTTCGCTCATTGTTAATTTGGCCATCATATGCTCTTCAGGTGCCGTATTGATGTTGTCGTGCCCCTTTTGCTCTTCGCTAATGTCTGTATGCCTATCTGCAGGGACCTCGATGTGGTTTGCTCTGGCATAGTGATCGACAAAAGCGTTTGCGGCTTTCTTACCAGTGAGCAAGTTTTCGCCCTGTTTGATGGTAATTTGTTTGTTTGACGGGGTTTCGTCGTTCATGGCTCTGACTAGCTTCCATAGCTTGTTCCCTTCTTTGTCCAGGTTGAGGCTTTCCGTTTTATTTTTCCAGCTCTCTCTTGCTGTTTGGTTAAGAGTGTATTTGTATTTCGCCATGGCGGCTTTGAGGGCGATGTTTGCCTCCATAGATTGTTCTCGCTCTGCCATGTTCCTAGCATTTGTTACTGCATCTTCCGCTTTCTGCAACTCATCATTCCAATAGGGCTTATAGTTTTTCCTAGCTCCTCTTGGGATGGTTTCAGTGGCGGCTTGCATTATTGCCTTGCTTAGGCTTTCCACCATGGGCTTCATTTTGTTGTTTCGTGTGTTGATGGTTTCACACAGCCCATCTGTCAGGATTGCAAATCTGTCCCAGTTGGCTCGTTTGTAATTCCAACGTGGGAGCGGTTTTTTTTCCTGTAAGCCTACTTCCATATCAATGTCTAGCCTGATCGGCCTGTGGTTGGTTTAGCACCTGGCGGTCTATTTTATGGTGTATGTCCTGTGTGGAGAAGGCCAAATCTGGAATAGAAACTAGGGCTATCCTCCGGCCTATTGATTGGGGAGAGATTTGTATCTCTCTCCCAATCTTCCACTTCGTCACCTCTGCTGTCTGTGTCAGAGTATCCCCATCTCTCCGAGTGGCTGTTGAAATCTCCAACTACTATGCAGTTGGAGTCTTTGACTTCCATACTCGAGAGCGATAGGTCTTTATTTGGTGGTCCGTACAGATTGAAAATGCGGAGCTTCGTCTCTTGAGCCATTATGTCAACTCCTACAATTTCTGCTTGTCCGGTGTGATTGACAGGTACCGCGCTACTCGGTATGCAGTTTCTGGTCAGTATCAGGACCCCTCCTTTGTGATCTTCTCTATCGAGACGAAAGGTCTGGTATCCTCTGATTGAGAATTTATGATTATTGTTGAGGTGCGTTTCCTGATTACATGCCACGTCAATCTTACCTTCATGCAGGTGATGTGTTAGGGAAAGCTTTTTGTTAATGACTCCCTCCGCATTCCACTGTAATGGGTATTTCAAGCTCCAGTGATCTGAAGGCGTCTGCCATCGTGGCAGCGAACACCATGCTGAACAAGGTCGGGGCGAGTACACATCCTTGTTTTACTCCGTTTGATACTAGAAACGTTTTAGAGATTGCTCCGTTGTCCAGTACAAGAGCACACATGCCTTCGTGTAGCTGTTTCACCATAGTTGTGAACTTGTTGGGGCAGCCAAACTTGGACATTATCATCCACAGCCCTCTTCTGTTTACTCTATCAAATGCCTTAGTCAAATCAATAAATGTGGTGTACACGGTCTGATTTTGTTCCCGACACTTCTCTTGTACTTTGCGAGCGGCAAAAATTATGTCCACTGTTCCTCTTCCTGCTCTGAATCCACATTGGCTTTCTGGGAGGTGGTGGCTTTGTTCAAGGTGTTTGTTTAGCCTGTTTAGCAGTAAGCGCGCTAGGATCTTGCCTGCTATGGAGAGTATCGGTATTCCACGATGATTGTCGCATTCCTGACGGTTGCTTTTTCTCTTTTACAGGTGAACGATTGAGGCGCCCACATGTGGCAGAAGAGTTCAGTGATCCTTCTGGTGAGGGATGGGCCAGCTGTCTTATATACCTCTGCTGGTATTGGTATTGCATCCGCTCCTGGAGCTTTTCCTACAGATAGTGAACTGATTGCCCTGTCGACTTCCTCCTCAGTGATGACTTCATCTAACGCCAGGTTCAGTTCCACCTGCGGCATTCGCCGGATGGACGATGGGTGGTTTAGTATTTTGCAGAAGTGGTCTGCCCATCTGTCTAGAATCTGAACCTTATCTGTTAGCAGTGCCCTATCCGCACTGCGAACTGTAGTATTACTAGAGGGCTGCGGGCCGTAGAGAGCTTCCAGTGCCTCGTAAAACCGTTTGGTGGCATGACGCTCGGCGAACAGCTCAATTTCGTCAACTTTTTTTCTGAGCCAGGAGTCTTGCATCTCTCTAATTTTGGTCTGGACAGCTTTGCGAGCAGTATTGAAGGCTTCTTTTGGTGCCGGAGATGGTGTGTTTCTTTGGTATTCAAAGAGACACACCATCTCCGGCAACACAGAGATATATGAACCATCAATACTGCGCCACGAAATCGAAGCAGCATTAAAGAAAGAAACAGCAAATAGACATCCTATGGCAGCATTGTCTCACAACTACCATAGCATTTCGCCAAAGGGTTAGACCTACATCTCCCAATTCGCTTCACGGCATCAGTGTAAAGTAAGTACTAAACCAACGTAATTTTATTTACTTTACTAATAATTATGACTTCTGATGTTTTCGGCTTGCCTTTGTTCGTTCTCAATCTCCCGCTACCAAACCCTGAAAAGCGCAAGTAGCAGAATGTAGTCCAGAGAACAGAATCCGTTGTGTCGTAGTTAACAGCTTGACTGCGATATTTGCACCTTTCGGTTCAACACATCCTACTTCATCAAGCATTATTTTAGTACCGAGTTAGCATTCTCTCTTCGATCCCTTCACCTTAGCCAGCCTGCTCTGTTGCAGCCTGTTATCCAGGATCACCGCGTGGAGGTGTAGCAGTTCTGGTTCGCTGGCCCTGACGCTAGCAGTCAGCTATAGGTCGCCGACTGCTGCAGCTCCTGCGCTGCTCAGCATATTGATTCCTTCTGATGATATGATCTTCATTGCAATATGAAAAGTAAAATTTAGTAGCCTGCCGATTAAATGAACTCACAAGCCAACCTCACCTTCTCGGGGTGTACACTGGGAAACTAGAGGGGGGAAGGGCTCCACCAGGTCAGATGCAGATGTTGGTCCACCACACCATAGCTTGGAGAAGAGATGGGCGTCGTCAAGAGATTCTAAGCTCAAGATTCACACATGTAGATCAAAATCTACTATACCGGCTCGGTCGTACACCAGGGCGGAGATGTTAAGTGTGCAACTGAAACCATCAGATTCATAATACTTGGAATGTTAGAACATTGAATGCATGTGGAAAAATTAAAGAACGGACTCATGAGATGGATAAATATCGATGGAATGTGCTTGGCATATGCGAGGCCCGCTGGAAAAATTTTGGAGAACATATCACTGAAGAGTGTCACAAATTTTATTATAGTGGAAGACAAACAGCTTTATGGGGTCGGAATGTTGGTGCATAAAGACAAGTTGTGTATTTGGATGTCGACCAGTATCGAGTCGATTGCTCAGTATACGACTCAAAGCAACAGCCTTCAATATCACGGTGATACAATGCTGTGCACCTACTGGTACCTCAGATTATGAGAAAAGCTAGTTAGAAAGTTTCTACGAGGAATTACAGGCACTTGTGAACGAGGTACCAAAGAAGGATGTACTGGTGATACAGGGGGATTAGAAAGGACCATGCGAAGACGAACGATAGAGAATTAAGACTCCTGGAATTTTATTACAATAAGTTACTGGTGGCGAATATGCTAGGGCCAAATAAAATGCCGAGACGATAGACATGGCACATCCCAAATAATGCACTGCATAGTAGATATACTACATTCTGACCCAGAAGCGATTCAGATCGAGCATCACTAGCGCACAAACGAAGAGTTTCCCAGGAGCCGATATACGGAGCGACCACGACTTAGTAATGATGACCATGCGTCTCCGACTTAAGAACATTGTGACCAGAGAGGTAACTAGGCTAAGATTTGACCTTGATAAGCTGAAGGTCCCGGAGATAGTGGAGACTTTTGGAGGGAAGATTCGCACCCCTCTTGGTAGTTAACGCAGACATCTATTGAGACGATAACTGAGGCCTTGAATTTGTCATTGATACCCACGGCAACTGAGGTCATAGGGAAGCGAAGGGTAAAGATGAAAGCATGGATTACAAATGACATACTCAAGTTATGTGACAAGAGAAGATTAATGAAGAGGTCCAAGAATACCCTGGATGGGATTACGAAATACAGAGAGATAAATGGAAACATAAAGACCAAGCTAAAAAACGGCAAATGTAGTGCTCAAATATCGAACAAAATCTGGGAAGAAACGATGCCAAGAGGATACATAAAATAGTCAAGGGACTAGTAAGGCCTATACAAGGTCGCAATACAGCGATTCAGGATAAGAGAGGTGAATATCTACAGAATCCCAAGACATTCGAGTTCGTTGGACAGAGTACTGCTCTGAATTATGTAAGCATGAGGGTCAATGTGGCATAGGAAATGCAATCGCCCTCGAAATGAATATGTTAGAGTAGAATCAACCGATAACAATAGAGGAAGTAACTGAAGAGGCTAACAATAGGGAAGGGTGTGGATAATATCCCAGCAGAGCTCCTACAAGTGGGAGATGAGTTGATAGTTGATGCTCTGACATACATCTGTAACAGAATTTGGCGGACAGCATAGTGGCCAACCATGGGCGAAATCAATGGTTATATCGCTGCCAAAATCGGGTAGCCTAAAGATATGCAAGAACTATAGACCAACTAGCCTCATTAGTGATTCTACTAAAATTCTGTTCAGAATAATCATCAACAGATAAAAAAACCATAGGCAGAGAATATCATTACAGAAGAGCAAGGAGGGTTTCGAGCGGGAAGAAATACCACCGAACAGATATTGAATCTGCGGATATTGAATGAGGAATACTTATATCAACAAGACATATATCATGTCTTCATCGACTTGAAAAAGGCGTTCGACAGTGCAGCGCTTTGGACAACAGTGAAGCATTACAAGACCAATAGTAATATTGTGAGGGTAATCGAGAACTTTAATGAGAAGACATCAAAGTGCGGTTTCTGTAGACGAAATACTATACGAATGGTTCCGCACATCTGTTGTGGTGAGACAGGGTTGTATACTCTCTCCAACAGTCTTCAATGTATTCTTGGAAAGAATAATGGAGGTGGATAACCTGAAAGAAATCCGGGTGGGGAAGACTCGATAGTCCTGCAAGACAACTTTCCTAAGAGAGACATCTCTGACCTCAAAAAACTGCTGCCTTGCAGATGGGATGGGGACAGCCAAGGGTTAAAGCAACCCTACAGAAATGCCTGTTGAAATCGGATGCACTGGGCCACAGGCCTTACGAAACAGTGTAACGTAAATCGCTGTATGATGTCACAATTTAAAAGAAGACAGAATGGTGCTCATCCTGTGGAGTCCCACCAGGCAGAGAGAGTGCCGGGTCCCACGCCTAGAAGGGGGCCACCTGATGCTACTGGTGGTCACCCACCCATGTGATGTGGAGTCAAGGCACAAGGGGATGGTGCAAGAGCTTTTGACCGAAAACCCAAGACCCTTAAAATACTACAGTGGAATGCGGAGGGAGTCCTAAACAAAAGGTTTCCCTAACAAATCGCCTGTACGAAGGCAAGGTAGACGTGACATGCACACAATAAACGCACCTCAATAATAACCACAGTTTCTCAATCAGAGGATACCAGACCTTCCGACTTAATAGAGAAGGTACTGATACTGACAAGAAACTCCATACCAAGTAGCGCAGTTTCTGTAAATCACATCGAACAAGCAGAAATTGTAGGAGTCGACATAATGACACAAGAAACGAAAATCCGTATCTTCAACCTGTATTCAGTTCAGTTCAGTTCATCCCGTAACCCATCAGGTCGTTGTTGCACACATGAAGACACTCCCAAAATCCCACTCTCTGTCTGTCGCCGCCTGACGTATCTCGCCGGGACGAAGTCCTGACCACTCAGTGATGTTGTCCACCCATCTCTTCCTTGGACGTCCTAGCCCTCTCTGTCCCGGTACGGAACCAAAGAGTATCGAGTTGGTAATTCCGTTGGACCTCGCGACGCGCCCGCACCAGGCCGTCTTTCGTCTTTTGATAGCTGTGAACAGATCATCAAAGGACCAATAGCGTCTTCAACTCTCTGATGGATTTCTACGTTCGTGACACGATCTTTATATGTAACATTTAGGAGTTTTCTATAGCACCTCATTTCCATTACATGTATCCTGCCTTGGATATCTGCTGTAATGGTCCAGGTCTCGCAGGCACACATAAATATTGATAGCACCAAAGAGCGCAGTAGTCTAACTTTTATGCCGAGGGCGAGCCGCTTGTCTTGCCATATAGGTTTCAGCCGTGTAAGCGCCGCTGTTGTTTGTGCTATTCTTGCAATTACCTCTGGCTTCGATCCTTCTTCACTGATCAATGATCCCAGATATTTGAAACGTTTTACCACCCCAAGTTCCTGCCCATTTGCCTCTATTGCAGATTTAAACCCTGCTACGTTATTGGTCATGAGCTTTGTTTTATCTGCATTTATTTCCATACCAAAACTCAGGACCGTTCTATCCAATCTACCAATCAACTCCTGGAGTTCCCTTTCTTTTGCAGATGTATGTCAGGGTATTAATTGTTGCTTCACCTCCCACTTGTAGGAGCTCTGCTGGGATATTATCCACACCTACAGCCTTCCCTCTCTTCAGCATTTTCACGGCTTCATATACTTCTTCCCTTGTTATCGTTTGACTTTCCTCTATCAGACTCACTTCAGGAGACATTGCATTTCTTGGGTCAAATCGACCTTCATGCTTATATATGCTTATATCCCCTTCTCCACGGGGGATATCCATCACAAAATAGATCGCCAGGTGCTCGACCAATTGGTGTGTAACGAACACTGGCCAATTAGGCTAGATATTGATATGGAAGTTGGCCCCAAGGAAATAAAACCTCTGGCACGTTGGAACTATAGACTGGGACAGATTTGCAATGCTAAAAGATGGACTGTGTAAAACTATCAACACACAAAAAAACAATATGAAAGCTATGGTGGAAAGCCTAAGCAAAGCAATACTGCAAGCAGCCACCGAGACCATCCCAAGAGGGGCAAGGAAGAACTATAAGCCATATTGGAATCAAGAATTGCAGAAAGTCGAGAATGAAGTTACAGACGCTAGGAACACGGCAGAAAGAGAGAGAGAGTATGAGAGCAATCTATTGAAGCAAATATCTCCATCAAGGCCATCAATGCGAAATACAAAAGAACACTGAACCAAATAACAAGAGACAGTTGGAAAGAAAAAACAGAAAGCTCCAATCTAGATAGAAAAGGAACAAACTATGGAAATTAGTCAGAGCCATGAATGACGAAACACCATCAAATAAACAAATTACCATCAAGCAGGGTGACAACATGCTTACAGGGGAAAAAAAGCAGCAAACGCTTTTATAGAACATTATGCCAGGGCCAACAACATTGATGTCCCTACAGACAGGCATACAAACTTAAGTGAAGAACAAAAAAGCCACGAAAACATCAAAATGGCACCAGAGGAGCACATGATGGCAAAACTAACAATGAATGAAATGGAAGAGGCCATGAGAACTTTAAAGAAAAGAAATCGCTCGGAAAAGATAGGGTAACAAATTAAATGCTGATGGGGTTGGGCCAAACAGCAAAGAGGAAGTTACTGTCAGTCCTAAACCAAAACTGGAAAAGAAGAATTGTACTGCAGGCATGGAAAGATGCTGTACTTATACCAGTACCAAAAAAAGAAAAAGATATCAGCCTACTGAGCTGTGTAGGTAAATTGATGGAGCGCATGATAAACACCATATTGATGTGGCACCTGGAAGCAAAGCACATATTAATTCCACAGCAAGCAGGATATAGACAACACAGATCCGATGAGGACCAGATCACTCTCATAGGGCAGGAAATAGAAGATGCTTACCAAGAGAAAAAAGCATACAGTAGTAGTGTGGGGTGGATCTAGAGAAGGCATTCGACAAGGTGGGAAAGAGGGACTTAAAGTCAAGCTACGAAGAAGCGAAGTATCTGGAAAAATGTACAGGTGGATCAGCCACTACCTCGAAAACAGAATAGCTAGAGTTCAAGTACAGATGTAGATGAGCAAAAAGATGACACTGGAGTAAGGAGTACCACAAGGGGAGGGGGGGGGAGGCACTGCCACCAACGCTTTTTCTAGTTTATATAAACAACACAATAGAAAATATACCAAAAAAGCGTCCACAGCTCCATGTTTGCAGACGATCTGGCTTTCTGGACCTCGGAAGAAAATCTCATCGTAGCAAAAATCGGATGCAGCAGGCCCTAACATCGCTGGAGGAGTGGGCGAAAACATGGCTGGTCAAAATAAATGTAGAAAAAATAACGATATTATCCCTTTCAAATAAACCACAAAACACCAAAATAAGTCGTAATGCAAATGTCTGCGCTGAACGACAACCCAAACTACTTGGGCATCACATTTGATCGGCGCATGACATGGAAAACTCAGATCGAGAGAAACCGAATGAGAGCAAGACAAAGAAGGGAAATCATGAGGAAACTTGCTGGCACAATCTGGGGAGCAGTTGAGAGAACACTGAAAAAACTGTACACTGTACACCCGTTCTCGAGTATGGCATAGGCAACAGCAGCAAAGGCGAACTTTGAAAAAAATCAACACACTTCAAATCCAAGTCGTGAGAGTTATAACAGGAGGCATGAAGTCATCGCCAATTGTAGAACTTGAAAAGATTACAAATCTGCAACCCGATATAAGAGACAGCAGAGCCCAGCAGCAAGCAGAGAAACTAAGAAGACTTGGCAGTCCATCCAATGCATCAGAGACTAAATGGATTTGAAAAAGGGAGACTAAGGCGGAGAAACTTTGCAGAAATAGCCAAACCAAAGATGAGCGAAGACCCAATGAACAATATATCAACATATCAATGCCCATCCCTACTGTACGCAAACCCACCTGGAAGCGCATATCTTTTCAGAGGTGATATAAAATATACCAGGTATCGGATACAAGAACAGTCAGACTGAAAAGGAAAGAAGAGACATAACCCTGAGGTACATAGAGAAAAACTACCCAAGCACAGACTGGACCCGTGCATATACTGACGGTACTGCAACAAACACAACACAGAATGGAGGGGGAGGGGTATTCATGAGCCTAAAAAACGGTAGAAAGATAACAATGTCAGTGGCAACTGGAAAATTCTCAAGCAATTTCAGAGCAGAGGCAGAGCCATTGAAGGCTGCAGTAGAAGCAATGCTGACAGGCGAAAGCAATGAAAGCCATATGGTCTTTTTTACAGATGCACTGTCGTGGTTACGGCACTAAAAAGTCAGAAAAATACAGAACATAATGACATAAGAGCAGTGCTATGTCAACTATGCCAGCAGTCCACACCCAAAAGAGTAGTAGTACAGTGGGTTCTATCCTACTGTAACATTAAAGGGAACGAGGAGGCAGACAGACTGGCAAAAGAAAATGCAAGGTTACCACAATCAGATTCTAGTGTGACCTACGAAGAGTCCAAAAGGTTTATTAGTGCCAGATACATGGACAAATGGGAAACAGAGCATACTGGCTACACACAAAAAATGATGCTTATTACCAGTTGAACAGATGGTAGCAGGTCATGGTCTTCAGACTCCGCACAGGCCACAACAGTCTGAGGTACCATCTATTCAATAAACTGAAGACATGTACTACAGATGGATGCACCTATGGTACAGGAAAAATGACCCCTGAACATGTGCTGCAAAATTGCCCGACACACGAAGACCAGAGAAAGCACATGTGGCCATCACCAGTGCCAACACTAGACAAGCTCTATGGCAGTATCTACAGCCTCGGGATGACTGCTGATTTCTTTGACGTCTGACAGCGTACTAAGAAGAAGAAAAAGAAACCAACGATTTGCAGATGATGTAGATGGTCTGACAGGCACGGAAACGGAACTCCGAGAGCTGATTAGTAGATTGGACAGAGCTATAGCATGGAGTTAAATGCAGAGAAAACAAAGTTGATAACTAATAACACGGAAGAGGCAAATGGCCAGGAACTCGAAGCTTAACACCGGTTCAAGTGTCTAGTTCCAGTGAGCAGTGACGAGGGCACGCAGTCTGAGATAATTGTTAGAATGGCACAGACAACAGCGGCCCTTTCGCGTTTGAAACACAAATGGCATGATAAGCGGCTCGCCCTCACCATAAAAGTTATATTGCGTTCATTGGTGCTCTCAATATTGTTGTAAGCCTGTGAGACTTGTACCACTACTGATATATATCCAGTGTATAATACATGCAATGGAAATGAGGTGCTTTATAAGACTCTTAAATGTCACGTATAAGGAACGTGCCACGGTCGTAGAAACACGACGAAGAGTGGAAAACACAATTGGGCCTTTTGATTATTAGTTCTTCCTCTTCTTCTTCTGTTGTGGTCTTACCGCGTTGTAACAGTGTCATATATATTTGTTATTCCCCTCTATCGTGGCTCGAGTAACATGTTTCCTCATTTAACGACAGGTCTCTTTTACGCTGTCTGTCATCTTTTCCTCGGTCTACTATCCCTTCTTCCTGATGTTCTCCTGTAGAAGATGATTGCATGAACAATATGGTATTGTTGCATTCTCACAATGTGGCCAAACCAATTCATTATCTGTTGCTCTATGTATTATAGGTAGGGGATTGTTCCAACCTTCTCCAGAATGCTCGTATTTGTGATTCTATCTCTTCTGGTGTTGTTAGTGACCTTTATAAGGCACCGCATTTCGCAGGTGGCTAAGTTTCGTTCCTAGGCATTATGCAATGCCCATATCTGGCACTGGTAGCACAGGGTTAGGATGAAGATATTATTTATCATCTGCATTTTTGCTTGGAGGGAAATCTTGGGGTACCAAGCGGGGTGCTAGTAGTGAAGACTGCTGTATGTGACAGCGTTTGCCCTCTGCACTCTCGTCTCTCTCTCTTTGTCTAGTCTGCCATCCTCTGTAAAAACAGCTCCCAAATACTTAAATTCTTGTACCTGCTTTATTTCTTGCAGTCCATAATGTGACAGGAACTCCCATAGTTATTTCTGTTGACTCTATCGAACGCCGTTTCTTGATCTATGAATATAAGGCTGTTGTTTCCATCGCATTCTATGGACTGTTCACATGTTTGTCTCAATGTAAACTTTGCGTCTGTGCAGCTCTGTCCTCTCCTGAACCCGAACTGATTATTTCCTAGTTGGGGTTCCAGTATCGGTCTTTCTCTTCTTTATAGTATCTTTGCATATATCTTGCCTATGTGGCTTCGAAAATAGATTCGCCTGTACGATTGTCACTCTGAAATGTCGTCTTTATTTTTCCAAATAGGAACGATGATTGCCCGTTGCCAGTCTGTCGGTACCTTTCTCGACGTCCAGGCCACATTAAATATTCTGGTCAGCCAGCCAACTGCAGTTGTCCTGCAGGCGAGAAGCATCTTTGTTGTTTTCTTGTTTGTGAATTTTGACTTCTCCATTCCATAATCTTGTGTGCGTCGTTTGTGTTATGTAAAGCGTTTTGTGCCCGCATCCCTCTTTGACTATCGTTTACGGCTATCAAAAGGCGAAAACGATGGGCATGTCACGTATGGGTACGTCACAAGGTCAGCGGAATTACAAATTCGATACTGCATGCTTCCGTTCCAGGAAAGAGAGGGCGGAGACGTCCAATTAAGAGATTGGCAGACATCACTGGGTGGTCAAACTTTCGTCCCGGGGAGGCACATCTTGCGGCAGCGAATAGAGCGAGATGGCGTGGGTTTGTGGGAATGTCTTCAAGTGTGTCACAACGGCCTGACGGGTTACGGAATGAACTAAACTGAACAACAGGTACAACAGTCATGCTACTCGGAAAGTTACATACTGATGATTTAGAAGCTCGGTTTGGCGAATATCGTCAATTGTCAGGTGTAACTATCTTGTGTCTGTTAAACAGATTTTGGAGGCAGAAAAAAAAAAGGGAAAAACTTTTCCTCTTTTTGACGTCAACAGCTTATGCGATTGTCAGTAATGATAATCATGGTGATGACCCTTATGTTGGTAGTGAAACAGCTTTATCTTATGTTGATAAAGTATTATTTCTCATCTATCCAAATGAAAAGCTGTTTTATGCTGAAGGTACAGAATACGCCTTGGTCTATATTTATGGTTTTGTCTCTAGTGAAGTTATAGGAAAGGTTCAATGCAGCTTATGCAAGGTTCTACTGCAAAAGAATAAAACGTTATCGGTTGCATTTTATGAAGATATAATGTTTGCTGACCATGAATTGTATGTACAAGTATCTGGGGCGGGTCTCTCGGTGGCACGATTGACAGCGATCTCAGTTCCGCCAGGCGGAGTGAAAGCGCGGACTTGCCTAACACGCTCGCCCGCCTTTCCCCGACACTGTAGCGGGACCAATTTTGTGGAGTCATACCGCTGGAAAGCGTGCGTTACTGTGGTCTGTATCTCGAAGCTTTGTCCGTCCGTGGTGGTTAGTCGAAGGCGTATAGCCAATCTCGACAGTTCGTCTCGCTGGTGGTCATTCTCTCACAACGAGCTTGTGACCGGCAAATAGAAAGCAGTAATCGTGCCTAAAGGCCCTGTCCTCGCCCGACCAACCGGTCGGAGAAGGGCAGGCCGGCAAAAATCGTCTCCAGTCCCAGTGAAAATCATCGCCGAGGCCGTTGGGATCTGTTCTGCACAGAGCGCTGCAATCCCTCCCCGAGCGAGACCGGTCGGTCGGTTGGTGTGTGTACGGGCCCCTGCCAGGCGGTCCTAGGTCGACGGAGTGAGGGACGGAACAACCGTCAGTCTGTCCATGCGGCCGTCCTGGTGAGACTTTTTACACATCCATCCATCCATCGCCGACCGGTGTGTGTGGTTCGTCCGTCTCCGACAGATATCTGGTTGATCCTGCCAGTAGTCATATGCTTGTCTCAAAGATTAAGCCATGCATGTCTAAGTTCACACTGTCTCACGGGGAAACCGCGAATGGCTCATTAAATCAGTCGAAGTTTCTTAGATGACACGATCCTAATTGGATAACTGTGGCAATTCTAGAGCTAATACATGCTTACCAAGCTCCGACCCTCGAGGGAAGAGCGCTTTTATTAGTTCAAAACCAATCGTCGTTTCCCCTCGCGGGGTTGCGGCGTCCCCACTGGTGACTCTGGATAACTTTGTGCTGATCGCAAGTCCTCATGTGCCGGCGACGCATCTTTCAAATGTCTGCCCTATCAAATGTCGATGGTACGTGACATGCATACCATGTTTGTAACAGGTAACGAGGAATCATGGATCGATTCCGGAGAGGGAGCATGAGAAATGGCTACCACATCCAAGGAAGGCAGCAGGTGCGCAACTTACCCACTCCCGGCACAGGGAGGTAGTGACGACAAATAACAATACGGGACTCTTTCGAGGCCCCGTAATTGGAATGAGTACACTTTAAACCCTTTAACGAGGATCTATTAGAGGGCAAGTCTGGTGCCAGCAGCTGCGGTAATTCCAGCTACAATAGCGTATATTACAGTTGTTGCAGTTAAAAAGCTCGTAGTTGGATCTCAGGTGCAGGCGGGCGGTCCGGCTCGCGCCGGTTCACTGTCCGTTGTCTCCTGCCCTACTGTCTGCCGGCTCTCTCCTGCGGGTGCTCTTCGCTGAGCGTCCCGTGTGGCCAGCGCGTTTACTTAGAAAAAATTAGAGTGTTCAAAGCAGGCCTCGGCTGCCTGAATAATGGTGCATGAAATAATGGAATAGGACCTCGGTTCTATTTTGTTGGTTTTCGGAACTGGAGGTAATGATTAACAGGGACAAACGGGTGCATTTGTATTGCGGCGTTCGAGGTAGATACATGACCAAATGGAAAATAGAACACAATGGCTACACAAAAAATGATGTCTATTACCAGTTGAACAGAAGAGAGCAGGTCGTGGTCTTCAGACGTCGTACAGGCCACAATAGACTGAGGTACCACCTATTCAACAAATTGAAGATAGGTTGCACTGACGAATGCTCGTGTGGTACCGGTAAAATGACATCTGAACATTTGCTGCCAAACTGCCCGACATACGAGGACCAGGGAAAGCAGATGTGGCCATCACCAGTGGCAACACTAGATACGCTCTATGGCAGTGTCTAAAGCCTCAGGATGACCGCTGCTTTTTTCAAAAAAATACAGGTTGACATCTGACAGCGTACGAAGAAGAAGAAGAAAAAGAAGTATGTATAAGTTTCTTATACATGTATCACCTGAGTGGTCCGCCGGGGTCTTTGTGTATGACAAGGATAAGAATAGCACCATTGCCCCACAGAGAGCATGTCGTAAGAGACGACTATCTCTGTGACATAGCATAACACCGGCCATGTTATGTGGTTTCTTAAGAGCAGCATAGATGGCGCCTAATAGGCTGCGGGTCTACTTTGCTCTAGTGTTTGACTCTATTAAGATAGACTCGCACATTGGTTAACCACCCTCCGCGACACTTGTCCAAACGCAGCGGAGTAATAAGCTGCTTGAGCCTCGCCAACTAATCAGGAAATCCTCCTCCCGGCTACAAACAGCTCACGACAGAGCCAGGACCTGTATAAGGGCATCCGCCTCTGTAGAAGTACAGATCAACTAAGACTAAGATCGTATGCAGCAATGCACAAGCTCATACCTACAGAGCTAAAAGCAAAATGTATGGCTTGTAAAATGCACAAGAAGTTGCTTATGCATATAGTTAAATGCAGTGCCGATTAGCATTTTGCAGATGCCGTATTGGCATCTGTGCTGAAGGATATCACAAAACAAAAAATGTTTTACAAATATTATCAATTATTTCCAATGTGTTTTTGAACAACTACAGAAAGGTACACAACGATACATCCCTGACAGATACATCTTCCAGCAGCAAGAGAACACTTAAAAATGTGTTGCATTAAGTTTCATTATATTTTTCTGCTTTCGTGCATGTTTGCATATTATTTTTCAACAATAATAGTGTGTTCGGGAAACAAAGAGGGATTCTGTGAAAGGATCACTCTCGACTGATTTGTTGTGTTTTGTACCGTGAATGTGTTTTTATTTTTTCTGTTTGTAGCATGGATTGATTATAAACCTAAATTTGCACTATATATGCTACTAAAGGTCAGGAAGAAATTAATTAATTTTTTTTTTTACTTTTATTTTGTTGAAAAAAATACTAGGTCAATTCATAATGATTTTAAATCGCTAAATTTTAACACAACAAATCCAACAAATAGTTACAACCATGCTATTCATAAAGTCACCAGCAGTTACAAACAGTAGTTACAAGCGGAACATTCCATTTCGGGTTACGGGAAGGACAGGTTGATATAATTTTATTTTAAATAAATAAATAACAACTTAGATCAAGAGAGACGCATAGAAAAGATGGTTATATTCAATCGAAAAAATGGATGCTTGTCGACTCTTGAGACCAGCAGTATACAAACATAATGACCTGCCTGTAGGCCAAGCGCGAGCTTTATAGCCAAGTACATTGCTTCACATGGATGTCCTGTCGATATTGTGCCTGTTCACAGATTCAAGAAAATCATTGCTGATTTCAAATAAGATGGCAGGAACAAGAGAAAGCAGAAATTCGAAGAAGTAGTATGTTTGACATCCCCAACAGTTATCAAATGTACTATTCTGTGACGTCACTACCCTCAAATCTGGTGTTAAAAATATTCGGTGCTAAAAATATATATTTTATTTATTTGGGGTGAATTAATTGAGAATTACCCAATTTGTTATCATCAGACATAAGAACAGTTGTAATATTGCTTCCGTTTTAGGAAAAACACAATTTTTGTGAGGCACAAGTGGATTGTAGGGCACTAAGGTGACAGCTTATTTAGATCAGGTCTAAATCCGGCACTGAGCATAATGATGTACATTTCTCTCCGAGGAATAGGATAAACTTCGTATGATTGAGATTTCCTAGGAGAGACATCGCTGACAATAATCAGTTTATGCCTTGTAGGTAAACTCATGACAACCTCTTCGTGTTAAAGACAGGTGCACTGGGACGTAGAATAAGTGGATGACGGTCACAGAGAACATACTTTGATGGGACGAACAAGAAAGTGTGTCTTCTAATTCAATTTAGTTCAAGTGCCATCTTCGCATCGAAGATCGACTGCAATGGATTTCCAGTGCATTCTATCTCTTGCCGTAATTGTGCTATATGAGAGGCTTTTTCCAGTCTATCTCCTGATGTTATCAACCCACTTAAAATGTCTGCTCCTTGAATGGCTACTTTCCACTATACCCTCCAAAATGGTCTTCAACAAGGAGATGTGTCTTGTTATATGACTAAAATAACGTAACTGTCTAAACTCTGATTTCGGTATTCAAATCGCTTTTCACACATCAACTTTTTTAATACCTCCAAATTGTTTTGTTTTTTTTTGGTTTTCTCTTTCCATGAAAAGTGTCTTCATTACTGCATAACATATATATACTGAGATAATTGGTTATCTTTTGATGGGTGATATTGGTAGGTTTTGTGTTGTTGGTTTTTTTTGTGTGTGTTTGTTTGTTTGAACTTATATTTTAAATTGATAAGAAAGAAACAATGAAAAAAAAAAACGCCAAAAACGACTCTGATGGGACTCGAACCCACAATCTTCGGCTCCGGAGGCCGACGCCTTATCCATTAGGCCACAGAGTCCACTTACAACTTGTTGCACTGAAAATAATAAGACAAAATGAATACACTTTGGGCGCTCAGGCACTGCATGTGTCTATAGTCTTTTTTAAAATTACGTTTATGTCCAATCCAAATTCTTGACTTATTCTCTATATTTTTGTCACAAGCTCCTATATAATTATTGCTCACTTTTTTGCCATAAAAACTGTATCATCCGCATAATAATATCTAAGATTATTCATTGCCATTCTGACACCTTCAATGACAAACAACATGAACGTCACAAGTCCTGTCCTGTCATCACCTCTGTTATTCGCTCTGTTTGAATATTTGTTCGGTGTAGATATTAAAAAGACAAGGCCACAATCACAAATGGACTAATACTTACTATTACTAATACACATCCCAGTATTTTTGTTTAAATTTTACGTGTTTGCCTCACTAATTTCTACAGGAGGAGACACTCCTTTTGAAATTTTTAACCCCAGACGGTAGTCAATTGGCATTGGATGCGTGTGTGTATCTGTTTGTACCTAATCTGGTGTTTCCGTGATGTTCCTCCCGTTGTTCCTCGCCATTTGATGATCCTCTCGTTGTCCTTCGTAGGTATTTGGCTGCTATTTTCATTTTTCCTTCTTGTCTTTGGTTTTCCCTATGGGGTTTCCGAGGCAAACAATGCACCATTGTTTTCCTGGGACCATTTTGGGAATGAGTATATTTATTTTCCTGCATAATTGGTCCGGACCCCTAAAATTTATTTATTTATTTATTTCCTGATTTAAATATATATATATGTATTTTATATTTTTTGAAAAATTTATTTGCTATATATCTCTCTCCCCCCCCCCCCCCCCCTCCCCTCCGCCCCTTTGAATATCAAATAAACATATATTTACAAAACATTGTGAAGATGCAATGTAGTGAGGTGTACAACGAGGATGAATGAATAGGAATGATTATGAAAGATGACAAAATATATACTGAGTACATAATAAAAGTGTATTTATTTATTTTTAGTCTTATCATTTTCAGTCCAATAAGTTTGACCTGGACAAACTAAAAGACCCAACAATCACCGACGTGTTCCAATCAAGGGTAGGAGGGAGATTTGCTCCACTGTTGGCTCTCAGAGAAGGACTTGATACGGATACAGTAACAGCCTCTTAACGCAGCTCTCAGCAACAGAGATCCTGGGATGCCATCAAACAAAAAGAAGCCACGTGTGACAAAAGAAATTCTGTACCTTTTTGATAGAAGGTCACTGAAAACCCAAAATCATCCACCTGATGAGGTCGGCAGATATAATAAGGCTTAGGAGGTCAAGAAAGCAAACAAGAAAAGATAAGAGAGGCGAAAGAAGCATGGATATGTGTACAATGTACAAACATCGAAGAGATATTAAACAGAAATGACGCTAAAGGAGCATACGACGTGGTCAAAGAACTGGTAACACGAAGACAAGGCAGAAACTTTATGATCTAGGATAAATGCGACAAGTGCCTTATTGAGGAAAATCACGTTTTGGCACGATGGACAGAGAACTGTTCCAAGTTATACAATTATGAGGGACGGAACGAACCTGAGAAGGCAATCCCTCCAACGCCAACAACTATAGAGGATAACCAACTGATAACGAAGGAATAGGTAACTGCGGCGGTAAAGACATTGAGGAGAGGGAAGGCGGCCGGCGTGGATAATATACCAGCAGAGCTCTTACAGGCAGGTGGAGAGGTAGTGGTGGAAGACCGGAAACTCATCTGCAACAATATATGGGCGATAGGAAACTGGCGGGACTTATGGACAAAATCAATAGTTATACTGTTTAATAAGTCTGGAAACCTAAAGCTGTGCCAAAATTACGGAACAATAAGCCTCATCAGCCACCCTAGCAAAGTCATGCTTAGATTAATCCTCGACCGATTGAACCCACAAGCAGAGAACATCATTGCTGAGGAGCAAGCAGGGTTCAGATAGTGAAGAAGCACTACAGAACAGATATTCAATTTAAGGCTGCTAAGCTAGAAATAAATAGAACAGCAGCAAAAACTGTATCATGTGTTTGTTGATTTTAAGAAGGCGTTTGATAGGGAATGACATAAAGCGCTACTTGAAACCATGAGGATGTATAAAATCAACGGACATATTATAAAATTCCTTGAACACCTGTATGATAAGGCGTCCAACGTAGCTGTTGTGAATGGGAAACGAGGGAACTGGTTTCGCACATCAGTTGGTGTGAGACAGGGGTATACACTGTCTCCAACTCTTTTCAATATATTCCTTGAGAGAATTATGAGTGAGGCACTTGGAAGTCACGTTGGTACTGTCAAGATAGGGGGGGGGGGGGCCGAACGATTACTAACCTTAGTTTTGCAGATGATACAGACGGGTTGGCGGATTTAGAAGCAGAACTCCAGGAATGGGTTAGAAGGCTTGATGAAACAGCTCTTGACTATGGTATGGAGATAAACGCTGGAAAGACAACATTAATGACCAACAACGTTGGAGGGCTTCAACAGCAGGATAAAAGCTAATGGTCAGGAACTAGAAGTGGTTGGCCGTTTTAAATATCTAGGGTCGATTATCAGTGATGAAGGATCAAAATGTGAGGTGTTGGCCAGAATAGCACAGACAGTAGCGGCGCTTGCACGGCTTAATAAAATCTGGCAAGATAAACGGTTAGCATAATGCACGAAAATCAGATTCATGCGTACACTGGTCCTGTCAATATTCCTCTATGTTTGTGAGACATGAACAGCTATAGCTGACCTTCAGTGAAGGATACAGGCCTTGGAGATGAGATGTTTCAGAAAACTTTTAAACGTCACGTACAAAGATCTAGTTACAAATATGGAAATATGAGTTAAAACTACAACAGCAATAAGGACTCTTGAAGACCTCTTGGCAACTGTCAAAAGAAGGAAACTCGCTTGGTACGGTCACATATCGAGATCAAATGGTCTTGCAAATACGATATTCCACGGAAAGGTGCAAGGCAGACGACGAAAAGACTGTCCCAAAAATAGGTTAGTAGTATACTACGTCCCTTTTCACGCGAAAAGTGGAGCTGTTTTTCTCTTTAAATGTCCTATGATCCTCCCGCTGGTGGAGCTTATGTAAAAGTCATATGATCCTCCCAAACAGCGGCTTGACCTTGATTCCAGCCCGCGTCTTCCCCAGATACGAAATCGACAACTTCGCGGACGAAGTTATCGACTTTTATAATTAATAGGGGCAGCTAATTATTGATTTTTGTTGTTGTTGTCCTAGTCTGCGTATTTACAATATATAAACAAGTAGACAAATAAGACGAAACAAAAAGATGATGGTGGATATATACAGCTTTTGTTTTTTTTTTGATCAATATCCCAATGACTCGCAGTTCATTTCAAGTATCATTCTAAGTGGCTCAAACCACTCTTTATCAAAATGTTGACATCTGGTTGATACGTCTGTGTATTTCCTATGGTACTTTCACTCGGCAATGTAGCTTGTTCACTTTCCGATAAAATGAAAGTTTAAAGGTGTGATGAAATCGAGGCAAGCTTTCCCAGTCATCGGGGTTAACACAGTTATTAGAATTAATGTGTCCTTGTATCTTTTTATACACTGCTTCCTTTTTTGTAGTTCAACATAAAACAGTTTCGTAGGTAGTCGACACGTGGACCACATAGCCACGGTTCCGAACTGTTCAGTACATAATATGTACCGGGGAGTAGGTAAATGTAACATTCAAGTGTTGATATGAAGATACCGAAATAAGACATTTCGACGTCAATTATTCGTGTTGCCTTATATGCTGCAACAGTTCTCCGTTAGTCTGAACGATTGTCGGTGGTTCTCCCCCAGTCAGCGGGGTAAACACCGTTATTAGAATTAACGTGTCTTTGTATCTTTTTCCACACGGCTTGCTTTTTTGTAGTTCAACATAAAACAGTTTCGTAGGTAGACGACATTCAGACCACAGCACCAGTCCATCTCAGCTGTAAAGCACATAGCATGTACCGAGGAGTCGGTAAAAAGTGTAAGGTATCAGCAGTAGCACTGGAAATATTTAGATAGATAGTGGAAACGTTGTGACCTCGTCCTCGTGTACGTGTCTTTTTTATATAGAAATAGGATAGCGAGTTTCTGTGTTGTGTATATGTGTAGATACCAGTGTTGTGGACTTTGAATCCGACATTTTTCCCACCTTGGCTATGGCGCGTATTTAGGACCTCTAAAAAATTGTCTTTATCTAATTTAGTATAATTTTTATTTAGACCCTTAGTGCTAGATTTGTCGTAACCCCCGAAACAGTGGTAGGTTTTACTACATAAGGAGATCATCCCAGCTCCCTCGTACTCTAATTTAAACAAAACGGACGTTCGTGTTTCGTACGAGCGAGTTTCTCTACATTTCTGACAATCAAAAGTCACTTTACCCTCACTACTAATAAACGAGTCTCGGTGCTCGGGACAGGTAGCGGTGGGAACCACTGATCAAATACGCTATAAAATTCGGATCGCAGGTTCGGTTTTATCGCGTCCAACAGAGTGGGCGTCGATAGCGCTATATACAGACTGTCTGTATCTGTCTCACACAACTGAAAATCGGCTCTATCTATAAATGAATCTAGGCATTCATAAAAGAAGAGCAACATCCGAAGTTTGGCGTACTAGTAAACGAAAAAAATATATTTGTAAGGGGAGATCCCAATTAATTTTCTTTTTAACTAACTCGACTTCAAAAATATCATCTGTTAATAGACTCATTTTTTTAAAGCGGGGGCAATTTATTAATATTGACATTCCCTCTCCGGTGATGTACTTTACATCTACGTGTTTTGCCTTATCGGTTAAGGTTTTCCCATACGCAGAATTCCCTAAGAGTTTCATCGTTTCACTAGTAATGGAATAAACTTTATCTCGATCACCTTGTCGGCGTGCCTCTGAAACCATATTCCCAAACTCTTTAAAACAAGTCACAGGTGTATATTCAATCACCTGGTCAATGTTCGTGACTTTCAACCCCTTTGACAGATACCAACGAAGGAGCGGGGTCGCCAACAAGATTTTACGTCCCACATAACTACCTATTAACGTTCGTCTAGGGGTGGTCAAGAGTTTATGCTTCTCGGCATACTCAAGCATGACCGAGTCAAGATCAGTGCTGCTGACGTCAACATTTTTAAAGATTGGGGTCATCTCTGAAAAATATGACTTCAGGTGGTCGGGGACGTGAATATACTAAACCAAATAAACTTTCATCTTTAACAGAAGCCAGGATCTGTTGCTCCGTCAGGGGATACTTATGTTTGTTATACGAGGGTTTTGGTTAGGGAAAGGTTGCTTTCAGAAAAGTCTTTATACTAGGGTCAAAAGTTTTGAGTTTTGCCATTCACATTCCCAAATCTCAACCAAAGTAACCTGACACTCGGTCCTTAGGTATTCACTAACTTCATGTGTCTTTTCAGACAACTCAACCAGAGATTTGTTGTTGACAGGGTTAGTATCTCGACCTGTGGTTAAGGGACAGTTGGTGTGTCCGTGGAAAAATAAACCATGAAATTGGTAGACTGTTCGAGATTGTTTGTCCCAACCGTCGACTCTAATATGTTTAGGTCCCAAAGCCATCTCGCGACCATTAAACTGGGTCTTCAACACGATCGCTTTGGAATGGGCTACCCACGTCAACCACTCGCGACACTGGATGGTGTATCTACAGGATTTATACTGCCTGAAACCGTCCTCTTTTTTCTGTCTAATAGGAAAATCAGTAGGCATCTTTTGCATTAGTGCCCACAAATAAAGAGCGTTGGCATCATAGCCCTTAATACTCTGCACAACTTTGGCTGGGTTTCCTCTAACGACAGTCTTACCCTTTTCGTGGTATCTATGAAAGATAATAGAAGGACCACCGACGATATTTTGCCGAATAGTGGCATGCAAATCTTGTTCTCGTTTCGAACATAACGAGAAAACCACATTTGTCGGCAGGGTGCTAAAAATATACTTTAAGGTTACACCAGGAACAGAAAGAGCGTCTTTAAATATATCGACGGGGGGACGGCGTGGCCTAGTGGTTAAGTGGCACGGCTCACAACCAGAAGGTGCTGGGTTCGATCCCCAGGATCAGGAGGAAGCAGACCCTTACATAAAATGCATGCTGAAATCGGATGCACTGGGCCGACAGGCGCAAAATAAAAACCACAGTGTAATGCACACACGCCTTGGGGAATATATAAATAAGGCGAACGCAAAAAAAACAAAAACATATCGACCCCTAGATTCCCGTAAAAGTTAACTTGTTGTTCTAAAGCAACTAAGAATGGCACGACATCCTTGTTATTATAACAAACAAGAAAATCGCGCAGAGTAGACATTTTCTTTTCAGACCAGACTTTTTGAACCCCTGCATACTCGCTAGCGGACACGTTATAGTTTTTGAGGTTTGAAAAAAACGCCGTATGGGGTGGTAATTGGGGTTCGTCTAATTTACGTAAATCTGTTATATATTCGTAACAGAAAACCCTTTCCTTTCCTCTACTTTATAGGCCGCGAGTTATTTACTATAACTAAAACCCAAGGCTAAGTAATTGTTACCTTCAAAAAATGTTTATTTGGGGGTCGAAATACACATATAGTTGTTATTTCTATTGACTATGTAATTAAACGCGTTACCCTGTTGGGACTGGAAGAAATATTTGATTAAATATGGTTTTATAACATTTAGGTAGTATTTCCCCGAGTTTAAACCTAACACCGGGAGTTCGCGTAAATAATCGTCTAAGCTATCAACTAACTTCCCTGGTAATTCTGCTTGTTGGCTATATACTCCGCCAAAATGTTGCCGCAACAATGCATACGCCTCGTCCGCTATAAGATTCAGATAGTTGAGCATCTTATCCACTAACACTTGTGGGTCACCCTCGGTAATAAAACAGACGGGGGCTTCCAGACCCGGAACATTGGACGCTACCGAACAAGACAATGGGACGTGTTTGGCTGTAAAAGTGGTGACGTTACCCTCAGTTGGCAAATCAGCGTTCGGGAAATAACACTCATAATCATAGGTCGCCCTATAGAGGTAGACCCAAGTTGTATCATACCTCTATTCCACGAGCAGCGATCGATTCCCAAATAGTTTCGGGTACTGTATAAACACCACCTTTAAAACATTCTCTAGTTACACCTCCTGCACAGGTTTTCGAGTGTCTATTCATCTCCTTATACAAGTTCCACAACTTCCCACACTTGGAACAGAAAAAGCTGTGGGCGGCTTTATTAATGTCCGATATGAACATGAAATGATTGGCATAGAGAAAGAGCCGCAAGGTGTCTTTAAAATGAGTACTACCGCGAAGCTTGTGGTAAAGTGTTTCCGATTCGTCGTATTGAAACACGTCGATGTTCAAACCGAAACACTATTCTAATGCGGAAATTTGAGATAAATCCCGGGGAAGTCGATAAGCGACGTGAGACCCTGATGTATTTCCCACTGAGTGAAAAGTTGCCTCGTTATTTTCCTAACATCCCTAAAGGTTGCTAAACATCTAAAAAAAACAAAGATTATCTACATAAGGTTTTGATTTTTAGTCGTGCAATGTACTAATGGCGCGATTATTTATAATGTAGGGTGGAAGATTAACTAAATAACACCCTATAGGATAGTCTTGGAGGTGGTATAAATAGAACGAGGTGGCCGGTAGGGCTTCTACGTAATATTTAGTGTTGGGTCTTTTGTGATGGGCAAAGTTAAGTGGGTCTTTATCGACTACTTGTGAAACAAACTTATGAAAAAGGTGTAGGTTGTTAATTAAAACAGGTTTGTCTAAGACACCGCTATTATTGTGACTGGCGTGTTAATATCTAAGTGCTCGCGTTTCAATGTGTCTTAACAAGGTGTGGTGACTATAATTTATTTTGAAGCGTTTCGTTTGCACGTTAAAGATGGATGTTAGTAACTCGTGCCAATCTACCGGTTGTGTAATGTCTGGTCGATAGAAAAATATATGTTGACATGTGTTTGTTAGTGTGGTGGTGGGTGTGGATCACCGGCCAGTTATCCGTATAGAGCTGTCGAAGATCGCAGAGACGTCAGCTAAAGTGTTGAGCTCAGAAGTAAGTCTCGGTCGTTTAGCGATACCCGAATAGTTAGCGCCTGGATCGCTTGGTCGTTTACGGGAAGAAGAAGAAGTAGACGAAGAAGAAGGACCGGCTGAAACTGGGACTACAAAGTCTGGGTTGGAAGACCCGGCTGAGGAAGAAGTCGCGTGCTGCCGCTGTACGTGAAGATGTAAGACATCCAGTCTAGTAAAATTCCTACCACATATCTGACAACTATACCGGTGGAGGCAGTGAGTGACTCGGAAATGCCGATTAAGGTTTCTGAGGTTAGTGAAAGGTTTTCCACACCTAGTGCAGGTTAGAGCGAGTAAGGTTGTAGAGTGGGTAGGTTGAGTGAGGGGTGCAGCCTGTTAAGGCGGTTGGTTGGGTACAGGTGAAGAGGGTCTAGTAGGTTGGAGGACAGTGTGAGCTGTTTTGTTGAACTTGGCTATGTGGCGCTGCAGGTTGTCGTTTCTGTTGAAGGCAAACCCCACACACAGTAGGCATGGAAATCGCGGTTCAACGTGGACGTTCTTTACGTGCCGAGTTAGATTTGTGAGCTGCCTGAATCAGCGCAAACACTGCGCACAACTGTAAAAAGTAACCTTGGAAGTCATTCTGGGAAAATAAAAAAGAGAGGGAGATGATTAGTCATCGAAATATTTAAAAAATGTATATAAAAGTACATGCTCTTAGATATATAAGTTATTTACACATAAACCCAGTCGCAAGACATTGCTAACGGTCAATTCACGTTAGGTATAATTCAGGATGTTAATACGAGATTTATACGTCAAGAATGAGAACCATTTTCCACCAGATAACTCGTGGAAACGATCTTTTATTTATGTCACTTTGCAAACAGATCACTAAAGATAACAATATAGACATTTTTAAAGCCGTTAGTGATGAGTTGTTTTCGGATAACAGGGTCAACTATGGCCGCTTAATAGTGATGTATACGCTCGTTTTTCGAATCGGGAAAACCGTGAACGACACGTTATATAATTCTGACGTGAATGTCTTAAAAATTCAAGAAGACTTTGCTTTAGCTGTAGACAATTACGTCGATGTCATACTCGGCGAGTGGTTTTCCAACACGGGTGGCTTTTCTATATTAGTCAATCACTTTTCAAAACCGTGTCGTCTATACAAAGTCCTACGTGTGTTGGCCTCGTTTCTATAAAAGTACTACACAAATAACCTAAGACTAATCACTAGAAGACATACTTTCGTAACTAGTTTCACCACAGTGTGGGGTCGCTATCAACAAACAAGCTATATGTACTTGTATCTGCTGTGAATTCGAAGTAAGCGGTAGTAATGAATATTTATTCTTCATTCAGCAATCTGAAACGATGTGTTTCTATAGCTGTATCCGCTCTGAATGTCAAGTTGGAGCTATAACCAGTCATCTTTATACTCAACAGTGAGGTCACGCCCGCGTCATTCACCACCCGCGTTGACAGTACAACGGTGAAGCAGTCGCAAACTATATAATATAAAATAACAACAACCGAGAAGCGCCCTTCATTACGAAACATGGATCCGAGATGGACCCATCCATTCACGGCTCTCGTGGCTAGACCAACGGGTTGTGGGAAAACTGTCTTTGTACAATGGTTTCTGAAACATCTCGGGGAGATGGTCGTACCCACACCAGACGAAGTAATCTGGTGTTATGGGGAGGGGCAGGAAATTTACAACAACATGTCGGGTGTTCAGTTTATAGAAGGCCTACCAGAGGTTTAACAATGGCGAGGAGATAGGCGTCGGTTGGTAGTCTTGGATGACCTGATGAGTGAGACAGATGCTAGAATCACTAAACTCTTTACGCGTGGGAGTCACCGCCGTAATTTAAGCGTTATATCCATCGTAAAAAACCTTTTTGGAAAAAATATGTAACAAAGAACTATCAGTTTAAATTCTAACTATTTGGTTGTTTTCAAAAAACCGCGTGACGCTTCGTAGATTACCAATCTGGCCAAACAAATGTACCCCGGTCAAACTACCTATGTCCAAGAAAGCTTTAAAGACGCTACACGCTCACCACAAGGTTATTTGTTATTCGATCTTCGACAGGAGACACCAGATCCACTGAGATTGCGACATATTTCCAGACGAACGTCAGGTCATTTACATACCTAAATAGCGAAATGGCCAAAAATTCGAAACGACACGGTGAAATCTTACAATTCATGGGTGCGGCTAAACCTGGAGCCATCAAAGCTATTGTAAAAACTGCGTCACCGGAACTCGTCCACACACTCTGCGAGTGTTGCCATAACGTATTAAAAGGCAACGTTCCGCTGACGTCTAGTCAGTGAACTAGAATCGCTCGATACAAACGTAGTCTGAGAGCACTCACTAAAAAGAAGTTGTCGCTGAAAAGACGGAAACAAATTTTACAAAAAGGTGGTTTCATAGGGGCTTTGTTGAGTCCTATACTAAACGTGTTGAAAGGTGTCTTGGGTCTTTGAACAATGGCCAAGAAAATGGTTTTGGTAGATCCTCGGTTGTTAGAAACACAACCTTATAGAGCATCCGACGCGTTAAGAGATAATCTAGAAGACTTGGATACTCAAATGCACCGAGTATTGATTCGTGAGGATATATCGACAGGCGATAAAGCCAAGCTATACCGACAAACACTTCAACGGTATCTGACTCGCCTAGATCAGTACGAACACAAACCGATAGGTTTAGTCAATTTTACACAACACACAAGCCTCTACCAACCAGCGTCACCGGTGGTACAGTTACCCATCGAACAAGTCATGCCTGTTGCGAATAAGGCGGAGAAAGCGATCGGTGGTGAAGTCGCGCCATACGCGCTCAGAAAAAGAAAAAAGACAAGTAAAACGCAAAAATAGGAAAAATGGGGAATAAGCATTTGAAACCAAGACTACTACGACCCTGATAGGCCGGGTGCTTTTGGTGGAGTTTCTAGATTACACAGGAATATAAACCTTAGGTCTAAAAAAGTTGAACTCTGGTTAAGGACTCAAGAGACTTATACTCTTCATAAACCTGTGCGAAGAAAATTTAAGAGGCGGATTACCGAAACGTGTGGCGCGAACCAACAATTTCAAACTGACAATCGATATGCGTAGTTTAAAGAACTACAACGACGGGTTTTCCTACCTAGTGACGTGTATCGACATTTTCAGTAAAGCCGCCTGGGCAATTCCAATTAGAAATAAAACTGGAAAAGCTCTAGTCGCGGCTGTGAGTGAAATTTTTAACCACGGGAAACCGATAAACTTTCAAACGGACAAAGGAAGTGAGTTTCTTAACAAGGCCTTTAGCACCTATCTACAAAACGAGAATGTGCATTTTTTTACGACCGAGAACGAGGATATTGAAGCCGCTGTAGCCGAACGCTTCAACCGAACCTTGAAGGAAAAGATGTGGCGATATTTTACCAAGTCGAATAAACTTAGATATATTGACGTAATTGATCGCTTGGTTCAAAACTACAATAATTCGTAACATACGAGCATTAAGATGGCACCCACGCAAGTTAACTTAACCAATCAAGACGAGGTGTGGCGTAACTTGTATTCGACAGTTGTCCTCCCTGGAAACAATGTTTTTAAAGTTGGAGCTCGTGTAAGGCTAGCTAAAGCCAGACAAATATTTAAAAAGGGTTATAAACCAGACTGGACAGAGGAGCTGTTTACTATCAGTCGAATAAACAGAACGATTCCGATAACGTATGTAGTTAAAGATGACGGTGGGGAGGAACTGCGCGGGTTTTTTTTACAAGGAAAAACTCCAGATAGTCGGTGATAAGACCACGTACCGCGTTGAAAGCTTTATTCGGGAACGCTACGTGGATGGTAGGCATGAGTATTTAGTCAAATGGTTTGGCTATAACCACACATTCAACAGTTGGATTTCAGCCGGAGACGTTGCGATATTTAAAGAGTGATGGAACCCGAGAAGGAAAATCACGAAATACCGCTGCGTGTAGTCGAAGAGTCGGGTGAACGCGACAGTAGAACCTCTCTCTGGCCTTTTTTTGGAAAACTACTTCCGCGAGTAGAAATAGTCTTCGTCTGCCAGATGCTGGCTATATATGCGGTAATCACGGTTTCATTGTTTAATCTGACAGGGGGTAGCAGTGAAGGACGTGACGGAAAGTTGTGGACTGCTTTGTTGAGCAGTTGTCTAGGGTATATGCTTCCTACCCCGAAGTTAACTAGTAAGAAACCATGAGTTTGTATCTGACTCTGCCGAGTAACGTCTCTCTAAGTTTATATCCTGATAATTCCGCTGGTCACTTCTTCGTCAAATTACCGCAGACTATAGAGTTAACGTCGCAGTACGAGGTGGGGTTGGTCGAGATTCAATTCCCAAAAGGTTATTACAACGTTCTAGCTGATGACGTGTGGCTACGATACTTTCTACCCAACAAGCGAAATAAAGCTTCTGTACTACTCACGTTGCATCCAGGTTTATACCAATCACCCAATTTGTTTATGGAAGCTTTTAATCAGCTCGTGCTCGGTATGTCAGTGAGTAACAACGTGCCACCCTTTATTTTTCTTTTAAAAGAAGATAAGGTTATTTTGGAGCTATTCGAAGTTGGCGCCGTCGTAAGACTTAGTGACAGTTTGAAAAATCTTTTAGGTTTCAGTGCCTCGCATATAACAAAATCCAACCCAAGACAGGTGGGGCAGTCTGAGGAGAAAACGGATACAGAAATTAACATTCTACAGAATGAAGTTTGGGTTCAATACTTTCCAGCAAACAAGAAACATACAGAACCGTCCCAGCTTTCGTTAAAACCTGGTGTTTACCAGTCACCATGTGGGCTAATTGATGCTTTAAATAAATTAGTGGATGATTTGATGGGGAGTAACACCCCACCCTTTAGCTTTGTTTTTAAAGAGGATAAGCCTATATTCGAACTATTCGAAGGTGAACTTGAACTTAGTGAAAACCTGAGACATATTTTAGGTTTTAGCACCTCACACATAACAAAAACAAACCCAAGACAAGAGGGTTCGAATGAACTGCAAATGGAGAGCGAAATGAAAAATGTGTACTTGTATTGGGATCTCGCGGCGGCTAGACCTGTTGGTGACGTTCTGGTACTCCTTATACGGATTATACCTATTTTGGATAGGACTTCGGCCTCCGTTTTTAGGGTTTACGACAAGCCACACTACCTTCCCTTGAGTCGTTTTTTTTTCGACACTGTGGAAAACATTTTAACCAACGAAATGGGTAAACCACTCCCATTCGCTAACGGCACGTCGGTGCTGACACTACATTTTCGAACCAGCAAACGTTTTGATTTCGAATAGAAAATTGTGAGACACGTTCCACTACGACGAAGTCCTAAAGTGTACGAGGACTTTTACTGTAATCAAGCCGGGCATGGAATGTCGGTGTTTATCGGTGGTAGAAGTCAAAGAGGACATGGTTTGGGTAGTTTCTTTGATGGTTTGGGTAGAATGATACTACCTTGGTTAAAAACCGGTGGAAAAGCGCTACTGAGAGAGGGTGTTGGTACCGGTCTACAGGTGGCGAGTGACGCCTTAGCTGGGCGAAACGTTGAAGAATCGTTTCGCGAACGGGCCAAAGAGTCGGGGCATCGGTTGTTGCAAGGTGCTGTTGATCACATTACCACTATCCAATCGGGTAGTGGTATTAGAAGACGACGAAGACGTCCCGCCCCACCAGGTGAGCCGGTTAGGAAAAGAATAAAACCTACAATCCAAGCTCGTCGAGCTCATTCGACTCATAAGAAGACCCGGGATCGTTATTCCGACATATTTGGATGATAGCTCTGATTCACCCCAATTTGTGTGAATGCTTGCACAGCGGTCTAGATTTATTTAGCATGCCACCGACACAAACAGCCGTGAAAGAAGGACAATTCGTAGAGATACATCCACTAGCTGCTCTAGCCACCGGAGCTCCGATATAGTTTGTTATTTCGGGAAATAGCGAAGAATATTTGGATCTGTTTAACACCTTTTTACACGTACGAGCCAAAATCACGTTAAACACTGGTGACAAGTTACCCATTGATGCCAAAGTGGCCCCAATTAATTATTATATGCACAGCTTATTCTCTTAGGTCGATGTCTCGCTTAATAATACCCTAGTCACTCCGAGCGAAAGCACTTACCCTTATCGGGCTTACTTGGAAGCGTGTTTGAATTACGGCGAGGAGGCCAAGCGCGGTCATATGACAGCCGCTCTGTTTTACAAAGACACCCGGAGTTTTATTACCGATACAGAGGGTGATGCTAACAACGGTCTAAAGATTCGTCGGAATCTAGCCAGTTTGTCCCAGGAGCTCGATATGATGGGGCGACTCCATTCAGATATTTTCGCCCAAGATCGCTACTTAATCAACGGCATGGATGTTAAGATCAAGCTAACTTCAACTAAAGATACATTCAACTTGATCGCCCACAACAGCACAATCGGTTAAAAATCGGTTATAACATTCGCCGCTTTGGTGGTTCGAAAAGCTAAACTAAATCCGGCCATTTCGCTAGCTCATGAGAAAGCCTTGCTGCGAGGTAATGTCAAGTATCCCCTTAAGCGCGTCGTGGTGAAGACTTTTTCTATTCCTAAAGTAATGTTATCCCACGTGCAAGATAATCTATTTCTTTGTCACCTACGCGTATAGTGATTGGTGTAGTTACGTCAGCGGCCTTTAACGGGTCATACAAAGCTAACCCTTTTAATTTCGCAAATTTTGGATTGATATATTTAAACGTCAGCTTGGATGGTAGAACAGTTAGTGGTAAATCGCTGTCAATGGACTATGAGCACAACCAATATGTGAGAGCTTTCTTTGGGACTAATCTAGCTATGGTTCTCATCGCCAAGGACGCTAGGAATGATCTCGAATATCGACATTTTAAGAAAGGTTACGCCTTATACGCCTTTGATCTAAGCCCCAGTCTGTTGGATGGTGATCAGTTTGAAATGGCTAAATCTGATTCTCTGTCCGTAGTTTTCTACTATCACTCCTGAGCCGTTACAGGTTATTGTTTATGGCGAACAGGATTCTATTTTGGAAATTTCAAAATCTTGCCAAGTTTTAACAGATTAGATAGCTTAATACAATGAACACCCAGGAGATTTACGACATACTTGTATCTGATATATTCGTTCAACGATTTGGCGTTAAAGTTTTAGCACGTGATCAATTACCGACGGGTATTGATTCGAGTAAACGCGCGGCCTTTATCCTCAACACAGATCCCCAACACCGACCTGGCACCCATTGGGTTTACTTATATTATAACGGTCGTGGAACTTTTGAGTATTTCGATTCTTTTGGTCTACCACCCTTCACTCGGATATTACTCGTTTTATACAAAGAAGAAGATACGAAGAAATTCTTCCTTCCCGGTCGTACACAACGGGCGACATTTACAAGATTTTTCTAACAGCGTTTGTGGACTGTACGCCATTTATTTCATCTTAATAAAAGCACGTGGTTGTAGTATGAGTCGCGCCCTGTTACCCTTCTCGCAAAGACAACACGTCAATGATAGATTGGTTTTTCGTTTAGTCAGACACTGGATAAGGCGCGACAAGTCTGGACACGTTTTCAAGAATCTGCCGGCGTATAAATACTCAGAGTGAGTTCCAAGACTGAACAGATGCTTTCACAGACCAATAAAGATGCATACAGTGAATGAACCTTTTACAAATTGTGAATATGCGAGTAGAAACGACGAACTGGTGAAACCCTTGGGTACTGGGTTCAAAGTAGCTTCAGTCAGTTTTTACAGAGAGCATGCTTTACAACACATCAGAAAATACTTTGGAGAAACAACTCTAAAGTTTCCAACTAAGGTTGGAATAACCCTGACCCGCCAAGAATTTGAACATTTGCTACGTTTCAGAGACGAAATTCTAACTGAGTTTGAAAGATTACAACAATCATCATCAGCGATACCGTTCAGTCCCTGTCCTATTACTTGCAACGCATCTGGTCCAGGTTGTACAAGTACAAACATACCCGTAGTTTTAACAAGGTATTCTACCGACGCTCCATGCGATGCTGATGATAACGCTGTCTATAATCTACAACAACTCTATTATTGATAAACTAAGTGTCATTTGTCGTCGTACTTTGTCAACAATAAACATCTTTTAATGTCAAAACTCTTGTTTTAGTTCTTGCTGCTTAACTGTAAATAAGTTATATACATACATATATATATATATATATATATAAATATATATATATATATATATATATGTATATATATATATATATATATAGGTATCAGATCATCTCAATATATTCCAACCATAGCGTGGTGGTAGATCCCTTGTTTTTCATGGCAAAGGGTTAGGGTCCACACAGGGATCAGGTTGACCTTGATCCCAGCCCGCGTCTTCCCCAGATACGTAATCGATAACTTCGCTATGCGACTAGAATGATACTTGAAATGAACTGCGAGTCATTGGGATATTGATCCCAAAAAATTAAAAGCTGTATATATCCACCGTCATCTTTTTGTTTCGTCTTATTTGTCTACTTGTTTATATATTGTAAATACGCTCCGCGAAGTTGTCGATTACGTATCTGGGGAAGACGCGGGCTGGAATCAAGGTTAAGCCGCTGTTTGGGAGGATCATATGACTTTTACATCAGCTCCACCAGCGAGAGGATCATAGGACATTTAAAGAGGAAAATAGCTCCACTTTTCGCGTGAACAGGGACGTACTACACTACTTAGGTGGGAGGACAACATAAAATAATGGACCAATCTCCGACCAGAAGAGGCACAGGCAGCGGCCGCTGACAGAGAAGGACGGCGTGGGGTTTTGAGGATGTCTTCGTGTGTGCCCCAACGACCTTACCGGTTACGGGAGGACCTGACATAAGAAATAAGAGTACAATATTGAATAGATAAATTAAATTATTTGGGTCTTCCTTCTGTTGTGAAGCCCATCTATGTTGACTTATTGCGGTCTGGTCTTGGTGTTTCAGGTTTCCACTGCTCTGACATAATTTTCCATCTCAGCCATGTATTCCAACTTGTAAGCGTATGTTCTCACTTTCGTAGGCCACTTGTAGCTACTCCGTTGCACTTGTGCCCTCTAGCTCTCGCAGATAATTAGGCGTTGAATGTGTGGTAGGCTCATGAATAGAATATCAAAATATATAAATAAATAGATAAATAAAGTTGATATAAATATATAGTGGTGAGGATGCCCACAGAAAGACTATATATATATATATATATATATATATATATATATATATATATATATATATATATATATATATATATATATATATATATATATATTATATACACACAAATATATACATTTGTATTTATGGGTATATATATATATATAAATATCCACATATATCATTACATATACACACATATACATACATACTTACATACATACATAAATACATACATATATATATATACCCATAAATACATTTATATATATATATATATATAAATATATATATATATATATATATATATATATATATATATATATATATATATATATATATATATATATATATATACAGCTGTTTACAGAATTCTAATACTGACATAGAAGTGGCGATGGTTCCATATATTATCGCCTTCTACTGATGCTGATTCAACCTGGAATTAATGTAAATGATGTTTTACACTATGCTTTGGGACAATGAAGCTAACATCTGGTCAGGCAAAGCCCACCGATTTATACAGGGTCAGGGGAGACATACTGACCAAGGCCCTAACCTGACCTCCCTTTGGTCGTCCTGGAAACAGGTTGTTGTCGAGGTCAACAGTCTGGTTAATCAATGTGAGGTTTGGCGTGATCTCCGCAGTAGTGAGCCCTGTCATTTTTATTTTTATTTTATATGTGTGCTTCACTAGTTTGTACTGGTAGAGGCGCGCCTATTCCACCCCAGACCGTAGTCAACTGGGCGATATTAAGACGCATAAACTAGTGCTTGGATGTATGTGTGCGTTACTATGTACCTATGCTATGTTTATGCGCTCTCAGAAGCCAGCCCAACCAAAGGGCAATGTCTCACCCTGAGGGCGCGTGTGAAAGTTGTGCAAGAGTGTGACTGTAGGACAGTCCCCCGAGATAATTTTATTTTATGTTTTTTTTTATTTTATGTGTTTGCCTCACTAGTTTCTACTGGCGGAGGCGCACCCTAGATCGTAGTCAATTTGTGCAAAAAGCCTTTTGGTAGTCTATGACGTAAATAATAAATATATATTATATGTCATTTTTTTAAAATTTCAATATATTTCTCTGCCATAATTCGCAAAGAAAAATGTAATTTCCATTAAACTTTAGAAAACCAATTGTTCTTCTGAAACTTCACTTTCTACCTTAACTGGGAAAAGTGACACGCAACGATGTATGCAGATAAAAATAATAAAGATCAACAACTTGAATAGGTACAGAGGTTCTCCTATCTAGGTCATAAAATAACAGAAGATGGCAGCTGTGAAAAAGAAATCAAAAAGAGAATATGAATAGGTACAGCCAAGATGGTATTCGGCAACATGCAACAACACATCCTACTGACATCTAAACAAATAAATCATAATTTCAAAATGAGAATTGTCAGGTGTAATGTATACTCATCCCTACTTTATGGTGCAGAAACATGGACAATGAATGACAAGTTGGAAAAGAGTATTAAAGCCTTCGAAATGTGGGTATATAGAAGATTGGGTAGCTTTTCATGGAAAGAAAAGAAAACAAATTTTGAGGTATTGAAAAAGTTGGGGTGAAAAGAGATTTAATGGCCGCAATCAGCGTTAGACAATTACGTTATTTTGGTCATAAAACAATACATTCCTCCTTGTTGAAGACCATACTAGAGGGTAGGATGGAAGGCAGTCGTTCAAGAGCACACAACGTTTTAAGTTGGTGGATAACAACAGGAGATGGATTTGAAAAAAAGTCTCAGATTGCACAGGTACGACAAGAGTTAGAGTACACTGGAGATTCATTGCAGCCGACCTTCGATGTGGAGATGGCACTTGAACTGAACTGAATATGTCAATAGATATGTCTGATACTTTTATTCAGGTTTATAACCTTTCAAACACACATACTCTAGCACGCGCCCTTAGGGTCAAGCCCTTACATTGCACTTTGGTTGGGATTGACCACTGTGATCGCCCTAACTAAGTATTACTTGTTCATGTTCGTTCATCATCAAGCATCCATCGTTCATCACAGATGATGAAGACCACTCTCTTTGTTTAGCCGTATGGACAGTCTTTTCTCTTGCTGTGTCCGCTAATATTGGGGACGTGCGCGTTGATTTGGATTAAAGTGAGAAAGGAACTGCGCCTTTTGTCAACCTCACTCTCTGAACCTAAGCTACCTTGGCCAGTGGCAATATATTTATCGAGAACTGGAGATAGCACAGGGTGCAGATTTTTTCTCAGGGTTTACTCACGCCGAAGCCTTTCCCGTAAACAGGTATCCCGCAAGGCAACGGAGGGGGTGACATCTTTAGTCCGTCTTTTTTTTTACGAACAAGGTCCGAATCAATTTTCTACTGCACTGCATGTCGGATCCAAATGATTTTTCATTTGCTGCCTTAAAATATCCATGACGCTAAAATATTGATATTATTTAGTCCATAGATATTAAGACATTTGCACATCGGTGAATTATTTTGATCTTTTAGGACCATTGTAAAGAAATGACATTAAATTTAAGACTTTACAGTACGCAGCTGAATTTCTCAGCATTTTGTTCATAGGCGTATCTTCATAATGTCTTGATAGATAAATTGATCGTTTGTGTTGCTCTTTATGTCCAATCGTAATATTGGCACCAATATACAACAGTTAGTTCAACCCTTCGGTCACCCTAAGGTTGTATCAACTGCGCAGCTAATTTTATGTTGTGTAACGCATCTGAATATTGCAATGTATTTGTTGCTATTGTATAATCATCTAATTGTTTTGATAAACATACTCTAATTCATCGAAGTCTGCTAGTCAGTATGTCCATAAAAGATGATATTAATCATCATAATCTGTCGATTCAAAGAGCTTGATAATTGTTACTGGCTGGACAAATTGTAACTCATCTCGTTGCCAGTACTGTTTTTCTTCCCGGGGTACATGTTGAACACACTTACTCCAGAACTGAATGTTTATTTTTGAAAGGTACTCACGTGTCAGCACTTCAACATCACACACTTTAAATGTCCTGTTCTATTCGGCAACTTGTCCTTTGCCTTTTCCCACACAAGCTATAATGTTAATTTCAGTTTCCGGAGAGTAACAAGTTGATTTTTCGTCAACAGTTTCAATATCTCCCGTTTTATGACATCTCTGTCGAAATCATCAAATTTCCTTGTCCTTCCTTGCTTTAAATGAGCCCTGTCCATTCCAACGGTAAAAGGATAATCTATCCAGCCCAAGTACTAATTGCGTTCGTTTCTCTGGGTCATGAATATCGCAATATAAATGACCCATCTTAGATTCCCTGCGGAAGAACTGTTATAGTAAAACGGTAATCTTCTACTTTGTTATAAGTGTACACTTCGAACTAATTTTGAAATTGACATCAATTTAAGTTTTTAAAAAGCAACTATATGCCACAATAACCACACCTAAAACTATTAATGTGTATTGATTAGCATCCTGTCAGTCTCGAGATACCTTGCACTTCATGCTAGAGAGGAGACAGTCAGTTGTTGTCCTTGCTTTTGCTACACACGTTTGTAGTCAACACACAAAGCCTGCCTCCAGCCAGGTCTGTCTTTAGCAAGTTCCACCCAGTTGCAGGTGTTCATATTCAACGCCTTCAGGTCACGCTTGCAACATCTTTGTAGTGGAGCAAAGTTCTACCTATTTTACATTTGCCCGTAGTCAGCTCTCGGTATAGGATATCTTTTGGTATTCGTCTATTCTCCATTATGCACACGTGGCCAAGCCACCGCAAGCGGCGCTGTCGAAGGATCGTAACTTAACTGGCAATCTTTGCACGGCCCAACACGTCGCTGTTAGTCACTCTATCACGCCATGAAATTCAAAATATGCGTCTCAGGTAGCGTATCTGAAAAGCATTTAGCCTTTTTTTCATGAGAGACACACATAGTCCATGTTTTACTGCCATAGAGCAGGGCACTAATAACACAGGATCTGTACACAGCAACCTTTGTGGAGATGGTCAGCGTGATTTTATTTCACACTCTCTGTGAGAGCCTGGCAAGTGCTGATGAGGCTATTCCTAATCACTTCTGCAGATCCGCGTCCTGTGAAATGTTGTCAGTGATGATAGATCCGAGGTAGTTGAAGTACTACTTCCATATTTTTTATCGTTTTAGACAATGTCTGGAGGATCTGCGCACCGAGCCATCACTTTTTGTGTGTGTGTGCGCTAATGGTGAGTCCAAACAATTCACAAGAATTTGCCAGTCTTTTAATGAAGATCTGTAATTCGGCTTCCATGTGGGCGACCAGGGCAGCATCGTCTGCGAAGAGCATATTCCGAACGACAGTCTCCCTTCCCCTACTATTTGCTCGCAGTCTGGTTAGATTGAAAAATGACCCATCTGACCTAGTATGCTGAAAGATCCCCTCTGTGACAATTCCAAAGGCGTGTTTAAGCACGATTGCAAAAAAAATGCCGAATAGAGTCGGGGCCATGACATAACTTTGTTTAACTCCTCTGTTAATATCGAAGGCCTCAGATTCCTGACCGTCGTGCAGCACTGTACCTTTCATGCCTATATGAAAAGATCTAATCATGCGTAGTAGTTTAGGTGGGCAGCCAACTTTAGATAATACTTTGAAAAGACCCTCTCTGTTTACCAGGTCGAATGCCTTGGTGAGGTCGACGACGGCCAGAAATTGTGGTCTATGTTATCTGCATTTCTCTTGCAATTGTCTCAGTGAAAAGACCATATCAACGGTGGGCCTTTCAGCGTGAAAACCAAACTGAGACTCCATGTACACCTTGTTGATCAGCTTTCGCAGCCTACTCAAGATGTTGCTAGCATACACTTTGCCTACGGTGTTGAGGAGCGATATTCTCCTGTAATTATTGTACTATGCTACATATCCCTTTTTCTTGTACAGGGTGATTATGTTGGCGTATCTCATATTTTGGGATATGGCCCCCTCATCCCAAGACTGGCGAATACGCCTATAACTATTAGACAGTTTAGTATGAATGACGGTTGTTGTTTTTCCGCATTCGACAAAGCGTCTAATTGGTACGCGAGAAACTCAGAAATTTTTATTTATTAAGCGTATTTGAAGGTAAGAATATATATTTTTAAAACAGCACGTCTGTATACCTTCAGGTCAGGTCATCCTGTAACCGGTGAGGTCGTCGGGGCACACATGAAGACATCCTCACATCCCCCCGCCACCCTTCTCTGTCAGCGGCTGCTGCCTGTGGCTTTCTGGTCAGAGATTGTACCATTCTTTTATGTTGTCCTCCCACCTCTTTTTGGGACGGCCTCTTCGTCGTCTGCCTTGTACCTTTCCGTGGAGGATCGTATTTGCAAGACCATTTGTGTACCATTTGTGTACCTTAAACATGTTAAAATTATGTTCAATTCACAGAAGTTGCTTTTAATATAGCATGATGAATAAATGTGTCAAAATACATCTAATGTCTTAGAGAAAAAAATATTTCCATAACATCATGGATATTCTAAGACTGCATGCGAAAAATCATTTGGATTTGACAAAAAGTTTAGTAGAAATTGCTTCGGACCTTGTTTACGAATTAAAAGTGGGACTATAACGTGTGTCGTTCCTAGAGGTCATAGGGACATTATGTAACATATCTTAGCTGTATGGATAATACATAGAAGGAAAGACATGTTTTAACATGTTTTAACATATTTTAACAGAGTTTGGAGGAAAATAGGAAGAGCTTAGACAACCATTTTTCTTTCTCTTTTTATTGGGGGGGGGGGGGGGGAATTTAACTAAGGACGAGTGAGTGCAGCTGAACTCAGTCCCACCAGAATTTAAGTAACCAAAACGAACCACGAACGCTTTGTCTTGAACCACGCAGGTGGGAGTTTAGCTAATCTTATGGTAACTTTCAGGTAACATCAACCCTGTGTCCACACCTGGACCGATAGCCGTGGTAGGCAGCAGACTTGCTGCCGCCGACAAACCCGCGCCTCATCTGGAAACTGAACGATCAGGATGGGGTATAATGGCAAGCATACGGACACAATAGCGCGCCGTTTTGGAAATTACGGGATCTGGAGATGCAGATCGAATATAAATCCAGGTGGAGAGACGTGATTGACATTTTTAGACATTGTTTTAGACTTCGGAAAGAGACGCTCAGCGGACATCGGGTGACGGAGATATGCAGTTGAGGCAGATTTGAGTTGAGAACTACAGAGAGAGAGAGACAATTTCACTCCAGAGATAGATTTCTTTGGAAAGAGACGCTCAGTGGAGAGCAGACAACAAAGAGGCAGATTTGAGTTGAGAATCACAGATGAGGAAACAGTTCACTTCAGAGACAAAGGTAGATTCGAAAGAGACGTTCAGTGGAGAGCAGGCGACGGAGAGAGGCAGTTGAGATAGACATGCAGCAAGCAAGGTAATTACCCCAATATTATGTAGCGGTCGTAATTACAAGTCGTCAGCAGCTAGAGGCAGTCTTCCAGTGATCCCATGGATCATATGTAATGCAGTTTATCCTGGTCACGACGAGACTACTTTGGTCTACCGTCGACAAAGAGGAACAAGCCCACGGACGTCATACCTGGGTTTAGAACCTACAAACGTTACCATCAGCGGCAGTACGCAACAACGTTCTATAACAGAAGGCCAGATTAGGAGAGGAGAAAGAACTGGACAATAATAGTATCGATAAGGTTAGGTTTAGCGGTACGAGTGTTTTAGCCAGCGTGTGAGAGAAAGAATTTAAGTTGTTCGAAATTTATAGTTGGTAATGTTAGTGATGATGATCATGCATCTCAGACTAAAGAAAGTTCTGAAAAGAGAGTATCTAGACTGAGATGTGACTTGGAGAAGTTGAAGTACCCGGATATAGTGGAGACTTTCGGAGTGATGATTGGGGGGGGGGGGGAGATTTGCACCTCTATTGGTTTTTAACGAAGAGACAGACGTTGAGACGATGACTGAAGCCCTGAATTCGTTGAAATACGACAGAGAGTTGAAAACGCTTTTGGCCCTTTTGAAGATCTGTTCACAGCAATCACAAGACGAAAGATGGCCTGGTGCGGGCACGTCGCGAGGTCTAACGGTATTACGAACTCGATACTCTTTGGTTCCGTACCGGGACAGAGAGGGTGAGGACGTCCCAGGAAGAGGTGGGTGGACAACATCACTGAATGGTCAAGCCTTCGTCCCGGTGAGATACAACAGGCGGCGGCAGACAGAGAAAAAGGGCGTGGGATTTTGGTAGTGTTTTCAAGTGTGCCCAACGATCTAATGTGTTACAGGATGAACTGAACTGAAGTGTTACTTGAAAAAAAATATCTGTTGTTTTGTGTTTATATTTAGTGTTACTTGAATTTGTTTAGAGGGAGTGAAGAGTGAAATAAAATAGAACAGACCCCTTTACTGTCTGCGACATAGCTCCATCAAATCGATCGGCTCTGGTACAATAAATCAGTGTGTGAGTTTGGCATCTCTTCCCATGCTGTGTTCAGTTCATTAAAGTTGTTTCTAAATTCCACACACTAAAATTGACAGTGTCTAGCTAGGGCGAAGAGCGCCAATCTCGTGAAGTTCAGCCGTGTGAACTAGACCGTCAAATACGACACATGTTTAAGCGTATTGCTTTTCATATAGCCGATGTCCAGACCAGGATAATCAGACAGAAGAAATCACACCCAAAAAAACCACACAAAAACCGAACGAATTAATCAGTCCAAATGGAAAACAACAACACGTTTTCGTAAACACAAGAGTAAGTCGTCGACGAGTGAGAATTCCAGGCAAATGCGTGGTCTGGCGACATATATAATGAACAAAAACAGCAGAGCAATGTAGACCCGCAGCCAGTTACGGCGCCAGCCATCTTTGTTGCTATGAAATAGATACATAGATAGATACATACAGACGGACACACGCGTCTAAATTGTTAATGCGTCCTGATATCGTCTACAAGAATACGGTCTGGGGTGGAACGAGACGTGCCTCCGCCATTAGCATAAAAAGGGACAAACCTTTAACGAAAAAAACACATAAAAAACATCGGAATGCCTGGCATATGACCGCTAGGCATGGAGAAGAACTACCATCACAGTCGTCACCATTGCTGAAGAACACATAAACAGAGAACAAAAGACACAGTTGGCCCACTTAAAGATAGTGCAGGACAAATAATAAGTGAGAACAGGTATGTTGCTAATCAAATAAGTAGTGGAAAATCAAACATTAAAATGATACAGCAAAGCAAAAAGTGGAAAAACAACAAAATTACAAACTAAAACGTTTGTATGCAAATGTGAGAATCATAGTAAATAAAAGAGAAGAATTGGAACTGTATGTAGAGGAGAAAACCAGATATAATAGGGTTAACAGAATCATGGACATATGAGGACATTGCAGATGGTGAACTTGAAATAGAGGGATATACAATGTTAAGGAAAGATAGAATAGTTGGAGACAAGGCTAAGGGGGGGGGGGGGGGGGGTGGTGGTGTTTTATTATACTGTACAAATTCTGTTAATATAACGATCAAATGTGATTTATCACGTGGTAAAGAGAGTGGGGGTGAAAAAAACAGTGATTGGAGTATGCTATAGATGTCCATCAAGTCAAAAGGAGGAAGATGAGGAGCTGATTAGTAGCATAGCAAAGGCAAGTGAAGGGAAATTATTATTAATGGGGTATTTCAACTTTCCAGAAATAAAATGGGATATGGCAGAAGCACTTGTAGAGTCAAAACCTTTTGTTAAGTGCATAACTGACAATTTTTTAATTCAACATGTAGAAGCAGCCGCCAGAGGCAAAAACACACTCGATCTAGTTTTTACTACAGAGGAAAATATGATTGAAAACGTTACCGTTGGGGAACTGTTTGGCTCAAGTGACCATCAAATCATCTGTTGGGATCTTATTGCAGGGAAAGAAGTAAACATAAACACGCGAACATATGACTACTCTAAGACAGATGTTAAAAGGATGAAAAAGGCAGCGAACCACATAATCTGGGAAGATATTGTCAAGAGGAACAGATGTTGAACAGGAGTGGGAGAGTTTTAAAACAGTTCTTGAAACGGTAAAAGAGGAATGTGTTCCATGTAGGGAAGTAAACCCCAAGCATAAATAGTGGATAACTAGATTTGTAGTCAAATGTAGAAGAATTAAAAATAAAACATGGAAATAGTATATAGAGGCAGGTAAATCAAAAGAAACAGTTACAATATTTGGACAAGCAATACATATCTCAGAAAACGAATAAAACAGCAAAAATAGACTTCGAAAAGAAACTTGCTCAGAGGATCAAGAATGATAGTAAAAGCTTCCTCTCTTTTGTTAGAAATAAACAGAGATCGAAAAACAAAGTAGGCCCCCTCATAGACAGCACAAGAAAAATAATAAGTGAGAATAGGGAGGCAGCTAATCTACTCAATCAGTACTTTGGCACAGTCTACACAAAAGAGGACTGCTCCAAAATCCCAAAGCCTATAGATATTTTTCAAAGAGACATAGATACATCGGGATTAAAATCAATCTGTATTACATAGGAAATGGTTTTTTAAAAATTGGAGGGGTTTAAAGTGGATAAATGTCCAGGTCAAGATGGTATTTATCCAAAATTGCTGTTTGAAATTAGAGACCAATTGGCAAAACCATTGGCTATATTATGTTCTCAATCACTTGCAAAAAGGATTGTTCCACGGGATTGGAAAGATGCAGGAGTGATCCCCTTATTCAAAAAGGGCAAAAAAGCAGATCCAGCGAACTACAGACCTGTCAGTTTGGCGAGCATAATCTGTAAATTGTTAGAATCAATAATCAAAGAAAACGTTGTAATGGTTTTAGACAAATTTAATCTAATTAGAAATACTCAGCATGGGTTTACCAGTGGGAGATCATGCTTAACAAATCTATTAGAATTCAGGGAGGAGGTTACCAAAATTATAGATAAAGGGGAGCCAGTGGACGTTATTTATCTAGATTTTGCAAAGCCCTTTGATAGAGTACCTCATCAAAGATTATTTCGAAAGTTAAAATCACATGGAATAGGTGGGGAAGTTGCCAAATGGATTGAAAATTGGTTAACGGGAAGGAGACAGAGGGTGGGTATAAATAAGGAGTACTCTGAGTAGTGTGAAGTGAAAAGTGTAGTGCCACAGGGCTCGATTTTGGGACCAATTTTATTCTTGATATATATAAATGATTTGGACATAGGTATGGGATCCATGATGGCAAAGTTCGCGGATGACACCCAATTATGCGACAGGTTCTCTTCTCCGACAGAGTTGGATCTATCGAGATCGGATTTAGGTCATCATCATGTAGCATGTCCTTTATATAACGTCGCTTCCATCACAGTCTATCTGAAAGAAACTCGTTCCCTTGCCAAAACTCCAGCCTCCGCCACAAGCATATCCAGGCATTCCTGGATATCTTTGTGCCATCCTCTTCTTGGTCTACCTCTTCTTCTTTTACCTCGCACCATACCTTCCATCACTGTTCTCTCGAGACCGTTGTGTCTCTTTGTGTAACCAAAGTATTTGCATTTCCTAGCCAAAATGGAACTGATAAGCCAGTTCTCTTCTATGCTCAACTCTTACCGAATGTCTACGTTTGTATTTTTCTCTGTCCAGGGTATTCTGAGGATCTTTCTGTAACATTTTGAGTCGAAGGATTCGATTCTTTGTCTGGAAGTTTTGGTAATCGTCCATGATTCGCAGCCATAAGCTGCCTCAGGAAAAACACAGGCACTCAAGACTTTTACTTTTGTCGTTTTGTTGGTGCTCTGCCATAATTTCTTTAGGCTGTTCAGTCTCTGCATTACCACGGCTATTCTTCTTTTGATTTCTTTCGAGCAGTCGCCATTTTTGTCAATTCTGGAGCCCAGACATTCAAAATATGTGATATAATCTAATTCTTAACCACCCAATGTAAATTTATGTGGACATTGTGTTTTATCGGTGGTCATTATCTTTGTTTTATTTATGTTTAAAAACAGGTTTTGATCTTTACTATGTCCATTTACGGGTGAAATTCGCTGCTCTAGTCCTTCTACACTTCTTGATAGTATCACTGTGTCATCTGCTTATCCTAACTATGGAATCTCGTACCCACCAATCGTAAATGGGTCGAAACTTTCAATGTTCTCGTCTTCTCGAACATTTCTCATTATACATTCCGCATATATGTTATATAGATAAGGTGAGCGGATACATCCCTGTCTTACTCCCTTTTGTACTGCAAACCAATCTGATGTTTACCCAGATACGCGGACAGCGGCTTGTTGATCTTGGTACAATATTTCAATGAGATGAATAATATGCAAAGGAAATCAGATATCCTTCATGATTCTCCACCGATGTTGATGTTTTACCGTATCGAAGGCCTTGGTGCAATCAATGAAGCATGTGTACAGGTCTACATTAATTCTCATATACGTCAATATCAATATGGCACAAAAGGCACATGATGGCAAAACTAACAAAGAATGAAATGGAAGAGGCCATGAGAACTTCAAAGAAAAAGAAATCGCCCGGAAACGATGGGGTAACAAACGAAATGCTGATGGGGTTGGGCCAAACAGCAAAGAGGAAGTTACTATCAGTCCTGAACCAAAGCTGGAAAAGGGGAATTGTACCGCAGGCATGGAAAGACGCTGTACTTATGAGCAAAAATGTGATACTTGAGCAGGGAGTACCCTAAGGGGGAGTACTGTCACCCACACTCTTCCTGTTGTAAATAAATAACATCACAGAGAATATACCAAGAAGAGTCCACAGCTCCATGTTTGCAGACAATATGGCTATGTGGACCTCTGAAAAGAATCTCACCATAACAAGTAATCGGTTGCAGAAGGCCAAAGACACCAAAGTAAGTCTTAACGGCAAATACCTGCGGCCAAACGACAACCCAAACTACCTGGGAGTCACATTTGATCGACGCATGACATGGAAAAGTCAGATCGAGAGAAAGCGAATGAGAGCCAGAGAAAGAATGGCAATCATGAGGAAACTTGCTGGCACAAACTGGGGAGCAGACGAAAGTATACTAAAGAAACTGTACACTGGAAGAGTGAGACCAGTTCTCGAGAATGGCATTGCGGCATGGACAATAGCAGCATAGGCGAACTTTGACAAAATTAGCAAATTTCAAAACCAAGCCATGAAGGCATGAAATCAACGCCAATTGTAAAACTTGAAAAGATTATAAATCTGCAATCCATGACCGACAGAAGAGACTGCAGAGATCAGCAGCAAGCAGAGAAACTCAGAAGCATCAGAGACTAAATATATTTGGAAATGGGAAATTAAAGCGGAGAAACTTTGAAGAAATAGCCAAAGTAAAGATGAGCGAAGACCCTATGAACGCATTAACAACACCAAAACTCACCCATACTGTACGCAAACCTACCTGGAGGCAGCATATATTTCCAGAGGTGGTAAAAAATATACCAGGTATTGGAAACAAGAACAGCCAGACTGAAAAAGAAAGAAGAGACATAACCCTGAGGTACATAACGAAACACTACCCAAGCATGGACTGGACCCATGCATACACCGACGGTTCTGTAACAAACACAACACAGAACGGAGGGGCATGGGTATTCCCGAGCCAACCAAATGGTAGAAAAATAACACTGTCAGTGGCAACTGGAAAATACATGAGCAATTTCAGAGCAGAGGCAGAGGCACTGAGGGCTGCAGTAGAAGAAATGGCGACAGGTAAGAGAAATGAAAGCCATATAGTCCTGCTTACAGATGCCCTAGTCGTAGTCCCAGCACTAAAAATCCAGAAAAATACTGAACTTAATGACTTAAGAGCAGTACTCTGTCAACTATGCCAGCAGTCCACACCAAAAAGAGTAGTGGTACAGTGGGTTCCATCCCACTGTAACATCCAAGGCAACGAGGAGGCAGACAGACTGGCAAAAGAAGGTGCAACACTACCACAACCATATCCTAGTGTGACCTACGAAGAATCAAAAAGGCTTATTAGAGCTAGATACAGGACCAAATGGGAAACAGAACATACTGGCTATACAAAAAACGATGCCTATTAACTGTTGAACAGAAGAGAGCAGGTCGTGGTCTTCAGACTTCGCACAGGCCACAATAGACTGAGGTACCATATATTCAATATATTGAAGATAGGTGGCACTGACGAATGCTCGTGTGGTACCGGGAAAATGACCACCAAATATTTGCTGCAAAACTGCCCGACATACGAGGATCAGAGAAAGCAGATGTGGCCATCACCGGTGGCAACACTAGACAAGCTCTATGGCAGTGTCGACAGCCTCAAGATGACCACTGCTTTTTTCGAAAAAATACAGGTTGACGTCTGACAGCGTACGAAGAAGAAGAAGAAGAAGAAGAAGAAGAAGAAGAAGAAGAAGAAGAAGAATATGTGGTCTATGGTGACTATGTCTTTCCTAAAACCTGCATGAACTACGTGAATTTCAGATTCAAACCATTTCTCTATCCTTTTTAATAGGATTCGCAAGAGTATCTTGCTAGTGTGGCTGATCAGCGCGATAGTTCGGTAGTTCGCGCACAGCTTCAGGTTGCCTATGTGGAGAGGGAATATACATTGATTTCTTCCATTCTTTTTGGCCACCCTGCGCTGTCCCATATCTGTTTGCACATCTTGTGATAGACTGGAGCACTTGCCTCCCCTCCTGCTTTTTGTATTAGCTCTGCTTGGATATCATCACATCCTGGAGATTTCCCCAATTTCAGGCTTTTGATTGCCGAGTGTACTTCCTTCAATGTTGGTTCAGATTTTTTTCTCATCCTTTGTAACTTAGCGCTTTGTGCTATCTCCATACATGGTTCTGCAGTACTCTCTCCCTCTATTCAGTATGTCTTTGGTTTCTGTTAATGTGTTATCCTCTTTGTCATTGATGACGTGTGGAACTGGGTGGAATTCCCTTGTCAGTGTTCTTATCGCCTTAAAGGCAAAGATGCCTTTTTGTTGCTGTAGGTTTTCTATATACTTTCCACTATGTATCTTCTTTTATCTTTTCTTATTTCTCTTCTAACTTTTCTTGCGCAGTTGTTATATGCTGTGTTGGTCCCCTGACCTTCCATTTGTTTCCACTATGTATCTTCTTTTATATTTTAGGATTTAGGTAGAATTAAAAAACGGTTTGATAGCTGGCAGATAAATGTAGTCATCCACATGGGAAGATCCAATAATGAATATAATTAAATTATGGGAGAGAACAATATTAGGATAATAAAAAAGAAAAGAGACCTATGAGTTATAATAGATCATACAGGAAAGGTGCGGGAGTAAGTCCAGGAGGCAGTGAAAAAGGCTTATGCCATGTTGGGCATGAAAATAATAGAAACATTTCACATAAAAGCAATGAAGTAATAGTCAAACTATATAAATCATTGGTGAGACCTAAGTTAGAGTACTGTGTTCAGGTGTAGAATTCATATCATAAAGTGGATATAAACATGCTGGAAAGCAGATAAATGATCGCGGGTTTCAGAATTATAGTTTTGTGGAAAGACTAAAAAAAAGCTGATATTCCCATGAATAAAGAAGAATTCGAAGTGTATAAAATTAATAAATGGGAAAGTTAAATTAGACTATACACATTTTGGAAAGTATGACCGGCTACAAGACCAATAGGACACATTTAGAAATTGTTTAAAGATAAGTCCAGATTATATATTTTCACAGTATTTTCAGATCTGGAGTGAAATAAACTGGTTGTATACAGAATCTGTAGAGCCTTCTAAACCCGTATTATAAAGTTAAGTTAAGTTTAAAACTGGTCCTCCGAGGCGCAGAGAAAACGTGCAACTCTGACATTAAATGATGCATATGTGGAAGGGGTTTCCGTGTCAGAATTGGACTATTGAACTATACAGCCACCCTGGACTCACCAGCGAGGTACAACACAACAGTCATCATCACTTGCGATGGACGTCTAATTTTTATTATTATTATATATTATTATATATATAATGGTGAACCCAAGTCTCATCTCCTGTCACCATAGTCGGCAACATGTTTTTCGACCGACACATTTTGAGCAACTGGCCACAATAATCAACCCTCGTTTATTTCTGTTCACATCTTAGCAGACGCGGGACCCAGCGGTTGTTCAGTCTGTTGTGTAACATTCTAAAAACTTTACTTTCATTCAGTTTTGCTGATCTAGATATCTCTACAATTGTCATTTTCCTATTCTGGTCAATGATTTTCTTCACTCTTGCTGCATTTTCATCGCTCCACTCTGAGGATGGTATTCCTGATTCTTGGAAGATCAGCAACATTTAACAACACTTAAACTGCCTACACCAGTTTTTTTTACAGAAGCATACGAAAGACATAATTCCTCAAACACTGGTTCCATCTTGTGCATTTCTGTAGGTGTTTTTCCTTGCAACATCAAGAATTTTCTGGCCTTTGATTTCTACATTGTTCTGACAAACCGTTAGAGTAGCTGATCCGGTAAATAAGATGTGTTGCGCCATACCGGGTAAACTCATCTAGGAATGAAATTCATACTTCTCAAGTCCATTGAATGAGCTACATATGTGCTAAATTTCAACTTTCTCCTCCTACTCCTTCATAGTCAAGGTAAAGTCGTATAACAAACCCCTTGTGTGTGTGTATATATATATAAATATATATATATATATATATATATATATATATATATATATATATATATATATATATATATATATATATATATATAATGTATCAAATGCCTTTAATACAGTAAACAGAGGAGGGCTGTGGGTGATAATGTCAAAATTTAGCTGCCCCAACAAGTTCTTCTTCTTCTTCTTCATCGTACGCAGTCAGACATCAACCTTTATTTTATTCGAAAAAAGCAGCGGTCATCGTGAGGCTGTCGACATCTGCTTTCTCTGTTCCTCGTATGTCGAGCAGTTTTGCAGCAAATGTTCAGCGGTCATTTTCCCGGTACCACACGGGCATTCGTCAGTGCCACCTATCTTCAATTTCTTGAATAGGTGGTACCTCAGTCTGTTGTGGCCAGTGCGAAGTCTGAAGACCACGACCTGCTCTCTTCTGTTCAACAGTTAATAGGAATTGTTTTGTGTGTAGCCAGTATGATCTGTTTCCCATTTGGTCATGTATCTAGCTCTAAAAAGCCGTTTTGACTCTTCGTATGTCATACTAGTATTTGGTTGTGGTAGTCTTGCACCTTCTTTTGCCAGTCTGTCTGCCTCCTCGTTGCCTTGGATTTTGCAGTGGGATGGAACCCACTGTACCACTACCCTTTTTGGTGCGGACTGCTGGCATAGTTGACAGAGTACTGCTCTTAAATCATTAAGTTCAGTATTTTTCTGGCTTTTTAGTGCTGTGACTACGGCCAAGGCATCTGTAAGCAGGACTATATGGCTTTCATTCCTTTTACCTGTCACTATTTCTTCCACTGCCGCCCTCAGTGCCTCTGACTCCGCTCTGAAATTGCTTGTGTATTTTCCAGTAGCGAATGACAGTGTTATTTTTCTGCCATTTGGTAGGTTCAGAAATGCTCCTGCCCCTCCGTTCTGTGTTGTGTTTGTTACAGAACTAACGGTGTATGCATGGTTCCAGTCCATGCTTGAGTAGTTTTTCGTTATATAGCTGAGGGTAGTATCTCTTCTTTCTTTTTCAGTCTGGCAGTTTTTGTTTCCAATACCTGGTATATTTTCTACCACCTCTGGAAATATATGCTGCCTCCAGGTAGGTTTTCGTACAGTAGGGATGTGCTTTGGTGTTGTAAGTGCGTTTATGGGGTCTTCGTGCATCTTTGCTTTGGCTATTTCTGCAAAGCTTCTCCGCTTTAGTTTCCCATTACCGAAATTGTTTAGTCTCTGGTGCATTGGATGGTCAGTCAGTCTTCTGAGTTTCTCTGATTGCAGCTGGGCTCTGCAGTCTCTTCTGTCGGTCATGGATTGCAGTTTTGTCATCTTTTCAAGTTCTACAATTGGCGTTGACTTCATGCCTCCTGTTATAACTCTCATGGCTTGGTTTTTGGAGTTTGCTAATTTTATCGAAGTTCGCCTTTGCTGCTGTTGTCCATGCCGCAATGCCATACTCGAGAACTGGTCTCACTCTTCCAGTGTACAGTTTCTTTAGTATACTTTCGTCTGCTCCCCAGCTTGTGGCAGCAAGTTTCCTCATGATTACCATTCTTTGTCTGGCTCTCATTCGGTTTCTCTCGATCTGACTTTTCCATGTCATGCGCCGATCAAATCTGACTCCCAAGTAGTTTGGGTTGTCGTTTGGCTGCAGGTATTTGCCGTTAAGACTTAATTTGGTGTTTTGGGGTTTGTTTGATAGCGAGAATATTGTACATACGTTTTTTCTTCGTTTTTTTTACCAGCCATGAGTTCGCCCACTTTTCCAGCGATGTTAGGGCCTGCTGCATCCGATTTCTTGCTATGGTGAGATTCTTTTCAGAGGTCCACATAGCCAGATCGTCTGCAAACATTGAGCTATGGACTGTTCTTGGTATATTCTCTGTTATATTATTTATATACACCAGGAAGAGTGTGGGTGGCAGTACTCCCCCTTGGGGTACTCCCTGCTCAAGTGTCACCTTTTTGCTCATCTGCCCTTGTACTTGAACTCTGGCCGTTATATTTTTGAGGTAGTGACTTATCCATTTGTACATTTTCCCACAAACTTCACTTCTTCGTAGCTTGACTCTAAGTCCCTCTTTCCAGACTTTGTCAAATGCCTTTTCTAGGTCCACCCAAACCGCTACTGTGTTTTTTTGCTCCTGGTAGGCATCTTCTATTTCCTGGGCTATGAGGATGACCTGATCCTCAGTGGATCGGTGCTGTCTAAAGCCTGCTTGCTGTGGAATTAGTATGTGTTTTTCTTCCAGATGCCACATCAGTCTGGTGTTTATCATACGTTCCATCAGTTTGCCTACGCAGCTCAGTAGGCTGATAGGCCTGTATCAATTTGGATCTGTTTTGTATTTTCCTTTCTTTGGTACTGGTACAAATACTGCGTCTTTCCATGCCTGGGGTACAATACCCCTTTTCTAGCTTTGGTTCAGGACTGATAGTAGTTCCTCTTTGCTGTTTGGCCCAGCCCCATCAGCATTTCGTTTGTTATCCCGTCTTTTCCGGGAGATTTCCTTTTCTTTAATGTTCTCAATGCCTCTTCCATTTCATTCATTGTTAATTTTTCCATCATATGCTCTTCTGGTGCCATATTGATGTTGTCGTGCCCCTTTTGCTCTTCACTAATGTCTGTATTCCTATCTGCAGAGACCTCAATGTGGTTTGCTCTGGCATAATGTTCAACAAAGGCGTTTGCTGCTTTTTTTCCACTGAGCATGTTGTCACCCTGCTTGATTGTAATGTGTTTGTTTGATGGAGTTTCGTCATTCATGGCTCTGACTAGCTTCCATAGTTTGTTCCCTTCTTTGTCTAAATTAAGGCTTTCTGTTTTGTTTTTCCAGCTTTCTCTTGCTGTTTGGTTTAGAGTGTATTTGTATTTCGCCGTGGTGGCTTTGAGAGCGATATTTGCATCCATAGATTGTTCTCGCTCTGCCCTGTTCCTAGCATTTGTGACTGCGTCTTCCACTTTCTGCAAATCATCATTCCAATAAGGCTTATAATTATTCCTTGCACTCTTGGGATGGTTTCAGTGGCAGCTTGCATTATTGCTTTGCTTAGGCTTTCCACCATGGGCTTCATTTTGTTATTTTATGTGTTGATGGTTTCACACAGCCCATCTGTCAGACTTGCAAATCTGTCCCAGTCGGCTCGTTTGTAATTCCAACGTGGGAGCGGTTTTGTTTCCTGTGGGCCTACTTCCATATCAACTTCTAGCCTAATTGGCCTGTGGTCGCTACCTGCCAATTGGTTTAGCACCTGGCGGTCTATTTTATGGTGATTGTCCACCGTGGAAAAGGCCAAATCTGGAGTAGATGTGGTATACCATGTTCTAGAATAGAAGCTAGGGCTATCCTCCGGCCTATTGATTAGATAAAGATTTGTGTCTATCTCCCAATCTTCCACTTCGTCACCTCTGCTGTCTGTGTCCGAGTATCCCCATCTCTCCGAGTAGCTGTTGCAGTCTCCAACTACTATGCAGTTTGAGTCTTTGACTTCCATACTCGAGAGCGATAGGTCTTTGTTTGGTGGTCCGTACAGGTTGTAGATGCGGATCTTCGTCTCTTGAGCCATTATGTCAACTCCTACAATTTCTGCTTGTCCGGTGTGATTGACAGATACCGCGAACTCGGTATGCAGTTACGGGTCAGTATCAGAACCCCTCCTTTGTGACCTTCTCTATCCAGACGGAAGGCCTGGTATCCTCTGATTGAGAATTTGTGGTTGTTTTTGAGGTGCGTTTCTTGGATACATGCCACGTCAATGTTACCTTCACGCAAGTGATGTGTTAGGGAAAGCTTTTTGTTAATGACTCCCTCCGCATTCCACTGTAGTATTCTGAGGGTCTTGAGTTTTTGGTCAATAGATGTTGCCCCATAGCCATGTGCCTCGACTCCACAACACATGGGTGGGTGACCACCAGTAGTCAAGGGTGAGCCCCTTCGAGGCGTGAAGCCCGGCACTCTGGCTGCCTGGCGTGGCTCCACAGGATGAGCGCCATACTTTTTTTCTGAAAGGTTGTACTGCCATCATACTGCGATTTACGTTGCACTGTTTCGTTAAGCCTGTGGCCCAGTGCATCCGATTTTAACAGGCGTTTCTGTAGGGATGCCCTCCTTAGCCTTTGGCTGTCCCCAGCCTATCTGCAAGGCAGCAGTTGCAACAAGTTCATGACCATGGTGAAACAGCTACACGAAGGCATGTGTGCTCGTGTACTGGACAGCGGTGCAATCTCTAAAACGTTTCTAGTATCAAACGGAGTAAAACAAGAATGTGTACTCGCCACAACTTTGTTCAGCATGATGTTCACGGCCACGATGACAGACGCCTTCAGATCACTTCAGCTTGGAATACCCATAAAGTACCGCACATATGGCAATTTACTCAATCCCAGAAGAATGAAGGCCAAAACCAAAGTGGCTGGCGACATAATCAGGGAGCCTGAATTTGCTGACGACTGCGCTCTAATGAGCAACTCAGAACTGAACATGCAGATTGGAATGGACCGGTTCTCTGCCGCATGTGAAAATTTTGGCATGAACATAAATGCCAAAAAAATAGAGATCATGTATCAACCAGCACCAGGCATGCCGTACACAAAACCAGAGAGTCAGCGGGCAGACGCTGAATGTCGTAGACAAATTCCCATATCTGGGCAGCACGCTGTCGAGATCTGTCAGCCTAGACGATGAGGTGGCAAGCACAATAGCAACGGCCAGCACAGCCTTTGGTAGAATGCGCTCGATGGTCTGGGCACGTCGTGGCATCAGCGTCAACACCAAACTCAAAGTCAACCGTGCAACCATCATTCCAACCCTACTATACGCTTGCAAAAGCTGGACTGTATACTCTGGACATGCAAGAAGGTTAAACCTCTTCCAGACAGGTAGCCGGAGGCGAATATTCCACATCCGCTGGCAAGATCGTACCACTGACATAGAGGTTCTTTCGAGGGCTTACATGCCCAGCATCCATGCACTGCTAGAAAAAGCACGACTAGGATGGGCCGGACACCTCGTCCGTATGTCAGACGAGCGGCTCCCAAAGAAGCTTCTCTACGGCGAGCTGAGAGAGGGATGGCGCGAGAGAGGTCGCCCAAAGAAATGTTTTAAAGATAGTTTGAAGGACTCACTGAAAAGTTGCCAGATAGACATCGACATCTGGGAGTGTCTTGCGCAAAACAGATCTGACTGGAGAAGCGCAGTCAAATCGGGTGTGGCTACCGGCGAAGACGACCGTGTTGTGAAAGCCCAGCGCATACGCGAGACCCGGAAATCCGGAACAGCGGGAACACCAACACCTTCTAGAAACCTCGTGTGCCCGATATGTAGCAGTTGTTTTCGTGCCCGCATTGGCCTGTTCATCCACATGCGCACCCACACCCAACAGGGAAATCTGTGACAAGGATGATGTCGGCGGTCCTCATCGACGGACAGCTATTATTTGTATTACTATATATATATATATATATGTGTGTGTGTGTGTGTATGTGATTGTGTGTTCAGTTCAATTCATCCTGTAACTCATCAGGTCGTTGGAGCACTACTTGAAGACACTCCCACAATTCCACGCTATATCTCTCTGTCCGCTGCCGTCAGTCGTGCCTCACCGGGACAAAGATTTGACCACTCAGTGATGATGTCTGCCCATCTCTTCCTTGGACGTCCCCGCCCTCTCTTTCATGGTACGGAACCATGCAGTATCGAATTTGTAAGTCTTTCTGCAGGAGTCTCATCTGGGCTGACACCCCTTCCTCTCCCTTCTTACCTCACTCTGTTTCATTTGACTCTGTCCTACAGTCACACTCCTGCACAACTTTCACACGCGCCCTCATGGTGAGGCCCTTCCATTGCACTTTGGTTGGGCTAGCTTCTGAGGGTGCACAAACCTAGCATAGGTTCATACAGACGCACACATGCATCCACGCACTGGTTTATGCGTCCTGATATCGCCTAATGGACTACGGTCTGGGGTAGAAAATGGCGCGCCTCCGTCAGTAGAAACTAGTGAGGCAAACATCTAAGCAACAAAAAAAATAAAATCGAATTTGTAATTCTGCTGGACCTCGTGACGTGCCCATACCAAGCAACTTTCGCCTTTTGATAGCTGTGAACAGATCATCATAAGGCACAATTACGTTTTCCAGTCTTCGTCATCATGTTCTGGTGTGGAGTCCTTATCATCGCGCGGATATAGAATTAGTAGAATGGATACAAAGAAGAGCTACACAGATTATCGTGGAATTCCAGAATTAAAGAGGAAACTAAAAAAAACTGCTCTAAATTGTCAAGAACTGAAAAGAATTCGAGGTGACAATACAAGTTTTCAAATTGTGTAAATTTAAAGACAGACCCAGATAATATTAAGACATATTTTTTTAATCCAGAGAGTTTTGAATGATGAAGGTTAGTTGGTGTTCTAATGTATATTTGTAGATTGATTACTTTTTGTTCAGTGTATAACGCAGAACTGCCAAATTGGCTCTCTGCAGGCCAAATTAAGAATACCCACTACCCCCCCCCCCCCCGCTTTTAATCGCTCCACCTTCTCTCTAAAATATAATAATAACCTACTTGCTGCCGATGGTGGGAAGATTGGTTTACGTTTAATAATGTTGTGAACATGAAGGAGCTGAATACATTGTGTCCCACCCACTGAATTAACCAGATCTAAGAAAAGTAATTTACAATTCAAGACAACATGAAAGTAAATGGCTTCAAAAACAACTAGACTATTTGGCTCCACACCCCCCCCCCCCCCCCACATGTTCTGGAATTTGAAAGTCTGAGTGGTGTTTTTCAACAATATAAAGCTGACCTAACAAATGTTAGCAAGAACTATTATTGCATTGATATATTCTTTGGAACAGAAAGCCATGTTACGAGAAAGAAAATAACATGTGTTTTTCATCTTGGTTTCAGTGTCCAATTCTTAACAAAATATGATTAGGTTCTTGTGTAGAATAACTTATCGTTTTTATACAGGTTTAGAAGACTACAGAATCTGTTCACGACCAGTTTTCTTAGAGGGCGGTTCTTTCGATATGCATGTCCATCTTAATAGACTCAAACACTAAGTAGACCAGCAGCCAATTTGGCGCCATCTATAGCTGCCCTTAATAAACCTGGGGAAAGGTACAAACAACTTGGGTGGATTTTTAATTTGAATTTTGTGCAGGCAGCGGTTGTTAAGCCTACTCTTTTCTATTTCTGTCAGTGAATTTTTAACGTGCTCGACACTGAACACAGGACTGGTTTTGGAGAGACGAGCACCGAGGAAGGTCATATACTCTACCATAGTGGGGAGGAAAGTACTCATCGACATGGTGTGGGGTTCTTTGGTTCCTAAAAAGAACAAAAACACAGTGCTAGAATACCACCCTATATCCAGTAGACTAATAACTATACGATTAAAGGTATCACCATTTAACATAACGGTGATACAGGCATATGCCCGTATGATCAGTTACAGAAATGCATCAACAATACCCACAAGAAAGACATCCTCATAGTGCTGGTGACTGGAACACGAAAGTTGGCTCTGATGCATCATAAACTTGGCCGGACACATATAGACCCTTTTGTAACAGTTTCAAACGTGAGTCGGCAAAGGTTACTGAAGTTTGCCGAATAAAATCATGTTGTGCTTCCGAATACGCTGAGGGACCATAAAAAGTCTAGAAGAACCACATGGCACTCACCAAGTGGGAAACACCATAATCAGATAGACTACACAATGGTACAAACCAGATTTCTCTCCAGCATCAGTGAGGCTTAAAAAAAAGAAGTTATCCAGGGGCGGACACCGGCAGCGACCATGATCTGCTTATGCTTACATTTTGCCTCAGCCTAAAGAATATAGCCAGACCAAAACAACTAAGGATTAGATATGACCTTGATAGACTGAAAGATCCACTAACCGTGGAAGCGTTTCGTGATAGTCAGAGGAACAATCTTAACCTAGCAGCAAGCACTAACTCAGATACAGAATGCACAGTCTATGTTAGAATACTTCACCACTAACTGAAGGATACGGCCGAGAAAATACTGGGAAGGTACAAACGGAGGTCTAAACCCTGGGTCTCGGAACATACATTACTACTATGTGACACTAGGAGAGCTCTCAAAAATGAGAAAACCACAACAGCTAGAGCGGAAAAATACAAAACTAAAAACAAGACTATAAGAAAGGACATGGCAAGAGCAAAGGAGGAGTGGATAATAGATCAGTGCACAAAAATGCAAGACTGCATTGTCAAGAACAATGGTAGAACAGCTTACCAACTATTTAGAAACCTGACAAAGAAGTTAACGCCCACAATAAGAACAATTGAAGATGAGGCAGAGAATACCATGACTGCGGAAAAGGATGTCATTCAGAGATGGACGGAACATTTCTCCCAGCTGTACAATATACAGTCCCTTAGGGATCCTAATGATAAAGTCCCTTAGGGATCCTAATGATATAACCCCAGCAAAACAGCAAAGAGGAAACTGCTATCAGTCCTGAACCAAAGCTGGAAAAAGGGTATTGTACCACAGGCATGGAAAGACATAGTACGTGTACCAGTACCAAAGAAAGGAAAAGACAAAACGATCCAAATGGAAACAGGCCTATCAGCCTACTGAGCTGTGTCGGCAAACTGCTGGAACGTATTATAAACACCAGACTGATGTGGCATCTGGAAAAAAAACGGATACTAATTCCACAGCAAGCAGGCTTTAGACAGCACAGATCCACTGAGGACCAGGTCATCCTCATAGCCCAGGAAATAGAAGATGCCTACCAGGAGCAAAAGCATACAGTAGCGGTTTGGATGGACCTGGAAAAGGCATTTGACAAAGTCTGGAAAGATGGACTTAGAGTCAAACTAAGAAGAAGTGAAGTTTGTGGGAAAATGTACAAGTGGATCAACCACTATCTCAAAAACAGAACGGCCAGAGTCCAGTACAAGGGCAGATTAGCAAAAAGGTGACACTTGAGCAGGGAGTACCCCAAGGGGGAGTACTGTCACCCACACTCTTCCTGGTGTATATAAATGACATTACAGAGAATATACTAAGAAGAGTTCATAGCTCAATGTTTGCAGACGATCTGGCTATGTGGACCTCTGAAAAGAATCTCACCATAGCAAGAAATCGGATGCAGCAGGCCCTAACATCGCTGGAAGAGTTGGCGAACTCATGGCTGGTCAAAATAAACGAGGACAAAACCACATGTACAATATTCTCGCTATCAATCAAACCCCAAAACACCAAATTAAGTCTAAACGGCAAATACCTTCAGCCAAACGACAACCCAAACTATCTGGGAGTCACATTTGACCGGCGCATGACATGGAAAAGTCAGATCGAGAGAAACCGAATGAGAGCCAGACAAAGAATGGCAATCATGAGGAAACTTGCTGGCACAAGCTGGGGAGCATACGAAAGCATACTAAAGAAACTGTACACTGGAAGAGTGAGACCAGTTCTCGAGTATGGCATTGCGGCATGGACAACAGCAGCAAAGGCGAACTTCCATAAAGTTAGCAAACTCCAAAACCAAGCCATGAGAGTTATAACAGGAGGCATGAAGTCAACGCCAATAGTAGAACTTGAAAAGATGACAAAACTGCAATCCATGGCCGACAGAAGAGACTGCAGAGCCCAGCTGCAATCAGAGAAACTCAGAAGACTGACTGACCACCCAATGCACCAGAGACTAAACAATTTCGGAAATGGGAAGCTAAAGCGAAGAAACTTTGCAGAAATAGCCAAAGCAAAGATGCACGAAGACCTTATGAACGCACTAAACAATTTCAGAAATGGGAAGCTAAAGCGAAGAAACTTTGCAGAAATAGCCAAAGCAAAGATGCACGAAGACCCTATGAACGCACTAACCACACCAAAGCCCATCCCTACTGTACGAAAACCTACCTGGAGGCAGCATACATTTCCAGAGGTGGTAGAAAATATACCAGGTATAAGAAACAAAAACTGCCAGTCTGAAAAAGAAAGAAGAGATACTACCCTGAGTTTCATTACGGAAAACTACCCAAGCATGGACTGGACTCATGAATACACCGACGGTTCCGTAACAAATACAACACAGAACGGAAGGGCAGGAGCATTCATGAGCCTTACCAAATGGCAGAAAAATAACACTGTCATTCGCTACTGGAAAATACACAAGCAATTTCAGAGCGGAGGCAGAGGCACTGAGGGCGGCAGTGGAAGAAATGGTGACAGGTAAAAGGAATGAAAGCCATATAGTCCTGCTTACAGATGCCCTGGCCGTAGTCACAGCACTGAAAAGCCAGAAAAATACTGAACTTAATGAATTAAGAGCAGTACTCTGTCAACTATGCCAGCAGGCCGCACCAAAAAGAGTAGTGGTGCAGTTGGTTCCATCTCACTGCAACATCCAAGGCAACGAGGAGGCAGACAGACTGGCAAACGAAGGTGCAAAACTACCACAACCCGATACTAGTGTGACATACGAAGAGTCAAAACGGCTTTTTAGAGCTAGATACATGACCAAATGGGAAACCGAACATACTGGTTACACAAAAAACGATGCCTATTACCAGTTGAACAGAAAAGAGCAGGTCGTGGTCTTCAGACTTCGCACTGGCCACAATAGACTCAGGTACCACCTATTCAACAAATTGAAGATAGGTGGCACCGACGAATGCCCGTGTGGTACCGGCAAAATGACCGCTGAGCATTTGCTGCAAAACTGCCCGACATACGAGGATCAGAGAAAGCAGATGTGGCCATCACCAGTGGCAACACTAGACAAGCTCTATGGCAGTGTCGACAGCCTCAGGATGACGGCTGCTTTTTTCGAAACAATAATGGTTACTGTCTGACTGCGTACGAAGAAGAAGAAGAAGTAACCCCAGCAGATCAACGAGAAGAGGAAGATAACTTTAGCATCATGAGTGAAAAAGTTGAGGTGGCGGTTAGATCTCTTAAAAAGGGTAAAGCGGCCGGAGTGGATAACATACCCGGCGAACTATTAATTCGTGGAGGGACAGTGGTGATATATTTTCTAACAAAAATCGGTAACACGATAGGGCAGACGGGAGACTGGCCCACAAGCTGGACACAATCATTGATCATAGTGATACCAAAGAAGGGTAACCTCCAAAAGTGTCAGAACTACATAACCATCAGTCTGATTAGCAACGCCAGTAAAGTTATGCTCAAATGTGTCCTTAACAGACTGCAGCCACGAGCAGATGAAATTGTTGCGGGTTTCAGAGCTGGTCGAAGTACAATAGAACACATTTTTACCATGCGCTTGATCAGTGAAAAATACACTCAGCACAAACAGAAATTGTACCAGGTCTTCATTGACTTTAAAAAAGGCTTTTGATAGGGTGGGGCATGAAGCCCTATGGGAAACTGCGCAAGTACACGATAGGATGGCGGCTAACCCACGTCATTGAGAAACTATACTCCGATGCCAGCAGTGCAGTTTACCTCAACGAGACCACAGGTGAATGATTCCGCACAACAGGCGGCGTGCATCAGTGGTAACTCCTTTTTCCGACACTTTTAAATGCTTTTCTAGAACGCATTATGTCAGAAGCATTGGATGAACACGTAGGCACAGTCAGTATAGGTGGACGCATACTCACCAACCTCCGGTTTGCCGACGAAATTACCGGTCTGGCTGGAACAGAACTTGAACTTGCACGGCTAGTCGCAAACCTGGACAATGCTGCCTAGAAATTTGGGATGGAAATCAGTGCAAAGAAAAGTAAGATTATGGTCAACGCCCCAGATGGTATTTTAAAACCCGATTATGATCAAAGGTAAATCTCTGGAAAGTGTTACGTTGTTCAAATATCTGGCAGCAGAAATGAATGAGGAGGGGTCTAGAGCGGAGATCCGGCCAAAAACACCACGGTCGCCCTGACCAGACTGCGAATAATCTGGAAAGACATGAACATTAGCCTTAAATCGAAGTTGACTATAATGTATACCATGGTCACCTCTACGCGCGTGAGACTTGGACTTTGACAGCTGAACTAGAAGGTAACAGTTTCGCAATTGAAATGAGATGCTTGCGAAGAATTCTTGGCATTTCATTCATATCTGGATCACGTTACAAACGAGAGTGTTCTTGAAATTGTTAGGAAAGGAGTTAGGCCAGTATAAAAACCTACTGACTATAGTAATAACACGAAAATTGGCATGATATGTACATATTTCACGATCGGTGGGGCTGACCAAGACTGTCCTTCAAGGCACTGTGCCTGGGAAGCGTGAGAGAGGAAGATTAAAAAAAGAGATGGAAGACAATATAAAGGAGTGGACGGGAATACCCTAAAATGCCCTGGCAAAAAATCGAGACGTATGGAGTGAACTGATTCGAATAACTACAATAACGGTGCCTCAACGACCTTCTAGGTTACGGGACTGATGATAGTTTTCTTGGCTTTTTTGTTGTTACTGTGCTTTGCTTTTAAAAATATTTGGATCTGGCGACTCTGGGTACAGGAAAGGTAGATTACTCTATACGGTCACATGATAAAAGGCTAAAATAAACGCAAAGAGGTAATAAATGTCATCGAAAGAGGCAAGGAGGAGTTCGGATTATAGACAACAGATTATAGAACGGTTAGTGACACGGAAATAACTAATTCAACAATTCATTTATGTGTCCGTATGTGTGACTAATAATCTAATGTCATATTTTGTTGTTGATTAGATCTAATTCATAGTAATTCTAATAATTAACAGTTAGTACTGAGTTAGTCTTAGAATAATTAAGAATAATAGCCCGCCAACCCTGAGACATGTGTGTGTGTTAAGAATGTTGGTCCAAACGAAAAACCCGTGATTTTTGAGAGTATATAAAGCCATGTATGCACAGGAGACAAACTGACCCAAGTATAAAAAGAAAAAATTTGATTGAAAATTTGCGCTTTCATCGGAATTTCAAGCAATTGTAAAAGGTAAGTTTTCATTGCTATAAATTAGCTACTGGTCATCGGTATTCATATTGAGTACACCAATGGTATTTATAAACTTCTTCATCCACTTATCTGTAATACAGACTGTATGTTTTGTAAATTTGAGGGCAGCACGTTTAATTTGACTTGTGGAATTTGAAATCCAAGCCAGTCACTTTATCATGCTGGTCCAGGGTTACAATGTCCGCCATTGTTTTTCCTCCTTGACCAGTCCGTCCTGATTACAATTAATCAGTTTTAGACATAGGACAGGTACTTCACAAATTTGAAACATAGTCATGGTTAAGTTATTTGATTGATCTTTATCACTTCAATCATGTTCTGCAATTACATTTCATACACATTGCTCAAACTTATATAATATTTAGTTAAACACTCAAACACTGGCATACAAAAATTACAATTTATACTCATCAGACTTCTTATTAAATTAATCTTATCATTTAATGTTCATTCTATAGGTAAGTTTGTATGGTTGCACCAATGATATTTTGTACACTTCTGCATCCACTTATCTGAATGTTTTGTAAATTTGAGGGCTGCTCGTTTAATTGGACTTGTGGAATTTGAAATTCAAGCTAGCCACTTACCATGGTGGTCCAGGGTTACGATGTCCTCCATTTTTTTTCAATGTTCATTCTATAGATAAAGTTTGTATGGTTGCACCTACTGCAGTGAAGGTTTGCAGTGCACCAATGATATTTTGTACACTTCTGCATCCACTTATCTGAATGTTTTGTAAATTTGAGGGCTGCTCGTTTAATTGAACTTGTGGAATTTGAAATTCAAGCTAGTCACTTTACCATTTTATTGTTAATTAACTTTATTTTCAGAAATTGTTACTCCTCATCCATGGCAACCAAGAAGTGTGTTGCTGATCTGAAAGCACATTTGGCGTGCTTTGATCCAGTGTATCCACTCATGAAAAGATACATTGCGCGGCTGATGGAGGAAACAAGAGATCCCTCAAAGATTGCTCTGATACGGAAAGTCAAAACTCTTATTCCAACTACGTTTATAGGCCAGGATAAGTAGGGCTCTGTCAAATCCAACAGAAACCATGCTGATGGATACGGCTTCAGCCCCAGTTCATAACATGAGTTCCGAAAGGACTCTTGGTATGATGTATGCTTTATGGCGGAGAGCTCCCAATGCAACCCTTGGTTTCATAGACGGAAAGGTAAAAGGGATTCAGAATAAAACGCTTGAGTGGTTGGAAACATTCTCCGACTCCGTTCACAGAGATCTGGTCCAGTTTGCCATTAGTCGTGGAGCCACTATGAGGTTGCAGAGAGAGTAGAGATTACATATCAAGTTTGTGTCGCACAGAAAAAAGATATGAGTGTTAGGAATAAGTTTCAGAGACTGATAGAGCAAGGAATTGTTGAGGAGGAACCAATCTTAAATTTACATATGTTTAAAAAGTTGGACACAACTATGAAAGATAAGTTACAGTTATTCATTAACAATTTTTCATCTATTTATAGGAAGTGAACTCCAACATGTATGGCATGATAAAGGCACAGATGTTGTGTATCAAGAAAAAGTGAAGTCGATCAAGAACAGGAAAAAACGAGGCCAGAGCATTGCTTGACCTATACAGGTCCACGTCATTCAGCAGAGGATGATTTCGACATGACAGTGGCGCAGTTCCTTGTCGACGGTAGATTCTTTTTAATCATTAATTAATTTTAAGATACAATTTTCAAAATTATTTGACAACAGATAAACTTCCTCCAGATAAAGTGATGTAATCTTAGCTGATTTCGCTCTCTTGGTACATCAAGTACGAATAATCAACTTTAATTAATTCGTAAACATGTTCCAAGGACCTTCTGTAAGTACATTATATTTGTGTGTTACATAGCAGTTTTAAAAACTATTTTTTGTTAGCTCTTTGAGGACGTACATTTCCTGTCACTGTTTTATATTTATCATATTACGTGGAAAATATAAATATATCACTATTTATCAAATAGTCAAAAACATGCAAAAACAAAACTACACAACAATTAACATATCATACTTATCCAATAAAAACTGTTAATCCACTTGTTTGTAAACTACATTCATTAATGAATTAAACTGCATATCCTGTTAAATTTGTGTGATAATTTTTTCTATGTTAAATTGATCAGTTGTGTCCATCCAGATTACAACATGCAAGTTACTCATTCAGAAAAGGATTACAACAGGCTAGTTACTCATTCAGAAAAGGATTACAACATGCTGGTAACTCATACAGAAAAAGGATTACGACATGAAGGTGACACAGTTCCTTACTATTTTGTTTTTGACGATGCCACATTTGAATATCCAACTAATTACAAACGAGCCGACTGGGACAGATTTGCAATCCTGACAGATGGGCTGTGTGAAACCATCAACACACGAAACACCAAAATGAAGCCCATGGTGGAAAGCCTAAGCAAGGCAATAATGCAAGCCACCACTGAAACCATCCCAAGAGGAGCTAGGAAAAACTATAAGCCCTACTGGAATGATGAGTTGCAGAAAGTGGAAGATGCAGTAACAAATGCTAGGAACATGGCAGAGCGAAAAAATTCCATGGAGGCAAACATCGCCCTCAAAGCCGCCACGGCGAAATACAAACACACTCTCAAGCAAACAGCAAGAGAAAGCTGGAAAAATAAAACGGAAAACCTAAACCTGGACAAAGACGGGAACAAGCTATGGAAGCTAGTTAGGGCCATGAACGACGAAACCACGTCAAATAAACAAATTACTATCAAGCAGGGCGAGAACTTGATCACAGGTAAGAAAGCCGCAAACGCCTTTGTCGATCACTATGCCAGAGCAAACCACATCGAGGTCCCTGCAGATAAGCATACAGACATTAGCGAAGAGCTAAAGGGGCACGAAAACATGAATACGGCACCTGAAGAGCACATGATGGCCAAATTAACAATGCGCGAAATGGAAGAGGCTATGAGAACACTAAAGAAAAGGAAATCTCCCGGAAAAGACGGGATAACAAACGAAATGCTGATGGGGCTGGGCCAAACAGCGAAGAGGAAACTGCTATCGGTCCTGAACCAAAGCTGGAAAAGGGGAATTGTACCACAGGCATGGAAAGACGCAATACTGGTACCAGTACCAAAAACAGGAAAGGACAAAACAGATCCAAATTGATACAGGCCCATAAGCCTACTGAGCTGTGTCGGCAAGCTGATGGAACGGATGATAAACACCAGACTGATGTGGCATCTGGAAGAAAAACGAATACTAATTCCACAGCAAGCCGGCTTTAGACAGCACAGATCCACTGAGGACCAGGTCATCCTCGTAGCCCAGGAGATAGAAGATGCCTACCAGGCACAGAAACACACAGTAGCTGTTTGGGTGGATCTGGAAAAGGCATTTGACAAAGTCTGGAAAGATGGACTTAGAGTCAAGCTAAGAAGAAGTGATGTTTGTGGGAAGATGTACAAGTGGATCAACCACTACCTCAAACAAAGAACGGCCAGAGTCCAAATACAAGGGCAGATGAGCAAAAAGGTGACACTCGAGCAGGGAGTACCCCAAGGGGGAGTACTGTCACCCACACTCTTCCTGGTATATATAAATGATATTACAGAGAATATACCAAGAAGAGTCCATAGCTCAATGTTTGCAGACGATCTGGCTATGTGGACCTCTGAAAAGAATCTCACCATAGCAAGAAATCGGATGCAGACGGCCCTAACATCGCTGGAAGAGTGGGCGAACTCATGGCTGGTCAAAATAAACGAGGAGAAAACCACATGCACAATATTCTCGCTTTCATTGAAACCCCAAAGTACCAAATTAAGTCTAAATGGCAAAATCCTGCAGCCAAACGACAACCCAACCTATCTGGGAGTCACATTTGATCGGCGCATGACATGGAAAAGTCAGATTGAGAGAAACCGAATGAAAGCCAGAGAAAGAATGGCAATCATGAGGAAACTTGCTGGCACAAGCTGGGGAGCAGACGAAGGCATACTAAAGAAACTGTACACTGGAAGAGTGAGACCAGTTCTCGAGTATGGCATTGCGGCATGGACAACAGCAGCAAAGGCGAACTTCGATAAAGTTAGCAAGCTTCAAAACCAAGCCATGAGAATTATAACAGGTGGCATGAAGTCAACGCCAATTGTAGAACTTGAAAAGATTACAAAACTGCAATCCATGACCGATAGAAGAGACTGCAGAGCCCAGCTGCAGTCAGAGAAACTCCGAAGACTGACCGACCATCCAATGCACCAGAGACTAAACAATTTGGGAAATGGGAAACTAAAGCGGAGAAACTTTGCAGAAATAGCCAAAGCAAAGATGCACGAAGATCCCATAAACGCACTAACAACACCAAAACCCATCACTACTGTACGAAAACCTACCTGGAGGCAGGATATATTTCCAGAGGTGGTAGAAAATATACCAGGTATTGCAAACAAAAACTGCCAGACTGAAAAAGAAAGGAGAGATACTACCCTAAGCTTCATAACGAAAAGCTACCCAAGCATGGACTGGACTCATGCATACACCGACGGTTCTGTAACAAACACAACACACAACGGAGGGGCAGGAGCATTCCTGAACCTACCAAATGGCAGAAAAATAAGTCATTCGCTACTGGTAAGTTCACAAGCAATTTCGGAGCGGAGGCAGAGGCACTGAGGGCGGCAGTGGAAGAAATGGTGACACACAGTGAAAATGAAAGCCATATAGTCCTGCTTACAGATGCTCTCGCCGTAGTCACAGCGCTAAAAGGCCAGAAAAATACTGAGCTAATGACTTAAGAGCAGCACTCTGCAAACTGTGCCAGCAGTCCGCACCAAAAAGGGTAGTGGTACAGTGGGTCCCATCACACTGCAACATCCAAGGCAACGAGGAGGCAGACAGACTGGCAAAAGAAGGTGCAAGACTACCACAAACAGATACTAGTATGACGTACGAAGAGTCAAAACGGCTTATCAAAGCCAGATACATGACCAAATGGGAAACCGAACATACTGGTTACACCAAAAACGATGCCTATTACCAGTTGAACCGAAGAGAGCAGGTCGTGGTCTTCAGACTTCGCACTGGCCACAATAGACTGAGGTACCACCTATTCAACAAATTGAAGATAGGGTGTACCGACGAATGCCCGTGCGGTACTGGTAAAATGACCGCTGAACATCTGCTGCAGAACTGCCCGACATACGAGGATCAGAGAGAGCAGATGTGGCCATCACCAGTGGAACTGCAAGACAAGCTCTATGGCAGTGGCGACAGCCTCAGGATGATCGCCGCTTTTTTTCGAAAAAATAATGGTTACTGTCTGACTGCGTACGCAGAAGAAGAAGAAGAAGAAGAATATCCAACTGTAACATGTAAGTGTATTCCTTATATTTCTTAAATTCTTTGCATTTCTAACATTATTTTTATTTCTAACAATGTATATTACAAAATCTTGTAAAAACATTGGTTAAATTTGTGTAATAATTAGTTCTGTATACTTATTCTGTGAGCATTTGATTTAAATAACAGCATACAATGAATGTATTAATGCTCCTCTCAAAAAGACGGTCAACACGAGATATCACATGTGGTGTAACACGAAGGAAAAAAATATTGCAACGTTATTTTACTTGCGAATTATGCAAATGAGGCCGCCATTTTGAATATTAATTAGTTCCTGCCTTTTGGAAAAGTCACGCAATTACCACCATAGGTTGTATATTGTTCTCCCAAATATAAAAATGTATGGTATAGCTGAGATAATCAGCATATTATCCACTCCATTCTGCTTTTCGGATACAAGTTTTCATAGACCATATTTTTAATGTTTCTCTATAGCCCCTTTGCGGACTTTTAAGCTAAATTAAATATATAAAAAATCATAACTTTCGTGGCTGTCGACATAGAGACTTGGTTGATATATCATTGGATTGCATTATTCTGGGGCTTTCTAACAGTTGTATTTATAATGCTGTAGAGTCAATTTGAAAATTCCACTAAAGTACCTAAAATAATATACACTTCCCAGACAGAGACACACTTACAGTGACTGGGTGAATTTCTGTAGTCACCTATGGCGTCTTTTTTTGTTTGGTGAGATCCCAGTATCTATGCTGCTGTATCTATGAGTGCTGAGCTAAGAGGCTCTGTTACGGTATCTGCATCCAGTCCCTCTCTGAGAGCTAACAGTGCAGCAAATCTCCTTCTTACCCTCGATTGGAATACTTCGATGATTGTTGGGTATTTTAGTTTGTCCCTATGTCAAACTTTAGTTTAGTCACTTCTTTCTTTTAGACTCTCTTCATAGTCATCATAATAAGATCGTGGTCGCTTCCTATATCCGCTCCGGGAAAACCTCTTGTTTTGTCGATGTTAATATTAGATCTGGACCAGTATATATTATAATAAATTTAGCTGTGCGCTTCATTGTTTGGGTTATGCCATGTGCAACGTCAAGACGACTTGTAATGCCCTAACGTGTTTGCAAATTCTATGAGTCTGAGGCCCCATCGGTCAATAGTTTCATTGTTTCTATATGGGCCACGTGTTCCTCTCCAGTTATGGGCTGCATCTTTTCCAATTTTTGCGTTCCAATTCCCCTGAACTACCACTGTCCTTTTTTGGCGTCCCGATTACCAGACTCTGAAGACAGTTGATCATATAATATCACTATTTCACAATCTTCATAGTCTGCAGTGTGTGCATAGCACTGTATTATCGTAATATTAAATGGTGCTGCCTTTGTTCGTAAATCGTAATATTAAATGGTGCTGCCTTTGTCCGTAAGATGATAAGTCTGCTAGATATTGGATGACAGCCTATGTGCATCTGGCTGTGTCTTTATGTACCTGTAACCCCACTCCATGTAAGTGTTTGTCCTCCCTGCCACTGAAATAGAACTTGTGGCCTTCCTCCATGGTAAACTCACCAAAGTTTTTTAATCAAGCCTAGGATGTCCTTATGGTATATATATATCGCGTGTGTTAGCTTGTTGATTTAACCACATGGGTTCAGTGTTCTGACATTCCATGTTCCTATTATGAGCTTATCCTTTCTCAACTTTATGGTTCCCAGTAGCACACTTATCACCTCCGCCCTGGTGTGGGGCGGTAGGCATGGCCATTGTTAACCCGGACTTCGACAGAGCCGGTATAGTTGATTTTGGTTTTGTCTTTATGGGTGAATCTTGGTTGGTTGTATCTTTGCGGAGTCAATTTCCTCACCAAGCCGGTGTAGGCCAATATCCGCATCTGACCTGAAGGAGCCTGTCTTGCCAGACTAGCTGTCATAGTTTCCCAGTGTGCACCACTTGGAGGTGAGGTTGACTTGTGTGCCCACTTTATCGACAAACTATTCATTTCACTTTTTGCCCCCGACATCTCTGGGTTGCGATGCCGAGCGCAAACACACCATTGCACACCAACATGGTACTCCAAAACACAAAAGACTGAAATGAGCTGTCTTAAGCATTTGACTATTTGGCATTACAGACAGATAAAACATTTTTTTTTAATGCTTAATGTCTGACAAAGTTTTTTCTTTGTTCAAATACCAGTTACCAGTTGTAGATTTTTTCTTTGATCTCTAGTTTTGTATAATTTAAAAAAAAAAACCTAAAAAAAACTACTGTTTAAAAGCTATTGTTTTCATTTAGCATTTAGATCCATCCGTGTTTCTGAGCATCTGACATAGACTTCCTTAAAATGATGGCATCATTTGATGGGAATTTTGAAACCGAAAATGGTAACATCTTTGTGTGATTACTCAAGATATAATGTGGTTGTGAAGTGTTATAAGTTATCCTGTGATTTTTGTGTGATTACTCAAGATATAATGTGGTTGTGAAATGTAATAGTTATCTTGTGATTAAATATATTTATACGTATGTACTGCACCATGCGTATGGGAGTAATAAGCAAAGACCAATTAACAATTGAGTATGTGTTCATTCACATGCACAGGTTCTGCTGCAGATCATTGGCAGTATGACCGGTGTGATATCTTTTTGAATCAAATCTCTGCAAAGTTTGTATTCTTTGTGCTGGGCCGGAATTCAATGTAGTACTAAATGTTTTTTGGGACAGCAACCTGATGTTATATTTCATTTCACATAGAAGTCTATCTTGTTTAGGGCTTGACATGGCTTAGCGTACGCTCCTGGATTCTGTTCGAATGACTGTTTTTCTTGTTGTCTTTCGGCTGATAAGATTCTGAATTGCTAGATATATAGCTGTTGCTTCAACTCTGAAATTGGTAGAGTTCTCTCCTGCTGGTATGGAGTGATTTTCTATGTCGTTATTGGGGTATGCAATGTAGATTCCACTGCCTGTCCTTTTTGCACTCTCCGTGGTTGCTTCTTCTGTGTGCATAGGTGTGATACCGAATCCTTTCCAGGGTGGTTCAGTGAGTGGTGATTCAGTTTCCAACAGTCAAAGAATGTCAACCAGTCAACATTCATTGCAGAATGCAGGCAGTGTATGGTGACAAATGTGTGTCGAAGATAGCAGTGTAGGACTGGGTGCAAATGTTTAAGGAAGGACGTGAGAAGATCTTCTAGAGCACATATTTTTGCGACAGAAGAAGCCATCATCAAGATTGATGCAGCAAACAGGTTGACCATCATTGGAGCTTACGTTTGCTAGTGGAGGAATTTTCTGTGTCGTTTGGGACAGTTCAAAACGGATTCAGAAGAAACTGAAGTATCGAAAGGTGTGTTTGCAATGGATCCTACAGAAGATGACCGACCACCATAAGGAGGAATGCCTGGGGTGGAGTTAGAACCTCTTGCTGCTATGCAAAGTGGATGCATTTCTGTTGCACATAGTGTCAGGTGATGAATCACAGCAATCATCTTTATTTTTAGCCATGCAGCAAATTAGCATGCATGCAATGGACACATCCAGGATCACCAAAAACACAAAAGATTCAAGAGTCACATGTGAGGTTATGCTGAACATATTTTGCCATGAAGGGCTTTTCTTGGTGGACTTTAAAAAGCATGAAACATTAGTGACATCCCACTACAAGGACACACTAGACACGCTGCATTAACAATCAAGAATAAGTGACCAGGCATGTTTTCGCGTGGTGTGATTCTGTTGCACGACAATGCTCATCTGCATATCACAGACATTCTGCAGGAAACATTAGCAAGGAAAAGATAGAAAGTTCTACCACACCCAGCCCTGATTTGTCTTTAAAAAATGTTCAATCACACAATAGAGAAGTCATCTGTGCCTGAGGACTGGCTTTATCTGTGCAGACTGCCTAAACCTGGTAAGGAATCTACGCTTATCTGCTGCTATAGAATAATCACCAAACAGAATGTATATGGCAAATTGCTGGAGAAGATGGTGGTCAGGAAAACAATGACCTACCTAGAACGGGAGCATATCCTACCCGATACGCTGGGCAGCTATAGAACAGCGAAGGAGACCTGGGGTTACGCTGGAACTTTCGTGTGATGTATGTGAGGGTTTTCAGTCAAAACAAGAAACAGTTGCGGTGGCACTCAACCTGAAAGACGCATACTTCTACTTCTTCCTTGTTCATCTTCAGACCTCAACTTCAATGACTCTAACGAAGGCAGCAGTTTACTCAAGGCTCCGTACAGCTTCTCGTCTAAGGACACTGGCTGTTGCCAAATGCTACTTCTTTTGTCGGTATACAGTGGACAGAACTGCAAAATATGTTCTGCCTTCATGGAGGCTGTGCTGCAGGCACAAAGGTCTGTTGTGCCAATTTTGAACTTGTTGTACAGATGGCATCTAAGTCTCTTGTGACCTGTGCGTAGCCAGAGAATTATCACCTGGTCTCGCCTGAAGAGTTGATGGCAGGCATCGTTTTCTATGTGGCCATGGTGGTCTTTTTTTCCATTTTGCACTGTACGTTGCCCTGATGAATGATTTTGTCTCATTGTATGTGATTTCTGTATCACTCTGCTGCAGCATTCCTCCCTTTATGGCGAGTCTGTCCACCTCCTCGTTGCCTGTAATTTTGTAGTGGGCTGGTATTCACTGGACTGTGCTTTTTTTGAAGCACTAGGACAGGCATTCGAGCAAGTCTGCCAGAGCACTGAGTTCATTTTTGTGCTGGTTCTTGAGGGCGTTTGTGAAAATAACCAGTTGCTTTTCTGCGGCTCCGTATGGTCTATAAGGGTTTCAGCTGCTTCTCTCAGGGCACTGGCTTCGGCACTGAAGTTGCTGCGGCGTCTCCCAGTTTTATAGTGATTTCTCCTCCCCCATTTCCAATGGCATCTTTGGCTGAGCCATCGGTATAGATGTGTATCCAGGCTGTCGGTGGAAATTTTTGGTTCATGTAATTTGTAACTGTTTTTTCTGTTCCTCTGTTTGTGTCTTTTTGTCTCCGATGTTGAGGATATTGCATATAAAATCAGGGAAGGGTCTTCCTTTCCAGAGGCAGCGGGTGGAGCATGCTGGTATTGGTTTTACTTTTTCGTTTAAGAGGGGCGCATTGTTTTTAATTTTTTCTTTTGACTAAAACTTGTCCTTTTTAGCCTGACGCGTCCCAACCCATTTTAGGTCTGTGATGCATCGGGTGGTCCATGATTCTTATAAATTTTTCTGCTTGCTGTAGGATTCTGCAGTCTCGGCAGTCTTCCATTGGCTGTAGCCCAGTCATGGCTTCCAGGTCTTTTATTTGGGTAGACTTCAGGGCTCCTGTTATGATATGGGCTGCTTGGTTCTGGGTGTACCCTATTTTGTCAAAGTTTTATTTCGATGCCGTGGACCAAGCTGTAATGCCGTATTCCAAAACTAGTCTCACTCTACCGGTGTAAAATTTCTTCTAGTGTGTTTCTGTCAGCACCCCAAGTAGTACCAGCAAGTTTCTTCATGATGGACATGCGTAGCCTCGCCCTCAGCTGGGTCTTTAAAACCTCAGCTGGGTCTTTAAAATTTACGTTTTCCAGGTGAGACATCGGTCTAAGGAAACTCCTAGGAAGGTTGGAGCCTCATCTAGCCGTATCTCTTTTCCATTTAATTGGAGTTTTACTTGCTGCCGTGTGTTTGATAGGGAGAAGATAGTATGTGTCGTTTTTTGTTAATTTATTTGTAGTAGCCAGGTCTTGGACCATCTTTTGAGGGCCGCCACAGAGCCTTGCATTTGTGTGCTGGCTGTAGTGATGTGTTTTTCAGTAGTCCACATGGCCAGGCCATCAGCGTAGAGAGAATAATGGGTACTTTTGTGGAGGTTGTTGGCGATGTCATTTATGTAAATAAGGAAGAGTGTAGGGGAGAGGACACCACTCTGGGGAACACCTTGTTCTGTGGTTTCCTTTTTGCTGGTATGCCCTTAGACCTGCACTCTTGCTGTTCTATTTTCTAAGTAGTTGCTGATCCACTTGTACATTTTCGCGCATACTCCATATTGCAGCATTTTTCCACGCAGCCCGTGATACAACTGCATCGATTTTGGGACTTTAATTACAATTCTGAAGCAGTGTGGTTTAAACCCGTGGCTTATTAGTTGGATATCACCTACCCTGATGGAAAGAACAGTTGAACTATGCGCGGGATCGTGGACATCAGAACCGAGGCGTATATGTCCAGGACTGCCTCCCTCAATGGTCTCCACTCTCTCAATGGTCCCCACTCTCACAGGTGCTGTGCTGTTCAACATCTACACAGTAAAAGTCACCAATACAACCCACAGAGACAGGGCGAACGTTGACATTTGCCGATGACATCCTAACGTACAGGACTGGCTCAGACAGGCAAGAGTTGATCAAAGACATCCAGGAAACCTTGCATACAATCTCACAGTGGTGCGGCAACTCAAGCTCCAAGATCAATGCCTGCATGATATGGTGCTCTTTGAATAATTCCAAAGTAAAGGTTGAACTCACAGGCATCACTTTTGATGGTTGCACCATTGACAGGTTGAAATACCTCGGAGTGACATTTGATCGCAGTCTCTCCTATAAATGCCATGTTGATCACATCATACAAAGATGTAAGAGAGGGTTGGGAGCACTCAAGACCATGGCTGCTGCCAACTTGGAACAACACCTCCTGTTCATCCTATTTCATCAGGTCTTGTTGTCTATCTATTACGGACTAGGCATCCTCACACTATGAAGAAAACAGTGCGAAAGGTTGGAATGCATCCAGAATGAAGGTATGCATCTAGTTCGGGGCTGCACTAGAAATACCCCGATTATGATGATGCTGTACATGTTGGAATTGTTATCGGTGACATCCAGACATGAACTGGCAAAGCCTATATACGTATCACCACAGACACTTGGCACCCTCTGTGCAGTAGTATCTCAGACATCAAGAGAGGAGCATCATGGATGGCACAGACAGAGACAACAATCGGACACATCACTCCAGCTGAGACGGTAGCCAAAGGGGAAGAATGGGTCCACACTGATGATAGAGTACCAGAGAAGCATCATAACCCTAGGCAAGGAATGCAGAGAATGGAGCAACAGGAGAGCAGAGCACGAGGTGAATCAGCTGATAACTGAGAACACGCAGGAGAGTGATGCCGTCATATACACCGATGGCTCAGTGCTGTGCAGGGGGGCATTAGGCTGGGATTTCTCGGCTAGAGAGAGAGGTCGTTGCTGTACGCAGTAGGGCATATATGTCAACAACCTCCAGTATGAGAATGGAGACGGATGCAGTGACCTCAGCACTAAAATGGATATCTGAGAATTCTATAACAAGGACAGTCATCGTGAGAGATACGCAAGCCGTACTTCAGAAGGGATGGCTTAGGTACGAGTGGATAGCAGCTATTGAGGCCTCAAACCTCCAGAGGTTGACATGGATCTACTGTCCTACTCTTGCTGGGGTTCAGGGCAATGAAAGAGCTGACATCATGGCTTCTCAAGCTCCTATCATGGGCACATTAGTGATGGACAGAAGTGACATTTTGAAATCAATCAATGACCACCTGCTGGATGACACTGCCAATAGATGAAGCAGCAATTCACAGACTGCAAAGTTTCGACATTAAACGAGGTTCGAGCAGAGTATGGCGCATGAGAGGACGGAGCAGTAGAGCGTACAACCAGCGAGCTACAAGGACCATCAGCAGTATGGAGATTAATGTTGGAAAGACAAAGTTAATGGCCAGGAACTCGAAGTAGTCGACCGTTTTAAATATCTGGGCTTGATTGTCATCGATGATCAAAATGGGATGTGTTGGCCAGACTATCACAGACAATAGCGCTGCTTGCACGGATTAACAAAATCTGGCAAGATAAGCGGTTAGTAATATGTACGAAAATCAGATTAATGCATACATTGGTCCTGTCAATATTACTCTATGTTTGTGAGACATAGACAATTACATCTGACCTGCAGCGGAGGATACATGCCTTGGAGATGAGATGTTGCTGAAGACTTCTAAATGTCACGTACAAAGATCGAGCCACAAATGACATTAACTTACATTTACATACTTAGTTGCTCCTCTTCTACCGTGAGGTGTTGAAGTTTGCCAGAGAAAACACGGTACTGTTCTGCACGCCGTCTTTTTAATGGGCTCTATCCAAACAAGCCCTTGGTCACTTAGGGACTGTCGTATGTTGTCTTCTCAACGTATTTTGTAACGTCCTAGAAGTCTGCGTACTTGGCTTTTAAAAAATCTGCCATGACTGCCTTGATATCCATTTTACAGACATGACCAAACCACTGTAGTTGTCTGCAGGGATTGGATTTTGAGATCAGGTTACAGATTTTGTCCCTTTTCTTAGGTACCTCATTTCTGAAGTTTGTAGTTGCCTTTCTTGGACTGGTCATTGCCCCAGACTCATATTCATATGTCAGGACAGGCACATAGGTTTAGCGGTTTACATCCATCTTTGTTTTCCTGCGTCTTTCTCTTTTGCTGAGGAATGCTCTGTTTATTGCATGGAGAAGTCTACAAGCTGCTGCCCTTTGTGCAGTTAACTCTTCTTTGATGCCCTGCTGTCTATTACCACTCCTAGATATTTGAAGTGGCTGATCTGCTCCAGTGCTCGTGTTCCAAGTGTTATCTGATGTCTCTTCTCATCTCTGGCGATCACCATGTTCTGGTTTTGGAGTTGCTGATGTGCAATCCTCTCTTCTTCAACTCTTCTTCCCAGACCTGCAAGTTGATCTGGAGATGTGACTCAGATTCCGTGATCAGGGCCACGTCATCTGCAAATGCTAGTTCCGATATGTAACTTGGTCTCATCTTCCGGTATACTACTTCATACTTTTTTTGTCCGTTCCTTGCAGGCTTTGATGACTTCATCCATGAAGATTTTGAAAAGGTACGGTGATAGAATAATGTCACCCTGTCTTACTACGTTCGTGGTCCTGAACTCTTCTGACTTTTGATTTGATGTTCGTACATCATTTCTGCATGTTTTATAGAAACTCTGTATGACAGAGATCAGGGGTCCTGGAATGTTCTTCCTTGTCAGGAACTCCCAGAGTTTGTCCCAAGGGACTCTATCAAATGCTTTCTCCAAATTCAAAAAGCAGAGAAGCATCTCCTAATCATACTCAAGAGCCTTTTCACTCAGAGTGTAAAGATAAGGTCTTGAGTACTTCTGTTTGCCCGAAACCCACATTGAGTCTCGTCTATATTTGGCCCTGCTAGATCTCTTAATTGTTGTTCTAGAATCCTAGAGTAGACTTTCCCCGGGACTCTCAGAAGGGAAAGGCCTCTGTGATTTTCAGATCGTCAATTTTTAAATATTGGTATTATTATGGCAACCTCCAAATCTCTTGGTATCTTCTTGTGGTCCAAACTGCCTTGAAAATTTTCATGAATAGTATCTCTCCTGCCATTTCCATGCACTTAACCGTTTCTGTGGTTCTACCATCATGTCCTGCTGCTTTACCAATTTAAATTTTCTCCAATGCTACCTTTAGTTCTTCCATTGTGAAATTATCATTTCACTACATGGCTCCCTCCTCTTGAATTGGGACTGTTACTTCCAGAGCTTGATTTTCTCTCACTTCATTTCAGGGGGCATTCATTTTCCTACCTGTTCAATAGGGTCCTGTGGAACAGTTTCTGGTTTTCTCCAGCATTATATTCCAGTTTCTCTCCAAATTCCTCACATGATTTCTTTTTGGCCTTGAGCACAGTCTTCTTTGCTTCTGTTCTAAAATTTATATTTTCTATATATTTCTTTATTTGTTCTTCCTTATTCCTAGCCCCTAGGTATTACTTCCACGCCTTTTTCTTTTATCGTATTATTCTTTTCACTACTCCTGTCCACCATGGTGTACTCTTTCACTTCCACCCTTCTCTAGTTTGACCGCATGAATCTACAGCAGCCTCTTTGAGGATGTCTTTGAATTTTACCCAGAGCATTTCCATATCCTCTTCAGATTCCTCTATCCTTTCTATTGCTGTTGTTATGAACCCTTGGTATCGCCTCTTAACATCTGGTTCTCTTAGTTTGTAAGCCTTAATTTTATTTTCTCCTTCTGTGTTATTATATTTCTTGCTTGTTGATTTTATTTTCTCCTTCTGTGTTATTATATTTCTTGCTTGTTGATGGGTGTTGGCTGGCTGGATAACTTTTTCGATTTCTCTCTTTATTTTAACTAGGTAGTGGTATCTTCCTATCTCTGGTCCTCTGAACACTCTAGCATCCTTTACACGCTTGAAATCACGTTTCCTCACTATTGCATAGTCAATTACGGATCTTTAATTTCTTGCAGGCTCGCATCTTGTGTAGACGCTTATGTGGAAACCTTGTATTTGTAATAAGGTTTTGTTCTTTGCAGAATCTCAGCAGCCATTTTCCATTCTCATTTAAGACATCTTCTCCATACCTATCGATCACTCCATTCCATCTAGAATAGTCGTTTCCAACTCTTGCGTTGAAGCCTCCAAGGAGAAGTATTTCATTTTGGATATTGTCAGTGGCCCTTTGCAGGAGCTCATAAAATTCATCTTTTATGTCAGTGCTCATCTTCATTTGGGGCATACACAGTGATGATATCCATTTTACTATCCTCCTCTTGTAGACTTAGAACTATAAGTTGTTCTGAAATGAACTTCCATCCTTTAATGTTTTTTTTAAATTACTATCCACTATACAGCCCACCCCTGCCCTGGCTCTTTCAGTCATGGGAAGTCCGCTGTAGAGTAACATGTTGCCGTCATAGCGCAGAACGCCCTGTCCCTTTTTCTTTGTTTCTGTAAGTGTCAAGACTGTCAATTTAGCTCTCTTCATCTCCTCTATTAGTTAATTTTCTTGTCCTTTTATACTTCTTACATTCCATGTTCCGTAAATCGTAGTCCTTATTTCTCCTCTGTTCGTCGCCATTGAGATCAGTTCGGTTTTCTGTATGTTTTGACTTGTTTGTTAAGACAAACAGGTGATTAGCCTGTTGTGTTTACATGGTGGAGGAGCTGCCACCTTACAGACTCTATGCCTGCCGACCCGTTTGTGTCCATCGCTGCTAATTTATTCGCAGCTGACCTCCAAATTAGGAGGCATTTCTGCTATCCGCAACCCTGCTGACAAATGAGGAAATATGAGAAAGAATTACAACAGTAAATGGGTCTTTTGAAAATCTCTTGGCAACTGTCAAAAGAAGGAAACTCGCTTGGTACGGTCACATATCGAGATCAAATGGTCTTGCAAATACGATCCTGCAGACAACAAAGAGGCTGTCCTAAAAAGAGGTGGGAGGACAACATAAAAGAATGGACCAATCTCCGACCAGAGGAGGCACAGGTAGCGACTACTGACAGAAAGGGACTAATTACGCCACAAATTGAAAAAAATAAAAATGCCGGTACTTAAACTATATGTGAATGCATAGTCTGTTTTGCTCTATACTCTTAATTTTAAATATGTTGTTATACTATTCTTCTTATGTTCCTTAAAGTATAAAAACTATCTCCCCAGGCATTGAAGCCAGTGACTTAGCAAGCTTGCTATGCAGATTTGAAGAGGGTATGTTGTATTTTTTAGGCTTCTAAATTTACTTGAATCCTGGTCGTCTTCTTCGTACGCTGAATCCTGGTATTCAACCAGGCAAGGTTGCCTGATGCCAGGTAGCCAAAAACTGCTTGAATCTGTGTTTGTCCTTCGCTCTGGAGAATCATGATGGTCCATGGGCGTGGTGCAGATCATCTTTTCATCTCATTGGTGGGCGATTGTAGTTGTATGCCCACCAGAAAGACACTCTCCTCGTCCATCTATTGTCAGTCATGTGAAGCACATTACTGGCCCATCTGTACTTGTGCATTGATGCACAGTCGATGGCATCCTGGAACTATGTTTGATCGCAGATGTCAGTATTTCAGATATGGTCTCCGTAGATATTCTTCTGAATTTGTTGCATTCAAATTACATTTTAAATGTAATATTAAATGTAGGAAAGTGGAAAGGTACGATTATTCAGTGGGTTAAAAGGTTGCATAAAGTGAATTGCTTTTGTCTTGACTGTTATTGCTATGCTTTATAACAGATTTTTTAATGGCTGCTACTCATTTAAATGTGAAGTATCAAATTATTATTTTATGTACAAAATTCACTTATTCTCACAATTATACAAGTCTGCTTCTGTTTTGTTTTTAGTAACAAGCTCAGTGAGTGATTGGACCTTTTGTGCACAAAATAAAAGGCAAGTAATTACATGTATTCGTCACTTTGTACATCATTATGGGAAATGGCTCATAGTACATAAATTGTCCCTTTACTTGGTAATGTGCCATTTACATCTGGGTCAACTGGGAGAAGCTGTTTATACCATGAAAAAATTCAGAATGTTCCCACCCTTGTCAAACTGAGTGCAAAGTGATTTTAGCCTGGTACGTTGGGCTTGCGAATCATGCTCACAAACCCCTTGGTCACCCTGAAACACATTTAAAAAAAAAAGAAATGAGTACATAGGCATTTAGATTATAAACATTTTAATAAATCATCTGCACCAAATGTGAATTGGGAAAAAGAAAGAAATGAGGAGATAGGCTATGTAGCAGATTCACCTATTGTTGAGAATGGGGGAGCTAAGTTTTTGCGACAGATTTATCTGAGGTAGATCTGTTTATATTTTTTAATGTAGATACAATAATTATGTTTATAGGCGGTCATTGATTGATTTAAAAATGTTACTTCTATCTGTCACTTATGTGCCCATGATGTCAGCTCTTTCATTGCCCTGAACCCCAGCATGAGCAGGATTCATGTCAACCCCTGGAGGTTTGAGGCCTCAACAGCTGCTATCCACTCGTACCTAAGCCACCGCCTTCTGTATCTTCTGAAGTGCGGCTTGCGCGTCTACCACAATGACTAGAAGTCTCAGATATCCATTTCAGTTCTGAGGTAACTGCTTCCGTCTCCATTCTCATACTAGAAGGTTGTTGGCATGTATGCTCTACTGCGCTCAGCAACGACCCGTCCTCTTAACTCAAGCCGAGAAACCCCAGTCGGGTGTCCCACTGTGCAGCACTGATCCGTCGGTGTATATGATGGTATCACTCTCCTGCGTGTTCTCAGTTATCAGCTGAATCACCTCGTGCTCTGCTCTCCCGTTGCTCCGTTCTCTGCATTCCTTGCCTAAGGTTATGATGACTCTCTGGTACTCATTCTATCACGTGTGGACCCATTCTTCCCCTTTGGCTACCATCTCAGCTGTAGTGACGTGTCTGATTGTTGTCTCAGCCTGTGCCATCCATGATGCCCCTCTCTTGATTCTTGATGTCTGGTGATACGCATATAGGCTTTGACTTGTGCCAGTTTATGTCTGGATATCACCGATAACAATTCCAACATGTACAGCATCATCACAATCGGGGTATCTCTAGTGCAGCCCAGAACTAGTCGCGTACCTTCATTCTGGATGCGTTCTAAACCTTTCACACTGTGTTCTTGATAGTGTGAGGATGCATAGTTCGTAATCGATAACAGACAACACGACTTGAGAAATAGGATGAACAGTAGGTGTTGTTCCAAGTCGGCAGCAGCCATGGTCTTGAGTGCTCCTAACCCTCTCTTATATGTTCGTACAAATGTGGTCAACATGGCAATTATAGGAGAGACTGTGATCAAATGTCACTCTGAGGTATTTCAACCTGTCAATTGTGCAACCATCAAAAGTGATGCCTGGGAGTTCAGCCTTTACTGTGGAATGAAGAAAACCAAGCTCTTTAAACTCAACACTAGCAGTAAAGAACCAGTTATGCTGGAGAGAGAGCAGTTGGAGGAAGTGAATACCTTCATCTGTTTAGGCAGCACAGTAAACACATCATGAGATGCAGATGTAAGGATCAGAATTGGAAAGGCACGAGGGACATTCCTGACACTAAAAAATATATGGAGATCCATTGGAACAACAAATTGCGAAGAAAATGGGGCTGGATAGGACATATGCTGCGGAAGGCACAGTCTAACATAGCCAGACAGGCTCTTACATAGAATCCTCAGGGGAAAAGTGAGAAGTAGACCCAAAAATACGATGAGAAGAGAATGTGAGAAGGAGATAAAAATTAAATAATTACACCCAGTGAGAGCAGCCCAGGACCGTGTACTCTGGTGAGATGTTGTCGATGGCCTATGCACAGAGAGGAGCGATATGCTTTGATTTATTTATTTAACAATGGAAGATGACTCCTTAGATTCTGCCATCATGAGGAAAGATTCATTTAAGTATTTTAGAGATGCCAGAGCCTGGGGAGCATTGCCTTGTTGCAATAAAGAGAACAACCAAAATAGTAGCCCCACCAAAAACAATATCCACAATCAAGTAAGAAACAAGAGAAGAAGAAATAAGAATGAGGGTAAACAAGCTCTATAAAATGTCCAACACTTTACATACCTGGGAAGCAAAATGATGCAAGATAGAGCTGGGAAGCAAAATGGGGGAACAAAGAAAGGCAAATAGATGGGGGCCAGTATAGATTTTAAGAAACGGTATGGAAGATATTGATGCCATGTGGTTGGAGGCAGCCCATGCTGGAGATAAGTCTGTTCTTAAGGGCGAATCGATGACGGTCGTTAGAGAAGCAAGAAACTAGGCCAGTGACACTAACATCAGTCTTACCCCGTTGCTCAGGACCATTGAAGTGGATAGCAACCCGTGCGGTTGCGGATATCATTGAGGTGTTGGCGGAAATGCTCGCGCAGTTACATACCAATTTCCCCAATGTATGTCATACCACACTGGGGGCAGATGATAGAATAAAATGAACAACGACTGTCTTCCATTGCAAGCACTCAAATGGACACAAGGGGCATTAGGAAAAGAGGTAGATCCAAGGAAACACTCAGAAGAACAATCACCCGAGAGGGCTCAACTATGGGCCCCAGCATCCATACATGATCTAAAAACAGTGGCGTCACACCGTTCCAACTGGAGATCATTTGTTTCTGCATTATGTGGTGTATTTGGTGCGTAACGAACATAGATAGATAGAAGATTTACAAGCTAAGAGAGCCATAAGTTAGGACCAGATACGGAGGGCATATATCAACATCAGTGAGAAATGCAAAAGAACCAATTGAGGATCTAGAACCGCCTTGGTTAAAATTCAAGACTACTCTCAAGGCAGCTCCAAAATGAGTCTGTGGTGATCAGAGTCAAGAAAGGATATAGAGAGGACATACTGGTGGACAGAAGTCAAAATGAAAAAAGAGGAAAAGAAAAATGCATGATAAGAATACTTGGAAGTCACGAATACAGCAGGAAAAATAGAGAATACAAAGAATACATAACACACAGAGCGGAAGCCAAGAAAATACTGCTACCAGCAAAATAAAAATCCTGATAAAAGTTTTGAGAAAGTCTGGAAAGAAATGCAGGAGAAAACCTGAAGCTGTTCTACAGAACCCTAAAGAACCGGAGAATGAAAAAGAGTGCCCACTGAAATGTTAAAAATAAACAAGGTTGCTTTGATAACCACTTTTCGAGGGAGATAATGGATAGATGGAAAGCTTCAGAGCTTATCTGTTCAGAGGAAGAACACTTTTCCGATACGTCAGGTTCTAATACAGAAGAGAAAGCCAATGATAGGGAAAACATCACAATGGAGTCAGCACTGTGGAGAAAACAAAGGTTGGACATGATCATATAACACCAGAAAGGTAAAGTTCATGGGAACTGTAGGTGAACTTCCTGAGGGTTCTCCAGGCAGCCTGGCTCTACAAGGTTATACTGAAGGACTGGGAGGGTGACATCCAACGGCATGAAAACCAAAGAGGCATATTCTTACTTAGTGTCCCTGCCAAAGCATACTATAGTATGCTGGAACAGAAACTAAGACATCTGACTATACTGCAGATGAATGAATCCAAATGCAGTTTTAGAACAAACAGGCGTGCTAAAGACCTTTTCGTCACACTCAGGCAACAGAGTGAAAAAACTTTTGAGTATGATGATGAAATGCACCTGTTTCTTGGGTTAGGAAAAGGCATTCACTAATGATCCCTGAAGCAGGCTCTGGGACTAACTGGAAATGATGAACACCCCTTGATTTTTCTCTATACAGAGTTTATTAAAAATAAAGACCTGCAGAAACTATATTAGTTCAGGAAACCAAATCAGAGTAGTTCAAGACTACCAGTGGCATCAGACAGTGCGACATTATATTACAATACCTCTTAATATTATTCATGGATGATGTCATCAATTTAGAGGACTAAAAATTACTCATTAGGATACTGGAAGATAAGACCAATCTATATATCGGCACAGATGTTTGCACATGATGTGATCCTGATTACAAAATCAGGGCGACATCTCCAGACCAATGAACAAATCTATGAAAAGCAGCTGGTGAAGAGAGGAATGACCATTAGCATTTCAAAAACAAAAATGATAGTGGTCACGAGAGAAGAGAAGATACATTCCATTATTATAGATGAATAACTTGTGGAACAGATCAAGCAATTTCAAATATCTTGAAGCTTTAATAAACCAGAAGGGAGGTATTTAATAGAGTTGACCACATGAACAGGAGCAACAGTAAATTATTTCATGCCATAAATAGAAAATTCCTCAGCAAAAGAGAAATAAGTAAGAAAACTAAGATGGCCATATACCACTCCACTTATGTACTAGTTTTTACTTATAGATGAGAGTCATGGGCAATGACAACAACCTAGAAAAGTCAGCTGCAATTGTCAGATATGAGGTATGTGAGAAAGATGATCCAGACAAGGTCTGTAATCAGAGAATATGACAAGATCTCGAAGCACAGTCCTTGCAGACTTGAGTGAAGCAATCTCAACTTCAATGGTTTGGTCATGTCTGCAGAATGAAAGAAGATCCACACAGTCAAGGATCCAGACTTCAAGGATGACCCAAAGTCCGCTGAGATGACAATACAAAAGAGTCTATAAGAGACAGTGGACTAGACTGGAACCATGTCATAAGGTAAAGGTCAGTTTCATGGCAACAATTGCTGTTTGGGAGGAAGATAACTCTTTATAAACTTAGCCAAGGAGAGGTGGCCAGTTCCCTTCCCCGGTATCCATTTACAGCTGGGTCGACTGGAGGAGATGTTGTACCAGGCATAAAAAAAACAAGGCCTGGATATTGTGCTGTCCGCATGTGTATTAAACACTAGCACGCAGCAATACCAGTCTAACAAGTCAGCTCACTGTCAACTATGCTAAAACAGCTATACAAATTATGCAAAATAGTTTGGCTAGTATTCTACAAGAGCCAAAAACCTTAATCCATTTGAATACCTTTTTATGAAGTAACAATGTATAATATTAAATACAACAGCTGGTGTTAACATATTCTTTCATTATTTTGTTGGTACAATCATTCTAATTGCACTTACCATTTACAAGAAATTACTATCAAGCATTTTGATTGAAGCAATCAGGGGCAATGCTTTGTGTGTTTATTATCAATGATTTTTTTGTATGTACCATTGGGGATACTATTTAAGTAAATATGCAAAAGTTAATTGCTATATTTGTTTCTACAACAGAGACAACTTGATAAAACTAAGGATCTCAAGAACTATGCCAGGTAAAAATGTTGAAATTTCAGGCTCTTGAAAGATTAGTTTACTGAAAAGTGCTGTATCTTATATACACTGCCCCATCAGTGTATTGATCCAAATCATTCTTTCATCATCTTCTGGTTGGTCAGTCTTAAGACTGGTTGTAAATTTGTCCAATCATGTCTCTCCATTAGACCATATTCTCTGCAGCTCTCTTTTATTAATTAATTCATACTTTAATGTCTCTACATTACCCGCGTGGTCTGCCGGGGTCTTTGTGCATGACAAGGACAAGAATAGCACCACTGTCTCACAAAGAGCATGTCTTAAGAGATGAATAACTGTGTGACATGGCATAACACCTACTGTGGTTAGTTGGTTTGTTTAGAGCAGCATAGATGGCACCTAATAGGCTGGGGGTCTACTTTGCTCTAGTGTTTCAGTTTTTTGAGATGAGCTCGCACATCGGTTAACCACCCTCTGTAAGCGCTTGTCCCAATGCAGTGGAGTATTAAGCTGCACGAGCCTAGCCTGCTAAGCAGAAAATCCTTCTCCCGGCTAAATCCAGCTCATACAAAAGCTGGGACCTGCACAGGTGCATCAGGTTGACTAAGAACTAAGATGTCTTTGCATGCCTGCGATGCAAAGGTGAGTCTTGGTCACTCCCTTCCTCTTTTCTAATGGATCCTGCTCTCTATTATCTTCTGTTAAAGACTTTTATGTCACATAGTGTGTCCCATGTCATTTTTAATATTTGCATTTGTGCACCTATTCCAGTTCAATTCAATGATTTTTAAAACGCTTCCAAACTTTTTTCATTCTTCTTTGCATGAATAGGGATTATTCTTTTCCTCAATTCTATCCCGATATTCTTTGAGGTTAGCAATTTCTGTTTTTTACTGAATTAATTTTTTTGCCAATGGAATCTTTGTTTTAATTTCCATCTCATTGTTGGCATCTTCTGTGATGGTTTGCTGCCTTAACCCTTTCGCTGCCACACTTTTTTCAGCCAAGTCTGGCCCAGTGCCACTGCATTTTTTGGACATGATCACTTTTAAGGGTGATAATTTTAGAAAATCATAAAAAATCAAAAAATAAACTTGGGACCTTGAGACTTTCAGATTGTGTTCGGACATGGTTAAGCTTAATAATTTTGACATCATCGCGTAACATTGGGTCACGTGACCTTGGCGGCCATCTTGGATTTACACATTTTATTGTATAAAACAAGGGTACATTCAAAGAAATTTTATAAAACATAAGATAATTGATTTCAATGCTAAAACACACTGATGACATGTTAGATGACATGCTATGAAACATTATTTGATGTTTAAATCATTTCTAACATGTTTCTTTTAGTGTTATTTGGGTCTTGCAAAATTCTGTATTTTTCAGGTCAAATTTATTTTTAAATAAAAAAAAATTATATCATATAGTCTATATGTTTTCTCATTTATAAGTCATGTTTTCATATCTACATTGCAACTAACCTGTCTGTATGTACATATAGTCCATGGTTCATAATCCAAATGCTACTGCTGTTGGCGTCACTCCCCATACTTGTCCACAGTATGATACAATTCAAAGCATGGGACAACACACAAAGCAACATTGCATCCTTTACAGAAATATGAAGTTTGGGTTCGCTTCCCAGAAGCATTGCAAACAACACATCTTGGTTTGTGCTTGGGATTGTCAAATTTATTGACGAAGTGTCTGGCAGATAGACGATCCAAAGGTGCACTGGCACTAGAAGCAGAGGCGCTGCGAGCAACAGTTGCTGCCTCAACAAGGGTTGTACTCAGAATTTGGCGAAACTTCCTCAGATGACATTTTGCTGCCTGTGGTAGTATCTTTATAGAGAATATAGGCATTTACTGTACATGTTTCTATCAGAAAATGAAACAGCGGGAGATACCACTTTGAAGATTTGTGGAGGTAGGGGCAAGTGCCAGAAATTTGGTCAAAGTGGTCGACACCCCCCATGTGAAGATTGTAGTTCTCAATCAATGCTGGCTTGTGTACAATTCTTCCATTGGGATGGCCTTTAGTGCGCAACCTTTTTTGTATGATATCATTTCCATCAACAGTGGAGATAAGGCTTACACGCTTGTTATCCATCCATGTGACAGCCAACACGGACTCATCATTTCTTACCGCAAATCGAGGATGTTCACCTTTCTTCAGCTTGAGATGTTTTTTTTTTAGTTGGTCTGTAAATTGTTTCCTGTTTTCAGAAACAGTCCCACAAGCTCCAGTGTTTGCACCTCTGAGTTGCATAAACAGTTCTGGTGATGTATAGTAAGAGTCGGTAAACACAATATGACCTTTCCCCTTGTAGTCTGCAAGAAGCTCATGTACGACTCTTGCACTAATTGATTCACCTGGATCTCGATTTTCCTCTTTGCCTGTATAAATTTTCAGCTTGAGGCAGTAGTGGGTTAAAGAATCGGCCAGAACAAACACCTTGAACCCCCATTTTGTGGGTTTGGCAGGGAGATACTGCTTCATGTGTATACGTCCCTTGAATCTTACCATTGATTCATCAATTGCAAGATGCAGGCCAGGAGTGTAGAATTGCCCAAATGTTGACAAAATGATGTCCAGTAAGCCTTGAATCTTGAATAAAGGATTGTATCCAGGCTCTCCCCTATCTATTCTTTGAACATTGTCACAAAAATATAGAAATGAACAAAGAATTTGGTAGCGGTTCCTACTCATGACTCTTGTGAACGGCGTTTGAGTAAGCCAATGAGCTGTTTCCCAATAATCACTTAGTGAAGGCTTTTTGCACAATCCCATTGCAATTTGAAGACCAAAAAAAGCTTCAACCTCCTCAAAAGATGTGGGCTGCCAATTCTGTTTACGGGATTTACCCGAATAACTATTACTGTTGGCATGTTGTTCTGCATAGCGATTTGTCTCTTGGACAATAAGGGTGATTGCAGCGTCTGGGAAGTAGAGTCTAAAATAATCTCTAACAGAAAAGTTTGTTGTGTTTACCTGACTACCCTGTTCAAGAACATATTGAGGTGCCCAATTCTGTGCAAACACATCCTCTACAGTCTCTGGAACTTTCCATGTCCACTTTGCTTCATTATGTTTAGATCTAGCAGTGGCAGCGCCACGCCTCCTTTTTTGAGGTGGGGGTCCATCTCCCGTCCCTGCACCACAAGAAGTATCTCCTGTCGACCTAACATCGTCATCACTTGAATCGACGTTCAGTTCTATATCAGATTCTGAGTCCGTTATATCACTAGAAATAGCTTAAAAAGTCTGAATCAGAGTCATTATGGACCTGGGTATCATTAGCTACATCGCTCATTTTGAAATTTTTGTTTACGTATTGAAAAAATGCGATAAAAACGTTATATTTCGGACTGTAGGTGTTAAATTTTTCAAAACGCGCGCGTAGCCATTTAGTAGACCTCTCTAACGTATGGAGGTAATATTCGGGTAAAATAAAACCGGTGTTTGGGTAGCGCAAATCACCGTAATAAAACTTCATACCGCTCGACGACTAAAGTCGCCCGTGGCACTGTAAGGGACATGGCAGCAAAAGGGTTAACCCTACCAGACTGCTGTACCCATTTTTCGGTAATTTCCAAATTTGCCGCTATACTGCTGGACCTAATTTTTGGTACTTTGGGTAGTACGTGAAAAAATGCGTCACAATCTAAAAATAACCAACCAATCATGGTCAAACCTCATGGTTTGAATTGACTTTGTGTGGTTTAACGTGAAAAAATTCTGAAAATTCACAATGAAACGAGTGGCTGAGGAACCAATCACTTCAACAGGAAAGCGAAGTAGGTCTAGGCTTATGACAGTCCAATAGGTGGTTGATTCAGACTCTGAGGAGTCAGAATTTCATCAAGAATACGTTTCCAGTTCAAGTGACACAGACAGTGAGATCGAGTGATGAGGAGAATCTTGAACCTTATAGATCTAGAGCTAGATTGATAGTAAGGGGAGGGGGGGGGGGGGGTTTCTCTTTACTGCTCAGGAGCCCAGCTATAGTGGACAGTTAGGTTCAGGTCTGGTAGGGTTAAATATGGAAATTTATCACTTGTTTGATTATTTCTCCATTGATGCTTATAATTATTTGCCTTTAAAAATAAAAAAAAATTGCCTATGTTGCTTGTCTATTACCATAGTCTTTGTCTGCAATGTGTTTATATTTTCATGCCAAATCTTTTGCTGTGCTGTTAATTTTTTCAAGCATCCTTTGCAACGTGGCTACTATGGGATCATCAGCAAATTTGATGATATTAATGAATTTGGTGCCATTGACTTTTTACACCCATGTGAACAACTCTTCCCATCATCACCCTAGATAATGCTTATAGACTTGATTAAAGCAAGCAACCTTATTGAAATTGGATCACCACTTGATTTTCATACAGGTTTTGGATTAATCTTATGATTGGTCTCTATAACTATTTTTTGCAACATCTGAAAAAGACGCTCACCTCTCTTATTTTGTATGTCATTGGAGAAGACGCTGATATAATGTTTGCCTACGTCCTCCTCTTGCATTTAAGTCCCCATTAAGAAATACTTTGTGTGCTGGTTGGTGTAGTTGAACTTCAAGCAGCTCATAGAAATATAGTTGTCATCTGTATATCCGCTGTTTGATGCATAGCACTGTACGGCAATGAGTAACTTAGATTGGTCATGCACTTTCAGCTTTAGTTTTGCTATTCTGGGGCTGATAATCTCAACAGATTGAACATATGGTATGTGGCGCTAAGCAACAATAAAGTCCACTCCACTGTGATATTGTCCGTCTCCAGTACCAATGTGAATTTCATCTCAGGTTTTGCGAAGTGCGAATCAAAATGAGTGCAAGTTTAAGATATTCCCATGATGTCATATTTTACATTCTTTAGGCTCACCATTAAATGGTTTTGTTTATGTCTGCCGTAACCAATTTGTAGGTTGCAGGATATGACTTAGAATGTACGTCTCAAAGGCATGTTCGAGGGGGTCTGTTTACCTAGTGGTTAGACCTTAAAAGAAACCCTGAGGTCTGCTTGCTAGAATGAACCAGCAGTTTGACTTGATTTGTTTGGCTATAAATTAGGGGTAAAGGTTGATTTCCAACATGCGGCTAAGTGTTGACATCAAGTTTGTTACAATGTAGAGGTGCTGCATCGACTAAATATAAACAGCGACCATAGACCCATTATGGCAACCTTAAACATGGACGCACAAAAGATGTTTACAAATTTCACCAATGCTGGATGCTGCTAGGCTGTCAGAGAAAATCTGACAAGAGGATTGGCAGTGTGCAGGATCTCCTACTTGTCACCTGAAACAGCTGAATGTAAAGTGCATCACTGCGGCAAAAGTACCCAAATCAACAAAAGTTGGATTAGCGAAGACACCCTGCGACTTCTACATATGAAGAGAAGGCTGAAACAGAATGGCATGCACAACAAACTCGAGTAATGTGAAGTGAAGAAGCTGGCCAGAAGCAGCCTAATAGAGGACTGTGAACAGCATAGTCTGAACAAGATGATCAGAGCAGCTGAGACAAGAAGCAGCATAATCAAATGCTGAAAAAGCCTTCTCCAGTCAAAGACGATTATGACTGTTCTAAACAATGTAGTAGATGATGTCAGAGGACTACACCGGCCTCTTTGCACCAAAGGTGATAGTCACCAAATTGCCACCTAACACCTAATCTGTGCCTGTACCAAATATCGAATCAACTAAAACCAAGTAGAGCCCCAAAACAAGACAAAATCACAAATGGTGTAATCCAGGCAGGCGGGGACACTAGCTCAGCATTTAACTTTTTTTTGTTCAACATCTGAACAAATGGCGAACACCTGTCCAATGGAAAAAACAACTCAAAACAGCTTTATCCAAATTGCTAGGGTAGTTGAGGGGTTTTTTAGGCTGAGAACTACAGGCCATTTTGCCACTGCTGTCGCCACGTCGTGTGCTGACTATGTTTGATTATTTCACCCCCAACAAAAAAACAACATATTCCATACCGGGATTCGAACAGCTGCCCTCCTTGCCTAAATGACCAAACCACTTGATTTGTTGAGAGTCAATCTAGGCACTAACTGGGTTTATCCCCACTGTCTGCCTCAGCGTAGTGTTGCGGATTCGGTCACGGATTGTCTTTTCGGCTGCACTACTTACACATCATATCAGAGCTCTGTATCTTACTCTTCTGTATTTCTAGTAAAGACCAAGATTGACATTGGTAACACAATGTTGGAATAAACTGTATCTATCAGCCTCCTCTTAATTGAAAGAGGCACTAGAGTGTTTCAAAATCAGTGCAATTTGAGTTGACACTGTTTGCCTTCTGAATTCGATGTGCAATCTCTCAGCATGAGTCAGCTCTAACAGCCTCTCCCATGATCTATCAGAACTAACACTATGCTATAGTATAACTTAGTAGATGAGGTACTATATAATGAGGATTGTATTCTTAAAACCTTGCCAGCAACCCATCTGTACAAATGTGTCTTCTATTGGACAATACGCATGCACCCTATGTGGTTAGGAAGAAACCAGCACTGTGCTGAACAGACCTGGGAAAAGAGAACCTGCATTCGTCGAACCAAGACAATCAAGACCAATTGTAAAGGCACAGTGACCCATTGTCTGGAACTTTTGGTCACAGTGAACCCTATTGTGGCTTCTGTAACTTGAAGCGTTGCTAATGCACCCCCTCAATTACTTAATGTCAGGACGGTACATTTCTGGCTTCTGCCTGGGATGGGAAGAAAATTCACAGACTCACCCGACAATGTCAAAATATTGGAAGTACAAAATTTAATAGTTTTACAAACGAGCTCGAACGCTGGCCTCAGTTATCAAGGTCCTCGCCTGGCAGTAGGTGATCAGGCTGCAATGGATGAAAAATGAAATATTGGAAACAACATAAACATACTAACATGAGAAAATTTAAGAGGAAGCATGTTCAGAAACGAGATACCAAGCTTTCACTTAATGTTCTACAGTTAAATATTTGTGACCTGAGAAATAAGAAGCTTGAGCTTGCCGAGTTTTTGGACATTTTTTCATGTGGCTGTCCTGCAAGAAACTCTACACAAGGACATTGACCTGAACTTGACAGGATATGCTAGCTATGCCCGTGTGTGCACTAACTGCTGTAGCATAGTTACCTATATCTGAAATGACATTCAGGGATACGTCACACATATAACAGCCCATTCCACAGACATACAGAAAATCAATATCTGGCACACTGGATAAAAAAAACACTATAAGCAACATTTACAGGCCCCCACAGATGACCTGCAACCTGCCAGATCTGCATGAAACAAGTATCATAAAACATTTGTTGCAGGTGACTTCTATGGACACTCGTCTCGTTGGGCTTACACTGATCATAACAGTACAGGAAAATTCAAACTGAAAACTCACAGGAGCATTGGTAAAGACTATTCCAAAAATCATCTTACTACCTGCTAGGTAATATTGACAGCAGCAGTGTATAAACACTCAATAATGGGGTGACAAGAGTTATTCTGAATGCAGCATCACAAAGTATCCCAAGAGGCAGTAGGAAGTCGTACAAGCCATTCTATACCAAAGAAATGCAAATTGCCATAACTGAAAGAAATGAAGCAAGAACAGCCCTCGAAAGAGCACCATCACAAGAAATAAAGATCATCTGCAACAAATTATGTGCAAAGCTTCACTCTTAGTTAAGAATGCAAAAAATTAAAAAAGTGGTCATCAACATGTGCAAAACTTGACCTAAAGCATAATCGGAAAAAAAACCTGGGCATTGATGGACAATTTGTCTGAAAACAGGAGGAATAAAAATACTAAGTCAGTGATAGACGGTAGAAAATAATAATTGAAGACCAGAAAAAAAGCAGAGCACTGCAACTGATACTTTGCCTCTGTGAACAAAGCAGGAAAACTTTCTGAGTTTTGACAAAGACACTTGAGATGTCAAGAGAAAGCCCCAGCCGCTAGCGCCTCCACATTTGAAGCTGACTTTAGTATGCAAGAATTTCAACTAGGTCTGAAGAAATTAAAACCTAGAAAGTCTCCTGTTCCAGACAAGATCCATAATGAAATCATAATTCGCCTGGGCTCATTGGGGAAAGAAACAGTTCTCAAGTTAAACATGACTTGGAGAAATGGACAACTCCCAAGAGGCTTCAAGAAGGCACATGTTATCCCCTTCCTGAAAGGCAACAAACCTCCAGATGAACCAAAAAGCTACTGTCTTATCTCATTAACATCATGCCTTGGAAAATTAGCAGAAAGAATGGTAAATGCACACCTTTACTGGTTCCTTAAGAGTTCAGAAATCCTTTGCCATGCAGGCAGACCAGAAAAGGTAGTTGCGCAGAGGATCAGTTTTTCAGGTTAACACAGAACATTCATGATGGGTTTCAAAATAAGAAACATACAGTAGCAATCTTCTTCGACTTACAACAGACCTATGATCGAGTCTGGAGAAAAGGTCTCTTGATGAAGATGACTGACAGGGGATTAGTGAAAAACTGGATAAAATATTTCATCATTGACCAAACAATCCAGACAAAGGTGAACAATGCAGTCTTTTCTAAAGAAGTCTTAGAGGAAGGATTACCACATGGCTCTGCTTTGAGCTGCACTCTTTTTCTCATCTACATCAATGATCTGGTCAAGCACATCAAACCTGAAAAAGCCATATATGCTGATGATCTGGAAAAATGGTAGAGCCATGAAGATGTAGAAAGTGCAACACAAACATTAAATGGACACCTGAGAAGACTGCATAAGTATTGTCAAATGTGGAAACTGAAGATAAAATGTGTAAAAACTGTTTACATTATCTTTACCAATAGTCACAAAATAGCCAAGAAAAATATCAGTCGGGAGATTCAACAAACAGAAATTGCACAGAGAAGAAGAGCCTACATATCTTGGAGTCCCTCTCAACCAACAGCTCAGCCTCAATAGACATGTCCAAAATGTTAAAAATAATAAAGCATTAAGGTGGCAACAGTTGTTGAATAGGCCTGCTGGTACAGCATTGAGATCAAACAAGGACATTCTCTACTAATGACAGGGCGTTGCTACGGAAAACCAGCTAATATCGAGAGGAGACGCCGACACTTTGGTTCACGTACCAGGCTGATAAGCCAATGGCGCGAGGCTACCATGTGGAGGATTACGGCCGAACCCTTGTAAGCCGCAATCCCGCCCAAAATCTCAGCACCACTGCAATGGGAGGCTCCTACATGCTCGGGACCTGGGGATTGCGCCCCAGCCCTATCCGGTAGAGCCGCAGCAAGAGGTCCTTGCCGTCCGCCGACCAAAGCGGGCGGACAACTGCTTGATACTCACCTTATACGGCGATGGGGTGCGAAACCACCAACCAAAGACTTAGTACCTGGTCGGGGTGTCGAAAACGGTAGAGCAGCCACCTCACTGTGAACTGTCGAGACTCAACCAATGACCATGAGAGCTGTCCGCACACCAGGCGAACATCATCTCTGTGACATTACCAGGCTTGTCCTCTGGCTAAATGCACTTCGGCTACGATATCTACCTCTGTACGTTATCAGCCATATAACTATCATGCTGGATGCAGAAGAGATGCAGACCAGCGGACATTGCACACCTGCCCCACTGTGTCAACACCCCAGGTGGCGGGGAATGCTAGGCGTACCATCCCTGCATAGAAGCCAAGAAAATAAAGGGAGAAAGAGATACCCCACTCACATGCAAATGCTACGTTTCTGGCAGGACGTGACGATCCTGGGATACAGACACACTGGACTGCCTCTCTTCCGGGTAAACCAGTCCATCTCATATATCATCTCACATATCATTGCACCCTATAGACACGAGTAGTGAAGACTCGATAGTCTGGTAAGACAACTTCCATAAGAGAGACAACTCTGATCATAAACAACTGCTGCCTTGCAGATAGGCTGGGGACAGCCAAAGGCTAAGGAGGGCATCCCTACAGAAACACCTGTTGAAATCGGATGCACGGGGCCGCAAGCCTAACAAAACAGTGCAACGTAAATCGCAGCATGATGACAGTACAACCGATTAGAAAAACGCATGGCGCTCATCCTGAGGAGTCCCGCCAGGCAGCGATAGTGCCGGGCCTCACGCCTCGAAGGGGCCCACCCTTGACTACTGGTGGTCACCCACCCATGTGTCGTGGAGTCAAGGCACATGGCTATGGGGCAACTTCTATTGACCAAAACCTCAAGACCCTCAAAATACTACAGTGGAATGCGGAGGGAGTCATTAAAAAAAAACTTTCCCTAACACATCACCTGCATGAAGGTAAGATTGACGTGGCATGTATCCAGGAAACGCACCTCAACAATAATCATAAATTCTCAATCAGAGGATACCAGACCTTCCGTCTAGATAGAGAAGGCCACAAAGGAGGGGTCCTGATACTGACCAGAAACTGCATACAGAGTAGCGCGGTATCTGTCAATCACACCGGACAAGCAGAAATTGTAGGAGTTGACATAATGGCTCAAGAGACGAAGCTCCGCATTTTCAATCTGTACGGACCACCAAATAGAGACCTATCGCTCTCGAGTATGGAGGTCAGAGACTCCAACTGCATAGTAGTTGGAGATTTCAACAGCCACTCGGAGAGATGGGGATACTCTGACACAGACAGCAGAGGTGACGAAGTGGAAGATTGGGAGATAGATGCAAATCTCTCCCTAATCAATAGGCCGGAGGATAGCCCTAGCTTCTATTCAAGAACATGGCATACCACCACGACTCCAGATTTGGCCTTCTCCACACAGGACATACACCATAAAATAGACCGCCAGGTGCTAAACCAACTGGCAGGTAGCGACCACAGGCCGATCAGGCTAACCATTGACATGGAAGTAGGCCCACAGGAAACAAAATCGCTCCCACGTTGGAATTACAAACGAGCCGACTGGGACAGATTTGCAATCCTGACAGATGGGCTGTGTGAAACCATCAACACACTAAACACCAAAATGAAGCCCATGGTAGAGAGCCTAAGCAAGGCAATAATGCAAGCCGCCACTGAAACCATCCCAAGAGGAGCTAGGAAAAACTATAAGCCCTACTGGAATGATGAGTTGCAGAAAGTGGAAGATGCAGTAACAAATGCTAGGAACATGGCAGAGCGAGAAAAATCCATGGAGGCAAACATCGCACTGAAAGCCGCCGCGGCGAAGTACAAACACACTCTCAAGCAAACAGCAAGAGAAAGCTGGAAAAATAAAACGGAAAGTCTAAACCTGGACAAAGACGGGAACAAGCTATGGAAGCTAGTCAGAGCCATGAACGACGAAACCCCATCAAATAAACAAATTACTATCAAGCTGGGCGAGAACTTGATCACAGGTAAGAAAGCCGCAAACGCCTTTGTCGATCACTATGCCAGAGCAAACCACATCGAGGTCCCTGCAGATAAGCATACAGACATTAGCGAAGAGCTAAAGGGACACGAAAACATGAATACAGCACCTGAAGAGCATATGATGGCCAAACTAACAATGCGCGAAATGGAAGAGGCTATGAGAACACTAAAGAAAAGGAAATCTCCCGGAAAAGACGGGATAACAAACGAAATGCTGATGGGGCTGGGCCCTGGGCGAAGAAGAAACTGCTATCGGTCCTGAACCAAAGCTGGAAAAGGGGAATTGTACCACAGGCATGGAAAGACGCAATACTGGTACCAGTACCAAAAACAGGAAAGGACAAAACAGATCCAAATGGATACAGGCCCATAAGCCTACTGAGCTGTGTCGGCAAGCTGATGGAACAGATGATAAACACCAGACTGATGTGGCATCTGGAAGAAAAACGAATACTAATTCCACAGCAAGCCGGCTTTAGACAGCACAGATCCACTGAGGACCAGGTCATCTTCATAGCCCAGGAGATAGAAGATGCCTACCAGGCACAGAAACACACAGTAGCTGTTTGGGTGGATCTGGAAAAGGCATTTGACAAAGTCTGGAAAGATGGACTTAGAGTCAAGCTAAGAAGAAGTGATGTTTGTGGGAAGATGTACAAGTGGATCAACCACTACCTCAAACAAAGAACGGCCAGAGTCCAAGTACAAGGGCAGATGAGCAAAAAGGTGACACTCGAGCAGGGAGTACCCCAAGGGGGAGTACTGTCACCCACACTCTTCCTGGTATATATAAACGATATTACAGAGAATATACCAAGAAGAGTCCATAGCTCAATGTTTGCAGACGATCTGGCTATGTGGACCTCTGAAAAAAATCTCACCATAGCAAGAAATCGGATGCAGACGGCCCTAACATCGCTGGAAGAGTGGGCAAACTCATGGCTGGTCAAAATAAACGAGGAGAAAACCACATGCACAATATTCTCGCTTTCATTAAAACCCCAAAGTACCAAATTAAGTCTAAATGGCAAATTCCTGCAGCCAAACGACAACCCAACCTATCTGGGAGTCACATTTGATCGGCGCATGACATGGAAAAGTCAGATTGAGAGAAACCGAATGAAAGCCAGAGAAAGAATGGCAATCATGAGGAAACTTGCTGGCACAAGCTGGGGAGCAGACGAAGGCATACTAAAGAAACTGTACACTGGAAGAGTGAGACAAGTTCTCGAGTATGGCATTGCGGCATGGACAACAGCAGCGAAGGCGAACTTCGATAAAGTTAACAAACTTCAAAACCAAGCCATGAGAATTATAACAGGTGGCATGAAGTCAACGCCAATTGTAGAACTTGAAAAGATTACAAAACTGCAATCCATGACCGATAGAAGAGACTGCAGAGCCCAGCTGCAGTCAGAGAAACTCTGAAGACTGACCGACCATCCAATGCACCAGAGACTAAACAATTTGGGAAATGGGAAACTAAAGCGGAGAAACTTTGCAGAAATAGCCAAAGCAAAGATGCACGAAGATCCCATAAACGCACTAACAACACCAAAACCCATCACTACTGTATGAAAACCTACTTGGAGGCAGAATATATTTCCAGAGGTGGTAGAAAATATACCAGGTATTGCAAACAAAAACTGCCAGACTGAAAAAGAAAGGAGAGATACTACCCTAAGCTTCATAACGAAAAGCTACCCAAGCATGGACTGGACCCATGCATACACCGACGGTTCTGTAACAAACACAACACAGAACGGAGTGGCAGGAGCATTCCTGAACCTACCAAATGGCAGAAAAATAACAGTCATTCGCTACTGGTAAGTACACAAGCAATTTCAGAGCGGCGGCAGAGGCACTGAGGGCGGCAGAGGCACTGAGGGCGGCAGTGGAAGAAATGGTGACACACAGTGAAAATGAGAGCCATATAGTCCTGCTGACAGATGCTCTCGCCGTAGTCACAGCGCTAAAAAGCCAGAAAAACACTGAGCTTAATGACTTAAGAGCAGCACTCTGCAAACTGTGCCAGCAGTCCGCACCAAAAAGGGTAGTGGTACAGTGGGTCCCATCACACTGCAACATCCAAGGCAACGAGGAGGCAGACAGACTGGCAAAAGAAGGTGCAAGACTACCACAAACAGATACCAGTATGACGTACGAAGAGTCAAAACGGCTTATCAAAGCCAGATACATGACCAAATGGGAAACCGAACATACTGGTTACACCAAAAACGATGCCTATTACCAGTTGAACCGAAGAGAGCAGGTCGTTGTCTTCAGACTTCGCACTGGCCACAATAGACTGAGGTACCACCTATTCAACAAATTGAAGATAGGGTGTACCGACGAATGCCTGTGCGGTACTGGTAAAATGACCGCTGAACATCTGCTGCAGAACTGCCCGACATACGAGGATCAGAGAGAGCAGATGTGGCCATTACCAGTGGAACTGCAAGACAAGCTCTATGGCAGTGTCGACAGCCTCAGGATGATCGCCGCTTTTTTCGAAAAAATAATGGTTACTGTCTGACTGCGTACGCAGAAGAAGAAGAAGAAGAAGAAGAAGAAGAAACAAGGACATTCTGAGAGGCTTGTATCTTGGATATGTATGATCTGCTTTAGAATACGGCAGTGCACTCCTGACAACATGCTCACAGACTTAATGTAGAGTCCCTGGACAGAGTGCAGAACAATGCCCTACGCCTTAATAGTGGAGCAATGAGGTCAAACCCACTGCGGCATGTAAAATTTATATGAATGTGGAATCCCTTGAGATGCGAAGAGATGTGGCCGCTATGGAAGCTTATGAGAGGAATAAAAGAATGAGCAAAGACCACCCCAATAGAAGTCTTGTAGAAAAATGGCAACAAAAGCAGCGAATAAGACAAATCAGTCCTCCACCACATCAGTGAGATTAAAGACAAATATCACGTCCAAGACAAAAGACAAGAAACGCAGAGAGCAACAAGAAATTTACCACCACATACATGTTTAAAAATGCCATAATTCAAACAAAACTAACAAATAATACAACCAGAAGTGCTGATCCAGCAGTCTTATGAGAGCATCACAGAGAACGATTGACACCTACCCAGGAGAATGGATACATGTTTATGCTAATGGATCTGCTTCTAAGGACACTATTAAAGCTAGATATGAAGTCTAAATAGAGTATCCAGATAGAACATCTCATGAGCTGTTTCATGCCTGTGGGAAGATATGTTCAAATTATGAGGCAGAAATAACAGCATTGGTCTGTACAACTTGAGGATTATTTTATGCTTTCCCATCAAAAGCCCAAAGCATCGTAATCTTTACAAACTCATTATATGCCCTTCAAGCTCTGGAAGATGGTGGTCACCGTAGGCCTGAACTTACCCAAATATCCCTAGATGCCAACCAACTTCTCACATCCCATGGTTAGAATAAATGGATCCCTGGTCACTTAAATACACCTTGCAATGACAGGGTAGACAGACTGGCTAAGAAGGGATCACATCAAGAACAACCATACAGACAGTTAAACAACTACTGAAGACTGCAAACAAAGAGGCCTGGCTGAATAGACAGACAATGGGAAATACTGGGAGAGACATCTACAAACATATGGCCATCTCAAAGACAACATCAACCTACTGAAAAGGAGAGACCAAAACACCATTTTCCGACTACACACTAAACACATACAACTTAACAGTCACTTGAAAAGGATCCAACCAGAACATATTCCAGAGTGCCGACTGTGCACACATGACTATGAAACTGTTTAACATCATCTTTCTGAATGTCCTGCGCTTGCCAGTGTTGGGAAAGAGTTTCTTTCTCAGAGGCCAGACAAATGAAACACTTTATACGGAACTAAACAGCATCTTACAAACACTCGCAGATACGACTATATGGCATTGGGCCAAAGGCAGGAGCACATAGGCCGCTTGATCAATAACCAACCAACCATGTGCAATCTCTCTGTCCACTTTGCCATCATCAGTGAACATACTATCAATGTATTCAAAATCTTATACTTGCTTGATACTTATGCCACTGCTATGGATACATCTTTGCAATTGTTCACATGAAATCAACATAGTTTCTGTTATGCCTGTGTTGATCTTAATGTCATATTCATTACAAGCGAAATGGAGATAGTTCAGGTGGTGTTGTAGGTCTTCTCTATTTTGGCAAAAGATGACTTGATCATCAGCAAACAACAGTTCATTGAGGGACTCTTCGTGAGGGTTTGCCAACTGTGTAATTTTATCCATGTAAATTATTTTTTAAAATGGAGAAAGAACACACCTCGGTTGTACAATACTCAGCACTAGAAACGAATGTGTCATACCTGCATTCATTTGTACTGCACCTTCACTATTTACGTACAAAGGCACGAATGCCATCCAGTAGTTGACCCTCCAAACCATATTTCTCCATTACCTTCCATAGTCTACATCGGTTTACCCAGTCAAATGCCTTTTCTTGATCAATAAAGGCCATGTGGAGTTTCTGATTGTGTTCTATTGTTTTTTTCACTTAACTGTCTGAGCGTAAATATAGCATTCATACATTCCCTACTTTTCCGGAAGCCTGATTGTGAAGTACTGAGCTGCGGCTCCACAGTAGCTCAAACTTGTTGCTCAAGGACCTGTGCGAAAATGTTTCCAACGTCGCTAAGGAGGGATATGTTGTTTAACTATATGTATGGTTGTTGGTGTGCATTCCTGCAATCTTTCTTCCTGACCTTGTTTTTCCAAATAGGTACCACCATGACTCTGCCAATCACTTGGTAATTTATTTCTACTGAAACAAAATGTGGTCTGCCTTCTGGCAGTTGTCATTACCTTGACATGGAATGTGCAATGGGGAAGCAAATCATGCGGTTAAATATTGGATAATTGATATTAGAATGATCTAGCTGTCGTATGTGCCAGTGGATCTGTGGATCAAGGTGAAAAAATTAGGATGGGCCTTTTCTGATAGAGTGAGAGGGAAGCAGAAGATACATTGCAACAACCACCAGTACGAAAATGTAGATTGAAGCAGTTATTTAATCTCTGAATCTCATTATTCACGGCTGTTATTGTATCTGACTCTTAGCGCTTACTCTGGACGGTAGAGAATTGATAGCTACAGCATGTTGCTTCAAACCTTCTGGAGCTTTTATTGATCTGCTGTCCTAATCTAAAGTGTACGTCATTCTGACTTCAAAAGTACCCATCTTGAAGACATTTGATATGAATTTGAGGAACGTAATATAAACAATGTTTTTTGAAGCTACTAATGTGGAGTTAGCACTCACAAATTTTTTCTCTGGTAGCAATTCCCTTGGGGGACTGAATATGGTGCACCTGTGGGGGGGGGGGGGGGATGAAGAATGTGCACCAGGATCCCCTGTTTTAGTACAATGCAAGGTATCTCAGCAGGCTCACCACAATGGAGATCATTTTTAAGCTTGTAACATGAATTTACATTAACACCATTTTCTAAAACCTATATTTTATAATCAAATGTTGTATTTAGTCATTTTACATTTGCGATTGTCAAAGTGATTATCTGAACTCTGGTGCATGAATAGTATTAATTTCACAATGGTTAGTTTCAGAAGAAATACCAGCATATACTAATTCAGCTATTTTATGTTTAACAGATTCAGCATTGACATCTGACAGGTCAGCCTTTGGTAGTACTGTGACAAACGAGAGGAAAGTAGATGAACCCTTGCAATCCACAGCACACAATGACACGTCTGCTGACACAGGTCTTACTGTACCACTTTCAGTGTACCACACTGAACCCACAGTTACAACTACAACTTTATACTTAAATGCTGAGTCACCCTTGTTGACTCCAATTGATCAGCCAGAAACCACTCTTGCTTTTGGCTCACAGTTGATGATAGAGAGTTTAGGCAGTCTTTCAAAGGAGGTGTTTGAGCAACATGCAACCTCAAGCATTTCTGGACCTTATCAGCCAGATTCCAGCACAAATTCATCATTGCTGAAAGAGTCTGTGTTACAAGATGTCTTGTCAAAGTCTAATAACTTGACCAGTGAATATCTACAGAATCTTGAGCCTACTATATCACTGGATGTATCTACAAGAAACTCATTTGTATCACTGCCATCTCATAAAATGTACTCACAATGTCCTTTACTATCAACAACGGATACTATAGCAGATGTCATTCCTGTTTCAAGTCATGTAATACAGTCCATGGATTCACACACCAGTCCAGTACTCTCTAGTAACATACCAATTTCTGAAAATATTACTGAAATGCTTGATAGCATATGTATGGAATCTTCCTCATATACTGAAAATTGCAAACTTTCATCTCAAACTGCCATGTATGATCATCAAAATATAGCAATGTTTTATGGACTAGACCATAGTTATTGCTCAAACAATCTGCCAAGTGTGTCAGAGATGCATATATCTAGATGTCCTGACAAATATTTAAGAGACTCAAGCTTTACCTCTTTCAGAAACATTCAACAACTTGAAAAAACTTTGGATGATGGTAAGATGTGCCAGGGTGTCACTGTTTTGTGTAACCATTGGAGCATGCCAAAGTCAAATAATGCAGATGAATCGATCGTTGAAGAAAGTGAAATATTGATTGACTCGGATGGCAATGATTTGTATTCTCATGATGTTTGCCAACAATCTGATACTGTAAAGACTGCTTATATATATTATAATCATGAAGCCATAGCTAGAACAATTGAAAAAAAAGAAAACAGAAAAAGACTGCACAGTTGTCTCCAGCATATGGAATTCATTGCTGGTCCAAATTGTGAAGATAGAAGTCTCTTTTTTGATAAGATTCCCTCATATTATACAGCTCTTTCTATACCTTCAAAGCCAGTGACAACGACAGTATTTGCTAGCACAACAAAAGCCATTGGTACTACTGATCACCTGGACTTTCTGGATGCTAGTGGACCATTTGATGAAGGCCACTATGACAAAGTACCTGCTCATCGACGCTGCTTCACAAACACAACAAAAGAGGTTGAAATTAATCTTGAAAGGTCAGAAATTCAAAATTCAGTTAGCAGCAGTTTGTCCATGCAGGCGTCTTTTCAGAACTATTCACAACATGAAATGGACAACTTGTCCATATCATTGCAGTCATGTTTTGAAAATCCTGCAACAGCAGCAGATGTAAAACCCGCCAGTATGTCTTATTCTACTTATTCTGAAACTCAAGGGAGACGTTCTAGGTCTAAGACACGTCGCTCTGGTTCTGTATCAAGATTTTCAAAGCGTTCAACATCAAGCATGTCAGATTGTTCTACTTGCTCTTCATGCAGTAACAGTTGCTCAACATGCTCAGTGTTGTCAAGGTCACCCAGCTCAAGTGGCAGTGAAAGAGGATCTTCAAGGTAAAAATTACACTTTTGAATTCAAATTGTTCCGATGAAAATCTGTTAGCCTTTTAGCATGATCTCATTGTCTGAAAACATGAGATTAAATTTACAAAGATGATATATCATTTTTCCTATTATCTTTCAAAAGTAAAAATAAAACTTTCTGTAGCTGTCGCATATGCAATGAATTTATAAGTAAAAAGATGTAAAGAGCACTAAATTTTAAAAGAAAATATCCTCTTTGTTTTATTTTGTGTTCTCATATATTCCGCTTTGCTGTAGTGGGGTGGCTTGCATGGCATGTTGATCCTGTGATCTATATCAGTTGAAGTATTTGTGCTCCTGGTACAAACAGTATGAGAGGTCAGATAAAGACAAAGAGAGAACACAGATCGAAGGACCATGACCCTGCCTGATGAAAAACAATTATTGCAAGGCAGGAGGCAGACAAATCCACATATGGTGGAGGCAAAAATCAGGATAGTGCTTTTGAAAATCAGAACATGATATAAATGTGGGCACAAGCAGCTAAAGAAATGAAAAGTTATGTCCCTTTAGTTTTGCAGGAATAAACAACATACAGCCAGGATGCAATTATGAAAATCATGCACACACAGAGCAGGTAGCCATTATTGTGTTAAAAGGCACTTATAAAATGGAAACCATATGGAGTATGAGAACATAATTCCATTCAAAAGGAGGAAAAACATCCTTTACAATGAGAAGCAAGTGCAATAACCACTCTGCTACCCAGGTGCTCAACATATAACAGTAACTATGAACTGATTATGAAAAATAATAGCATGAGAAACAATTAAGGCCACTTGGTGCTCACCAGATGGACACATCGTGAACCAAATTGGTAATTTCATGATAGGAAATGGAGATGCTTCATTGGGGTAAAGATGTGAGATCAAACCACCACCTGCTCCCATAGACTGACAATTAGAGTTTACAAATACAGAACAGGAAAAAATGTACACATACAACACTCACAAATGACAGTAAGGTTAAGATCAATCCTATTTTGAAGAACAGTATTTCAATTCTTATGAACCTCACAGAGGAATCTGTTGGCAAGTAATTGTATAAGCTTGAGTAAGTGTTCTGAAAAAACAAAACATTACAATATTTTTGCATGGAATTTATTTTTGAAACAGACCATTTGAAAAATGTCTGTGGTGAACGAAGTAAAGAACACCACTGTATACAAGGAACCGAAAAGACAAAATATGAGAAAGCACTGAAAAGGTTGAAAAATCAAGGCCAGTAAAAAGAGGAAATTGCTGAAGTATGGGAAAGCTGCAAAACCAGATGGAATTCCTCCAGAAAACATGAAAATAGTAATATTATCCACACATGCTGTTACCAGTTGCTTCAAGTAATTATGTAATAATGAGGCCATTCCCAAAATAATTGAGGTAGACATGATGGCTTCAGTACTGCGCGAAGGAAAATTGTCTGTAGCCTTACTAGTCACACGGTGTCAAGCAGGGATGTGTGCTGACACTGTTTAGTGTTTAGCATGGTCTTTGCAGCAGTGCTCTCTGATGCTGTACATGGCACTACTACTGGCATGCATATCAAGCAGTGACACGCTGTAATTTTAATCTCACAATCAAGAAAAACTCCTGAGTTTATTCTTCAAATTTGTTTTTTGTAAATCGTCACAATGACAAAAACAAAGATGACAGCAGGGACTGTAATAATCATAGAGGGATCTCGCTACTGAGCGCTGTAGGCAAAGTTTACACCTGCATGTTACTCAACAGGTTGAGACACTTCTTTTACAGGGTGTACCCAGAATTCTAGTGTGGCTTTAGAGTAGGTAGATCAACAGGGGGTGGGGGGTTTCTCTATTCACCATATCCAGGAGAAATGCAGACCAGCCGCTCTATATGATGTTTCAAGACCAAGGCCTTTGACTTGGTTAGTAAAAAGGATTTATACAAACTCCTCGAGAAGACCGGCTGCCCCCCAAAACTGCATAGAATGATAGATTTTTTTCACACTGATATGACGGGCTCAGTCTTCTTATTGTTGTTATCCCATAGCTCCTGAGCAAGCCTGCTCTTGACAGCCCACTGCTATTCTGATATAGATAAAGGCCTTCTTCAGTTGTTTCACTGCTCCGTACAGTGTGTTGGCAATTGTCAGCAGTGCTTGTAAGAATCTTTTCTGCATGTCCGCAAGCGCCTTGCACTCAATGAGTAGATGTCGAAAACAGTTTCATCAGGATGAGAGCAATGCCTGCACAGGGGCAGGTGCTGGGGATTGATGCAGTTTATTGACTCTGGTGTGTCCTGTTTGGAACTGAAAGATGAGACTTTGATCTTTTTTGTGTAGTTTATTTATGTCATCGTTACCTTTTGGCTGTGACATTTCGCTAAATACACTGTGACCTGTTGTTCCCGTCACCCACCTGTTCATCCAGATTTCTCGAGTATTATTCTTAATAATTCGTTTTACTGTGTGGTTACTTCAGGGTCTATCCAATTGTTGTTTCGAGGCTCCTGTTTTTGCCAATCTGTTGGCCATCTCATTCCCTAGTAACCCACTATGTCCAGGAGTCCATTGCAAGGTGACATTTATCCCTTGGGCAGTGATGATGTTGTTGATCGCCCTCCCTACCAAGAATGTCTCCTTTTCTTTGTATGGGGTGTTCTTCAGCGCCTCCAGAACCGGTTTGGAGTCACTAAAAATTACAAAATCCATCGGCAACAATTTGCCCAAGTCAAGCTTTTGGTGGTGCAAAATCTCAACTGCTGTTTTTATAGCCCCAGCCACAGCTCAATCTTTTGAATGGTTTTCGCCACATGAATCACAAAACTCGTATATGGACCCATCCGGGTATTTCATATGGATACAATACCCTGCAAAGAGGTAGAATTGAATGCTGATCCATCCACATAGAGAAGGACTGCCGATTGTGGGTACCTAGAGCCTGTCTCTAAGGCACATGTCTTCAGGATATTAGGTATAGTCTCCTTGGTGGCTGACTTTTCTGTGAGGTGTGTTTTTATGACTGGCAGGCAAAGATTTTCCCAAGGAGGTGGTCCAAAAAAAACTTTTCCGGTTCACTCTCCTCTGGTAGATGATGAACATGGCTTTCCTCTTCTGCTACATCCAGTGGGGACAATTGCTTCAGTCTTCTCTTTTGCTTCCAAGTGTCTATTTATACCCTATTTGGATGGTCATTTTCTTGTCTCTTGAATCTCTCTACCTCTTCAGTCAGTACTCCCTTTCTTTTGATATCTAGCGGTTCTATGTTGGCCTCTATCTCGCACGTTGCTGTAGGTGTTCATCTCTCACATACACACACTCACAGATAAACTGGGGTATCCTCTTTTACTAGTAATTCCCCATTCATTTTGATGTTAATGTATCTCTTTGCTTCTTTATGACTGCGCGAGAAGATGGTGTATATGGTTTTCTGTGTATTTATCTTTAGTTTTCACAGTTCGCAGTATACTGAAATTGTTAGCAGTACTCTGTTGATCTTGGCTTTTGCTAAAATGGGATATTTCTCGATCGTCCAAATGGTGAGATCATCAGCAAACAATTCTTTTGACACTTTTAGATGTCTAGTGAGGTCATTTATGTAGATAAGGAAAAGGGTAGAGCTTAGAGGAGAGCCCTGTGGCAGTCCTTCTAACGTTCTTTTACTTGATGTTGCGCCTGCAAAGTTGGTATCTATGGTTCTGTTGGTCAGGAAAGCCTGTATCCATTTGATCATCGTTCCTTTATTCCCATTTTCCTCATTTTCATCAAAAGGCTGTTCTCTAGACTTGTCATAAGCCTGCTGTTGATAAAAAAACACTGCTAGTGTTCATTGGGGGGGGGGGGGGGTGTGTGTGTGTGTGTAGTACAGAAGTGTGTAGGGGATAGTAACTCACGGTGAGAGACAGCCACATCCTTGATGGCCAGGATCGTATTTGGTTCCCCCACTTCTGTCTAGCTCACGTATGACTCCTAGTCTACCTGTGTATGGCAGTGAGTGCCAACTGGGGAAGAGGCCGATTTCAGAGCCAGTACAAGTAATACAGATGACGGCCTAAAGCCGCACTGCATTACAGTGGACAACTCTGAAATGGGACTAAAAACAAATCTAAGAATAGGCACCTGGAACATCAGGAGCCTATACCAGGGAAAGTTGTTTATGATTGGAAAAGAGATGGAGATAACCAGGATAGATGTTCTGGGAGTCTCTGAACACAGATGGGCCGGTCAAGGGCACTGAGTCAGCACATTAGAAGAAACATTCATATACTCTGGGATGGATAAGGGTGGAAAAAGCGGAGTCAAAGAAGATGGCACCTTCACTTCTCGGTTACAATCTAGTTAACGATTGAGTAATTGTAATCAGACTAAAGATGAAGACAAGAAATTTAACAATAATTCAAGTTTATGCACCAACATCAGCTGCTGATGATTGCGAAACGGACGATTTCTATGACACCTTACAAGAAACAGTAGAAAAAGTAGAAAAAAAGAGACATCTTGATCATCACTGGAGATTTTAATGCGAAAGTTGGAGAGGAAAAGCCGAAAAAGAGAGAAGTGTACGAGGATCTTTTGGTTTGGGACACAGAAATGAATGAGGAGAAAAACTGGTTGAATTCTGCATGGAAAATAACCTCACCATTGCCAACACCTTATTTAACAACATCTGCGAAGACTATACATGTGGACCTCCCTTGATGGTAATAGCAGAAATCAAATAAATTACATCCTGGTACAACAAAGATGGAGGTCAAATGTGCTGGCAACAAAAATGCTGTCAGGAGCAGACTGCGATACGGACCACGAGTTACTGTTCGCAATTTTCAAGACAAGACTTCGTAGGATTAACAAATTTTCCCAGCCAATATGCTTCAATGTAACAGCAATACCGACTGAATACAACATCAAAGTAGAAAACAAATTTGAGGCATTGCTTGTGGTACATGAAGAGATGACATCTGTGGAGTTGACATCGCACGCAAGGGATATTTTAATCTCGACAGCAAACAAAATTATTCTCAGGATGTTGCACAAGAAACAGAGCTATATATCAGATGAAACACTGAAACTTATTGGGAACAAATGGGAAGTCAGGCGGCCAACACAGCATATAAAAACTGCGCAAGAAAAACAAGAGAAATAAGAAAAGATATAAGAAGATACATAGTGGACACTTTTAAGGACATACTAGAAAATTTACAGCAACAAGACAGGGAGAGGGACGCCTTTAAGACGATAAGAACACTGACAAAGGAATTCCGTCTGGTTCCGCATGTCATCAATGACAAAGAGGATAACACATTAACAGAAACCAAAGACAAACTGAATAGATGGAGAGAGTACTGCAGAACCATGTATGGTTCTGTTTCTAAGAATCGACATCACTGCACTGTGGGCACACCCATAGGGGCTCAGTCTCTCTCTCATCAAATGGCATAAGGTATGGATGCTGATCGTCCCTGTAGCACGCTGGTTGTACACACTCTTGCATCGTCCTCTCATGCGCCCCACTCCGCTCGAACCTTGTTTAATGTCGAAACTTTGAAGCCTGTGGATTGCTGCTTCATCTATTGCGGTGTCCTCATCCAGCAGGCGGTCATTGATTGATTTCAAAATGTCACTTCTATCCATCACTAATGTGCCCATGATTGGAGCTTGTGAAGCCAAGATATCAGCTCTTTCATTGCCCTGAACCACGGCATGAGCAGGACAGTAGATCAAGGTCAACGCCTGGAGGTTTGAGGCCTCAACAGCAGCTATCCACTTGTATCTAAGCCATCCCTTCTGTACTTTCTAAGGTACGGCTTGCGCGTCTGTCACGATGACTGCCTTTGTTATAGAAGTCTCAGATATCCATTTCAGTGCTGGGGTCACTGCTTCCGTCTCCATTCTCATACTGGAGGTTGTTGACATGTATGCTCTACTGCGCTCAGCAATGACCTCTCCTCTCACTCTAGTCGAGAAACCCCAGCATGATGTCCGACTGATCCGTCGGTGTAAATGACAGCATCACTCCAGGTGTTCTCAGTTATCAGCTGATTTACCTGGTGCTCTGCTCTCTCGTTGCTCTGTTCTCTGCATTCCTTCCCCAAGGTTTTGATGACTCTCTGGTACTCTATCATTCAATCACCAGTGTGGACCCATTCTTCCCCTTTGGCAATCGTCTCAGCTGGAGTGATGTGTCCGATTGTTGTCTCAGCCTGTGCCGTCCATGACGACCCTCTCTTGATTCTTGATCCCTTGATGTCTGAGATACTACTGTGCAGAGGGTGCAGCGTGTCCGTGGGGACACGCATATAGACTTTGACTTGTTCCAGTTTATGTCTGGATGTCACCAATAACAATCCCAACATGTCCTGCATCATTACAATCAGGGTATCTCTAGTGCAGCCCAGAACCTGCTCGCATACTTTCATTATGGATGCGTTCCAACCAGTTCACACTGTGTTCTTGATAGTGTGAGGATGCCTAGTCCGTAATCGATGACAGACAACACGACCTGATGAAATAGGATGAACAGGAGGCGTTGTTCCAAGTCAGCAGCAGCCATGGTCTTGAGTGCTCCTAACTTTCTCTTGCATCTTTGTATGATGTGGTCATCATGGGAGTTATAGGAAAGACTACGATCAAAAGTCACTCCCGAGTTATTTCAACCTGTCGCACCTGTCAATGGTTAGTTGGATATCAGCTGCCCTGATGGAAAGAACAGTTGCGCTACGCTTGGGATCATGGACATCAGACCCAAAGCGAATATGTCCAGGACTGCCTCAAGGGTCTCCACTCTCACCGGGTCTGTTCAACATTTACACAGTAAAAGTGGCCAATATTCAACCCACAGGAACAGGGCGAACGTTGACATTTGCCGATGACATCCTAATGGCTCAGTTACAAAGCGCTCAGTTACAATCCTACAGAAAGATGAGAAAGAACCTGAACCAACATTGGAGGAAGTACGCTCAGCAATCAAAATCCTGAAAAAGGGAAATACCTCAGGATGTGATGATATCCGAGCAGAGCTAACAGAAGCAGGAGGGGACGCCAGTGCTCGAGTCTATCACAAGCTGTGTAAACAGATATGGCACAATCAATTTATATTCCCCTTCCCAAAAAAAAGGCAATCTAAAGCTGTGCGCAAACTACCGAACTATCGCTAATTAGCCGCTCTAGCAAGATACTCTTGCGGATCCTAAGAAGGATAGAGAAAAGATTTGAATCTGAAATTCACATGGTCCAAGCAGGTTTTAGAAAGGGACCTGGAACCACATATTCTTCTTCTTCGTACGCTGTCAGACGTCAACCTGTATTTTTTTTTAAAAAGCAGCGGTCATCCTGAGGCTGTCAATACTGCCATAGAGCTTGTCTAGTGTTGCCACTGGTGATGGCCACATGTGCTTTCTCTGATCCTCGTATGTCGGGCAGTTTTGCAGCAAATGTTCAGCAGTCATTTTCCCGGTACCACAAGTGCATTCGTCAGTGCCACCTTTCTTCAATTTATTGAATAGGTGGTACCTCAGTCTATTGTGGCCAGTCTGAAGACCACGACCTGCTCTCTTCTGTTGAACTGGTAATAGGCATCGTTTTTTGTGTAGCCAGTATGTTCTGTTTCCCATTTGGTCATGTATCTGGCTCTAATAAACCTTTTGGACTCTTCGTAGGTCACACTAGGATCTGGTTGTGGTAGTCTTGCACCTTCTTTTGCCAGTCTGTCTGCCTCCTCGTTGCCTTGGATGTTACAGTGGGATGGAACCCACTGTACCAATATTTTTGGTATGGACTGCTGGCATAGTTGACAGAGTACTGCTCTTAAATCATTAAGTTCAGTATTTTTCTGGCTTTTTAGTGCTGTGACTACGGCCAGGGCATCTGTAAGCAGGACTATATGGCTTTCATTTCTTTTGCCTGTCACCATTTCTTCTACTGCCGCTCTCAGTGCCTCTGCCTCCGCTCTGAAATTGCTTGAGTATTTTCCCGTTGCCACTGACAGTGTTATTTTTCTACCATTTGGTAGGCTCAGGAATACCCCTACCCCTCCATTCTGTGTTGTGTTTGTTACGGAACCGTCGGTGTATGCATGGGTCCAGTCCATCTTGGGTAGTTTTTCTGTACCTCAGGGTTATGTTTGTTCTTTCTTTTTCAGTCTGGCTGTTCTTGTTTCCAATACCTGGTATATTTTCTACCACCTCTGGAAATATATGCTGCCTCCAGGTAGGTTTGCGTACAGTAGGGATGGACTTTGGTGTTGTTAATGTGTTCATAGCGTCTTCGCTCATCTTTGCTTTGGCTATATCTGCAAAGTTTCTCCGCTTTAGTTTCCCATTTCCGAAATTGTTTAGTCTCTTATGCATTGGATGGTCTGTCAGTCTTCTGAGTTTCTCTGCTTGCTGCTTGGCTCTGCAGTCTCTTCTGTCGGTCATGGATTGCAGATTTGTAAATCTTTTCAAGTTCTACATTTGGCGTTGACTTCAGGCCTCCTGTTATTACTCTCATGGCTTGGTTTTGGAGTTTGCTAATTTTATCAAATTTTGCCTTCGCTGCTGTTGTCCATGCCACAATGTCATACTCGAGAACTGGTCTCACTCTTCCAGTGTACAGTTTCTTTAGTATACTTTTGTCTGCTCCCCAGCTTGTGGCAGCAAGTTTCCTCATGATTGCCATTCTTTCTCTGGCTCTCATTCGGTTTCTCTCGATCTGACTTTTCCATGTCATGCGCCGATCAAATGTGACTTCCAGGTAGTTTGGGTTGTCGTTTGGCCGCAGATATTTGACGTTAAGACTTATTTTGGTGTTCTGGGGTTTGTTTGACAGCGAGAATATCGTACATGTTGTTTTTTCCTCATTTATTTTGACCAGATATGAGTTCGCCCACTCCTCCAATGATGTTAGGGCCTGCTGCATCCGATTGCTTGCTATGGTGATATTTTTTTCAGAGGTCCACATTGCCAGATCGTCTGCAAACATGGAGCTGTGGACTCTTCTTGGTATATTCTAAGTGATGTTATTTATATACACCAGGAAAAGTGTGGGTCACAGTACTCCTCCTTGGGGTACTCCCTGCTCAAGTGTCACCTTTTTGCTCATCTGCCCTTGTACTTGACCTCTGGCTGTTCTGTTTTTGAGGTAGTGGCTGATCCATCTGTACATTTTCCCACAAACTTCACTTCTTCATAGCTTGACTTTAAGTCCCTCTTTCCACACCTTGTCAAATGCCTTCTCTAAATCCACCCACACTATGATATTTTTTCTCCTGGTAAGCATCCTCTTTTTCCTGGGCTATGAGAGTGATCTGGTCCTCAGGGGATCTGTGCTGTCTAAAGCCTGCTTGCTGTGGAATTAGTATGTATTTTTCTTCCAGATGCCACATCAATCTGGTGTTTATCATACGCTCCATCAGTCTGATGTTTATCATACGCTCCATCAGTTTTCCTACACAGCTCAGTAGACTGATAGGCCTGTATCCATTTGGATCTGTTCTATCTTTTTCTTTCTTTGGTACTGGTATAAGTACAGCGTCTTTCCATGCCTGTGGTACAATTCCCCTTTTCCAGCTTTGGTTCAGGACTGCTAGTAACTTCCTCTTTGCTGTTTGGCCCAACCCCATCAGTATTTCGTTTGTTACCCCATCTTTTCCGGGCGATTTCTTTTTCTTTAAAGTTCTCATGTCATGTTCTATTTCATTTATTGTTAGTTTTGCCATCATGTGCTCCTCTGGTGCCATATTGATGTTGTCGTGAACCACATATTGAATATGAGGAATATCTACAAAAAATGTAGAGAGTTTAATGTAGACCTGTACATATGTTTCATTGAGTACACCAAGGCTTTCGATGCGGTAAAATATCAAAATCTGTGAAACATCATGAAGGAAATGGTGTTTCCTGTGCACATTATATATCTCATTGAAACATTATACCAAGATCAACAAGCCGCTGTCCGAGTATCTGGACAAACATCAGATTGGTTTGCAGTACAAAAGGGAGTAAGACAAATGTATCCTCTCACCTTATCTATATAACATCTATGTGGAATGTATAATGAGAAATGTTACAGAAAACAAGAATATTGACAGTTTTGATACATTTACGATTGGCGGGTACGATATTACAAAGTTTTGATATAGAATACATAGTGATACTATCAAGAAGGGCAGAAGGGCTAGAGCAGCTAATTTCAGCTGTAAATGGACACAGTAAAGATTATGACCGCCAACAAAACACAATGTCAACATAAATTTACAGTAAGGAAATAAATCAGTTCATGCATTTTGAATATCTGGGCTCCAGAATTGACAAAAATGGCGACTGCTCGAAAGAAATGAAAAGAAGAAAAATAACAATACGGAACTCTTTCGAGGCCCCGTAATTGGAATGAGTACACTTTAAACCCTTAAACGAGGATCTATTGGAGGGCAAGTCTGGTGCCAGCAGCCGCGGGTATTCCAGCTCCAATAGCGTATAGTAAAGTTGTTGCAGTTAAAAAGCTCGTAGTTGGATCTCAGGCGCAGGCGAGCAGTCCGGCTCGCGCTGGTTCACTGCCCGTTGTCTCCCGCCCTACTGTCTGCCGGCTCTCTCGCGCGGGTGCTCTTCGCTGAGCGTCCCGGTGGCCGGCGCGTTTACTTAGAAAAAATTAGAGTGTTCAAAGCAGGCCTCGGCTGCCTGAATAATGGTGCATGGAATAATGGAATAGGACCTCGGTTCTATTTTGTTGGTTTTCGGAACTGGAGGTAATGATTAACTGGGGCATTCGTATTGCGGCGTTAGAGGTGAAATTGTTGGATCGCCGCAAGATGAGCTACTGTGAAGGCATTTGTCAAGAATGTTTTTATTAATCAAGAACGAAAGTCAGAGGCGCGAAGACGATCAGATACTGTCGTAGTTCTGACCATAAACGATGCCGACTAGCGATCCGCAGGAGTTGCTTCGTAGACTCTGCGAGCAGCTTCCGGGAAACCAAAGTGTTTGGGTTCCGGGGGAAGTATGGTTGCAAAACTGAAACTTAAAGGAATTGACGGAAGGGCACCACCAGGAGTGGAGCCTGCGGCTTAATTTGACTCAACACGCCAACACTGAAATGATTGACAGGCCGAGAGCACTTTTGTTGGGTCTAATAGGGAACGGGTGCTGGTAATTAGACCCTCGGAAATCTGGGGCTAGTCTCTCGGTGGCTCGGATGGCTCGCATCCAGTGTTCGATAAAGGAATTGACGGAAAGGCACCACAATGAGTGGAGCCTGCGGCTTAATTTGACTCAACACTGTAAAATGTCTGACAGACTTAGAGCACTTTCGTTGGGTCTAATAGGGAACAGGTGCTGGAATTAGACCCACTGAAGACAGGTCAGTTTTATCCTCTTAATGAAAGAGCATTGCTACGGTAATCCTGCTCAACCCTAGAGGAATGGCAGGTTTCAGACACTTGGTCATTGACTGACTAAAAAGCCCTCTCTTGATTCGTTGGGTCTAATAGGGAACGGGTGCTGGTATTAGACCCTTGGAAGACCCTTGGTCAGTTTTACCCTACTAATGACAGGGCGTTGCTACGGTAATCCTGCTTAATTCGAGAGGAATCGCAGGTCGCAGACATTTGGTCCACAAGCTTGGCTGATAAGCCAATGGTGCGAGGCTACCATCTGAGGGACTACGGCCAAACGCCTCTAAGCCGGAATCCCACCCTAAATCTCAGCACCACTGCGATGGGAGGCTACGATATGGTTGGGACCTGTTAGAGCTGCAGAAAGAGGTCTCTGCCATCCGCCGTTCAAGCGGGCGGGAAGCTGCTCGATATTCCCCCATACGGCGATGAGGTGTGAAACCACTAGTAGAAGACTTAGTTCTTGGTCGGGGTGTCGTAAGCAGTAGAGCAGCCACCTCACTGCCACCCTTGACCATGAGATATGTCCGCACACCAGGCGAACAACATCTCCGTGTCATGACCAGGCTTGTCCCCTGGTTAAATGCACTCCTGCCTCGCTCCTTACTTCTGTCTGCTATCAGTCATCCCAATGGACGCAGAAGAGATGCAGGCCAGCGGACATTGCACCTATGCCCTATTGTGACAACCTCCCAGGTGGCGGGGAATGCTAGGAGTACCATCACTGCAGAGAAGCCGAGAAAATAAAGGCAGGACGTGACGATCCTGGGATACAGACACACTGGACTGCCTCTCTTCCGGGATAGTACAAGCTAGTACATAGTCCATCATATCATATCATCACCACACCCTATAGACACGAGTGGTGAAGACAACTCTGACCACAAACAACTGCTGCCTTGCAGATAGGCTGGGGACAGCCAAAGGCTAAGGAGGGCATCCCTACAGAAACGCCTGTTCAAATTGGATGCACTGGGCCACAGGCTTAACGAAACAGTGCAACGTATATCGCTGTATGATGACGGTACAACCTATCAGAAAAAAGTATGGCGCTCATCCTGTGGAGTCCCGCTAGGCAGCGAGAGTGCCGGGCCTCACGCCTCGAAGGGGCCCACCCAATGCTACTGGTGGTCACCCACCCATGTGCTGTGGAGTCAAGGCACAAGGTGATGGGGCAAAAACACAAGACCCTCAGAATACTACAGTGGAATGCGGAGGGAGTCATTAACAAAAAGCTTTCCCTAACACATCACCTGCATGAATGTAAGATTGACGTGGCATGTATCCAAGAAACGCACCTCAACAACAACCACAAATTCTCAATCAGAGGATACCAGACCTTCCGTCTTGAGGGGTTCTGATACTGACACGTAACTGCATACCGAGTAGCGCGGTAGCTGTCAATCACACCGGACAAGCAGAAATTGTAGGAGTCGACATAATGGCACAAGAAACGAAGATCCGCATCTTCAACCTGTATGGCCCACCCAACAAAGACCTGTCGCTCTCGAGTATGGAGATCATGGACTCCAGTTGCCTAGTAGTTGGAGACTTCAACAGCCACTCGGAGAGATGGGGATATTCGGACACAGACAACAGAGGTGATGAAGTGGAAGATTTGGATATACACACAAATCTCTATCTTATTAATAGGCCGGAGGATAGCCCTATCTTCTATTCTAGAACATGGCATACCACCTCTACTCCAGACTTGGCCATTTCCACGGTATATATTCACCTTAAAATAGACCGCCAGGTGCTAAACCAATTGGCAGGTAGCGACCACAGGCCAATTAGGCTAGAAGTTGATATGGAAGTAGGCCCCCAGGAAATAAAACCGCTGCCATGTTGGAACTATAAACGAGCCAACTGGGACAGATTTACAATCCTGACAGATGGGCTGTGTGAAACCATTGACACACGGAATAACAATATGAAACACATGGTGGAAAGCCTAAGCAACGCAATAATGCGAGCAGCCTCTGAAACCATCCCAAGAGGGGCAAGGAAAAACTACAAGCCTTATTGGAATGATGAATTGCAGAAAGCGGAAGACGAAGTCTCAAATGCTAGGAACATAGCAGAGAGAGAACAATCTATGGAGGCAAATATCGCCCTCAAAGCCACCACGGCGAAATACAAATACACTCTAAACCAAATAACAAGAGAAAGTTTGAAAAACAAAACAGAAAGCCTCAATTTAGATAAAGAAGGGAACAAACTATGGAAGTTAGTCAGAGCCATGAATGACGAAACTCTATCAAACAAACAAATTACCATCAAGCAGGGTGACAACATGCTCACTGGAAAAAAGGCAGCAAACGCCTTTATAGAACATTATGCCAGAGCAAACTACATTGATGTCCCTACAAATAGGCATACAGACATTAATGAAGAACAAAAGAGGCACGACAACATCAATATGGCAACAGAGGAGCACATAATGGCAAAACTAACAATGAATGAGATGGAAGAGGCCATGAGAACTTTAAAGAAAAAGAAATCGCCCGGAAAAGATGGCGTAACAAACGAAATACTGATGGGGTTGGGCCAAACAGCAAAGAGAAAGTTACTATCAGTCCTGAACCAAAGCTGGAAAAGGGGAAAATCATTACTAATTCCACAGCAAGCAGGCTTTAGTCAGCACAGATCCACTGAGGATCAGTTCACTCTCATAGCTCAACAAATAGAGGATGCGTCCCAGGAGAAAAAACACACAGCGGTTTGGGTGGATTTAGAAAAGGCATTTGACAAGGTCTGGAAAGAGGGACTTGAAGTCAAGCTACGAAGAAGTGAAGTTTGTGGGAAAATGTACTGATGGATCAGCCACTACCTCAAAAACAGAACAGCCAGAGTTCAAGTACAAGGGCAGATGAGCAAATAGGTGACACTTGAGCAGGGAGTACCCCAAGGAGGAGTACTGTGACCCACACTCTTCCTGGTGTATATAAATAACATCACAGAGAATATGCCAAGAAGAGTCCACAGCTCCATGTTTGCAGACGATCTGGCTATGTGGACCTCTGAAAAGAATCTCACCCTAGCAAGCAATCGGATGCAGCAGGCCCTAACATCGCTGGAGGAGGGGGCGAACTCATGTCTGGTCAAAATAAATGAGGAAAAAACAACATGTACGATATTCTCGCTTTCAAACAAACCCCAAAATAGCAAATTAAGTCTTAACGGCAAATATCTGAGGCCAAACGACAACCCAAACTACCTGGGAGTCACATTTGATCTGTGCATGACATGGAAAAGTCAGATCGAGAGAAACCGAATGAGAGCCAGAGAAAGAATGGCAATCATGAGGAAACTTGCTGCCACAAGCTGGGGAGCAGACGAAAGTATACTAAAGAAACTGTACACTGGAAGAGTGAGACCAGTTTTCGAGTATGGCATTGCGGCATGGACAACAGCAGCAAAGGCGAACTTCGATAAAGTTAGCAAACTCCAAAACCAAGCCATGAGAGTTATAACAGGAGGCCTGAAGTCAACGCCAATTGTAGAACTGGAAAAGATTACAAATCTGCAATCCATGACCGACAGAAGAGACTGCAGAGTTAAGCAGCAAGCAGAGAAACTCAGAAGACTGACAGACCATCCAATGCATAAGAGACTAAATAATTTTGGAAATGGGAAACTAAAGCGGAGAAACTTTGCAGAAATAGCCAAAGCAAAGATGAACGAAGACCCCATGAACGCATTGACAACACCAAAGCCCATCCCTACTGTACGCAAACCTACCTGGAAGCAGCATATATTTCCAGAGGTGGTAGAAAATATACCAGGTATTGGAAACAAGAACAGCCAGACTGATAAAGAAAGAACAAACATAACCCTGAGGTACATAACGAAAAACTACCCAAGCAAGGACTGGACCCATGAATACACCTACGGTTCTGTAACAAACACAACACAGAACGGAGGGGCAGGGGTATTCCTGAGCCTACCAAATGGTAGAAAAATAACACTGTCAGTGGCAACTGGAAAATACTCAAGCAATTTCAGAGCGGAGGCAGAGGCACTGAGGGCTGCAGTAGAAGAAATGGTGACATGCAAAAGAAATGAAAGCCATATAGTCCTGCTTACAGATGCCCTGGCCATAGTCACAACACTAAAAAGCCAGAAAAATACTGAACTTAATGACTTAAGAGCAGTACTCTGTCAACTATGCCAGCAGTCTGCACCAAAAAGAGTAGTGGTACAGTGGGTTCCATCCCACTGTAACATCCAAGGCAACGAGGAGGCAGACAGACTGGCAAAAGAAGGTGCAAGACTACCACAACCAGATACTAGTGTGACATACGAAGAGTCCAAAAGGCTTATTAGAGCTAGATACATGACCAAATGGGAAACAGAACATACTGGCTTACACAAAAAACGATGCCTATTACCAGTTCAACAGAAGAGAGCAGGTCGTGGTCTTTAGACTTCGCACTGGCCACAATAGACTGAGGTACCACCTATTCAATAAACTGAAGATAGTTGGCACTAATGAATGCTCGTGCGGTACTGGGAAAATGACCGCTGAACATCTGCTGCAAAACTGCCCGACATACGAGGATCAGAGAAAGCAGATGTGGCCATCACCAGTGGCAACACTAGACAAGCTCTATGGCAGTGTTGACAGCCTCAGGATGACTGCTGCTTTTTTCGAAAAATTACAGGTTGGCGTCTGACAGCGTACGAAGAAGAAGAAGATCACCGGTGCTCTCCATGCAGCTGGGGTGTTGGGCTAGGCCAGGATCCTCTATCATTATTGTATCATTGGTAGAGGTCTCGTAGGTTGGACAAAAAAAAGTTGTGTAGAAAGACGACAGATGAGAAAAACATTTAACCCATGAGTGGGATCAAGATGCTGAGCAGCGCATGAGCTGCAGTGGTCAGCGACCCATAGCTGACTGCTAACATCAGGCCCAGCGAACCATAGCTGCCAAGACCCTTCTACACCTCCACGCGGTGATCCTGGATAACAGGCTGTAAAAGGGCATACTGGCTAAGGAGAAGGAATCGAAGAGGGAATGCTAACCCGATACTCAAAAATGCTTGCTGAAGTCGTATGTGTTGGACCGAAAAGGTGCAAATATCAGTCAAGCTGTAAACGATGACACAATGCATTCTGTTCTCTGGACTACATTCTGGTACTTAAGCCCTTTGAGGGTTTGGTAGTAGGAGATTGAGAACGAACGAAGAAGAAGAAGAACCCATGTGTGGGGTTTGGGTTGGTAACAGCCAGAGCATATTCCACTCGTCGGTGGGTACTGCACTGTCACCTTAAGGAGCCCCAAACTGCTCCCCGCCTAGTTATATCGCCAGGTACTTGGTCGCCCCCATAGCAAACTCAGTAAACAACAGCGTCACCCATGAGAAGGTGTTGCTATGGACATGTTTGTGCAGGAGAGGCCCAATGCCAGAGGCTTGCTGTCAGCCGGACAGCAGCTTTCGCGGTGATCATTACACCCTGGATGTGAGAGGCTGTAGATTCGCATCAGCATCCATTTGATGTAGGTGGAACATTGTGCCCAGACCCTACATCGACCCCGGGTGGAGGCGCAGAAAATGTAGCACAATGAATGAGCTGACAGCAGTTAGTGACTCATAGCTGACTGGTTGCATCAGAGTCAGCAAACCAAAACTGATCAAGACCCTATTTTGCCTCAAAGTGGCCACCCTGGAAACAGGCTGCATTAGTGTAGACTAGAGAGTAGGTATCATAGTAGGAAGGCAAACCAAGTACCCAAAAAAATACATTGACTAAAGTAAAAGTTCATAAAGACTGGCATAAAGCTGTAGTTATTCCCACATAGGAGAGAAAAGGAAATAAATAGAGATATAGGCATCTGTCTTTTGAGTCACATAGGAGAAATGTTTGCGAAGGTTCTAGAAAAAAGAACAAGACTCATATTTGAATTCCAGGACACATGGTGTAGATTTTAAAAAGCCAGAGCATGCTCTGTCTGCATCACAGCACATTTGGCAACTAACTATTGAATACGATACAGAACAGAACATTGCCTTTGTTGAACAGTAGAAGGCTTTTGTTTCAACAGAAACATATTTTTGAGAATTATTGAAAACTGCAGTACAATCGTTAGCTTTTTAACAACAAAGAGCAATACATACAAATAATCAAAGCGTTATGAGAACACTATATGGATTTACAAATTGGTTTTAGATTACCAACAGTGTGCAACAGGGATTTCTACTATTGCCTCAATTCATAATGTGACACACACTGCAGCAATTCTGAGCTCTAAAATAGTCCTAGTCGACAGGTACCATTTATGACTATGCTTTACAAACACCAAGTTCATAATACATTCAGGAATTTCACTCATATATTTTCTCCAACAGTTTTCATTTATATATTTAAATATTTACTAATCAAAAAACCAAATATCTGGTCTTGATATCTGTTCTCTGCTCTCAATATTAGGCTCATTTCCCAACTTGATCTCGCATTTGCGGCAGTATGGGCTTCGGGGACATAGCGTTTTCTAAAGAGTAAAAACTTACAATTTATGTTCTTAATATATGATATCTACTCTCAGTATCAGTTCTCGATATATGATCTTTGCTCTAAGACTATTGATTCTCTCTCGTCACTTTCTAAGTCTGTTCACTGAAACCTCTTTCCTTTTCCTGTCTGTTTCTTCTTCTATGATGCTCTGTTTCTCTATTTCAGTCATTCGTGTTGAGCCTCAAGCCAAAGTACGTTTTTTTCAACCTCTGAGCACGTCCACTTGACTGCGCTTTCTGTGTTGTCTTTGCATTATCATTAAATACGGGGCGGGTCCAAATGAAAATGGACCTAACTGCACCAAGTGAACATATATACAGTGGCCGTGATGATGTCACTCCAGGTGTAAACAGCACATATCAACCGTTAAGTTTGCAAAATTTCATTATCCTCTGACTCATAGTTTCCTCGGCATACCGTTGAAGACATGGCGGGTGTGATACAGAATCTGCTCAGAGTTGATCAGTCAGCTGTGATTCGGTTTCTAACAGCTGAAGGATGTCGACCAGTTCAATCGTGGTTAACAAGAAAATGAAGTATTGGTACTAATTGTGAACACCTTCTGACATAAGTATACACGCTTTTCGTGACATTCTGTTAACTCATTCTGTGGTCAAACATCTGTCTTGTAAATTTATATTGCTTCTCCAGAATGTTCACAAGTACGAAAACAATTCAATAGTTCAAAATTCTAGACTTTTGAAGAAAAAAGGAACGTTTAAAGATGTCAGTCGATGACAGCGATTTTGTCACATTACTCCCAAAAATACCAGAAAAACTTGGAATTTCCCAAAACTGATAAGGGACATTTCATTTTTGTATTTACCAGATGCTAACAAAAAAAATAATTTTCCCTTCATAAATGACAACACACACAAAAAATACCAAAAAGGGAATCTTGTGAATTTAATGTATTCCTTCATGTCAATGACAACAGCAATAATTTCTTGCTTGAACTTTCAATTAGGAAATGGCCACCGCAGGCTCAAATATAATCTTTTCGGCAGACATGTTCCCATGTGCATTTGGGGAGGACAAACAAATGTTGTATTAAATATGTAAAACAAATGACACCTCTAATGATACTGTTATCATAACACAGGTCAAGATCACCTGATGCTAGCAATGGCAGCATTTACTCTGCTAAAAGATCAAGGTCTGAGTTTACACCTTCAAAAGTAAGACAGTCAAGATCAAGGACACTAAGCCCCTCTGAGGAGTCTATTTGCAGGTAATGGACATATAGTAAATGCATTACATTATTTAATGTTAAATAGAAACAAAAGCACCACACTCTGGGTATACTCAGTCTCTCTCAGCAAATAGTGAAAGGTATAAATTCTGATGATTTCTGTAGATCACTTGTCATGCACACTTCTGGTGTACTCACTAAAGAGCCTACTCAATACATGTTTGACATCAAACTTCAGCAATCTTGAATTCACCTATTTTCAGTGTCATAATCCAAGAGGCCGTCACAGGTTAATTAATTTCAAGAGTACGAAAAGGATGCACCTCATGAACCATATTTTTCTAACTGCCATTGACTGTATGATGTGAAGTCATCCCGTAACCGGCGAAGACACCCTAACACCACCCCGCAAATGACCTGTCAGTGGCCATGCTTGTGCCTCCTCTGGTTGGAGATTGGCTCATTCTTTTATGTTGTCCTCCTATCTCTTTTTGGGACAACTTCTTTGTTGTCCGCCTTAAACCTTGCCGTGCAGGATCTTACTTGCAAAATCGTTTGATCTCGATATGTGACCATACCAAGCAAGTTTCCGTCTTCTATGCTGTTTTAATTCTTTCTTGTATTTCCTCATTTGTAACTCAGTCTTTGTATGTGATGTTTAGAAGTTTTAGGAAACATCTAATCTCCAAGGCCTGTATCCTCCACTGCAGGTTAGCTGTAATTGTCCATGTCTCACAAGCATAGAGAAACATTGACAGACCTATGTATGCATTAATCTGATCTTCGAGACTGAGTGATGTGCCAGACTACAGAAGACACCTCAAGAGGAATAAGATGAACTACACTGACAGATCTGAAATATGTAAATGATATTGCACACCAACATATATAAGAGAAAACTTAATGACTTAGTGCATATAGCCAGCAAGTGGGCCTGAGCATTAGTGTCAAGATGACAGAAGTCATGACACTAAATGTAATAAATCCCAAACCAATTAAAATAAGGAATGAAGAACTACCAAAGACAAATACATTTACATACCTGGGAAACACATTTGTGTCAAACATTTGGAATAGACAAAGACACCAAAAGCAGAACAACGTCAGAATAACCTTTTGCAGTTTAAACATCATTTGAAGTCTTTTGCAAATACCAAGCTAAGTACTTTCTGTGGTGCTGAGTGTTGGAGAGTATCAGCATAAATATAAATGTACAAACATCATTTGAAGTATTTGCAAATACCAAGCTAAGTACTTTCTGTGGTGCTGAGTGTTGGAGAGTATCACCATAAATATAAATGTACAAACATCATTTGAAGTCTTTGCAAATACCAAGCTAAGTACTTTCTGTGGTGTGGAGTGTTGGAGAGTATCAGCATAAATATAAATGTACAAACATCATTTGAAGTCTTTGCAAATACCAAGCTAAGTACTTTCTGTGGTGCTGAGTGTTGGAGAGTATCAGCATAAATATAAATGTACAAACATCATTTGAAGTCTTTGCAAATACCAAGCTAAGTACTTTCTGTGGTGCTGAGTGTTGGAGAGTATCAGCATAAATATAAATGTACAAATGATACATGGTGCTTGCATCGCTGAGCAGAGGACCATCACGGAGGCGCAGGAAAAGCAAGCTGGTGTCTTTTGTGGCATCTGTTGTTGTCATGATGGAGTTGAAGGCTGCCCAGTCTGCCTGTTTCCGTCTGGCGATCTCAGGTTTTATGTTCTCCATGTTGAGGAAGCCTTCCCAGATATACATATTCGTCAGCATTCATACTCTATGACGAATATGTCACATGGAAGTACTCAGAATTAAACATTAAACATTTATGGTGGACTTGACATCGCCATTGAACAACTTAAATTTTCAATGAAGATAGCTGATATATGAGATAATGGATACATCATCGCCTTCAATAGAAAACTAAGACCGGAAATACTAGCTTGTGGGGTATGGCATGAACTAGTTGTTAAGTGACACCGCTCACAATCCGAAGGTGCTGGGTTCGCTCCTCAATCACAGCACCCCATGGAAGCAAACCCTTAGAAAATGCAGTAGGAAGCAGACACTTTCATAAAATCCATGCCAAAGTTGGACACACTGGGCCTACAGGTGCAAAATTCTACACAAATTCTTTCATCCGAGTAAAATGCCTTCTTGTAGTTGATGAATGTGAGTATTAACGGTGTTTGATGCTCTCATGCCCTTTCAATCAGATTGCAGCAGGTTGTTATGTGATCCTAGTGTACTGTATGTTTGTCTGAATCCAGCTTGTTTGGTTGGTTGTCCCTCCTCGAGGGTCTTGCAAATCCTTGCTAGGAGGCATTTGGTAAAAATGTTGTACAGTATCGGAAGAAGGGTGATTGGGTGTTAGATGGACTGGTCTTCTTTATCTCCATTTTTGTAGAATAGGACGGTGTGTGAGTGTAAGTATGACCAAGTTTGTGAATTAAAAGACGGACTATAGAGCAGGTCGGACAGAAATTATCAAGTTGCTGAAATTCTTACCCAATAGTGAAAACCTAAAAAAGGTGGTCCCTCCATCATGCAAAGATACAACAGGCCAATCACCTGTCCATCTGCACAGTCAATTGCAAGAATATACAAATGGACCTCTACATCCCCATTAGATAGAGTAGCGATTAAGGGAGGAATATGTCCTTATTATATTTATTATTACTACTTTAATTGATTAGCTGTAAATGAATGTGGTAGAATATCTCTATACCACATGGTAGAGTAATAACAATTATGTCACATCAAGTGAATTTACTATGTAATATGCTTTTGTTTACCTTCCACAGTCAACACCACAGCTTTTGTGCCTTAAGTGCAGGTTTTGTACTAACTTTTCAAATTTGGCATTACTTTTGTAAATTTAAATTTCATTATTACATTTGCAAATGTAAACATTATATATTGCACAAGTGTGAAAATTATATGCTTATTGTTGCAACAAATAGTATTTTTTACATTTTCATACTGTGTATAGATCTGAACATTATTTCAAATATTGTGTTCGTTTTCTCTGAAGATCAAAGCGACACAGTTATAGAAGCAGACATACTTCTTCAATGGAAGTGAGAATGTCAGAGAAACAAAAAATCAAGGAACAAGAGCAAGTTAAAGCAATGGTATGGTCATTTATGAACATAAAGTATTTGTGTGCTAATTATTAGCTTGTGTTTCTGACTTGCAAGCTATAAAAAAATGTATTCCATAGGATTTTATCATTGTGTTTATTAAAGTTTTTCTTAATGTCAACAAATAGGTGGAAAAAATAACATATATTCAAATATATGCTTCAAATATATGCTTCACAAAATGAAGATTAATGCAAAGAATTATTTTGACAATCAGGGATAGAATAAACAGCATCAAAAGTGAAGAAAACCTAATAATAATGGGAGACTTTAACGCGAGACCAAGATATAACAGAACAGGAGTTGAAAACTATCTAGGAAAATACAGAGACATGCAAAGAGAGAGAAATGAAAACAAACACAGACTCCTAGAAATGTGCAGCTAACATGATTTGTTCATAGCAAACAGCTTTTTCCAGGACAGAAGCTCAGTGGAATGATTTGGAACAGAAATGCCAGATAGACTTCATACTAGCCTAGAAAAGTAGAGATGGACGTGAGTGATTCAAGAACTATTCCAAACCTGTGTGTTGATACTGACCATACAGCTATAATGATGACTATACCAACAAAATCGAAAACGAAGACAAAACCAAGTCAACAAACAGTAACAAAAATAATCAAGTTTAAAAGATATCAAGACACAAGACGACTACATTAAAAAAATGTAACAGAAGATTTTGCAAAACTCACAAAAGAAACACAGACAATTGAAGAAGAATAGGTGATGTTCTAGAGTACTATCGTTGAAGCGGCGAGAGAAACTTGCTAAACTGTAAAGACGAGATGCCCTAAACCATAAAGTACAGCATAGTCGAATGACGATGTCTAAATAGCATTTAAAGAGAAACAGAACAAATACAAAATATGGGTTAAGAGCAAATTTAACGACAGACTATACTGAATTTAAATTGGCAAGAAATACCACAAAGAGGGTAATTCAAGAAGCGAAGGCACGATCATGGAAAGAGTACTGAGAAAATCAAAACTCAGACCATAAAAATACATTCAGAAACTTCTACTAAAAATTTGTAATAATGATACACAGAAACGAATGTTATGACCCACCAGAAATAATGTGATGAGAAGGAAAATGATATGCACGACAAAAGAAAGATCCTAGAAAGATGGCAACAGTATTTCAGAGAGCTACTAAATACTAGAGGAATAAAGGGAACACAAGATATCAACATTGAGATCACTACATAGCTAGGATTGGATATAACTAAATCAGAAACACAAAATACTATACAAGCAACACCATCAAATAAGGCACCTTGGCCACGTTACATCCCTGCCGAAGTAATCAAGGCAACAAAAGGTGTAGAAATAACCTGGCTACACAGACTGTATAATTTAGTGTGGATTAAACAAGAAACATCAGAAGATCAAAGAAGTACAACAATACATCCCATATAGAAGAAGGTCACTAACAACTCCAGAAGAGACAGAATCGCAAATACGAATATTCGAGAGAAGGTTGAAACAATTCTGTGCCTCCAGTACATCAAGGTTTGAGAATCATTGTGAAAATTTAACCAGACCACATTGTGAGAATGCAACCTTCCACAGGAGAACGTCAGGAAGAAGGGCGAGAGGTAGACCAAGGAAAAGGTGGATAGACTGCGTAAACGAGACCTGCCGAAAATGTGGACAAATTTTACTTTGGCCACAAGAGAGGAGACAGACAAATATATACTACGTTACTGGTAGAAAGTGAGACATAAAAAGAAGAAAAACAAGATAGAAGAAAAAGGGCAGCAAAAAAGACTACAAAATATAGAGGAATATAATTACTTAACCATAATGGAAAGATATTTTGCAAAGTACTGGAAAAAAGACTACGCCCAATCATAGAATCGCAGCTTAGCGAAGCACAGATGAGATATAGGGAAAAAAATGAGCTGTACTGAAGCAATCTTCACATTCAGGCAACTAAGGGAGAAAACAATCACATACAATTAGTCACTACACGTTGCTTTCATTCCAAGAGAAGACATTCGATTGAGTGAATAAATATAAACTGGGCAATGTTATGGATTCAATAAAGAGTTGATCAACCTATGTAAAAGTCTTTATATCAATAGTCAATGTACAGTAAGAACAATTGCTAGATATTCCAAAAAATGTCATGTTAGATCCGGTGTATGGCAGGGTTGTGTACTATCTACTTTACTGTTTATTACATATATAGACGCAACATATTTTTAAAAAAACATTAGTGAGGGAAACAACCTCAGTGATCACTTGTTGTTGTTTCGAATGTCACAATGAGTAGGTTACTCTTATGTGCGCCCTGTAAAGGGCGTTAAGTGACGGGTTGCAGTAGCTTTCCTCACATATTGAGCGTGCTGGGGTCCTCCAGGCAGTTGTGCTATGCTTGGCTTCATCTGCGTGTCGCTAACTACTACAGAGATCACATCGAACCTCACCTTGTCCTCGACAACAGCCCATTTCTAGGACGACCAACATGGAGGTCAGGTGAGAGTCTTGTCCAGTATATTTGTCCAGTATATTTCTCCTGACCCTGGCTAACATTTTCTGATCAGTGTGTTTTGCCTGACCAGACGTTAGCCTCATCATCCCTGTGATCACTTAAATTAACTTCTCTTTGCTGATGACCAAGCACTAATAGCAGCTTCCGAAAAACAACTACAGGAACATATCAACAATCTTAATGAGGTCTGTACGTATTACGCTGTCAAAATCAACTTTACAGAAACCGAGGTTGTGGTCAATTGCAAGAAAAGTAATAGAAACAACAATATTCATACAAAACCAACAAGTAAAACAGGTGAAAAATTTCATGTACCTGGGTAACATAATTTCAGCAGACGTCAGAGGCGACACCAAATTCCAAAACAGATGTAATAAAGCAAGTCAAATCATTGGGCAAATATCCCTGATATTACAATGTAAGCACGTGACAACGGATACAAAAAGAACACATACTAGGGCCGGTCATGAGAATACTCTTCATAACCTTGTTCTGAAAGGCACAAGCAGGAGAAAAAACAGAACCAAAAATTTAAGTCCAGTAATAATCTGTCATGTCTGAATATAAGTTGATGCGACCTTGAAGTAGCAACTCTACTGATCTTTTAGTTTTGCTTTTCCTAGCGGCGTTGTCTTTTTCCATTTGGATCGGCCTGCAGCTATGTCTTCCCAAGATGTCAGATCCATACCCAGTGCCTTCATGTCCCACTTACATGCATCTTTGAACCTCATCTGTGGTCGACCAGATGTTCTTTTACCACACACCAGCTGCCCATAGAGACTATTTTTGGGAATGCATATGTCTTGCATGCGATGAACATGACCAAGCCTTCACTATTGAAGGAGGTTGTACATACTTGGAAGACTGGCAATGAATGCACCTCTGCAGTTGTCACCCTGTCTCTCCATGAGACTCCAAGAGATCTCAGACGCCGTAGGTGAAAGGTGTTGAGCCGTTTCTTTTGTTTGGCATAGGTTGCCTAAGTTTTGCTACCATATAGGAGCATCCTAGAGACACACGCATTGTAGACCTAGCCCTTTAGTGAACTGGTCCACAGTTACTAGTTTGTAGATGTCGATAGCGATGGTTGGGGTACATCTTGTCATAGCACATTTGTTTTATTCAGTTTTCTTGTGAAGCCAAAATCTTTGCACGCTTGTGAGAAGCTATCTATCTAGCTCTGGAGTTTCTTCTGACTATGAGTGACAATTGCAGCATCATCAGCAAATAACAAGTCCCTGATAGTAACTTCCCTGATCTTGGTTTTAGCTTTGAGCCTCGCAAGATTAAACAGATGACCATCTGATCTAGTGTGAAGGCAAATCCCTTCTGTTGCATTACCAAATGCATGCTTCAGTAGCAACGCTAAAAAGATTCTGAATAGTGTCAGCCTTGTTTATCACCATGTGAATACTGAATGACTGTGATGCATTACCGTCGAAATGGACTGTTCCTTTCATATCCTCATGTAATGACACTATTAGCTGCAGCAGTTTGTTTGGGCAGCCTATTTTTGTGAGGATTTTGAAGTGTTCAGCCCTGCTAACTAAATCAAATGTCTTTGTCAGGTCGATGAAAGTGACATAAAAAGACTTTTTCTGCGCACATCACTTTTCTTTTAGCTGCCTTAGTGAGAAGATCATGACAATCGTTGATCTTCCATATCGAAATGCACATTGTGACTCAACCACGCTCAACCAGTTTATGTAGCCGCATTAAGGTAACTCTCAAATAACTTTGCCAACACCACTGAACAGGAAGATGGTCTGTGACTATTACAGTCACTTCCATTATATTTTGAGGTATGAGGCACTCTTTCCAAATCTGGCATAGCAGCAAATGAAGTGGTTTCAAGAGTTCAACCTTACAATGCTTGATCAGTTCAGGTGGGAACCCCATGCTCTGCCAAGGGCCAAGTTGCTAATGGCTGTCTTGAAATCTTCTAGAGCTGGTTCGATGTCTAGTTCCTCCATTCTAGGATAGCCTTCAACAACATCAAGGGCTGTGAGAGTGACCATACTGTCGCATGATTAGAGCTCAGAGGAGTGCTCTACCCATTTGCTACATCTTCCGTTGTCAGTTATTATGTCACTACAGATGGATTTGAGCGTCGCTCGTGATCTGTGCACGAGATCAATAGCTTTTTTTTATGCCCTCATACATTTCTGTTATAATTCCCGTTTGTGCCGTAGTCTGGATGTTTTCACAGAGTTGGAGCCAGTACTCATTTGCAAAGTGGAGAGCAGTTTGTTGAACTTGGCGCCTGACAAATTTAAGAGATTGCAGAGTAACTGCATTTGGAAGGCACTTGTATTAACTCAGATCAGCTCGCTTTGCCTCGATGATGGGTGTCCTATAGTTTATTTTGGCTTTGAACCAGTCATTTGATTTTGCAGTGCTTCTTCCAAAGATAACAAGCGCAGTACTGTGGATGGTGGTTCGAATTAGTTCCCAGATTTCTGTAACCAAGGCGCTACCTTGTGGAATTCTAAGAGTTTCCTCGAAGGCCTTGTTAAAGCGATTGATCAGTACAGGATCTAACATTTTGCTCATGTCAATGCGTGGTTTACCTTCGTGTCTGGTGCGATACAATTTACTTGGTTGTGATTTGATTTTACACCAAACCAGTGCATGGTGTGTCACAGTCTGCGCTGTGGTAGGAGCACACGAGGAGAACAGATTTGAGAAAAGACCTTCTCACAAGAATCAGTTCAAGCTGATGCCATTTCTTGGATCGTGGGTGCATCCATGAAACAGTATGTTGGGGCTTGGTCTGTTTATTTTTTTATTTTTATTTTTTATTTTTTTTACGTTCACCTTATTTCTCTAATCCCCAAGGTGGTGTGCGTTGCACTGTGGTTTTTATTTTACGCCTGTTCGCCTAGTGCATCTGACTTCAGCATGCATTTTATGTAAGGATCTGCTTCCTCCTGCATTTTCTAAGGGTTTGCTTCCCCGGGGTAACAGCCGGTGCTGTGGTGGGGATCGAACCCAGCACCTTCGGCTTGTGAGCCGTGCCATTTAACCACTAGGCCACGCCATCCCCTGGGGCTTGGTCTGAAAATAGGAGTTGGTCACACAGAGTTTATGATAGACACAGACCTCTAAAGGCCGTTGCCCATTTTCATTCATATTGCCAACACCAAAGTTGCCAAGACATGAAAGCCACGAATCATGATCAGCACCCACTCTAGCATTGAAGTCGCAGAGTAGAACAAGTTGTTTCTGACTCTGTAATGCTTCTGACTAATGATAGATTATCATAAAACTCATCTTTGGCTTTAGGTGGGGAGCACAAGATAGGATCATATGCACTGACTAGGGTGACGGGACTGACAGTAGTATGGAGACAGGGTGTAAGCAGGTGCTCTGATGAGGCATTTTCTCCTGGTTCAACCATGCGTGATAAGGACTTTTTCTTTTTCACTGCAAAGCTTACTCCATACTCATTTTTTTTCACTGTGGTCTTTTTCACCTGATCCCACCAAGCTAGTTTCCTGAAGTGATACAATGTCCACATTGAGTCTTTTTAGTTTGTCGTTGATAATGCCTGTTTTCCTGACATTTATTTTCTGAAGGTCATCAGACAGTCCAGTCAACATAGTACGTACATTCCAATAACCCAGATTTATATTTGATGTGTTGTGTCAGTGTCGCAGGGTAAGGCTAAAGGGCCTCTCCAAGGTGCAAGCTTAGGCATATTTCTGATGAAAACAAGATGTTGCTCGAGCAGCAGAACCCCCTCTCCACATAGCTAATTAATCCAGGGAAATGACATTAGCCACCAGTACTGCCTGGAATCAGTGACGTAGTAGGCGTTGTCAAAATAATGATTGAAACATCATGTGACTGCCTTAGGGACTCCAGCTTCGGATTTTTCTTCAGGTCTCCCACAAAACAGTGGGGTTTTGGCTTTAGGTGGGGAGCACAAGGTAGGATCATATGCACTGACAAGGGTGACGGGACCGACAGTAGTATGGAGACGGAGTGTAAGCAGGCACTCTGAGCATTTTCTCTTGGTTCAACCATGCATGATAGGGACTTTTTCACTGCAAAACTTACTCCATACCCTCGTACTTTACATTGCGAGTGAGTAACAGTCACAATAATGTCATTAGACCACGTGTGTTGGTTTCATCATCAAGTCTGTACAGATTTTTATTTGATATCCCAGTTACATTTTTTGCTCTTGAATGCATTTAATTTACTAGTGTTAGTACTTGCCAAACTAGCTAACACACAAATTTTACTTATTGAGACATGTGAAGTAATAAAACATATTTTAGTGTTAGGAAAGCTGTTTTTTGCTAGACAAAGCAATTTCAGTGTATTTTGTTTCATTTTAGCGTAGACACATTGTTTCTACTGATTTATTATTATTTATTTATTTTAAGGAAAGTGAAGAATTTGTTTAAGCCTCTACCTTTCAGATGTAGACATCGCCGCAGGATTCACTGTTCCCCTTGCTGCACCCATTAGCACCTTCATGAGGGGCCCCCCTGTTTCTTACAGAGCCTGCTGAGTACTCAGCGTTATAACTCTGCAGGCAGATTGAGCTCATAAGTCTTGGTTGGCAGCAAATCTAAGAGATGTTAAACTCTGACTCTAAACCAGAGTAGACGAAGCTAGTTAGCCTGTTCAGGTAGTTCGTCTAGGAGAGGGGAACTCTAATTTTAAATTCACAAGTGCCAGGGAGTGCTGGCTAGTCCTGGGACGTGAGAGTATCATAGGATGCCTCGAGTAGCTAACATCCATGTCACCAGCCACTCCACGACTCCACTGTTTTGTGGAAACCTCAGGAGAGGGTAGGACTACAGGAGTGGTAGTACCTAAGGCGGATGGTTACAAAATTGCAAACTCATTTTGGCAGCTTCTGCAGCTGAGCTGGAGCCTAATGATCATGCTTTGCATTCCTTTGAATTACACCAGTGAGGCAGAGAGGGTGATCCTGCAGTTTTGGCAGCCCAGGGTCTCCATATTCAGCACCCTGGAGATGCTAAGTCATACATTAAGGAAACCAGTTGATAGCAGTCTCTGTTCTGGAACAACAGAGGCCAAAGAAGTAGAGACAAATTCATGGTGGAGATAGCTTGAGACAAATGTCCAAGTGACTGGAAAGTTTAAGATTGAGCTGGCGCGAATAGCATATGACAAAGGTTTTGATTGACATCGTTCTGCTTCATCTGATTTCCAGGAAAAATAATTGTTTAGTCTTTTATACCTGAAGTATATTTTATTTATTAATGGTAAAAATAAAATAGGTAATGGTGGCCCCATTGTGGATGCAGTGTTAAGAGTGTTAGAGACTTCATTGTATGTTGTCTGAGCTTGCATTAAAAAAAAATTAGGGTGACCATGTCCCTTCCATGTAAGCTGGGAACCTTTTTGCAGCTAGATAGATTACGGTGTCAACAACATATATTGAACCTGGAACCTTTGCCTACTAGACACAGAAGGGTGACTAGAGTACTTGCTTCTCACAACAAAGGTACCAGGTTCTTCTTCTTCCTCGTTCGTTCTCAATCTACCGCTACTTTTTATTTTTCTAAATTTTATGTGTTTGCCTCACTCTAGTTTCTACTGGCGGAGGCGCGCCTATTCCGCCCCAGACCGTAGTCAATTTGGACGATACTAAAACGCATAAACCAGTGCTTGGATGCATGTGTGTTATCTGTTTATACCTAGCCTGGTATTTCCGTGATGCTCCTCCCGTTGTTCCTTGCTTTTGATGATCCTCGTTGTCCTTCATAGGTATTTGCACAAATATGCACAATTGTTTTCCTGGGACCATTTTGGGAATGAGTATATTTATTTTCCTTCATACTTGATTCGGATCTCTTTATTTCCTGATTTAAATATATATATATCCCGTTTTAAAAAAAAACAAACAAACCCCATCATACATTTTATAAAAAATTGTGAAGATAGCAGTGTAGTGAGGTGTACAACGAGAATGAATGAAATGGAATGATTGAGAAATATGACAAACAATATACTGGATACATAAGAATTAAGAGTACAATATAAATTAATTGAAAAGAGTATTCCTTCTGTTGACTTCCTTCCGTCTGGTCTTGGTGTATCAGGTTTTGCCTGCTCTCCTTAAGTAGCAGAATGTAGTCCAGAGAACGGAATGCGTTGTGTTGTAGTTTACAGCTTGGCTGCAGTATTTGCACCTTTCGGTCCAACACATCTGACTTCAGCAAGCATTTTTTGAGTACCGGGTTAGCATTCCTTCTTTGATCCCTTCTCCTTAGGCAGTCTGCCTTGCTGCAGCCTGTTATCCAGGATCGCCGCATGGAGGTGTAGAAGGGTCTTGGCAGCTATGGTTCGCTGGCCCTGACGCTAGCAGTCAGCTATGGGCCGCTGACCACTGCAGATCATGCACTGCTCAGCATCTTGATCCCGGTACCAGGTTCAATATCTAGTCTCGACATATTTCAGTCATAAATGGGTACTTGACTCTATTAGGGAAGATAAGGCAGCTAGAAAAAGGTATAATCACACCACCTCAATAAGGCTGAATACAGTGGATCTAAAAAAGGTTCTCATTAATTATCCACAATGGTAGTGTTACCTTATTTGGCTATATTTACCTAATAATAGTAAACATTGAAAATTATTCCTTGGTGGGCGTAAGGTTTCTTAATCCATATTAATATTGCTTAATCGTAATTCATGAGCTTTGCCTTATCCCCACTTGGTGTTTTCTGTGTTTATAGGAAGAAAGAAGAATAGTGTATGTTGGTAAAATACCCGATGGCTACACTAAAAGGCAGTTATATCAACGATTTCAGAGCTTTGGTGAAATCAAAGAAGTAAAAGTTAACTTCAGAGAGCATGGGTAAGTAGCTGAGTTTTTTTTCTCCCTTTTTAGAACCCCATTCCTCAGGTCATCTATAAGTTCCACTTATCAAATCCACATGTTAGTTCTGTTTGAGGATTCCTATCAGACAAAGGGAGTAAGGGGCCGGCGTGGCCTAGTGGTTAAGTGGCACGGCTCACAACCAGAAGGTGCTGAGTTCGATCCCCATCACAGCACCGGCCGTTACCCCGGGGAAGCAAACCCTTAGAAAATGCAGGAGGAAGCAGACCCTTACATAAAATGCATGCTGAAGTCGGATGCACTGGGCCGACAGGCGCAAAATAAAAACCACTGTAACGCACACACGCCTTGGGGAATAGATAAATAAGGCGAACGCAAAAAAAAAAAAAAAAAAAAAGGGAGGCTAGGTTAGTCTGTACCACTTATCTAATCCACATGTTAGTTCTGTTTGAGGATTCCTATCAGACAAAGGGAGGCTAGGTTAGTCTGTACCACTTATCTAATCCACTTGTTAGTTCTGTTTGAGGATTCCTATCAGACAAAGGGAGGCTAGGTTAGTCTGTATATTGTGGTTGCCACAGCAAGTGCCTTTAATTTATCAACAATAAATTCCCATTAAAAACCCCAGCAATGGGAATAATGTCCATAATAATAGCCTTTTTAATTACTAATAGCCACAAAATATAAACTTTCAAGTTCAAGGTCTCAAGATTGCATTTCTAAGAGTTATTGATGCTATGCAGGATAATGGAGCTGTGTCTATAATGATGGGTCTGCATTTAAGGCTGCTATGAAATAGGTTATAGAGTCTGTATAGGTGACTAGACAGTTTAAACTAGAATAACCGTACACAGCATCAACCCTTCAAACAGCCAGATAACTCATTAGAACAGCAAGTATATAAACTGGGCTTAAAACATGGTCAAAGCACAACACAGATGGGTCTACAAACATATGGCTAGTCCTAATCCAAATGACAGTATCAGCCACCTCAAAAGGAGGGATAAAAGTGAAATATTTTAGCTTTCAAACCCAACAAATTCCATTTAATATTCACCTGCGTAACACATCCACCTATGTACATGCCAAATCATTGGCCAATATCTCCTTGACGGCCCCAGCACTAGAGAATGTTCGAAAAATAGTTTTCAGCGGCAAGATAAATGAAACTTTAAATAGATCTATACAGCATCCAACAGGTGCAGGCACCACATGCCCTAGAAACAAGACAATAAATAGTCTTGTGTCAAAATAAAAATAAATAAATATGTAGTCTCTCTCTCTCTCTCTCTCTCTCTCTCTCTCCCTCTCTCCCTCCCTCCCTCCCTCCCCCCTCCCTCCCCCTCTCCCTCCCCCTCTCCCTCCCCCTCTCCCTCTCCCTCCCTCCCTCCCTCCCTCCCTCCCTCTCTCTCTCTCTCTCTCTTTTTTCTCTTCCCCGCCCACCACCACCACACACCCACACCCACTTTTAAAAAAAATATTTTTAAAAGGTGGCCCATCTGGGGTTTCCCAACTACTGCTCTAAATGTGATCCTATTCAATATTTTCCCAGGCACTGTGATAATTTATACATGGTTGCAGATATAGATGTCAAACAATTTAAAACACTGTTTTTCTGTGATGCCTGTTAAATGTAATGATATACAGTGCTGCTAACATTGTCATCATATTGGTGATTTGTTAAATGCCTCATGACATGCTTCATTTTTATTTTGAATTGATTTGAAAGAAAATATTATTGTTTGCTTTCAGTGACAACTACGGCTTTGTCACCTTTGCATATGCCTGTGATGCAATCACTGCCAAAGAAAGTAAGTTTAAATATTATTTGTATTTGGAAATTAAGAAACAATGAAACCTTATAAACAGTTGCTTAAAGCTCTAACTTCTCCAAAATTATGTAAATAATGATTCTGGAAAAGTTTGGAAAAATGGAGTACAAAATTTGAATTGAAACCATAAAAAAGGTCGTTTGTGTTTGCAGCAAAGACAGTTTCGGGGCATTGAAATTGATTGATCGAAGTTTGCATGAAGTCACTTGTATTGAATAATCATAGTTCATTAATTAAAGAATGCGGTTTTGTTGGCATGATTTCAGTAGAAAGGGAAGTGTCAATAGATAAATTTACGTCCATAAATAAGTTTTTGAAGACTCCATTGTACTAAGCAGCCTGTGAGGTATGCCCTTCCTTGCTGTTTTTACTTTCCCTAACACATGTGTCAGGTACCCATTTACAGCTGGGTTGACAGGAGAAGCGTTCCCCCATTTAAAATCACGACCTGGATTATTTTAGTCTGCAGACGCGATTCGAACCGAGACTTGCTGTTACCGAGACTTGCTGTTACCGTAGAAAATAGCAAATTGCTCGCTATGAACTGAGCTAACGCCCTTCGCTACATGATGAATGAATATATACTGCATTACTGTGTTTTCATGTTGCATGTGTGATACAGTACCCGGGGGTCGCGGAATGTCTTTTCATCCTGTTATCAGCTCTGGACCAGCATGCGCAGTGAAGACACTTTAGGACATCGTTTTGACTAATGGGCTAAACAAGGTGTGGATAGCTGAAGAAGAATCCTCTCAGCGCAATTGGTTATGTCAACCCAGACATGTGAAGCCTGACCTCGACGAATTGGGTGTAAGAAACAAAAAAGTTTGTTCAATGGCCAAAAAGATGGTTCCAGCAGGTCTTGAAGAATGCACAGTGAGACACAAAAGAAGCCCTGGTCATCTTCTGCATCCGGACCCTTCACTAAAGGCAACGACCTACTCTTACTGAAGACATGTACAGCAAATGAGCTTATCATAACCAACACCATCTTCCGACTCCCATCTAGAAAAAGAACAATGGGGATGCATTCTAGGTCCAGCCACTGGCATCTTATCTACTACATAATTATCAGACGTTGGGACTGAAGTGATGTCAAAATAACTAATGTTGAACTGACCATTGTCTCTTGATAACAAAGTTGATTCTAAAAGTCCAATCCAAGATGTGTCCTCAGGGGACAATGGCATAGGGAGACTGAATGTTGAGAAGTTGAAGTGGGAACCCACTGAAAACAGTTTTGCTGCTGAGTTAGAAACCAGACTGAATGGGATTCAGCTTGAAAACTCCAGCATCAATCAGAACTTGGCACTCTTTACTCCACAGCGCTAAAACACCTTGGTCCATCTACAAAAAGCACAAGGACTGGTTTGACGAAAATGATGAAATTAAGATTCTCAAAGCTTCAAGCACATAGGGCTCTTCAAAATGACACATCATCCTTGTCCAGGAAAATGGCCTTCACGAGTGCTCAAAGAATAGTGCAGAAGAGACCCAGGGAATTACAAGATTCTTGACTAAGCAGACGGGTAGACAAGATAGAGGCATATACTCTGCGCCATGACCTCAAAGGGTTCTATGTGGTGCTTAAATCACTTTATGGTCCACAACATTCTGCTTACTCTCCAGTTTGCAATGCCGATGGATTGCTGTTAACAGAGGAAGCTCAGGTCCTCGACAGGTGGGTGGAACAATTTTGCATCATTCTTAACAGTCCATCATCTATAAATGAAGAGGCCATACAACACATGCCACAATTAGAAATGAACACGGCTATGGATGATATCATCACTGAACATGAAGTAGACAAATCCATCAAATCTCTTTCTCCTGGAAAAGCCTGGGGAGCGGACGCAATGCCAGCAGAAGTGTATAGAGCAGCAGGAACATGCCTCACCAAAAGGCTCACTGAACCTTTCTGCTCTATGTGGGCTGAAGTAGTAGTCCCACAGGAAATGAAAGATGCGTCAATACTACATATCCACAAGAGAAAAGGCAATCGCCAGGAGTATGACAACCACAGTGGAATTTCCCTGCTATCTACTATTGCCGGAAAGATCCTAGCGTGTGTACTGCTCAATTGCCTGAACAAAATTTCCCAGAAAGTCAGTGTGAATTTAGAATTGGTCAAGGAACTGTCGTCATGATATTTGCAGCGCGTCAGGTACAGGAGAAATATTGAGAACATAACCGCTAGCTCTATATTACGTTCATTGACCTCACATAGGCATTTGATGCGGTCAGCAGAGGTGGACTATGACAAATCATGTCTAAATTCGACAGCCCTAGCAAATTTGAAACCGCGGTGAAACAACTGCACGAGGGCGTGCGCGTACATGTACTTGACTGGGGCGAGACCTCTCCACCATTCATGGTCAACAACGGTATGAAATGGGGATGTGTACTTGCTCTTACTGTTCAGTATGTTTTCAGCTATGTTGACGGATACCTTTAAGAATACCAAGTATGTCATACCAATAAAGTACCACATTCTCCACAGACTGATGGTGAAGACAAAGGTTATGCTCGACACGATATGCAAACTCTTGTTTGCGGATGATTGTGCTCTGAACAGTAGCTCAGAATGGAATTTGCAGGAGTGTATGGACCGGCTCTCTGCTGCTTGTGACAACTTTGACTTGACAATTAGCACAAAGAAAACAGAGATCATGTATAAACCGGCACCAGGCACATCGTATAAACAGCCAGTAGTTACAGTGAGGGGACAGAAATTACAAGTGGTTGCAAAGTTTGTCTGCCTTGGAAGCACACTGTCACACAGTGGCTATTGCTGATGAGCTGGCTAATAGAATAGCAAAGGCCAGCACAGCTTTTGGCCGAATGCGCTCAATATGGTAATGTCGAGGAATCAGCATAATGATTATGCCGAAGACCTGACATGCTACCATTGTCCCCACCCTGCTTTACGCGTGTGAGAGCTGGACTGTCTATGCTAGTGATGCTTAGGAGACTAAATCGTTTTCACATGAACTGTCTGAAACGAATACTGCATATCCACTGGCAGGACCATATTACAGATACTGAAGTGCTGTCCAGAGCCAACATGCAAAGTATTCATGCACTTTTGCAAAAATATAAATTGCAATGGGCTGACCACATTGTTCGAATGTCAAACGAAAGGCTTTCAAAGAGGCTCATGTATAGCGAATTAAATGAAGGAGAACTTCTTCTTCTTCTTCATATGCTGTCAGACATCAACTTGAATTTGTTCGAAGAAAGCAGCAGTCATCCTGAGGCTGTCGACACTGCCATAGAGCTTGTCTAGTGCTGGCACTGGTGATGGCCACATGTGCTTTCTCTGGTCCTCGTATGTCGAGCAATTTTGCAGCAGATGTTCAGCGTTCATTTTCCCTGTACCACAGGTACATTCGTCAGTGCCACCTATCTTCAGTTTATTGAATAGATGGTACCTCAGTCTGTTGTGGCCTGTGCGGAGTCTGAAGACCACGACCTGCTCTCTTCTGTTCAACTGTTAATAGGCATAATTTTTTGTGTAGCCAGTATGCTCTGTTTCCCATTTGTCCATATATCTGGCCCTAATAAACCTTTTGGACTTTTTTGTAGGTCACACTAGAATCTGGTTGTGGTAACCTTGCACCTTCTTTTGCCAGTCTGTCTGCCTCGTCGTTGCCTTGAATGTTACAGGGGGATGGAACCCACTGTACCACTACTCTTTTTGGTGCGGACAGCTGGCATAGTTGATAGACTACTGCTCTTAAATCATTAAGTTCTGTATTTTTCTGGCTTTTTAGGGGCTGTACCCACGGACAGGGCATCTGTAAACAGAACTATCTGGCTTTCATTGCTTTCGCCTGTCAGCATTGCTTCTACTGCAGCTTTCACTGCCTCTGCTCTTAAATTGCTTGAGAATTTTCCAGTTTCCACTGACAGTGTTATTTTTCTACCATTTGTTAGGCTCAGGAATACCCCTCCCCTCCATTCTGTGTTGTGTTTGCTGCAGAACTGTCAGTGTATGCATGGAATGAAGGAGAACAATCACAAGGATGTTCAAAAAAGCATTTGCAAGGACAGATCTGAAAGAGTCCCTTAAGTGCTGTCAAATAGACATTAGCCTGCCTCAAAATCGCTCAACATGGAAGAGCACGGTCACAGACGGCTTTAAATTCAACGAGGGTCTCCATATCCAGGCAACTTAGGATAGACGTGGAATCAGGAAGTCAAGAGTAGAGAAAATAGGAGAGACAACTGCTGACTATATTTACCAGTCATGTCATAGACTTTTCCAAGCTCAAATTGGCTTGATCAGTCATTAGTACACACACATACTCATGGTTGCATCATGACATGTGAGGATGTTGTTGGTGGTTCTCATCGCCAACGATGAATGAATTATCATTAAAAATATATATATATATAAATAACTTATATTCAGCATAGAGGAGAACTGGTTTATTCATTCCATTTTGGCTAGAAAATGCAAATACTTTGGTCATATCAAGAGACACAACGGTCTTGAGAGAACGGTGATGAAAGGTATGGTGCCAGGCAAAAGAGGAAGGGGTAGACCAAGAAGACAATGGCACCAAGATATCCAGGAGTGCCTGAGTATGACAGTGGCCAAAGCTGGTGTTTTGGCAAGGGAACGAGTTTCTTTCAGACTGATGGGAGCGACCTTCTACAAAGGACATGCTTCATGATGATGATGATAAAATATATATATATATAATATATAAATATAATATATATATATATTCCGGGTGGTCTGCCAGGGTCTTTGTGTATGACAAGGACAAGAATAGCACCACTACCCCACAGAAAGCATGTCGTAATAGGTGACTAACTGTGTGACATCGCATAACACCAGCCATGGTTATCTAGTTTGTAGTTTGTTTAGAGCAGCATAGATGGCGCCTAACAGCAGACCGTTGAAAACATGGCAGGTGTGATACGGAATCCGTCCAGACTTGATCAGCGAGCGGTGATTAGGTTTCTAACAGCAAAAGGATGTCGATCAGTTGACATTCATCGCAGAATGCAGGCATGGATTTGATTAATTGTTGAAGATGAATCAAGTTGAGTCATTGCACAGCTCGCGTGTTAATCATGTTCTACGTCAATTCTGAGACATAAAGTGTACTTATGTATCAATACTTGTTCAGAACTGTGGCATTCCATGATGTCACAACGTTGTGTCTTTTTACTACATGGCTGACACAGTTTTCATATAAATGGGGGGGGGGGGGGGGGGGGGGGGGGGGGGGGGGGGGAGAAACATATTGTTCCTTCTTGATTGTTCCACCTGGAGCAATCGTATCACTTTATGTACAGCTACCACATTCTGTCAGAATGACCTGATCGATGTCACAAGAAAAGCAAAATAAGGCATGTCTACTCTGGCATGTGAAGACTGGTCTCGGCGGACTATGTGGATGAAGCCATGCCTGGCACAATGGGTAGAATGGCGACTTTCAGCAGAGTGGCGTGAAGCGCATAGAGCACAGCAAGACACCTAGCAAGCCCTGGCCATCCACTGCATCTCTATCTCCAGTCGTCTTGACTTTGTCCTGCTACTGGTTCCAGACAGTTTTGGGACGAGAGAGTGAGGTTGTCGAACAGCACAACTCTTCCTCACAAAAATCCAAACAGCATCAGACAACATATAAACACACACATACACCCGAAAAAATGAAGAAGTTAAAGGACCTCACGTTTGGCGCGTTGTAACGTGCTAACACTTCTCGAAAACCCTAGCTCAGATATACCCAATAGATGATATGCACTCGTGTCTAGAGAACTCGCTCGCTGTGGTGTAGACATAGCTGCCCTAAGTGAGACCAGACTACCCAATGAGGGTCGGTTATCGGAAATTTGTGGAGGAACACATTTTTCTGGAGTGGTTGAGCAAGTATGAATGCCGTGATTCTGGAGTCGGTTTTTGCCATCAAATCTGCCCTTATGCAGTACCTCGTAAGGCTTCCAAAGGGAAATAAATTTTATAATAATGACTTTACAGATCATACCGGTAAGAAACCAATATGCCATACTGATCAGTATCTATGCACTGACCAATTCAGATGACAAATTCTGCGAAGAATTTGACTCTTGTTCTCTTATCGGTCCCAAAGTCTGAGAAACTAATCCTCCTTGGTGACTTCAATGCCAGAGTGGAGAGTGGCCATTGTATCTGGGATTGAATACTCTGTGTGCACAGCACCTGCTAGTACAAAAGCAATGGTCTCCTATTGCTTGGGCTATATGCAGTCCACTACCTAGCAATCATGAAAAACAATGTTGATTATGTTATCACCAGGAGCAGTGACCAAAGCTGTGTATGGTGCAGAGTACTGGATCGACCATAGGCTAATTGTGTCTAAACTTGAATTCCACGTCAAACCCAGGAGGCTACAGAAACGCCTGTTGAAATCGGATGCACTGGGCCATAGGCCTAACGAAACAGTGCAACGTAAATTGCTGTATGACAATGTTACAATTTAAAAGAAGAAAGTGTGGTGCTCATCCTGTTGAGTCCCACCAGGCAGCGAGAGTGCCAGGCCCCACGCCTCGAAGGGGCCCACCCATGTGCTGTGAAGTCAAGGCACAAGGAGATGAGGCAAGAGCTATTGACTGAAAACCCAAGACCCTTAAAATACTACAGTGGAATGTGGAGGGAGTCCTTAACAAAAAGGTTTCCCTAACAAATCGCCTGTACGAAGGCAAGATAGGCGTGGCATGAATCCAAGAAATGCACCTGAACAATAACCACAGATTTTCAATCAGTGGATACCAGACCTTACGACTTGATAGAGAAAGTCATAAAGGTGGTCTTCTGATACTGACACGTAACTGCATACCAAGCAGCGCAGTATCTGTAAATCACATCGGACAAGCAGAAATTGTAGGAGTCGACATAATGACACAAGAAACTAAAATCGGTATCTTCAACCTGTATGGCCCACCCAACAAAGACCTGTCGCTCTCGAGTATGGAAATCAAGGACTCCAGCTGCCTAATGGTTGGATACTTTAACAGTCACTCGGAGAGATGGGGATATTCAGACACAGACAGCAGAGGGGATGAAGTGGAAGACTGGGAGATAGACTCAAATCTCTATCTTATCAATAGGCCGGACGACAGCCCTAGCTTCTATTCCAGAAGATAGCATACCACCTCTACTTCAGACTTGGCCTTCTCCATGGGGGATATCCATCACAAAATAGATCGTCAGGTGCTCGACCAATTGGCAGGTAGCGACCACAGGCCAATTAGGCTAGATATTGACATGGAAGTAGGCCCCCAGGAAATAAAACCGCTGCCACGTTGGAACTACAGACTGGGACAGATTTGCAATGCTGACAGATGGACTGTGTGAAACTATCAACACACAAAATAACAATATGAAACCTATGGTGGAAAGCCTAAGCAAAGCAATACTGCAAGCAGCCACCGAGACCATCCCAAGAGGGGCAAGGAAAAACTATAAGCCATATTGGAATCATGAACTGTAGAAAGCTGAGGATGAAGTCTCAAACACTAGGAACACGGCAGAGAGAGAGCAATCTATTGAAGCAAATATCTCCCTCAAGGCCATCACGGCGAAACACAAAAGAACACTGAACCAAATAACAAGAGACAGATGGAAAAACAAAACAGAAAGCCTCAATTTAGACAAAGAAGGGAACAAACTATGGAAATTAGTCAGAGCCATGATTGACGAAATACCATCAAATAAACAAATTACCATCAAGCAGGGTGACAACATGCTTATTGGAAAAAAAGCAACAAACGCTTTTATAGAACATTATGCCAGAGCAAACCACATTGATATCCCTACAAATAGGCATACAGACATTAATGAAGAACAAAAGAGGCACGACAACATCAATATGACACCAGAGGAGCACATGATGGCAAAACTAACAATGAATGAAATGGAAGAGGCCATGAGAACTTTAAAGAAAAAGAAATCGCCCGGAAAAGATGGCGTAACAAACGAAAGGCTGATGGGGTTGGGCCAAACAGCAAAGAGAAAGTTACTATCAGTCCTGAACCAAAGCTGGAAAAGGGGAATTGTACCGCAGGCATGGAAAGATGCTGTACTTATACCAGTACCAAAGAAAGAAAAAGATAGAACAGATCCAAATGGATACAGGCCTATCAGTCTACTGAGCTGTGTAGGTAAACTGATGGAGCATATGATAAACACCAGACTGATGTGGCACCTGGAAGCAAAACACATACTAATTCCACAACAAGTAAGATTTAGACAACACAGATCCACTGAGGACCAGATCACTCTCATAGCGCAGGAAATAGAGGATGCTTACTAAGAGAAAAAGCATACAGTAGCGGTTTGGGTGGATCTAGAGAAGGCATTTGACAAGGTGTGGAAAGAGGGACTTAAAGTCAAGCTACGAAGAAGTGAAGTATCTGGAAAAATGTACACATGGATCAGCCACTACCTCGAAAACAGAACAGCTAGAGCCCAAGTACAAGGGCAGATGAGCAAAAAGATGACACTGGAGCAAGGAGTACCCCAAGGGAGAGTACTGTCACCCACACTTTTTCTGGTGTATATAAACAACATCACAGAGAATATACCACAGCTCTATGTTTGCAGATGATCTGGCTATGTGGACCTTTGAAGAAAATCTCACCGTAGTAAACAATCGGATGCAGCAGGCCCTAACATCGCTGGAGGAGTGGGCAAAATCATGGCTGGTCAAAATAAATGAAGAAAAAACAAATAAACCACAGAACACCAAAATAAGTCTTAATGGCAAATACCTACGGCAAAACGACAACCCAAACCACTTGGGCGTCACATTTGATCGGCGCATGACATGGAAAAGTCAGATCGAGAGAAACCGAATGATAGCCAGACAAAGAATGGCAATCAATCTGGAAACTTGCTGGCATAAGCTGGGGAGCAGACGAAAGAATACTGAAGAAACTGTACACTGGAAGAGTGAGACCAGTTCTTGAGTATGGCATTGCGGAATGGGCAACAGCAGCAAATGCGAACTTTGATAGAATTAGCAAACTTCAAAACCAAGTCATGTGAGTTATAACAGAAGGCATGAAGTAAACGCCAATTGTAAAACTTGAAAAGATTACAAATCTGCAATCCATGACCGATAGAAGAGACACCAGAGCCCAGCAGCAACCAGAGAAACTCAGAAGACTGACAGATCATCCAATGCATCAGAGACTAAATAGATTTGGAAATGGGAAACTAAAGCGGAGAAACTTTGCAGAAATAGCCAAAGCAAAGATGAGCGAAGACCCTATGAACACCATGACAACACCAAAGCCCATCCCTACTGTACGCAAACCCACCTGGAAGCAGCATATCATTCCAGAGGTGGTAGAAAATATACCAGGTATTGGAAACAAGAACAGCCAGACTGAAAAAGAAAGAAGAGACATAACCCTGAGCTATATAGCGAAAAACTACCCAAGCATGGACTGGACCCATGCATACACCGACAGCTCTGTAACAAACACGACACATGATGGAGGGGGAGGGGTATTCCTGAGCCTAACAAATGGCAGAAAAATAACACTGGCAGTGGCAACTGGAAAATTCTCAAGCAATTTCAGAGGCAGAGGCACTGAAGGCTGCAGTAGAAGCAATGCTGAGATGCGAAAGCAATGAAAGCCGGATAGTCCTGTTCACAGATACCCTGTCCGTGGTTACAGCACTAATAATAATAATAATAGCTGTCCATCGTTGTCGATGAGGACCGCCGACATCATCCTTGTCACAGATTTCCCTGTTAGGTGTGGGTGCGCATGTGGCTGAACAGGCCAATGCGAGCACGAAAACATCTGCTACATATCGGCCACACGAGTTTTGTGGAAGGGGATGGTGTTCCCGCTGCTCGGGATTTCCGCGTCTCGCGTCTGTTCTGGGCTTTCACAACACGGTCGTCTTCACCGGCAGCTACACCCGATTTGACTGCACTTCTCCAGTCAGATCTGTTTTTCGCAAGACATTCCCAGGTGTCGAAGTCTATCTGGCAACTTTTTAGTGAGTCCTTCAGACCGTCTTTAAAACGTTTCTTTGGGCGCCCCCTCGCGCCATCCGTCTCTCAGCTCGCCGTAGAGAAGCTTCTTTGGGAGCCGCTCGTCTGACATACGGACGAGGTGTCCGGCCCATCCTAGTCGTGCTTTTTCTAGCAGTGCATGGATGCTGGGCATGTTAGCCCTCGAGAGAACCTCGATGTCAGTGACACGATCTTGCCATCGGATGTGGAATATTCGCCTCAGGCAACCTGTGTGGAAGTGGTTTAACCTCCTTGCATGTCCAGAGTATACAGTCCAGCTTTCGCAAGCGTATAGTAGGGTTGGAATGATGGTTGCACGGTAGACTTTCAATTTGGTCTTGACGCTGATGCCACGACGTGCCCAGACCATCGAGCGCATTCTACCAAAGGTTACAGCACTAAAAAGCCAGAAAAATACAGAACTTAATGATTTAAGAGCAGTAGTCTATCAACTATGCCAGCTGTCCGCACCAAAAAGAGTAGTGGTACAGTGGGTTCCATCCCACTGTAACATTCAAGGCAACGACGAGGCAGACAGACTGGCAAAAGAAGGTGCAAGGTTACCACAACCAGATTCTAGTGTGACCTACAAAAAAGTCCAAAAGGTTTATTAGGGACAAATTATATATGGACAAATGGGAAACAGAGCATACTGGCTACACAAAAAATTATGCCTATTAACAGTTGAACAGAAGAGAGCAGGTCATGGTCTTCAGACTCCGCACAGGCCACAACAGACTGAGGTACCATCTATTCAATAAACTGAAGATAGGTGGCACTGACGAATGTACCTGAATGAACATCTGCTGCAAAATTGCTCGACATACGAGGACCAGAGAAAGCACATGTGGCCATCACCAGTGCCAGCACTAGACAAGCTCTATGTCAGTGTCGACAGCCTCAGGATGACAGCTGCTTTCTTCGAACAAATACAAGTTGATGTCTGACAGCGTACGAAGGAGGAGAAGAAGAAGAAGAAGAAACTCAGGAGGCGGCATCAATATGGAAGGCAAAAGAAAAAGAAGACGTCACAAAACTGCAAAGCGCGATTTGCATTGAAGGATTTGTAAGGGACCTAGATGGAAAGTTAAATAATCTGCAACTTGGTCAGACCAGCGTCGATGAATACTTGGCCGCCATTAGAGACTCTGTATATTACGCCTCTGAGCACATTGGAAACACGGCATGTAAACATCAAGATCGGTTTAATAAAGAAGCAGAAATCATGTCTCTTAATCAAGGAAAAAAATGACCTACTTAGAACTCATTCAAAGGTCTGTAGCCAAAAAGATGGTATTCAGAACTATACAGAGTGGTACAAGAAAAGCTCAGAAAAATGCAAGTGTAGTTGGAAAATAAGGCAAATGAAATTAAACTTTATGCGAACAGAAAAGACTCAAAATGCTTCTATGATCAATTAGAGACTGTTTGTGTCCTTAAACCCTCATATACAACTCCAATTGTGAATGCAGATGGTTCAGTGCTGCTAACAGACACAAATTGAGAATACTGGAACGCTGGGTGGAACACGTTTGCTCGGTCCTCAACAAACTGCGACGAGGCCATAGGACACCCCTCAAGACACCCCTGAACAGTTAACTGGACTTTCCTACAAATATCGAGGTGGTCAGAGCAGCATTCAACCAACTATCAAATGGGAAGGCTCTAGGTGCAGACCTGATACCAGCTGAGATCTACAAAGTAGGTAGCTGTGCCCTAACACAGAGACTGAGTTGTACAACACATTATGGACCACTGAAACTGTCCCACGAGAACTGAAGGATGCTACCATTGTCCACTTAAACAAGAGAAAGGGAAACTGTCAATCTTGTGACAGCCACAGAGGAATCTCCCTCCTATTGACTGCTGGCAAGATACTGGCATGAGTTCTCCTCAACCGATTGATCGTTTACCTACAACACAATCCTCTTGTGGCTTCAGATTGGGTTGCGGAACTGTGGATATGATATTCACGGCTTGGCAACTCCAGGAGAAATGCCAAGAGCAGCAACATGAGCTATATATAACTTTCAGGACTGATGGAAAACTCTTCAATCATAGGTGACTGCAGGCTCACACCAAGGTAAAGGTTGTGTCAACTTACTTTTTGCTGGTGACTGTGCTCTCACTACCAACACTGAAAGAGCATACAGACATATGGGGACAAGTTCTCTACAGCCTGTGACATGTTCGGTTTTAAAATTTATAAATAAAAAACCGCAGTCTTGTTTTAGCCTGCCCAGAGTAACGCATATCGCGAACCAGATATCAGAGTCAAGAACGATCACCACTTACCTTAGCAGCATTCATTCCAGGGAAACTACTATTGACTCTGAGGTGCTACTTTTGGGAACAGCCTTTGGGATCGGAGGGGTCTTAGCCTTGATACGAAACTTAAAAGTCTACCGAGCCATACTATCCTAAATGCCAGTGAGACGTGGACCGTGAACAGCAGGCATACTAGAAAAATTGACCACTTCCATACAAGCTGCCTACATAGATTGTTCAAAATACAGTGGCAGGATATAGTGCCAGACACAGAGATGCAGAGCATCCACACACTTTTGCAGAAAACCCAGATTAGGTATGCTGGTCACATCGTGTGCATGCCAGACAACCGCATCCCAAACCAACTGTTTTAGGAGTTGAAAGAGGGTCTGCGTCTGGTCAGTGGTTAAAAAAAAGAGCTTCAAAGACTCCCTCAAAATATCTCACATGCTTCAACATCAATGCAAACTCATGGGAATGCCTTTTCGGCTATGACATTTCCTAGAACTTCAACATTTATTTCTGATTTTGTCTGTGTTTATATTTCGTAGGTTTTGTGTGCTGAATTTGTGGCATGTTTCAACTGCCCAATCTGTTTTGTTGTCATAGTAACTAACAGCAGGTGGTGGTCTGTGTCTATGGCTTGGCTGGCTTGGCTTCGTTCGTTCTCAATCTCCCACTACCAAGCCCTGAAAGGGCTTAAGTAGCAGAATGTAGTCCAGAGAATGGAATGTGTTGTGTCATAGTTTACAGCTTGACTGCGATATTTGCACCTTTCGGTCCAACACATCTGACTTCAGCAAGCATTTTTTGAGTACCGGGTTAGCATTCCCTCTTCGATCCCTTCTCCTCAGCCAGTCTGCCCTGCTGCAGCCTGTTATCCAGGATCACCGCGTGGAGGTGTAGAAGAGTCTTGGCAGCTTTGGTTCGCTGGCCCTGATGCTAGCAGTCAGCTATGGGTCGCCGACCACTGCAGCTCATGCGCTGCTCAGCGTCTTGATCCCTCGTCTGTGTCTCTATATGGCCAGTTTGGTTTTCAATGTACCCATCTTGTTAACACCAAGTATCTTTATTGTACACACTTCTGTGGTGGGAAGATAATGCGCAACCGATATTACCTAATTTTACCGGTCACATCAACATAGCGATACTAATACAGCATGGCATTCAACAAGGTGATACAATCTCCCCAAAACGTCTCATGGTAGCCCTTGAAGAAGTCTATAAAATTAAATTAGGTTAGACAAGAAATGCTCACTCACTTAAGGTTGCTGATGACATATTCATCTTCAGTCACATCGTTAGAGAAGTGCAGCAATGCCTAATGCTCAAGGAAACATAAATGAGGCAGTTGAACTTCTGAACACTTTTTTGCCCACTAGGGGAACTAATAATAATAATAATGTTCGCTTAGGAGTCTTGAGGCCTGTTGCAACGGCCCGTCACATCCATGACCTATGGCTGTGGCGTGGTTCCAAGGCCTCGTCCAGGGTGGAGGAGGAGGTTGCTATTTGCTGGAGCCATATTGTTCAAAGACGGTTTCTTCTGCACCTGCAGTCAGTCAGGGGAAGACTTTTAGCACTGAGGAACGACTTGTGTAGTATCTTGTGGACAGGTGTTACCTGGTCCAGCCGTACAACATGACCGAACAAAGAAACTCGGCGCCGGTCTAGTGTTTTAGTAGAGATCTCCACGTTGTGGATATAGTCATGCTATTGTATGCCCAGTATATGCTGTGTAGCCTTGATCAAATTCAACAGGGGGGGGGGCTTAGTGCCTATGCCCTGGAGGGCTTTCCATATAGCCGGCCGATCAACCGAGTCGAACGTGGATTTCAAGTCCGCATATGCAGCATACAAGGGGCTGTTGAAAGCGCGGTGCAGTTTGGCCAGGAGGCATAGAGCAAGGATAGCGTCGGTTGTAGAATGACCCGGTAGAATGAAGCCAGACTGTTCTGGATGACGTTCTGTGCTCAAGAGAGGCTTCAGTCTAGTCAGTAGCACGTGGGCAAACACCTTCCCTGGTACTGAGAGTAGTGTTATAGGTCTGTAATTACTGCAGTCTTTGCGACTCCCCTTGCCTTTGTACAGGGAGACAACAAATCAATCACGCCAGTCGGACGGGTAGTGTCCCGCCCTCCATACTTGCAGGAATAAATGATGGAGGGCAGAACTGATTATTTTCGATGGCGTGCTTCAACAGCTCCGGTGGGATGTCACCCTTGCCTGCCGCTCGTCCATCTCTGAGTTTCCGAATAGCAGCAAGGACCAGCTATAGGGGGGGTGGGGGGGTGGACGTTAGACTAGGGGAACTGTGGCTAGGAAATGATCCCATTGAAGACATTACTTTGCACATTGACTTGGGTTAAAAAAAATTATAAATTCCCACATAATAAATTTTAGATTTCACATAGGATATCAGTAGGATGGCTCAGCTTCAAACGTATCAAACACATACCTCAGTAGATTAGTAATGACAAAGCACGACTTCAAGCCTTTAACATTATAGTTATTCCAGCCATGGTATATCGCTTCAATGTATGGCCCTATGAAAAGCAGATGCAGGGCAGCTTCGATTTGCTCAAAAATCAATGCAGCAAAGAACATTGCCAGTCTCTATGTGACAGAGGTCACAAAACCTAAGTCAGGTGTCAGACCCCCAGTGGCAACTGGGAAATTCTCAAACAATTTCAGAGCAGAGGCATTGAAAGCTGCAGTGGAATCATTGCTGACAGGCGAACACAAGGAAAGCCAGATAGTCTTTTTTACAGATGCCCTGTCCATGGTTACAGCACTAAAAAGCCAGAAAAATACAAAATTAAATTATTTAAGATCTGTACTCTGTCAACTATGTCAGCAGTCCACACCCATAAGAGTCGTACAGTGGGCTCCATCCCACTGAAACATTCAAGGCAACGAGGAGGCAGAGAGACTGGCAAAAGATTGTGCAAGGTTACCACAACCAGATTATAGTGTGACCTACAAAAAAGTCCAAAAGGTTTATTAGTGCCAGATACATGGACAAATGGGAAACACAAAAAATGATGCTTATTACCAGTTGGGCAGACCACAACAGACTGATGTACCATCTATTCATTAAACTGAAGATAGATGCTACTGACAAATGCAAAATGACAATTGACAAAAGGGAAAATTACCCCTGAACATCTGCTGCAAAATTGCCAGACATATGAGGATCACAGAAAGTACATGTGGCCATCACCAATGCCAACACTAGACAAGCTCTTTGGCAGTGTCGACAGCCTCGGGATAACCGCTGCTTTCTTCGAACAAATTAAAGTTGACGTCTGACAGCGTACGAAGAAGAAGGTACCTTAGGATTAGAGAGTGAGGTTGACATATTTTACAAATCTTCCTCACTTCACCGTTCAAGTCGCACATTTCAGCGGACAGATCAAAAGGAAAAGATTGTCCGCACAGCTGAACAGATAGAGTGGTCTTCATCACATATGATGGATGAACACAGCTTTAAGCATACACTCAGATGTCCACCAATGAGATGGAGATGGCTTGAGTAAAGACATTGATCCAATATGGCAAAAGATCAAATTGATTTTAAACATTTGGCTACATTAGACACTTGATTTTAAACATTTGGCTACATCAGGCACTTATTTGGTCTGATTTAATACCAGAATTACAGATAACAAAATATTTGTTTATCTCAAACGGTGGTACAGTGATTGAGTGATTGTCCAAGATGTCAGTAAAGCAGAGAAAAAAATCCTAAATAATGGTGGAGGAAAGTGGCTTGTTCAAACATTATTGTTGCTGGATACATTTTCCTATTTTATAAGAGCTTATATCCACATACACAAAACACACATAGCATTGTCTATAAACAAATCAGACAGCATCATTGTTATTTCATTTTAGATTTAATGGATACTTTTTTATTTATTTCTCTTTCCTTTAAAAAAAAAAAACATTACAGAAGGCAACATCATATCAGGTGAAGTAAAGTTTGATCTCTGTTTCGGAGGACGTCGCCATTTTTGTCCAGACCAATATTCTGACTTAGGTAACAAAAAGTATTCATTACAAATTTTTTTTGTTTAATATAGTTATCCATGAGTTTATTGCCTCAAATTTTAATAACTACGATGTATTAGTTTGCAGCACCATGGTCATTAGTACTTAAAAACAATGTATGAGGTGTGTTCAAATGAAACCGGACCTAACTGCACCAAGTGAACATTTGTGCGATGCGTATGATGTTACTTCAGGTGTAAACAGCACATACCACCCAAGTTTGCAAAATTTCATTATCCTTCAAATCATAGTTTCCTCAGCAGACCGTTGAAAACATGGCAGGTGTGATACAGAATCCGTCCAGAGTTGATCAGCGAGTGGTGATTCGGTTTCTAACAGCTGAAGGATGTTGACCAGTTGACATTCATCACAGAATGCAGGCAGTGTATGGTGACAAAAGTGTGCTGAACGCAACAGTGAAGAACTGGACAACGATAATTAAAGAAGGACGTGAGTTAACGAAAGATCTTCCAAGACCATATCAGGTGCATATTGTTGCGTCAGAAGATGCAATTGCCAAAATTGATACAGCAATTCAAGTGGAGCATTGCCGGAGCTTACGTTTGCTAGCAGAGGAATTCCATGTGTCGCTAGGGACAGTTCAAATGGTGGTTAGCAAGAAACTGAAGTATCGGAAGGTGTGTTTACAATGTAGACCGATACTTCAGTGTATTAAGCAGGCATTTTATGTTGTCTGAGCTAACAACAAAATAGTTAGTTTATAGTTTAGCCTAGCCTACATAATGTATAGTTTGTTATTCCTCACTCACTATCTTCCTTGTTTAAATTTTGGCGGTAAAGCAGACCAAAGATGCATACATTGTGTTTGAGATGTTCCAACATGAGAAGGAAAACTCACTAGATCTAGTTATTTGATTTAGTCATCTCAATTGTTCATGCATTTCAACATGAGGATTAGCTCCAGATTTTTGAACCAGTGTGCTCATAAACAAAATGTTAATTTGCTTTTGATTGCCATGGGAGGATATTGCATTCAAGACAATGTAGCAAAATGTGAAATGAAATCAATGTCAGTTTTTTATTCTTTCTTTTGTTTTTCCCCTATACTCTGTTTGTCATCAAGTGTCAGTTCTCTCGTTTTTCAGTTACTCTGCTTGTCATCATCAACAGTGATGTTAATCAGTAGGTATACCAAACCAATATCTTAGATATTGAACTTTTACAACACACCAACAATTTTCTGGTTATGATTTGGAATATATCCAACATTTCAATAGCAGATAACCAGAAGGGTTCATGAAGAAGTATGTTAGAAATACACATACTTTACCTAACCAGTGTTCCAGCCTGTGCAAAAAGAACTGCAAGAAGTAAGGAAACAGATTCTGTTAACAAGTGAAAATATATAGAAGAACCAGAAAAGCTGTGTTGAGAATAAATCAATCAGATCCAGATGTGAAAAGCAAAAAGTACCAAGTTTTCCAGGTTGATGTGTTCACAAATTTCCTATTCCTTAAATGAGGGACAAAACTAATAAAAGAGGTTTGATTATGAAGCTAATCGTACCATGGTTGCAATGAAGATTTCAACACATAAGCTTAAAATAGCTGACAGCAGATAGAGAAATACTACAAGAGAACAAACATACTACTGTTCAGTTTATGTGAGAATTAAGAAAAATAAAATTTTCTCATAGCATTAGCATCATGAGACATTAAAGAGTAAATATTGGAGAAAGATCATACAAAAGTGATGTTTTTGATAAATCTTTGTTGATTCCAGAAGTCTGAAAATGCACGTAATGTTTGTGGCGAGGAATCTACGAGGGATCTGGGAATGGCTTGCCCTTTGGACTTTTCCTTGTTGGGTTCATTAGAAGATAATGCTCTTGGGTTGTCGAGATCTTTCTGCCCTAACTTTTTGTAGAGTCTTCCTCTCCTAGGTGGTCTGTCTTCCTGTACTCTGGAGCACCAAATGCCCAGCTGCTACCATTCTTAGTCTGGCCTCTCTCTCCATTAACTTTTCTGGCTTGTGTGGCCCTGCCACAAACATATGTTTCCGCCCATGCCTACATAGGTCACTGAGGCTTGCAAGGCACACACACCCCCCCCCCCCTCCCCCCCACCCCATCTCAGCATTCTGGTCGGCTCTTAAATCTATAATGGTACTTGCATTTTATTGAATCGAATACCATCCTACAGTGGATTCCAGGTCATAGACATCTGAGGCAATGAAAGTGCTAACAAACTGGAAACACAGGAGCAAACAAATCACAGCCCAAAATCCCCCACCAACCAAAGAACTACTAAAAACAATGATCTGATGGACTACAGGTGTCACTGCATGAGCTCTGTATGCAGACATTTCTTGACCCAATTTCAAAGATAGCATAAGCGATTTAAGCCGAAGAGACCAGAGTACAATTTTCAGGTTGCAAAAAAGACATGTGCCATTGAACAAAACACCTACACAGAATGACCACATACTATACTATAAGCAATGCAGTGGTCAAGAGGAAACAGGACAAATCTATCTTCTGTATTATCGTCATAATTGCAGAAACACTAATCCCTTCCATCACCAATACCATGTATGGTCAGGTCAGGTCATGTCATCCCGTAACTAGTGAGATCGTTGGGCACACAAGGAAGACAGCCTCACAACCCCATGCCATCATTATCTACCAGCGGCTACTGCCTGTGCCTCTTCTAGTCAGATATTGGTTCATTCTTTTATGTTGTCCTCCCACCTCTTTTTGAGACGACCTCTTCGTCGTCTGCCTTGCACCTTTCCGTGCAGGATCGTATTTGCAAAACCATTTGATCTCAATATGTGACCGTACCAAGCGAGTTTCTTTCTTTTGACAGTTGCCAAGAGGTCTTCAAAAGTCTCTATTGCTGTTGTAATTTTTTCTTGTATTTCCTCATTTGTAACTTGATCTTTGTACGTGACGTTTAAAAGTCTTCGGAAACATCTCATCTCCAAGGCCTGTATCCTCCGCTGCAAGGGGCACAAAAAACAAGTGAAGAAAACATTCAGATTCCACTTCTTGGTACATGAAAGAGGAGTTAAAACTATATATTCTGGGGTATTGAAAAATCAGTCATACCAAGGAACTTTATTCTGCAGTAGCCCTTTTTCAGTCATGTCTGCATGGTTGATGCAACCTTGGAGTAGCAACTGTTTACTGAGTTTTTTTTTTCCTTTTCCTTTCAGCGTTCTCTCTTCACTTCCCTGCATTATATGGCTCTTCAGGTTACATCTCCACTTGGATCGGTCTGCAGCTACATCTTACCAAGATGTCAGATCCATATCCCGAGCGTTCATACCCCGCTTATAATGCATCTTTGGACAGCAGCTGTTTTTTTACCACATGTCAGCTGCCCATAAAGAATGTCTTTAGGGATGCGACCGTCTTCAATGCGAACATGACCAAGCTATCGCAGTCTTTGTTGGCGAAATAGGGAGTACATAGTTGGAAGACTCTCATGAGATGCCAAGGATGAATAACATACGCTGTAGGTGAAAGGTGTTGAGCCTATGTTCTTGTTTGGCATACATTGTCCATGTTTTGCTGCTATATAGAACCGTACTGATGACACAGGCATTGTAGACCATGGCCTTAGTCTTGGCAACCTTGTTACATTTTTATAACACTGCCCAAAAAACAAAAATTTACATTACCTTGCTCTAAAAGCTATGCACATCCAATTTATTCTTAAATGCATTAATTGTCCCTGCCTCCACTACCTCCTGTGGTAATGTATTCCAAGCATTCGCTGCTCTCTGACTAAAAAAATATTTCCTAATATCTAATCTGGACCTCTCTTTAGTTAATTTGTAGCTATGCCCTCTTGTTCTTGTGGGTGACTATATTTAACAAAAATTGTTATAGTCTAATTTATCCGTTTCTCTGATCATCTTATAAACCTGTATTCACCTAAAATTCTTCTCTTTTCTAGACACTGAAAGCCGGATTTTCTGAGTTTTTTCTCATAACTGGAATTCCACTATCAGCTTTGTCGCTCTTTTTTGTATTCTTTCCAGCATGTTTATATCCCCTCTATGATAAGGATTCCACACCTGTACACAGTGCTCCAATCTAGGTCTAACTAATGTTTTATACAGTTTGACTATCACTTCCTTGCTCCTATGTTTAATATTTCGTTTTACTATACCTAACATTTTTTGCTACTACCTGAACTTGCTCACTCACCTTACCTGTATGATCTATTATAACCCCTAGGTCCCTTCCCTTATCTATCATTCTAATATTGTTCTCACCCATTCTGTAATTATGTTCCATATTGGATTTACCCATGTGGATGACTGTACATTTTTCTACATTAAACTCCATTTGCCAACTAACAGACCATTCTTGAATTTTATCTAAATCCAAACTCAATATATCCTAAACATCAAAATGAATGGAGAATTACTAGTAAAAGAGCATACCCCAGTTTATCTGGGAGTAATATTGGACAGACAGTTGAAATTTTGCAGTCACATCTGCAATGTCAGAAGTAAAGCAACTAATCCTTTGAACCCAAACAAAAGACTTGCTAGTACAAATTGGGAAGCTGATAAACAAACTCTTTGGCAAGTATACCTTGGTTATGTACGACCGATGATGGACTATAGCTGTGAGTACAAATAACATCTCATCTATTGATTGGGTGCAAAATCAAGCTCTCAGACTAATGGGGGGGGGGGGGGGGGGGGGGGGGGGGGTTTGAGATGAACACCTACAGCGGCGTGCGAGATAGAGGCCAACTTAGAACCGCTAGATATCAGGAGAAAGGGGGCACTGACTGAAGCAATAGAAAGATACAAGAGACAAGAAAATGACCATCCAAATAGGGTACAAATAGACACTTGGAAGAAAATGAGAAGATTGAAGCAATTGTCCCCACTAGATGTAGCAGAAGAGGAAAGCCATATTCACCATCTGCCAGAGGAGAGAGAAATGAAAAATGGTTTTTTTTAACCAAGCCCTTGGGAAAATCTTCGCCAGTCATAAAAACACACTGGACAGAAAAGGCAGCCATCAAGGAGACTACACCTAATATCCTGAAGACATGTGCCTTAGAAACAGTCTCTAACTACCCAAAATCAGCAGTTCTGGTCTATACGGATGGATCAGCATTCAAATCTAACTCTTTTGCAGGGTATGGTATCCATATGAAATACCCAGATGGGTCCATATACAAGTTTTGTTTTGTGATTCATGCGGCGAAAACAGTTCAAACAATGAAGCGGAGGCCGAGGCTATAAAAACAGCAGTTGAGATTTTGCACTAACAGTTTGACTTGGGAAAATTGTTGCTGGTGGATTTGGTAATTTTTATCGACTCCAAATCGGTTCTGTAAGCGCAGAAGAACACCCCATACAAAGAAAAGGAGATATTCTTGGTGGGGAGGGCGATCAACATCATCATCACTGCTAACGGGATAAATGTCACCTTGCAATGGATCCCTGGACATAGTAGGCTACTAGCGAACGAGATGGCCGACAGATTGGCAAAAACAGGAGCCTCGAAACAACAATTGGATAGACCCTGAAGTAACCACACAGTAAAACAAATTATTATAAATTAATAATACTCCGGATATCTGGATGAACAGGTGGGCATCGGGAACAACAGGTCGCAATGTATTTAGCGAAATATCACAGCCAAAAAAGTAGCAATGACATAAACTACATGGAAGAGATTAAAGTCTCATCTTTCAGTTCCGAACAGAACACACCAGAGTCAATAGCCACTTGAATCGCATCAATCCTCAGCACCTGCCCTTATGCGGACATTGCTCTCATCCTGATAAAACAGTTTGACACCTACTCATCGAGTGCAAGGCACTTTGCGGACACGAGGAAAAGATTCTTACAAGCACTGCCGACAATTACCAACACACTGTACAGATCAGTGACACAACTGAAAAAGACCTGTGTATATATTAGAATGCCATTGGGCTGCCAAGAGCAGGCTTGCTCAGCAGCTATGGGATAACAACAACAACATACAGTTTGACTATCACATTCCTTGCTCCTATGCTTAATATCTCTTTTTATCATACCCAACATTGCATTTGCCTTTTTCGCTGCTACCTGAACTTGGTCACTCACCTTACCTGTATGATCTATTATAACCTCTAGGTCCCTTACCTTGTCTATCTTTCTAATATTGTTCTCGCCTATTCTGTAATTATGTTCCATATTGGATCTACCCATGTGGATGACTGTACATTTATCTACATTAAACTCCATTTGCTAGCTTACAGACCATTCTTGAATTTTATCTAAATCCAACCTCAATATATCTACTTCTGCTTTAAGTGGATTCCATGGCGAAGTAGTTAAGCCGTCGGCCTCGTGATCAGGTGGTATGGGTTCGATTTCGGACTCCGCCATCTTTTTTCACGGTAGCTTGATGCGGAGTTCCCTGCATCTTGTAGTCGCCCCCTAGTCGTCTTGTCCTTGACTTGCCACTGGGGTCGGGCGGCACGAGACGAGAGAGTGAGGATTAAAAGTAGCGCAGTTAATCCTTATTAAAAATAGTGCTAGCAAAATTAATTATGCCATCATCGTCTACGATGGACGGTGGCCTTTGCCTTGCTTTAAAGGAGACACTACTGCATAGTCTTGTGTCATCAGCAAATTTTGCAATCATAGATTGTCAATGTCCAAAGCGTTTATATATATATCAAGAACAATTTTGGTCCCAAAACTGAGCACTTTTCACTTCACACCACTCAGAGTACTCCTTATTTATGCCTACCCTCTGCCTTCTTCCCATTAATCAATTTTCAATTCATTTGGCAACTTCCCCACCTATTTCATGCGATTTTAACTTTCAAAATAATCTTTTATGAGGGACCCTATCAAAGGCCTTAAAAAAATCTTGATAAATAACATCCACTGGCTCCCCTTTATCTATCATTTTAGTAACCTCCTCCATGAATTTGAATAGATTTGTTAAGCACAATCTCCCTCAAGTAAATCCATGCTGACTGACTATTTATTACTAGATTAAACTTGCCTAAATACATTACAATGTTTCCTTTGATTATTGACTCACAATTTACAGGCTATGCGTGTTAAACTCACTGGTCTATAATTTGCTGGATCTGATTTTTTGCCCTTTTTGAATACAGGGGATCACTCCTGCATCTATCCAATCCTGTGGAACAATCGCTTTTGCAAGTGATTGAGAACGTAATATAGAATATGGTTTTGTTAGTTGGTCTCTAATTTCAAACATAAATTTTGGATGAATACCATCTTGACCTGGACATTTATCCACTTTCAAGCCCTCCAATTTTTTAAAAACCATTTCCTCTGTAATATAGATTGATCTAAATCCCGCTGAATCCATGTCTCTTTGAAAGATATCTATAGGCTCTGGGATCTTGGAGCAGTCCTCTCTTTGTGTAGACTGTGCCAAAGTACTATAGCAGGGTTAAACATTATTGTATCACTTTCTTTTCAATCTTTCTTTCTTACACTATGAGAAGACCAACTTTGTCTTTCATTTTTGTTATTCATTTCTAACATAAGAAAAGAAGCTTTTACTATCGGTCTTGATCCTCTGAGTCTATTTTTGCTGTTTTTTTCACTTTCTGAGCTATTGTTCTGCTTGTCCAAATATTTTAAACATGTTTCTTTTGATTTACCTGTCTCAATATATTTTTTCCATGCTTTATTTTTAGCTGTTCTACATTTAACTACAAATCTAGGTATCACTTTTTACGCTTGGGGTTTACCTCCCTACATGGAACACATTCCTCTTTTAGCTTTTCTAGAACTGTTTTAAAACTTTCCCACTGTTGTTGAACATCTTTTCCTCCGACAATATCTTTCCAGATTATGTGACTCACTGCCTCTTTCATCGTTTTAACATCTGCCTTAGAGTAGTCATATGTTCGCGTGTTTATGTTTACTTCTTTCCCTGCAATAAGATCCGAACGGATGATCTGATGGTCACTTGAACCAAACAGTTCCCCAACAGTAACGTTTTCAATCATATTTTCCTCTAGTAAAAACTAGGTCAAGTATGTTTTTGCCTTTGGTGGCTGATTCTACATGTTGAATTTAAAAATTGTCAGTTATGCACTTAACAAAAAGTTTTGACTACAAGTGCTTCTGCCATATCCCATTTTATTTCTGGAAAACTGAAAACTCCCATTTATAATTTTTTTAAAATTTTTTAAAAATTTTATGTGTTTGCCTCACTAGTTTTTACTGGCGGAGGCGAGCCTATTCCACCCCAGACCGTAGTCAATTTGGGCGATATTAAGACGCATAAACCAGTGCTTGGATGCGTGTGTGTATCTGTTTGTACCTAACCTGGTGTTTCCGTGATGTTCCTCCCGTTGTTCCTCGCTTCTAATTATCCTTTCGTTATGTGTTTGCCTCACTAGTTTCTACTGGCGGAGGCGCGCCTATTCCGACCCAGACCGCAGTCAATTTGGGCGATATTAAGACGCATAAACCAGTGCTTGGATGCGTGTGTGTATCTGTTTGTACCTAGCCTGGTATTTCCGTGATGTTCCTCCCGTTGTTCCTCGCTTTTGATGTTCCTAGTTGTCCGCCGTAGGTATTTGCATAAATATGCACAGTTGTTTTCCTGGGACCATTTTGGGATTGAGTATATTTATTTTCTGTCATACTTGATTCGGATCTCATTTTTTGTTTCCTGATTTTTTTCTTTTTTTTTTTTCTATTTAAAAAAAAAAATATAAAACCCCATCATACATTTTATACACAATTGTGAAGATATCAGTGTAGTGAGGTGTACAACGAGAATGAATGAGATGGAATGATTGGGAAATATGACAAACAATATACTTGATACATAAGGATTAAGAGTACAATATAAATTAATTGAAAAGTGTCTTCCTTCTGTTGTGAGGCCCATCTGTGTTGACTTCCTTCTGTCTGGTCTTGGTGTATCAGGTTGCCTGCTCTCATATATTTTTCCATTGCATCCATGTACTCCAACTTGTAAGCGATTCACTGATTTGTGTGTCACCTTGTAGATCCCTCATCTCACCTGTGCCCTCTAGCTCTCGCAGTTAATTATGTGTTGAATGTGTGGTAGGCTCAGGAACAGAAGAACAATAGAAAGGTAGATAATTGATTAAATAATTATAGATAAAAAAGGTTGATGTAGTAGTAGTATAATTATATTAAGTGTGGATATATAGTGGTGAGGATGCCCGCAGAAGGGATATACATATATAAACCAATAAATACATACATAAGTGTAAATTAAAATGTCCACATATATATACTCATACGTACATATATACACACCTACATATGTGCACATCTACATGTGTGCACACTGTAGCGTTCGTGAATTGTCACACCCACTTGCTACATAACAGATGGGCTAATTGTAGTGTGAGTCCGATTCATCATCAGTTGACGCATCTTCCCACTGAATCGACAAGCATCGACCACCGATCACCACGTTCAAGGCACAGGCGACACAGAAACTGTGGCCAAGCTAGAGCAATCCACCGAGTCTATCGTCACATGGGCACCTGTGTGTTAATTTACCCACGGACCACAATAGGTCAAATTTAGTAGAATGTAACCACACGAAGCACCACATTTTTTAAGTCGCGAGGTATACCACTCATTTTCAGATCCAACTCCGCACGTGGAAAATGGACCTCCTGCACCGCAAGAGAATAACCCTGTGTGCAGTCATCGAAGGAAAGACGAATCTTACGCATCGTCGGACTGCGCACCAAACAAAGTGTCAAGACCTGCTATGTCTCCAACAGCCCACCAAGAACGCTTAGAGATGGTCGCACATGTCAGCAGGGCATTTCTGCTCGCTCCGGCACATGGCTAGAGGGCACACGTCTGTCCTACAGGGAGACCATTCTCTTCATGTATTGAGCAAAGAGATGAATGGTATTGCCTTCCGTAAATCAGAGCCAGGAGCTGCCAAAAATGATGCCATAAAATGGAACATCCACCTCCGTGAGGCTTGTGCAAATTCATCAATTGCCCACAAAACTCACAAACCAGCATCAAGGTCTCTTTTGGGTCCACACAAAAAACAAAAACAACACAGCTGCACCCAACTAAGTGACAGCTGTACACACAATTATTTTGGTATGGAAGACTGTGTGGTCATAGAATTTCAGAAACGGTGAGCCTTTAGCACGCTCCAGGATGTCTGAGACGCCCAGCTCGTCAAGCTATCAACAAGAAAAAATTTGATATTTTGTTTCTCTAAGTACGGTGACCCTACCAATAGTCATTTTTATACTGCTGGATTCGTCACGTCCATCTACACACGATTTTTGCCGGTAAAAGCACCGCATGCTAGATCACAAATGTCTTTTGAACGATTTATTATTTTTTCGCCGATTGGGCCAGGCCGACTTTTTGGGGGGAAAGGTGAAGTAGGTTGTTGGGAAAGACCTTTATCTTGTACATCCGCCCATTTTACTTGTTTAGATGACAGAACTACGCTTGAATTGGAAACCAACAGTTGTGTCGATATTGTAAACACAATATCGATTCTTTGTTATGGTTTCCATGGTTTTACATCGGAGCGCCTAGGCCTTATCCGGGAAGGTCCAAATATTTAAATTTTTCCGAAAATTTCACATTCATCTTCTTGTATCTCAGAAACCAACAAACACACAACAACAACACCGACACCAACAAGTTCTTCATTCAATTGTGTCTATAAACACAAGAGAATCATACTTATTGACCACCAAATAGAACAGTTACAATTTTTGAAATTTGCAAAATTAAAAAATGTGAGAAATTTTCAAAAACTCAATGCAGTGTGCTAAAGGTTACCGATTTTTCTATTACTTTCTCTGTTTCTTTTTTAATTGTTTGGTAAGATTTTTGGTTGTCTTCTGTTTTGTATTTCCTGTATTTCTTTAGAGCTTTTTGTCTTTTTTTTATTTGGTTAGTGCATTCCTCATTCCACCAGGGTACAGGTGTTTTGTTGTTTTTACGGTTACCGTAACGGTTTTCTTTTCCTGTGGATTGTATTAAGTTAGCTGGCATGTTTTTGTTGGGTATGTGCTTTATAGCTATCTGCAGGATGTTGGTTGTTAGGTTATGGTTGAATACGTCTACGTTATCTGAGATTTAAGTCTTCTCTTTTGAGTCTGAGCAGATCTTCTTGGAATCCGTTCCAGTCTGCCTTATGGTAGTTGAAATAGGGTCTGATTGATCCAGTGTTTCGTATGTATTTTTTCTTTTAAATAAATTACTATGGGCAGGTGGTCTGATCCTGCATTATCCAGAACTTCCCATTTGATGGTTGCTAAGTTTGGCGTCATTATTGTGATGTCTATAGCCGTATCTGATCCATTTGGATTGTTATTTATTCTGGTCATTGACCCATCGTTTATTATTATTAGATTGTTTTCTTTGCAGAAGGTCATTATTTGTTTCCCTGCCGTGTCTATGGCGCTTCCTCCCCATGCTGGATGATGTGCGTTGAAATCCCCTACTATGATTGTTCTATTGTTTATTTGTGCTTTGATTGTTTCCATGTCATTTGTGGTGAATTTTCCTCTTGGGTTGTATATGTTTATTATTGTGATGCTCGCTTGACTACTGTCTATTTTAATGGATAGGCCTTCTAGGTTTTCGGTATTAAATGGATCCCAGTCCATTATTTTGTATTCTGCATTTACTATAAAGGCTACTCCTCCTTTCGCTCCTGTCTCTCTATCGTTCCTAACTATATTGTATTTTGGAATATTGAGTCTTTTGGTTGGGTTGAGCATGGTTTCTTGAATCGCATATATTATTGTTTCTTTTCCCAGATTGGCCAGTCCTAGGTATGGCTTAAAGTTTTTGTGTAGGCCTCTGCAGTTCCATTGTATTATTTTCATTTTGTGTTATTTTCACTTTGCTTGTGCTACGTGGAGTTGTTAGTCTTTCTTAAGGTTCAGTGGTTCAATCCGGTCCAATTCTATAAAAGTATTGTTCTGATTTGGGAGATCTTTTTTTTTATTTTTTATTATCTATCTATTAGATTATACTTGCAAGGTTCTGACCTTGGCTGTTTTCAACTCTTTTCCAACAAAGTTTTGATTCATCAATATTTATAAAATAGCATAAATCATATTACCTTGATTCTGCATGGGCGATGTTTTACAAACCGATACTTTACCCTGTTGCTTGTGCTTCCTGTTTTACAGCATTTCCGAATATCCTCTTCACATCTTTGTCTCGCGCGCCTGGCTCTGAGTAGATGGATAGACCTGGGGGTCCTACTTTTATTTGTTGTTGACCGATTTATAATAATTTCCTTCAACTTGCATTTTATATGCTCCTCATTTTCCTCTTTTTGACTTGATGGACTATAGCATACTTCAACCACCATTTTTTCAGCACCACTTTCTATTTCTCTCCAAACACTTTCATTTTTGTTGCCAGGTGATAAATCATCTATGGTTATTAACTGAATTTGCACAGTATAATAAAACGCCACCTCCTTTAGCCTTGCTTCCATCTACCCTACCTTTCCTTAATATTGTATATCCCTCTATTTCAAGTTCACTATCTGCAATGACCTCATATGTCCATGATTCTGTTAATCCTATTATATTTCATTAGTAATTTGTATAAATGCAGAAATACCCAAGGACTGGCTTCATAGCTTTTGTGTTCACTTCCAAAACCTGGTGAGAATCCCAAATGGCTAAGTAACTAGAAAGTCTACTCCATGTTACTCATGAAAATAGTGGCCAGAAAAGTAATGTCCCATCTAGAGGATGAATGCATCCTATTCGATATCCTGGGTAGCTATAGGTCCATAAAAGAGACATGTGGGAAGGCTTGAGTATTTTCTTATGATGTTTATTAGGGCTGTCAGTAGAAGCAAGAAAGAGTACAAGTAAATCATACATATAATTGAGTGGAATTCGGAACCTTAGTTGTTCGTAAAGCGATCTCAGTCCCGCCAGACGGAGCGATAGCGCGGGCTTGCGGAAAACGCTTGCCCGCCTTTCCCCGTGTAGGTATCGGGAAGCGGTTTTTTGTGTCGTGGCCTCCAATGAGGTGCGCTGCTCTGGTCCGTAACGGGAAACTTTGACAGTCGGTGGTGATTTTTCGAAGGCTTATAGCAGAGCTCGACAGTTCGTCTCGCTGGTGGTCAGACTCTCGCAAAAAGCTTGTGACTGGCAAATGGAAAGCAGGAATCGTGCCTGAAGGCCCTGTGTTCTCCCGACCAACCATTGGGAGAAGGGCAGGCCGGCAGGCCAAATTGTCTCTAGTCCCAGTGAAATTCATCGCCGGGGTCGTTGGGATCCATTCTGCACAGAGCGCTGCCATCCCTCCTCGAGTGAGCCCGGTCAGTCGGTCGTCTGGTGTGTGTAGGGGCCCCTGTCAAGCGGTCCTAGGTCGACGGAGTGAGGGACGGGGGGAACAACCGTCCGTTCGTCAGTCGGTCCCTGCGGCCGTCCCAGTGAGGCTTTTTACACACCCGTCCTCCGCCGACCGGTGTGTGCGGTACGTACGTCTCCAACAGATATCTGGTTGATCCTGCCAGTAGTCATATGCTTGTCTCAAAGATTAAGCCATGCATGTCTAAGTTCACACTGTCTCACGGTGAAACCGCGAATGGCTCATTAAATCAGTCGAGGTTCCTTAGATTATACGATCCTACTTGGATAACTCTGGCAATTCTAGAGCTAATACATGCTTACCAAGCTCCGACCCTTGCGGAAAGAGCGCTTTTATTAGTTCAAAACCAATCGTCGTTTCCCCTCGCGGGGTTGCGGCGTCCCCACTGGTGACTGGATAACTTTGTGCTGATCGCATGGCCTCATGTGCCGGCGACACATCTTTCAAATGTCTGCTCAATCAAATGTCGATGGTACGTGACATGCCTACCATGTTTGTAACGGGTAACGGGGAATCAGGGTTCGATTCCGGAGAGGGAGCATGAGAAACGGCTACCACATCCAAGGAAGGCAGCAGGCGCGCAACTTACCCACTCCCGGCACGGGGAGGTAGTGACGAAAAATAACAATGCGGGACTCTTTCGAGGCCCCGTAATTGGAATGAGTACACTTTAAACCCTTTAACGAGGATCTATTGGAGGGCAAGTCTGGTGCCAGCAGCCGCGGTAATTCCAGCTCCAATAGCGTATATTAAAGTTGTTGCAGTTAAAAAACTCGTAGTTGGATCTCAGGCGCAGGCGGGCGGTCCGGCTCGCGCCGGTTTACTGGCCGTTGTCTCCCGATCTACCGTCTGCCGGCTCTCTCCCACAGGTCCTCTTCGCTGAGCGTACTGGGTGGCCGGCGCGTTTACTTTGAAAAATTAGAGTGTTCAAAGCAGGCCTCGGCTGCCTGAATAATGGTGCATGGAATAATGGAATAGGACCTCGGTTTTATTTTGTTGGTTTTCGGAACTGGAGGTAATGATTAACAGGGACAAACGGGGGCATTCGTATTGCAGCGTTAGAGGTGAAATTCTTGGATCGCCGCAAGACGAGCTACTGCGAAAGCATTTGTCAAGAATGTTTTCATTAATCAAGAACGAAAGTCAGAGGCGCGAAGACGATCAGATACCGTCGTAGTTCTGACCATAAACGATGCCGACTAGCGATCCGCAGGAGTTGCTTCGATGACTCTGCGGGCAGCTTCCGGGAAACCAAAGTGTTTGGGTTCCGGGGGAAGTATGGTTGCAAAGCTGAAACTTAAAGGAATTGACGGAAGGGCACCACCAGGAGTGGAGCCTGCGGCTTAATTTGACTCAACACGGGCAACACTGAAATGATTGACATGCCGAGAGCACTTTCGTTGGGTCTAATATGGAACGGGTGCTGGTAATTAGACCCTCGAAAATCTGGGGCTATCCTCTCGGTAGCTTGATTGTCTCGCATCTAGTGTTCGCTAAAGGATTTGACGGAAGGGCACCACCAGGAGTGGAACCTGCGGCTTAATTTGACTCAACACGCCAATACTGTAGAACGACTAACAAATCGAGAGCACTTCCGTTGGGTCTAATAATGAACGTGTGCTGGTATTAGACTCACGGAAGACAAGTCAGCTCTTTAACCTTCTAATGAAAGAACGCTACGGAAATCGTGTTTAACCCCGCAGAAACCGCAGATTTCAGATACCTGGTCATTGACAAGCAAAAGCCCTCTATTAACTCATCTGGTCTAATAGTGAACGGGTGCTGGAAATAGACCATCGGAAGACAGGTCAGTTTTACCCTACTAATGACAGGGCGTTGCAATGGTAATCCTGCTCAATTCGAGAGGAGCTGCAGACATTTTGGTTCACGTACCAGGCTAATAAGCCAATGGCGCGAGGCTACCATGTGAGGGATTACAGCCGAACGCCTGTAAGCCGGAATCCCGCCCAATATCTCAGCACCACTGCAATAGGAGGCTTCGACATGGTCGGGACCTGGGGCTCGCGCCTCAGCCCTATCTGGTAGAGCCGCAGAAAAGGTCTCTGCTGTCCGCCGATCAAAGCGGGCGGATAGCTGCTTGATATTCACCCTATACGGTGATGGGGTGCGAAACCACCAACATAAGACTTAGTTCTTGGTTGGGGTGTCGAAAACAGTAGAGCAGCCACCTCACTGTGAACTGTCGAGACTCAACCAATGACCATGAGATTTGTCCGCACACTAGGCGAACATCTCCGTGACATTACCAGGCTTGTCCCCTGATTAAATGCACTTCTGCCTCGATCTCTACCTCTGTACGCTATCAGCCATACCAATGGACGCAGAAGAGATGCAGACTAGCGGACATTGCACATCTGCCCTATTGTGTCAACCTCCCAGGTGGCGGGGAATGCTAGGCGTACCATCACTCCAGAGAAGCCGAGAAAATAAAGGGAGCAAAGAGATACCCCACTCACATGCAATTGCTACATTCTGGCAGGACGTGACGATCCTGGGATACAGACACACTGGACTGCCTCTCTTCCGGGTTAGTACAAACCAGTACATAGTCCATATCATATCTCATATATCATTACTGCACCCTGCAGACACGAGTAGTGAAGACTCGTCAGTCCTGTAAGACAACTTCCATAAGAGAGATAACTCTGATCACAAACAATTGCTGCCTTGCAGATAGGCTGGGGACAGCTAAAGGCTAAGGAGGGCATCCCTACAGAAACGCCTGTTGAAATTGGATGCACTGGGCCACAGGCTTAACGAAACAGTGCAACGTAAATCGCAGTATGATGACAGTACAACTTATCACAAAAACGTATGGCGCTCATCCTGCGGAGTCCCGCCAGGCCTCACGTCTCGAAGGGGCCCACCCTTTACTACTGGTGGTCACCCACGCATGTGTTGTGGAGTCAGTCACATGGCTATGAGCCAATTTCTATTGACCAAAAACTCAGGACCCTCAAAATTCTACAGTGGAATGCGGAGGGAGTCATTAACAAAAAGCTATCCCTAACACATCACCTGCATAAAGGTAAGATTGACGTGGCATGTATACAAGAAACGCACCTCAACAGCAACCATAAATTCTCAATCAGAGGATACCAGGCCTTCCGCCTGGACAGAGGAGTTCACAAAGGAGGGGTTCTGATACTGACCCGTCACTGCATACCGAGTAGCGCGGTAGCTGTCAATCACACCGGACAAGCAGAAATTGTAGGAGTTGACATAATGGCTCAAGAGACGAAGATCCGCATCTTCAACCTGTACAGACCACCAAATAAAGACCTACCGCTCTCGAATATGGAAGTCAAAGACTCCAACTGCATAGTAGTTGGAGACTTCAACAGCCACTCGGAGAGATGGGGAGACTCGGACACAGACAGCAGAGGTGACGAAGTGGAAGATTGGGAGATAGACACAAATCTCCATCTAATCAATAGGCCGGAGGATAGCCCTAGCTTCTATTCTAGAACATGGCATACCACCTCTACTCCAGATTTGGCCTTCTCCACAATGGACATTCACCATAAAATAGACCGCCAGGTGCTAAACCAATTGGCAGGCCAATTAGGCTAGAAATCGATATGGAAGTAGGCCCACAGGAAACAAAACCGCTCCCACGTTGGAATTACAAACGAGCCGACTGGGACAGATTTGCAATCCTGACAGATGGGCTGTGTGAAACCATCAACACACGGAACAACAAAATGAAGCCCATGGTGGAAAGCCTAAGCAAAGCAATAATGCAAGCTGCCACTGAAATCATCCCAAGAGGGGCAAGGAAAAATTATAAGCCCTATTGGAATGATGAGAAAGTGGAAGACAGCAGTTACAAATGCTAGGAACATGGCAGAGCGAGAACAATCTATGGAGGCAAATATTGCCATCAAAGCCGCCACGGCAAAATACAAATACACTCTGAACCAAACAGCAAGAGAAGCTGGAAAAACAAAACAGAAAGTCTCAACTTAGACAAAGAAGGGAACAAACTATGGAAGTTAGTCAGAGCCATGAACGACGAAACCCCGTCAAACAAACAAATTACCATCAAGCAGGGTGAAAACTTGCTCACTGGAAAAAAAGCCGCAAACGCTTTTGCCGAACACTATGCCAAAGCGAACCACATAGATGTCCCTGCAGATAGGCATACGGACATCAATGAAGAGCAAAAGGTGCACGACAACATCAATATGACACCAGAAGAGCATATGATGGCAAAACTAACAATGAGCGAAATGGAAGAGGCCATGAGAACATTAAAGAAAAGGAAATCTCCCGGAAAAGACGGGATAACAAACGAAATGCTGATGGGGCTGGGCCAAACAGCAAAGAGGAAACTGCTATCAGTCCTGAACCAAAGGTGGAAAAGGGGTATTGTACCCCAGGCATGGAAAGACGCAGTACTTGTACCACTACCAAAGAAAGGAAAAGACAAAACCGATCCAAATGGATACAGGCCTATCAGCCTACTGAGCTGTGTCGGCAAACTGTTGGAATGTATGATAAACACCAGACTGATGGGGCATCTGGAAGAAAAACGGATACTAATTCCACAGCAAGCAGGCTTTAGACAGCACAGATCCACTGAGGACCAGGTCATCCTCATAGCCCAGGAAATAGAAGATGCCTATCAGGAGCATAAGCATACAGTAGCGGTTTGGGTGGACCTGGAAAAGGCATTTGACAAAGTCTGGAAAGATGGACTTAGAGTCAAACTAAGAAGAAGTGAAGTTAGTGGGAAAATGTACAAGTGGATCAACCACTACCTCAAAAACAGAACGGCCAGAGTCCAAGTACAAGGGCAGATGAGCAAAAAGGTGACACTTGAGCAATGAGTATCCCAAAGGGGAGTACTGTCACCCACACTATTCCTGGTGTATATAAATGACATTACAGAGAATATACCAAGAAGAGTTCATAGCTCAATGTTTGCAGACGACCTGGCTATGTGGACCTCTGAAAAGAATCTCACCATAGCAAGAAATCGGATGCAGCAGGCCCTAACATCGCTGGAAGAGTGGGCGAACTCATGGCTGGTCAAAATAAACGAGGACAAAACCACATGTACAATATTCTCGCTATCAATCAAACCCCAAAACACCAAATTAAGTCTAAACGGCAAAAAACCTTCAGCCAAACGACAACCCAAACTATCTGGGAGTCACATTTGATCGGCGCATGACATGGAAAAGTCAGATCGAGAGAAACCGAATGAGAGCCAGAGAAAGAATGGCTATCATGAGGAAACTTGCTGGCACAAGCTGGGGAGAAGACGAAAGCATACTAAAGAAACTGTACACTGGAAGAGTGAGACCAGTTCTCGAGTGTGGCATTGCGGCATGGACAACAGCAGCAAAGGCGAACTTCGATAAAGTTAGCAAACTCCAAAACCAAGCCATGAGAGTTATAACAGGAGGCATGAAGTCAACGCCAATTGTAGAACTGGAAAAGATTACAAAACTGCAATCCACTTACCGACAGAAGAGACTGCAGAGCCCAGAGAAACTCAGAAGACTGACTGACCACCCAATGCACCAGAGACTAAACAATTTAGGAAATGGGAAGCTAAAGCGAAGAAACTTTGCAGAAATAGCCAAAGCAAAGATGCACGAAGACCCTATGAACGCACTAACCACACCAAAGCCCATCCCTACTGTACGAAAACCTACCTGGAGGCAGCATATATTTCCAGAGGTGGTAGAAAATATACCAGGTATTAGAAACAAAAACTGCCAGTCTGAAAAAGAAAGAAGAGATACTACCCTGGGTTTCATTACGGAAAACTACCCAAGCATGGACTGGACCCATGCATACACGGACGGTTCCGTAACAAATACAACACAGAACGGAGGGGCAGGAGCATTCCTGAGCCTACCAAATGGCAGAAAAATAACACTGTCATTCGCTACTGGAAAATACACAAGCAATTTCAGAGCGGAGGCAGAGGCACTGAGGGTGGCAGTGGAAGAAATGGTGACTGGTAAAAGGAATGAAAGCCACATAGTCCTGCTTACAGATGCACTGGCCGTAGTCACAGCACTGAAAAGCCAAAAAAATACTGAACTTAATGAATTAAGAGCAGTACTCTGTCAACTATGCCAGCAGTCTGCACCAAAAAGAGTAGTGGTGCAGTGGGTTCCATCTCACTGCAACATCCAAGGCAACGAGGAGGCAGACAGCCTGGCAAAAGAAGGTGCAAAACTACCACAACAGGATACTAGTATGACATACGAAGAGTCAAAACGGCTTATTAGAGCTAGATACATGACCAAATGGGAAACCGAACATACTGGCTACACCAAAAACAATGCCTATTACCAGTTGAACAGAAAGGAGCAGGTCGTGGTCTTCAGACTTCGCACTGGCCACAATAGACTCAGGTACCACCTATTCAACAAACTGTAGATAGGTGGCACCGACGAATGCCCGTGTGGTACCGGCAAAATGACCGCTGAGCATTTGCTGCAAAACTGCCCGACATACGAGGATCAGAGAGAGCAGATGTGGCCATCACCAGTGGCAACACTAGACAAGCTCTATGGCAGTGTCGACAGCCTCAGGATGACGGCTGCTTTTTTCGAAAAAATAATGGTTACTGTCTGACTGCGTACGATGAAGAAGAAGAAGAAGAAGAATAAGGAACCTTAGTGTGCTGTTTGAAAGAATGCATAATCAGAATGAACTAGATAGCTGCCCCCTTGATGGAGAAAACAGTTGTCTGGTGCTGCCCCAAGTTTCTCTGCTCTCATGTGCACTGTTCAAGATTTACACAAATAAAATAGCCAAAATCAAACAAAATGGCCAACATATAACATATGTAGATGACATTTTAGTATACATGAATGTCTCAAATGGTATTAAATGTTAAGCTCTACAGGATCCTTACAATCAACATCATCATAGTGTGACGAGTCCAACTCAAATTAATTCTACCAAGTCATGTCTAAAATATTGCTCATTAACCTAACTATAATGAAGACTGATCTCACTAGCATTACGCTGGAAGGTTGTGTTAATGAGCAGTGGCGATTGATATATCTTGGTATGATGGTTTGGTTATGTTTGCTGGCATGGAAGAATTACATCTGCAAGGATATTCTTTATGACCAACTGACAGATGACATAAGAACAGTCGGCCTGCCACAGCTGCGATTCAAAAATGTATGTGAATGGGACATAAAGGCACTGGACATGGATTTAACATCCTGGGAAGACGAAGCTGCAGACCGATCCAAATGGATATGCACCTTAAAGAGCTACCTCAGATTTGGTGAAAATACGCTACTGCAACATGCAGAAGTGAAAAGACAACATCGCAAGAAAAAGGAAAACCAGAAACTCATAGAGTTACTATTCCAAAGCAGAATTGTTCTGGTTTCTGCCTGGTGTAGGAAGAAAAGTTCCCAGTGCTATTATGGAGATGCCAAAGGCTAATTGTTCAAGGAAACAGATAAATAGCAAAAAAAGAAAGACAAATCATCCTTTTCATTTACAAAAGGATGAATGAAATGGAAGAGGCCATGAGAACTTTAAAGAAAAAGAAATCGCCCGGAAAAGATGGCGTAACAAACGAAATTCTGATGGGGTTGGGCCAAACAGCAAAGAGAAAGTTACTATCAGTCCTGAACCTAAGCTGGAAAAGGGGAATTGTACCGCAGGCATTGAATGCCTGTGTGGTACCGGCAAAATGACCGCTGAACATTTGCTGCAAAACTGCCTGACATACGAGGATCAGAGAAAGCACATGTGGCCATCACCAGTGGCAACACTAGACAAGCTCTATGGCAGTGACGACAGCCTCAGGATGGCCGCTGCTTTTTTCGAAAAAATACAGGTTGACGTCTGACAGCGTAAGAAGAAGAAGAAGATTTACAAAAGGGAGAATAAAAAAGATGGACAGGCAGTTGTTGCTTGTTCAGTGATGAACTTTGTTAAAGCAGATGATAAAGTGCTGCATGTCATATGCAATGACACTAGCTGTTTGTACAATGTACATTCTCGCTCGAATATGTTACCTTGAAGTGATGAGAGGGCTAGCATCTCCCAATTACCTCAGCAGCTAAACGAGCGATAGTGAAAAGCACCAAGAATGGTCACCAATGCTGGAAAGGTCCTGGGGGATAAAATAGGCTAAAAATGGACAACTCGCCTAGAGCTTAATAAATTAGATCCAGAACCAACCACCAAAAAAATTATTTAAAAAAAAAAAAATCAGTTATGGAAATATAGACAGCAAAACAAAATACATACTGCCTTCGGAAAGGAAGAGCCTCAGGAAAAGAGAATTGGTACAATGGAGTGAAAGCTGCATTGAAGCTTCATGATTGACTACCAGGAAGAAAATCAAACTATCGACATGGAGTGTTTCAACATTATATCAGGCAGGAAAAATGGTACTGGTAATTAAAGAGATGAGGAATTACAACCAGGTTATCATATGACTGTGAAACAAAAATGATACGATAAGGAAAGGTGAGACTGACTACCAGGGAGATGATTATTTCCTCTGGAAACAAGGAATACCCACCACAGAGAGGGAGTGGCACTCTTGAATGGCACACAGGACTCTCCATAAAGTTATGGAGACCAAATTATGCGTGAAAGTTTTAAGACCAAAAACAAGAACATTAATATGAACATCATTGAGTACTGTGCCCCAACCAATGAAACTGAAGATGAGAAAAAACAAAAATGTTATAACGAGCTGCAAGAGATCCTTGACATACAGCAAAAGATCCTTGACATACAGCAAAAGAAAGATCTAATAATAATATGGGCGGAGAAACTTTAATGCTAAAGTGGGAGCAGACAACCTTGGTTATGAACAGATAATGGGAAGACAAGGAATTGGACAGATAAAAGAAAATAGAGAAATGTTTACAGAGCTATGTGTGTTAAACAATCTGATAATTGAAGAAAGCATGTTTCCCAACAGTAATAATAATAGTTCCCCATCACAATCCTTGATGGGGATAGCATCAGACTTTTGCTGCGAGATGTGTTCTCATGTGGCTATAGAGACCATTCTTGGCAAGTCAGTCTTATCGATACTCTGGGCACTCATGTGAGGAGTTGCCTGTGGAAGCATTGCATTCTGTTCTTTTGGACAGCACGCTTTTCTCTGATGAAGTTGCTCTCTGCGAATTGAGCACCTTGCTGGATGCAAATGCTTTGGGTGGAATGGTTCTGTGCAAGCAACTCCTAGAATGTACACAAGGCTGCATAGATATCACCTGACCACATAACAGAAAACTAAATTAACTATATTAGTGTCAGTTAAGTGTTCAGAAGTGCACTGCAAGATGTAAGAATATAGCGAGGTGTAGATGCAGTCTCTGACCACAAAATGTTGCTGGCAATTTTGCATTTCAAATTCGAAAAGCACCAAGCAAGAAGAGATACAAGGAGAATGAGATGTAACGTACACCAGTACAATGAAAGGAAGACCGCAGCACCATGAAAGGAAGACAGAATCTATCTATCTTCATATGTTGTGGTGAGGTATGACCTCCTTTGTTTCATATTTTTTGACAGGCGAAAATCTGGTGGTGACTTGCCAGGTCAATCTCAGTATATGTTACCAACCATTAGGTTGGTAGCCCCTAGAATATGATCACATATTTTTGAGACTGGTGGTGGTGGAAGCGTAAATTAGAGCAAGGTAGACCCGCATCCTTTCAGGCACCATCTATGCCACTCCCCTAACCACATAACCAATAGCTGATGTTTTAGCCACACAGCCCCTTTTTTTGGGACATATTCTCTGCGGGGCGAGAATCGATAGAAAAATTGGTGAGTAGATTTTTAACTTGTATCAGCCGTTAAGCCTACTCTTCGATTTCCAACTGCCAAGGGATTTTTAATGTGCTCGCCACTGCACACAGGTGTCTGATCTCACTACTCAGAGATCAGGGGAAATATTTACTGTATGATCCACGTGAAAGAATCCCAGTCACCACCATGATTTGAACCCGTGACCTCCAGCACCCAAGGCAAACACCTTACCTCGAGACCACTGGTTCCCCCAAGGAAGACAGAATATAGCATAAAACTTGAACAATATATACCAAGTGCTATAAGAGTTATTTGGGGATGAAGGAATGAAAAATTATAGTATGTGGGAATAAGCTAAGAAGATGTGGAATGAGACTTGTGAGGAAGCTATTATTTAAGAAAACCCAACACATGGAATGTAACACAACAAAGACATTACATAAAATTGAAGATAGGAAAAAGAAGAAAGCTATACTCAACAATTGCTGAACCTAAGTCCCCAAAGCAGAAGCACAGAAAAGACAAAGAGGAAAGCTATACTCATATAAAATAAAGTAAAAAGGAATTAGAGAAAGCATCAGAGAGAGGAAATATAAGAGCTCTACTCATTAATAAAAAAAAAGAAAGGCAAAATATTGACATTTTCGAAGGAAGATCAGAAAGTCTAAACAACCTCCACTGTAATAAACATAAAAAATTCTATCAGTAGAAGATACCCTGGATTTAGACTGCAACTCGCTAAATAAGATCCAATTGGTCAAATGTTTCAATAAAGGGAAAGTAGCTGGCGAAATAGCTTGTGAGTGCAGTGATGTTGATTTTATAAAACATATGAGTCACAAAATTGTGTCTAGCTTTAACAATCTTCATAAACCAATTTGTGCCCATTGCAATGGATTTAAAATGAAAGCTTTTGTGGTGGCCTTCTATTTCACTTGAATTGAAAAGGCACCACTCCAATGATTTTAAGGCTTTGTCAGTGTTTTCAAGAGTTGACTTTACACTATTTTCATCACAGGAGACTTTAGAATCAATCTTACTGTTGTTTGAGGTGTCCAATTCACAGATTAATGAGATCAGCAGCGTGTCAGTATTCTCTGATCAGGATGCCAGACTGGTTTGGTAGCTATCATTAATGATGGACTAATGTTAATGTTAAGGCATTACTTTTAAATCTAATGGTTGGTAATTAATGTGTTGTCATATAATTTCTTAATTTTATTCTTCATTCTTCAGCTATTTATCTCAACTCATATTTGTCTATGATATATTGCCTGCACATATACAACCTTTCTTTTTATTTCCAGATGGGAATCGTGAAATTGAGGAAGAATATGCTCCTATGTCAAGAAATTTAACACAAGAGTTGGACTATGCTTCCTTGCTTAAACTACACAGCACTAATCAAAAGAAAAAGATATAAGTTTTGGGGGGAAATCTAATTGCAGAAATATTTGTATGAAAACAAATTATAACTATATTTTGTCTAACCTTGTATGAAACACATAACTTTAATCACATTTCAGACTTTTCGTATCTTTCATGTTATTAAATACATTTTCTGATTATTTATTAAGTTTATGAGAATGTGAGACTGGCAACAACAACAAAACCTACCACAGTGTTGTTTTGAATTTAACATCTTTATGTATGTATTTTAGGATATCTGTGGTGTTGGAGTCAGTGGCAGGAATTTCAGCAATGATAATAAATTATGTACCCATAATGTTTTTTTTTAGACCTGACTTCATGTCACTCTTCCAAAATGTTGACTGGGATGTATGTTTTTCTGAACAGCTTAGCTTTATATGCCTGGCAAAATCTGCAGAACTCTTTAAAAACCTGAAAGTTTTGTTTTGTGCAAAGATGAGCTCGATCTATTGGTAATAGGACATGGTTTAGGCTTCATTATGGTGTAAAAGGATACATGGGGTTGAGATTGGTAAATCCAGTATGACTTTGTTAATTGTGGCATTAACATCCTAGACAAAGGTAGACCCATTGTGCGCTACGAAGATGTTTGCAAGCGTCACATAAAGGTGAATATAAACAGCTGTAACTGGGAGGAACTTGCCAAGAACAGACCCGGCTGGAGGCAGGCTTTGTATGTTGGTCTGCAGGCAGAGGAAGACATGATGCAGACTCTAAACGTGTGCTGCGAAAGCAAGGGCAGCAACTGACTGTCCCCTCTCTAACGTGAAGTCAATTGTCTCTCGAGACTGACATGATGCCAATCAATCAATCAACATCCTAGATTGTTTCTTCATCTTTGTCAATGCTACTTCTCATTAATGTAAAACCTACATTTCTTCAATAATGTTACCATTTTTTTTAACGTATAAATTATTCTCATTTCCTTTTTGTTTGCTATTGCCCATCTTTTTATATAGACATGTTGTTTATCAGGTAGAAGACATCTGGAAAATTAAGATCTTCCAGTTGTTTATAAAATGTCTATAGCAGTCATGGAAATCAACGACACAGCAAACATACCAAGCTCAGACTTTTGAACTCAATCGTAATATCAGTCCTGACATATGGATGTGAAAGCTGGAAGACAACAAAGGTGCTGCAAAACAAACTAAATGTCTTAGAAAATAAATGTCTAAGAAAATTATTTTAGTTCATAGCTAATGATAAGAACAGAGACAAACCAACTATACGGGTTGACCATTATCCGTAAAAAATTGGTAGCAGCAATAGTAAAAGGACACCTACTCTTGAGGACATGTGCGGCAAATTTCTGATTACCAATACAGTGTTTTGTCTCCCCAACCACAATAAAACCACTTGAATGCATCCACAGTCTGGGCACTGGCACCTGATTGATGATGTCATTGTTCGCAGATAGGATCATCAGCATGTACATGTAACAAAACTATGTGTGGAGCAGAATGCTAGACGGACCACAGACTGGTGATTTCTAAATTGAACTTCGATATTCTTGGATGTTGTAGAATGGTGTATGTGGATGGCACATATGTTGATACAGTTGAATGTATGAAAAGCGGTATGTCATTTAAGTCTTGAAGGTCGGAATGTAGTTAATATAGGCGCATTTCGGTCATAATGACTGAGAGACGAATCTCTACATTCACTTGATAGAGGCCAGACCTGCATATTATCCTTCGAACCAGTTTCCTTATCTTCCTTATGAAATTTCGAGATATGGCAAATTCAGAACCTTTAATAACGATACAAAGCCACTGTTTAAAAAATGTTAACAGATTTATGTACCTTGACAGCACTCTGTCTCAGGTTATTCATATAGATGATGAGGTGAATACCAGAATAGCTAGGGCAAGTGCAGCATTTGGTAGACTTCAAAGCATGATGTGGTATACCACATCATCTATAGACGAAGGATCAGGACTCAACCAAAAATGAAGGTCTCCACTGCAATTGTTCTAACTCATCATCATGTAGCATGTCCTTTATAGAACGTCGCTCCCATCACAGTCTGTCTGAAAGAAACTCGTTCCCTTGCCAAAACTCCAGCCTCTGCTTCAGTCATACCCAGGCATTCCTAGATTTCTTGGTGCCATCGTCTTCTTGGCCTAACCCTTCCTCTTTTGCCTGGCACCATACCTTCCATCACTGTGCTCTTTTGATGTGACCAAAGTATTTGCATTTTCTAGCCAAAATGGAATTGATAAACCAGTTCTCCTCTATGCTCAACTCTTGTCGAATGTATACATTTGTCTTTTTCTCTGTCCAGTGTATTCTGAGGATCTTTCTGTAACATTTTGACTCGAAGGATTCGATTCTTTGTCTGGAAGTTTTGGTAAAACACAGGCTCTCAAGACTTCTACTTTTATCATTTTGTTGGTGATCTGCCATAATTTCTTCAGGCTGTTCAATTTCTACATTGCCATTGCTAGTCTTCTTCTGATTTCCGTCGAGCAGTCGCCATTTTTGTCAATTCTGGAGCCCAGATATTCAAAATGTGTGACCTGATCTATTTCCTCACCACCCACTGTAAATTTATGCTCACATTGTGTTTTGTCTGTGGTCATTATCGTTGTTTTATTTATGTTTATAAACAGGTTTTGATCTTTACTATGTCCATTTACGGCTGAAATTAGCTGTTCTAGCCCTTCTGCACTTCTTGATAGAATCACTGTGTCATCTGCCTATCGTAACTCTGGAATCTCGTTAACACCCCCTCACCACCACCACCACCACCACCACCACCAAAATTGTAAATGGGTAAAAACTCGTCATCTCGAACATTTCTCATTATACATTCAGCATATATGTTGTATAGATTAGGTGAGAGGATACATCCCTGTCTTACTCCATTTTGTACTGCAAACCAATCAGGTGTTTGCCTATATACTTGTACAGCGGCATGTTGATCTTGGTATAATGTTTCAATGAGAGATCATTATGCAAAGCAAACCCCATTTTCTTCATGATTCTCCACAGATTTTGACGCTTTACTGTATCGAAGGCCTTGGTGTAATCAATGAAACGTGTGTACAGGACTACATTAAACTCTCTACATTTTTCGTAGCTATTCCTCATATTGAATATGTGGTCCCTGGTCCCTCTGTCTTTCCTAAAACCTGCCTGGACTACGTGAATTTCAGATTCAAACTTTTTCTCTATCCATCTTAATAGAATTTGCAAGAGTATCTTGCTAGTGTGGCTGATCAGCGCGATAGTTCAGTAGTTCGCGCACAGCTTCAGGTTGCCTTTTTTGTGGAGGGGAATATAAATTGATTTTTTCCATGCTTCTGGCCACTCAGCGCTGTGCCATATCTGTTTACACAGCTTGTGGTAGACTCGAGCACTTGCCTCCTCTCCTGCTTGTATTAGCTCTGCTTGGATATCATCACACCCTGGGAACTTTCCCTTATTCAGGCTTTTGATTGCCGAGCATACTTCCTCCAATGTTGGTTCAGGTTCTTTCTCATCCTTTGGTAGGATTGTAACTGAGCGCTTTGTGCTATCTCCATACATGGTTTCGCAGTACTCTCTCCGTCTATTTAGTATGTCTTGGTTTCTGTTAATGTATTATCCTCTTTGTCATTGATGACATGTGGAACCGGACGGAATTCCCTTGTCGGTGTTCTTATCGCCTTAAAGGCATCTCTCTCCCTGCCTTGTTGCTGTAGGTTTTCCATATCCTTACAAGTTTCCACTATGTATCTTCTTTTATCTTTTCTTATTTCTCTTCTAACTTTTCTTGTGCAGTTTTAATATGCTGTGTTGGTCCTCTGACTTCCCATTTGTTTTAATTGTTTCCCTTCTTCAATGAGTTTCCATGTTTCCTCTGATATATAGCTCTGTTTCTTGTGCTACATCCTGGGAATCATTTTGTTCGCTGTCGAGATTAAAATATCCTTTGTGTGCGATCTCAACTCCTCAGATGTCATCTCTTCATGTACCGCAAGCAACGCCTGAAATTTGTTTTCTACTTTGATGTTGTATTTAGTAGGTATTGCTGTTAACATCGAAGCGTATTGGTTGGCAACCTTTGTTAATCCTACGTAGTCTTGTTTTGAAAACTGCAAACAGTAATCGGTGGTCCGTATCGCAGTGCTCCTGGCAGCGTTTTTGTTGCCAGCACATTTGACCTTCATCATTGTTGTACCAGGATGAAATCTATTTGATTTCTACATCAAGGGAGGTCCACGTGTATAGTCTTCGCGAATAAGGTGTTGGCAATGGAGAGGTTATTTTCCATGCAGAATTCAACCAGTTTTTCTCCTCACTCATTTCTGTGTCCTAAACCAAAAGGTCCTCGAACACTTCTCTCCTTGTTGGCTCTTTACTATCCAACTTTCGCAATGATGATCACAATGTCTCTTTTTTTTACTTTTTCCATTGTTCCTTGAAAGGTGTTATAGAAATCTTCCATTTTTCAATCATCAGATGCCGATGTTGGTACATAAACTTGAATTGTTGTTAAATTTCTTGTCTTTCTCTTAAGTCTGATTACAATTATTCGGTTGTTGACTGGATTGTAACCGAGTAGTGATGATGCCGTCTTCTTTGACAATGAACCTTCTCTGCTTTTTCCACCCTTGTTCATCCCAGAGTTTATAAATGTTTCTCCTGAGGTGCTGATACAGTGCCCTTGACCAGCTCATCTGTGTTCAGAGACTCCAAGAACCTCTATCTTGATTCTCTCTATTTCTTTTCCAATCAGCAATAACTTGAACTGGTATAGGCTCCTTACGTTCCAGGTACCTATTCTTAGTTTTGATTTTAGTCACATTTCAGAGTTGTCCACTATAATGCAGTCAGGCTTTAGGCCGTCATCTCTATTACTTGTTCAGTTCAGTTCAGTTCATCCCGTAACCTATCAGGTTGTTGGGGCACACATGAAGACACTCCCAAAATCCCACGCCATCCCTCTGTCGCCGCCTGTCGTATCTCACCGGGATGAAGGCCTGACCACTCAGTGATGTTGTCCACCCATCTCTTCCTTGGACGTCCTCGCCCTCTCTGTCCCGGTACCGAACCAAAGAGTATCGAGTTGGTAATTCCGTTGGACCGCGCGACGTGCCCGCACCAGGCCATCTTTCGTCTTTTGATAGCTGTAAACAGATCTTAATAGGACCAATAGCGTCTTCAACTCTCTGACGTATTTCTACGTTTGTGACACGATCTTTATATGTAACATTTAGGAGTTTTCTATAGCACCTCATTTCCATTGCATGTATTCTGCCCTGGATATCTGCTGTAATGGTCCAGGTCTCGCAGGCATACAGAAATATTGATAGCACCAAAGAGCGCATTAGTCTAACTTTTATGCCGAGGGCGAGCAGCTTGTCTTGCCATATAGGTTTCAGCTGAGTCAGCGCCGCTGTTGTTTGTGCTATTCTTGCAATTACCTTTGGCCGCGATACCTCTTCACTGATCAATGATCTCAGATATTTGAAACGTTTTACCACCCCAAGTTCCTGCCCATTTGCCTCTATCACAGATTTAAACCCTACTATGTTATTGGTCATGAGCTTTGTTTTATCTGCATTTATATCCAATCTACCAATCAACTCCTGGAGTTCCCTTTCTGTGCCTGTCAATACATCAAAATATCATCAGCAAATCAGGTTTGTGAAAAGCCTGTCACCTATTTTAACCGTGCCAACATGTCCTTTTAAGGTCGTCTCCATTATTCTCTCCAAGAATATATTGAAGAGTGTTGGGGAGAGTACACATCTCTGTCTCACACCCACCTTCGTACGGAACCAATCGCCTAGCGTTCCCTCTACCGAGACTGCGCTTGTCGCCTGCTGATGAAGGTTTGCAATTACCCTCACAATATCACTGTTGAACTTATAACGCTTCATTGTTGACCATAGCGCTGCATGCTACACTCTGTCAAACGCGTTTCTAAAGTCAATGAAGGCCTGGTAGAGTTGTTGATGATACTCTGAATACTTCTCATTCATTAGCTGAAGATTAAATATCTGCTTGATGGTACTCCTTCCTGCTCGAAAGCCTGCTTGTTCTTCGACAATGATATTCTCTGCCTGTGGTTTCAGTCTGTTAAGTATTATTCTCAAGAGAACTTTACTTGGATGACTTATCAGACTGATTGTTCGATAGTTCTGACACAAATTTAGGTTTTCTGATTTAGGCAGTGGTATAATTACTGATTTTGTCCAGCTGGTGGGCCACTCTCCTGTTTGCCAAATTCTATTGTATGTCAGGGAATCAATTGTTGCCTCACTTGTAGGAGCTCTGCTGGGATATTATCCACACTTACAGCCTTCCCTCTCTTCAGCATTTTCACGGCTTCATTTACTTCTTTCCCTTGTTATTGTTTGATTTTCCTCTATCAGACTCACTTAAGGAGATATTGCATTTCTTGGGTCACCTCGACCTTCATGCTTATATAGTTCCGAACAGTACTCTGTCCAGCGCTCACGAATGTCTTGAGCTTCTGTGAGACATTTCCCACTCTTGTCCTGAATCGTTGTATTTCGACTTTGTACAGGTCTTACTAAGTCCTTGACTAATTTATATGCCCCCTTGGCATCATTTCTTCCTAGATTTTGTTCAATATCTGCACACTGAGTCGTTATCCATTCCACCGTGGCCTGTTTCATCTCGGCCTTTATGTTTCCATTTATCTCTCTATATTGCTGAATCCCATATAGTGTTTTCTTCGCTCTCTTCATTTGTCGTCTCTTGTCACATTAATAGTTGTCCATCACAAGTGATAAAGACCACTCTCTTTGTTCAGCCGTGTGGACAGTCGTATCTCTTGCTGTGTCCGCTGAAATGGGTGACTTGCGCGGTGATTTGGATTAAAGTGAGGAAGAAACTGCGCCTTTTGTCAACCTCACTCACAGAGCCTAAGCTACCTTTTGCCAGTGGCAAGACATTCATCGAGACGACTGGAGATAGCATAGGATGCAGATTTTGCCTCAGGGTTACCACCGAAGCCTTTCCGTAAACATGTAACCCGCAGGGTAGAAAGGTGGGATGGCATCTAACGCAGTTTGTCGTGCCTTTGCGATAACCACAAGAGATCGTATGGACAACACTCAGCGTGTGAGTGAGTCTGTCATCTCTCCCCAGCTGTATTCAGCTCATCATAGTAGCATCTAAAATTCCCACACGCCAAATTCGTGTAGGTGAACCGGCGGAACTAACCCGTGAAATACGACACAGGTATAAGCGTAGTGCCATTCAGCCGGCGTCCAGAGGATAAACGGATGGAAGAAATCACAAAAAAAAGAACGAAATAACAAGTCCAGACGGAAAACACCATATTTCCGTGAACACAAGTGTAAGTCGTCGACTAGTGTGAATTCCAGGCAAATCCGTGGTCTGGCGGCATCCATAATGATCCAAAAAACAGTAGAGAAATGTAGACTCGCAGCCAGTTATGGCGCCATCTTTTTCACATAAATCCAGTATTTCACTCGTGATCCATGCTTTTTTCTTAATCCTGCCCCCACCTAGATCCTCAGATGCCGTGGAGATTAATGCCGAATTCAGGGCTTCAATTATCATCTCAACATCTGCCTCCTCGTTAAGAACCAAGAGAGGTGCGAATCTTTCCCCCATCACCGCTCCAAAGGTCTCCACTATATCCGGGTATTTCAATTTCTTCAAGTCAAATCTCAGTCTAGTTATCATTCTTTTTAGAACTTTCTTTAGTCTGAGATGTATGGTCATCAGCACTAAGTCGTGGTCGCTCCCTATATCGGCCCCTGGGAAAATTCTTGTCCGGGCGCTATAGACTCTAGATCTGAATCTCCTTTGGACCAGAATATAGTCTATTTGACTATGAAGCGTACTATTTGGGCTATGCTACGTCCACCATCTCGACATTTTATGTGGTCCTAGCGTATTCGCTACTATTAGCTTATTATAATACGCAAATTCCAGGAGTCTGTCCTCTATTACTTGTACTGGCTCTGAAATCTGCCTCTTCCCCAGTATGTGTCAATGGTCTGCCTGGCCTAAGGGCCTCAAAATCAGATCTTTGATTTTCGTTTCTCTCGACTGTCATAGGTTTCTTGGCATTTTACATCCAGTAGTTTGTCATTGCTTTCTGAACGTTGTTCTGGCCGCTCATCAACTATGGTCTCTGGTGCATCCTTATCCCAATATCAGGCGTTTCCAGCTCCCACTTTCAGAGTCGTCGATCTTCCGCTTCTTCCATCAGCATCTGTTTGTACTTGTCGAGGGTGGACTCCCCTTCTTGTCGTTTCACTCACATAGTTTAGCCGGCCAGCCAAAGCCGTTGCTCGGGGGGTGGCGCTACCGTACACAGGCAGACTCTAGGAGCCATACGTAAGCTAGACAAGTGCGGTAACCAAATAGGATCCTGACCATCAAAGATGTGGCTGCCCCTCACAGTGAGGTACTATCCCTTACACACTTCTGTCTTACCCCTCTGTTCTAACTTCCCTTTTATATGCATGTTGGGAAATTAAACCACTTCCACTTGCACTGCCTGTGAAAACTACTGAGGATTAGATGGCAGGACTTGATGCCAAATGCAGATGTGTTGGTGTGATCAGGCATGACAATTATACACACCATGAAGAGCTGCAAAATGACAAGAGAGCAAGCGGTGGGGATCGGAAAAAGGTACAAGGACACACTTAAGATGTCACTGATCCAGTGTGGTATTAACCATGATGGACTGGTTAAGCTTAGTGCATCTGTCACTTTGTGTGTGTTTTTCACTTAACTCGGTGACAACACTTTGGAACATTATTTGAACATAATTTTGTTTGTGTTGTTTTTACATTTAATTAATAATTATGTGTTATAATAATAAGTATGTATATAGATATGATTGTAATACTAACAGCATAATTAGTATGGCTAAGACCAGGCGAAACGCCGGGAAAAATAATGGCGTTAACAATAACAGGGTGTGCGAGTTGTGTGAAAGTGTTGTTAGTGTCAATGTTGGAAGATGAAGGAAAAATTATGTGTAGGTTGTGCAGAGTAGAAGAGAGGCAGCTTGAATAGAGTGCAAGATTAGGACAAATAATATGGGGAGGAGATAGAAAAGAGGCAGAAGAAAATAGAAGAGAAATAAAAGAAAGTTGAGGAAATTTTAAAGAAGCTGCAGTTGAGTAGTCGAGTTGATAAGGTAAAGAGCTTTGCAGAGAAGTATGCAACAATAAAGGGGTTAGGGGATAGTAGGAGATTCAATGGTGAGGGAGGTAGGCAAACATTTGTCAAAACAACATAAAATGTTTGAAGAAATGGATTTTGGTGGAGCTAAAATTGAGGTTATAGAGGAGAAAATATAGATGATAGGTGACAGAGAGATGGTACAGAAATAATAATGCAAAGATACAAGAGGTTGATGAGGACACTTACAGGAAAAAAAAGTACAGGAAGGTCAACATGATGGGTAATCTGGACAAAGCAGATGGGTCTAGACAGTAAGAAAATAGGTGTGTGCAGATATGGATATAAAATTTATTGATGTGGAAATAGACAAAAGTAAAATGCTAGACAGGAAAGTATTATACATCAAAATGAGAGGACATCATGTGGTAGAAAAGTATATATTTCATCACTGTATTAAAAACGTTAGCTAGTAAGGCCTAAATGAAGTACGAGACTAAAGATAGGCCTAACAGAGGGTGCTATAAAGGATGCGAACAAAGGGGAGAGTTGGAGTCAGGGAAATGTGAAATCAGTAGTGGAACATATATAGAGTATGTATCGGACAGAATTATACAGCTACAATATACAGAACGGACGAAACAACAACTGTCATCCAAGTGTATGCTCCATGTAATGACAGCTACAGTGTGGAAGATAAAAGGGAGTTCTTCGAGCAACTGTCCGATGCCTTAATTAAATAGGGCGAATGAGAAGAACGAATTGATAAAGCGATTTCAACGGTAAAGTTGGGAAAAAATCGACACAGGAAACATGTGTTGGTGCGTTTAGCAATGGGAAGAGTTAATAAATTTGTCTTGAACAGAGGCCGATTATAACAAACACTTTTTCCAACACCAGAAAATTCATATACAAACAAGTTATAACAGGAGGCATGAAGTCAACGACAATTGTAGAACTTGAAAAGATTATATTGACCCAAAACTCAAGACACTTAAAATACTACAGCGGAATGCGGAGGGAGTCCTTAACAAATAGCTTTCCCTAACAAATCGCCTGCACTAAGATAAGATTGACGTGGCATGTATCCTAGAAACGCACCTCAACAAAAACCACAGATTCTCAATCAGAGGATACCAGACCTTCCGTCTTGATAGAGAAGGTCACAAAGGACGGGTTCTGATATTGACACGAAACTGCATACCAAGTAGCGCAATATCTGTAAATCACACGGGACAAGCAGAAATTGTAGGAGTCGACATAATGACACAGGAAACGAAAACCCGTATATTCAACCTGTATGCCCACCCAACAAAGACCTGTCGCTCTCGCGTATGGAAATCAAGAACTCCAGCTGCCTAGTGGTTGGAGACTTCAACAGTCACTCGGAGAGATGGGGATATTCAGATACAGACAGCAGAGGTGATGAAGTGGAAGACTGGGAGATAGACACAAATCTCTATCTTATCAATAGGCCGGACGACAGCCCTAGCTTCTATTCCAGAATATGGCATACCACTTCCACCCCAGACTTGGCCTTCTTCACGGGGGATATTCACCACCAAATAGATTGTCAGGTGCTCAACCAATTGGCAGGTAGCGACCACAGGCCAATTAGGCTAGAAATTGATATGGAAGTTGGCCCCCAGGAAATAAAACCGCTGCCATGTTGGAACTATAGACGAGCCGACTGGGACAGATTTGCAATGCTGACAGATGGACTGTGTGAAACCATCAACACACGAAATAATAATATGAAACCTATGGTGGAAAGCCTAAACAAAGCAATACTGCAAGTAGCCACCGAACCCATCCCAAGAGCGGCAAGGAAAAACTACAAACCATATTGGAATCGTAAACTGCAGAAAGCGGAGGATGAAGTCTAAGGCTAGGAACATGGCAGAGATAGAGCAATCTATGGAAGTCAATATCGCCCTCAAGGCCATCACTGCGAAATACAAAAGAACACTTAACCAAATAACAAGAGACAGCTGGAAAAACAAAACAGAAAGCCTCAATTTAGACAAAGAAGGGAACAAACTATGGAATTTAGTCAGTGTCATGAATGACGAAATACCATCAAATAAACAAATTACCATCAAGCAGGGCGACAACATGCTTACCGGAAAAAAAGCTGCAAACACCTTTAAAGAACATTATGCCAGAGCAAACCACATTGATGTCCCTACACACAGGCATACAGACATTAGTGAAGAACAAAAGAGCCACGACAACATCAAGATGGCACCAGAGGAGCACATGATGGCAAAACTAACAATGAATGAAATGGATGAGGCTATGAGAACTTTAAAGAAACAGATATCGCCCGGAAAAGATGGGGTAACAAATGAAATGCTGATGGGGTTGGGCCAAACAGCAAAGAGGAAGTTACTATCAGTCCTGAACCAAAGCTGGAAAAAAAGATTTGTACTGCAGGCATGGAAAGATGCAGTTCTTATACCAGTACGAAAGAAAGAAAAAATAGAACAGATCCAAATGGATACAGGCCTATCAGTCTACTGAGCTGTGTAGGAAAACTAATGGAGCCTATGATAAACACCAGACTGATGTGGCTCCTGGAAGCAAAACGCATACTAATTCCACAGAAAGCAGGCTTTAGACAGCACAGATCCACTGAGGATCAGGTCATCCTCATAGCCCAGGAAATAGAAGATGCCTACCACGAACAGAAACACACAGTAGCGGTTTGGGTGGACCTGGAGAAGGCATTTGACAACGTCTGGAAAGATGGACTTAGAGTCAAGCTAAGAAGAAGTGAAGTTTGTGGGAAAATGTACAAGTGGATCAACCACTACCTCAAAAACAGAACGGCCAGAGTCCAAGTACAAGGGCAGATGAGCAAAAAGGTGACACTTGAGCAGGGAGTACCCCAAGGAGGAGTACTGTCACCCACACTCTTCCTGGTGTATATAAATTACATTACAGAGAATATACCAAGAAGAGTTCATAGCTCAATGTTTGCAGACGATCTGGCTATGTGGACCTCTGAAAAGAATCTCACCATAGCAAGAAATCGGATGCAGCAGGCCCTAACATCGCTGGAAGAGTGGGCGAACTCATGGCTGGTCAAAATAAACGAGGAGAAAACTACATGTACAATATTCTCGCTATCAATCAAATTCCAAAACACCAAATTAAGTCTAAACGGCAAATACCTGCAGCCAAACGACAACCCAAACTACCTGGGAGTCACATTTGTTTGGCGCATGACATGGAAAAGTCAGATCGAGAGAAACTGAATGAGAGCCAGAGAAAGAATGGCAATCATGAGGAAACTTGCTGGCACAAGCTGGGGAGCAGACAAAAGCATACTAAAGAAACTGTACACTGGAAGAGTGAGACCAGTTCTCGAGTATGGCATTGCGGCATGGACAACAGCAGCAAAGGCGAACTTCGATAAAGTTAGCAAACTCCAAAACCAAGCCATGAGAGTTATAACAGGAGGGAGGCATGAAGTCAACGCCAATTGTAGAACTGGAAAAGATTACAAAACTGCAATCCATGACCGACAGAAGAGACTGCAGAGCCCAGCAGCAAGCAGAGAAACTCAGAAGACTGACTGACCATCCAATGCATCAGAGACTAAATAGATTTGGAAATGGGACACTAAAGCGGAGAAACTTTGCAGAAATCGCCAAAGCAAAGATGAGCGAAGACCCTATGAACACTGTAACAACACCAAAGCCCATCCCTACTGTACCGCAAACCCACATGGAAGCAGCATATCATTCCGGAGGTGGTAGAAAATATACCAGGTATTCGAAACAAGAACAGCCAGACTGAAAAAGAAAGAAGAGACATAACCCTGAGGTACATAGCGGAAAACTACCCAAGCATGGACTGGACCCATGCATACACCGACGGTTCTGAAACAAACACAACACAGAATGGAGGGGCAGGGGTATTCCTGAGCCTAACAAATGGTAGAAAAATAACACTGTCAGTGGCAACTAGAAAATACTCAAACAATTTCAGAGTGGAGGCAGAGGCACTGAAGGCTGCAGTAAAAGCAATGCTGACAGGCGAAAGCAATGAAAGCCAGATAGTCGTGTTTACAGATGCCCTGGCCGTAGCTACAGCACGAAAAAACCAGAAAAATACTGAACGAAATGATTTAAGAGCAGTACTCTGTCAACTATGCCAGCAGTCCGCACCAAAAAGAGTAGTGGTACAGTGGGTATCATCCCACTGTATCATCCAAGGCTATGAGGAGGCAAACAGACTGGCAAAAGAAGGGGCAAGACTACCACAACCAGATTCTAGTGTGAACTATGAAGAGTCCAAAAGGTTTATTAAGGCCGGATACATGGCCAAATGGGAAACAGAACATACTGGCTACACAAAAAATGATGCCTATTACCAATTGAACAGAAGAGAGCAGGTCGTGGTCTTCAGACTCCGCACAGGCCACAACAGACTGAGGTACCACCTATTCAATAAACTGAAGATAGGTGGCACTGACGAATGCACCTGTGGTACAGGGAAAATGACCGCTGAACATCTGCTGCAAAATTGCCCGACATACGAGAACCAGAGAAAGCACATGTGGCCATCACCAGTGGCAACACTAAACAAGCTCTTTGGCAGTGTCGACAGCCTCAGGATGACAGCTGCTTTCTTCGAACAAATACAAGTTGACGTCTGACAGCGTAAGAAGAAGAAGATATACAAACATGGTATGGATGGAATGATACTGGAATTTCATCCCAAATATACTATATATTAGTAGAGGGAGACAAAGACCAGAAATTACAGACTCAAGAGTGTTTCCCAACATCATTATGGACACCGATCATCATCCTGTTGTACTAACTCAAATACCTACTTTTCAAAGTGAAAATAAGTTGTAAAGACATATGTCACAAATTTGGCAAAACTTGGGGAGGAAGACATCCGCATAGATATACAATGTGAAATGAAAGACATAACGAGGCTCTACAAGTAACAACTGACAATGTAACTAATGAGTGGCAGCGGTTCATATCAGCACTGATGAACACAGTGAACACAAAAATGCGGTAGAAAAAAACTTCAACAATTCCAAAAGAAAAAAATATTGTGGTGGAATCAACAGGTACAGGAAGCAATAGAAGCTAAGAAAAAAATTATAGATCAAGAAAAGGCTTTCCGATAGAGTAGACAGAAATAAACTATGGGCCATCCAAGACAACTATGGAGTACAGGGGCAGATATTATAGCACTGTACCAAGGGTGTCAAAGTATAGTAAGAACAGATGATGGTCTGATCGAAACAAGGGAGATAACAACTGGGGTGAGACAAGGGTGTATGTTGTCGCCACTACTCTTTAACAAATATATGGACAGAATAATGCTGGAGGCCAAATTGGAACATCTGTCAAGAAATGCAGAGGAAGAAAGGACAGAGGCTGATCAATTAAATGAACTAAGATGCTGAGCAGCGCATGAGCTGCATCGATCAGCGACCCATAGCTGACTGCTAGCGTCAGGGCCAGCGAAACAGCTGCCAAGACCCTTCTACACCTCCACTTGGTGATCCTGGATAACAGACTGCAGAAGGGCAGACTGGCTAAGGAGAAGGGATCGAAGAGGGAATGCTAACCCGGTACTCAACAAATGCTTGCCGTAGTCGGATGTGTTGGACTGAAAGTGCAAATATCGGTTTAGATGGAGGTTTAGATAGAGATATTGAGATCAGGTGTCAAAAATTAAATACGATTGCATACCAACTGTCACCATTATTGAAATACCCTAACATAAACAGGTCCACAAAAACAATGCTAATCAACAGTATATTCATGCCAACTCTCTGTTACCAGTGCCAAACATGGACTAACAAAAACTCTAGAGAGAAAGATCACGCCATGTGAGATGAGATGCCTTGGGAAAACAATCAATGTAACTAGCAAAGGCAGAATGCGCAATGAAGATGTGAGAAGAATGATTGAAGCAAGACCCTGCTTGGAATATATTGATGAAGTGAGAATCAATTGGTTCGGCCACCTTAATGAGATTGCATCCTAACCAACTGCGCCTATAACGCATGACATTCGGGTTTTCGCAACCGTGGCAGACCGAAAACTAGATGGATAGGAAAGGTTGCGGATATTCTAAATCGTCCTGGGATGACAACCACTTCAGCGACACGTCTAGCCCTGGACATAAAACTATGGCTCCCCACGACGCCTCACAGCACAGGTGGGTAAGAAAAGACAAGTAAGAGTCCACAGATAGACTTTTAGCAATCGCTGTCTGTAGAAGTAAAGTCACTTCACACATCGTATCATATCTGTATTTTATTCAGTGTGTGCATATACTTGACAAGTCTTATAGCCAAATGAGTTTTTGTAAAACAGAAACAATTAATGTAACATTTCTGCATAGATATTCTGTACAATTATTACACATTTCTATTATATAAAGTTGATATGTTGAGGTGTTTATTATTTGAGGGTTGTTATTTCATCTGTACATAAGCTTTCTGTTTGAAATCCTGCATGTTCTCATGTTTATATATCTAAAACTACCTTTCTGTAGCCTAGCATCAATCTAGTTAAAAATGTTTCCAGTCACCTTCAGAAGTATTGCGCATCATAAGTTAATATAAATAACTAATTTGACATTTTTGGACAGTTCAGTTAAAAATGTTCATTATCTCCTCTCTTTGTAATGAATAACAGATCATCTTTTCTAGTTTCTCAGCGGGAGGAGAGTGGACAACATGCCATTTTCCATTCTTCATTAATTTTAGTATTTATTTGCCATCAGTGTGGCACAAACCTGCTATCCTGTGAGGACAGAATGGCCAAATAGGGTTAAGGAAAATAAACCTCATGTAGTTGTAAAAATCAGATGCACTGAGCTCACAGATCTAACAAAGCTGAACATCATTTTCACAGGAACATGTTCATCTGAAACCATAATAAGAAGAAGATAAAGTGGCCGAGAACGCAAAGATCATAAAATAAATACATTTTAAAGCACTATTGATTACTTGAATACTATCAAAGAAAAAGCAAGACAGAACACACATAGTCTTTCATGTGAGAATGGCAAGCCGGCCATGAGTATGAAATCTGGTTTATTGAATATTATTAATAGCTGAGTCTCTCTTCTATTATAGAAACAGTGCTGTGAGTCTAGTTTGCCCTTTATTGTTTGAATTATCTGATTCTTGAAAACACCCTCCTAATATATACTAGCTTTAGAAAGGAGAGCAGAGATGTCATTGTTGCTAGGTCAAAATGCCAGCAACTATCTATCCAGCAATTCTCAAAGGGTTGCCACAAATTTGCATGAGAAGATGAAAAAAAGTTGTTTAATTCAAACAAAAAAAATCAAAAGTTATTTAATATTTTCAACAAGTACATTTTTAACAAAGAACCAGCAAATTGTAAGTAATACAAAATGGAATGGTTAAAAATTATGGAGTCAATAATTACATTTTTTATAACTCAATGAGAAATAATCAACTTATTTATGGTAGCAAAATTGTTTAATACAGGGTTTGTCTAATTTTTTATCAAGTGGAAGATGTTGCTCCCGTTTCTTATTTGTAATGATTGTCAATGTAGAAAATCGCTGCTTCCACAAGTAGGTAGTTGAAAACTGTAGCAGTGTAGATAGAGCATTTTCTGATAGCAATGAGAACATTTTTTTGGGCCAGGTTCCAGAATTGAAGTGTGGTTCTCTAAACTTGAGCTAAAAAGTTCAATCAATCTTTTTTGCCTTTTTGGGCAGTACACTGTAAATATTTTTTTATCTGCAATAGAAGCAGCAAAAGAGATTGTGGATCCAATCGTATTCATTCACATTGAGGAAAGGAAAGTATTGCTGGTTTATCCTAGAAACCAAGATATTTTCTAAAATCGAACAGGAAGTAATCACTCGATCAGTATCAGCTGTTTGAGAAAACATTTCAAAGTTATTTTCAACTTTTGCTGACCATGTTTCAGTTTAAGAACCATGCAGTTTGTCACTTGATGTAAAGAGGTTTTTTTCCATTCCCTGCAAACTCTCATTGAGGCTGTTTAAATGTCCAAAAACAGTAGGGCAATCTTGCTTCAATTTTGAAATAAAGCCTTTAAATTTGAACAGTTATTGCTGGCACACCAGTACTACATATTGAAAATACAATTTCTCTAGCACAACTTATTTTCTTCCATTGTGGTAGTCATATAATTGTATATGTCTTATCCAGTTGGTATCACAGAAAATTCCTTGCATTGTGTTGTCTTGTTTTACCCAACTGATCAACAACAGAATCTCCATCTAAAAAAAAATCGTATGTAGCTCAGTGGTTAAAATTTTTAATTTATGTCTGTTGACTCAGCCAGTTGAAATGAAATTTGTTTAACCATCATATACCTTTTCAGCTACTTGTTTCTTATTGTCAGAAATGTCTTTTATGCGACAAGAATAGACTGTCTTTACCTGTTAAAGTGTTTATTATGAAAGTGTCTCCTCTGTTTGCTTGGAACCATACTTTAATTGCTCAATTTTTCGCCACCAACATCACAATAAAAAAGTTGATGATATTCTGAGCCAGTGTTTACAAATTTATAAATTACAATCATGTTGCTTGGATCAACACTAAAGGAGGAATTGGTCTAGGAATGTACCTTGACTGCATTACTTGGTCTGGGAGGACTGCAAATTGTATTTTCACAATGAGCATCTTCACTTTGGTTGGTTAACCGTTGATGTTTAACTAAAAACTTCACCATATTTCACTTGAATTCTGACATTTAATCGAGCAAGATAGCCTGATGACAGATAGCCAAAAGCTGCATGAATCTGTGTCTTGTCTATCATGCTCCGGAGTACCATAACGATGGTGGACGGTTGTAAGTTGTATGGCCACCAGAAAGAGACCCTTCTTGTCCATCTATCGTCAGTCATGCGGACCACATTGCCTTCTATCTATACTATCGCAGAGTCCACAACATCCTTGGACTGTTTGGTTACAGATGTTGATATTTTTTGGATACGGTCTCTTCTAAAGATATTTAGTACTCTTCACATCACTGTTCTTTCAGTAATTCACAGCTTGTCTGCATTTGATTTGCGCAGACTCTATACCTCCCACCCATATACCATTGCTGGGATAACTATGCTATTGAAGGTGTGAGCCCTGGCCTTGACGTCCATCATCTGCTGGAGTATGGTTATAATACGGTTGAAGCTGAGCCGACCCGCCACTCTCGTGTGAGCCCTGGCCTTGACATCCATCATCTGCTGGAGTATGGTTATAATACGGTTGAAGCTGAGCCAACCCACCGCTCTCCTTGGTGAGATCTCTTTATCAATGTTGTGGTGGTTGTTGATTTCTCGGCCTAGGAGACATACACATTGACATTTTCCATACGCTCATTTTCCAATTGCAGTTTTGCAGTAGGGTAGAAAGAGTTCAGTATAAATTGTCTCTTTTTATTTATGTTCAGCCATCCACATGCCTGCTTCGTTCAGTTCATTTAGGCTTTTTTTGGCTTCTGCAATGCTGTTGCTGAAAATCACAGTATTGTCTGCAAAACGTATGTGTGAAAGCATCTCGCCATCTATGCTGACGCCCCGATCCAGTCAGTTTAGAGACCTTAAAACTTCTTCAACGGCAGCTGTTTTGGGGAGATGGTATCTCCTTGTACTTCTCGGAATATGGAAAGTGGCTTGTGGAAAAAAGTGAGCAGCCCTCGTTTATCTTTTCTAAAAGCTGGGTGTATTTATCGTGAATACCTTGGGGGAGCCGCATAGCACTGTGGTTAGTGCGCTGGCTTTGCATCTGAGTGGTCCTGGGTTCATTCCCTAGTTGAGGCGGTAGTGTTTTTTCAGACCGCAATGGCTCTCGGGTCGACCCAGCTTTAAATGGTTACCGGTTGAGTCCGGGAAGTAAAAGCAGTGAGGGAGAGGAGATGGCTACCGCCCTCATATAGCCGAGCCTTTGAAATGTGAGATCGCTAACACCTCACACGCCTACGGCAGTAATGCTATGGGTTACTTTACTTTTACTTTACTTTACCTTGGTTCCTCAAGGCATTTCCCACTGCAATTATTTCTACGCTACCAAAGGCATTTTCAAAATCTACAAACACAATGCATATGGGCATATAGACTTTCCGTGCTCTCTCCAGCTGGTTGATTGTGTGGAGATCGTATTTGGTTAAGTAGCCCTTCCTGAAACCTGCCCATTCTCGCAGTTGGTTCTCGTCAAGTTGCCTTTCTAATCTGCGGGTAATGACTTTTGTAAACAGTTTATAAATAGTTGATAGCAAGCAGATAGGGCAGTAGTTCTCCAGTATTTCTCTGCCATCTTTTTTTGTGGATCAAGATTGTCTTGGAGCGACTTCCACTGGTCTGGAATTTGTCTTAAATGAATGCAGATGGTGAAAAGTAGGGCCAGTTGGCAGGCAAAAATCTCACAAAAATTGAAATTAAATCCAAAAATTGCTGAAACTTAATAAAGGAGGAATTGTAGAGTAGAGTAAACACACCACAAGTAGTCAGTGACTCGTAGTTTTGTGTTCAGCAATAAGTGAATTCATGATGAGTTTTTACAACTGGTACCAGTTTCTTTACTCTGCGAGGTTTGGAAGACATTCCTGGAACTACCTTGGTAGGGACAACACCTAAAGCACTGTGATGTCACCTACTGTATGGATCTGTGAAACAATGTGCCAAGAAAGTTAGAGAGACATTGATCTTATTGCAGAAGGACACGAAAGAAGCTTTCGCAAATATTGCTATAACCATTGAAATCGGGAGTCCTCTGGCAACGACTTTTGTCGGCTAATTCTTTCACTACCAAAGCACCATGAATAATAAATGAGACATCATGTTGATTTTAATCAACATCGAGGGCCTATCTAGTGACAATGTAACAATTTTGTCAGAGATGTATTCAGCACAAATGCGATGTCTTTATGGTCCAGGAGACCCATCATGCAATCGCAAACCGAAGACCGAACATGCAAGGAGTGAAACTCGTGGAGGGACCACATGAGAAATATGGAGGTGCCATCTTTGTCACACCAGATCTAGACATTGACACAACATGCCAATTCTCCAAACGAAATATAGAGATCCTAATAAATTCTTTTTCTTCTTCTTCGTACGCTGTCAGACGTCAACCTGTATTTTTTCGAAAAAAGCAGCGGTCATCCTGAGGCCTTCGACACTGCCATAGAGCTTGTCTAGTGTTGCCACTGGTGATGGCCACATCTGCTTTCTCTGATCCTCGTATATCGGGCAGTTTTGCAGCAAATGTTCAGCGGTCATTTTCCCGGTACCACACAAGCATTCGTCAGTGCCACCTATCTTTAATTTGTTGAATAGGTGGTACCTCAGTCTATTGTGGCCAGTGCGAAGTCTGAAGACCACGATCTGCTCTCTTCTGTTGAACTGGTAATAGGCATCGTTTTTTGTGTAGCCAGTATGTTCTGTTTCCCATTTGATCATGTATCTAGCTCTAATAAGCCTTTTTGATTCTTCGTATATCACACTAGGATATGGTTGTGGTAGCCTTGCACCTTCTTTTGCCAGTCTGTCTGCCTCCTCGTTGCCTTGGATGTTACAGTAGGATGGAACCCACTGTACCACTAGTCTTTTTGGTGCAGACTGCTGGCATATTTGACAGAGTACTGCTCTTAAATCATTAAGTTCAGTATTTTTCTGGCTTTTTAGTGCTGTGACTACGGCCAGGGCATCTGTAAGCAGGACTATATGGCTTTCATTTCTTTTACCTGTCGCCATTTCTTCTACCTCAGTGCCTCTGCCTCCACTCTGAAATTGCTCGTGTATTTTCCAGTTGCCACTGACAGTGTTCTTTTTTTACCATTTGGTAGGCTCAGGAATAACCCTGCCCCTCCGTTCTGTGTTGTGTTTGTTACAGAACAAGTCGGTATATGCATGGGTCCAGTCCATGCTTGGGTAGTTTTTCGTTATGTACCTCAGGGTTATTTCTCTTCTTTCATTTTCAGTCTGGCTGTTTTTGTTTCCAATACCTGGTATATTTTCTACCACCTCTGGAAATATATGCTGCCTCCAGGTAGGTTTTCGTACAGTAGGGATGGGCTTTGGTGTTGTTAGTGCGTTAATAGGGTCTTCGCTCATCTTTGCTTTGGTTATTTCTGCAAAGTTTCTCCGGTTTAGTTTCTAATTTTCAAAATTATTTAGTCTCTGATGCATTGGATGGTCTGTCAGTCTTCTGAGTTTCTCTGCTTGCTGCTGGGCTCTACAGTCTCTTCTGTCGGTCATGGATTGCAGATTTGTAATCTTTTCAAGTTCTACAATTGGCGTTGACTTCATGCCTCCTGTTATAACTCTCATGGCTTGGTTTTAAAGTTTGCTAATTTTATCAAAGTTTGCCTTTGCTGCTGTTGTCCATGCTGCAATGCCATACTCGAGAACTGGTCTCACTCTTCCAGTGTACAGTTTCTTTAGTATACTTTCGTCTGCTCCCCAGCTTGTGCCAGCAAGTTTCCTCATGATTGCCATTCTTTCTCTGGCTCTCATTCGGTTTCTCTCGATCTGACTTTTCCATGTCATGCGCCGGTCAAATGTGACTCCCAGGTAGTTTGGGTTGTCGTTTGGCCGCATATATTTGCCGTTAAGACTTGTTTTGGGGTTTGTTTGAAAGCGAGAATATTGTACATGTTGTTTTTTCCTCATTTATTTTGACCAGCCATGAGTTCGCCCACTCCTCCAGCGATGTTAGGGCCTGCTGCATCCAATTACTTGCTATGGTGAGATTCTTTTCAGAGGTCCACATAGCCAGATCGTCTGCAAACATTGAACTACGGACTCTTCTTGGTATATTCTCTGTTATGTTATTTATATACACCAGGAAGAGTGTGGGTGACAGTACTCCCCCTTGGGGTACTCCCTGCTCAAGTGTCACCTTTTTGCTCATCTGCCCTTGTACTTGAACTCTGGCTGTTCTGTTTTTGAGGTAGTGGTTGATCCACTTGTACATTTTCCCACAAACTTCACTTCTTCTTAGCTTGATTCTGTCCATCTTTCCAGACTTTGTCAAATGCCTTTTCCAGGTCCACCCAAACCGCTACTGTATGCTTTTGCTCCTGGTAGGTATCTTCTATTTCCTGGGCTATGAGGATGACCTGGTCCTCAGTGGATGTGTGCTGTCTAAAGCCTGCTTGCTGTGGGATTAGTATCCGTTTTTCTTCCAGATGCCACATCAGTCTGGTGTTTATCATATGTTCCAACAGTTTGTATCCATTTGGATCGGTTTTGTCATTTCCTTTCTTTGGTACTGGTACAAGTACTGCGTCTTTCCATGCCTGGGGTACAATACCCCTTTTCCAGCTTTGGTTCAGGACTGATAGTAACTTTCTCTTTGCTGTTTGGCCCAACCCCATCAGAATTTCGTTTGTTACGCCATCTTTTCCGGGCGATTTCTTTTTCTTTAAAGTTCTCATGGCCTCTTCCATTTCATTCATTGTTAGTTTTGCCATCATGTGCTCCCCTGGTGCCATTTTGATGTTGTCGTGCATATCTTGTTCTTCATAATGTCTGTATGCCTATTTGTACGAACATCAATGTGGTTTGCTCTGGCATAATGTTCTATAAAAGCGTTTGCAGCTGTTTTTCCAATGAGCATGTTGTCACCCTGCTTGATGGTAATTTGTTTGTTTGATGGTGTTTCGTCATTCATGGCTCTGACTAACTTCCATAGTTTGTTCCCGTCTTTGTCTAAATTGAGGCTTTCTGTTTTGTTTTTCCAGCTGTCTCTTGTTATTTGGTTTAGAGTGTATTTGTATTTAGCCGTGGTGGCTTTGAGGGAGATATTTGCCTCCATGGATTGTTCTCTCTTTGCTATGTTCCTAGCATTTGAGACTTCGTCTTCAACTTTCTGCAATTCGTCATTCCAATAAGGCTTGTAGTTTTTCCTTGCCCCTCTTGGAATGGTTTCTGTGGCTGCCTGCATTATTGCTTTGCTTAGGCTTTCCACCATGGGTTCCATGTTGTTATTCTGTGTGTTGATGGTTTCGCACAGCCCATCTGTTAGGATTGCAAATCTGTCGGCTCGTTTATAGTTCCAACGGTTCCAATGGTTTTGTTTCCTGTGGGCCTACTTCCATATCAACTTCTAGCCTAATTGGCCTGTGGTCGCTACCTGCCAATTGGTTGAGCACCTGGCGGTCTATTTTGTGGTGAATGTCCATCGAGGAGAAGGCCAAATTTGGAGTAGAGGTGGTATGCCATGTTCTAGAATAGAAGTTAGGTCTATCCTCCGACCTATTGATAAGATAGAGATTTGTGTCTATCTCCCAGTCTTCCACTTCATCACCTCTGTTGTCTGTGTCTTAGTATCCCCATCTCTTCAAGTGGCTGTTGAAGTCTCCAACTACTAGGCAGCTGGAGTCCTTGACTTCCATACTCGAGAGCGACAGGTCTTTATTTGGTGGGCCGTACAGGTTGAAGATGTGAATCTTCGTTTCTTGGGTCATTATGTAGACTCCTACAATTTCTGCTTGTCCCGTGTGATTGACCGCTACCGCGCTACTCGGTATGCAGTTACGAGTCAGTATCAGAATCCCTCCTTTGTGATCTTCTCTATCAAGACGGAAGGTCTGGTATCCTCTGGTTGAGCATTTGTGGTTGTTGTTGAGGTGCGTTTCTTGGATACATGCCACGTCAATCTTACCTTCATGCAAGTGATGTGTTAGGGAAAGTTTTTTTTTAATGACTCCCTCCGCATTCCACTGTGGTATTCTGAGGGTCTTGTGTTTTTGGTCAGTAGTTTTTGCCCCATCACTTTGTGCCTTGACTCCACAGCACATGGGTGGGTGACCACCAGTAGCATTGGGTGGGCCCCTTCGAGGCGTGAGGCCCGGCACTATCGCTGCCTGGCGGGACTCCACAGGATGAGCGCCGTACTTTTTTCTGATAGGTTGTACCGTCGTCATACTGCGATTCCGCTATGGTTAAGCAGGATTACCGTAGCAACTCTCTTTCATTAAGAGGGTAAAACTGACCTGTCTTCCGTGGGTCTAATTCCAGCACACGTTCCTTATTAGACCCAAAAAAAATGCTCTGTCTGTCAGTCATTTTACAGTGTTGGCGTGTTGAGTCAAATTAAGCCGCAGGCTCCACTTCTGGTGGTGCCCTTCCGTCAATTCCTTTAAGTTTCAGCTTTGCAACCATACTTCCCCCGGAACCCAAACACTTTGGTTTCCTGGAAGCTGACCGCAGAGTCATCGAAGCAACTTCTGCTGATCGCTAGTCGGCATCGTTTATGGTCAGAACTACGACGGTATCTGATTGTCTTCGCACCTCTGACTTTCGCTCTTGATTAATGAAAACATTCTTGACAAATGCTTTCGCAGTAGCTCGTCTTGCGGCGATCCAAGAATTTCACCTCTAACGCCGCAATACGAATGCCCCCGTTTGTTCCTGTTAATCATTACCTCCAGTTCCGAAAACCAACAAAATAGAACCGAGGTCCTATTCCATTATTCCATGCACCATTATTCAGGCAGCCGAGGCCTGCTTGAACACTCAAATTTTTTCAAAGTAAACGCGCTGGCAACCCGGGACGCTCAGCAAAGAGCACCCGCGGGAGAGAGCCGGCAGATGGTAGGGCAGGAGACAACGGGCAGTGAACCGTGCCCCTGCGCCTGAGATCCAACTACGAGCTTTTTAACTGCAACAACTTTAATATATGCTATTGGAGCTGGAATTACCGCGGCTGCTGGCACCAGACTTGCCCTCAAATAGATCCTCGTTAAATGGTTTAAAGTGTACTCATTCCAATTACGGGGCCTCGAAAGAGTCCCGTATTATTATTTTTCGTCACTACCTCCCCGTTCCAGAAGTGGGTAAGTTGCGCGCTTGCTGCTTTCCTTGGATGTGGTAGCCGTTTCTCATACTCCCTCTCCGGAATCGAACCCTGATTCCCCGTTACTTGTTACAAACATGGTAGGTATGTCATGTAACATCGACATTTGATAGGGCAGACATTTGAAAGATGCGTCGCCGGCACATGAGGCCATGCGATCAGCACAAAGTTATCCAGAGTCACCAGTGGGGACGCCGCGACCCCGCGAGGGGAAACGACGATTGGTTTTGAACTAATAAAAGCGCTCTTTCCGCGAGGGTCAGAGCTTGGTAAGCATGTATTAGCTCTAGAATTGCCACAGTTATCCAAGTAGGATCGTGTCATCTAAGGAACCTCGACTGATTTAATGAGCCATTCGCGGTTTCACCGTGAGACAGTGTGAACTTAGATATGCATGGCTTAATCTTTGAGACAAGCATATGACTACTGGCAGGATCAACCAGATATCTGTAGGAGACGTACGAACCACACACACCGGTCGGCGGAGGACGGATGTGTAAAAAGCCTCACTAGGATGGCCGCAGGGACCGACTGACGGAAGGACGGTTGTTCCGTCCCTCACTCCGTCGACCTAGGTCTGCCTGACAGGGACCTGTACACACACCAACCAACCAACCGACCGGTCTCGCTCGGGGAGGGATGGCAGCGCTCTGTGCAGAATGGATCCCAACGGCCCCGGCGATGATTTTCACTGGGACTGGAGACGATTTTTGCCTGCCGGCCTGCCCTTCTCCGACCGGTTGGTCGGGCGAGGACAGTGCCTTTAGGCACGATTCCTGCTTTCCATTTGCTGGTCACAAGCTCTTTGCGAGATAATGACCACCAGCGAGATGAACTGTCGATATTGGCTATACGCCTTCGACTAACCACCACGGACTGACAAAGCTTCTAGATACGGACCACAGTAAAAACGCTTTCCAGCGGTACAACTACACAAAATTGGTCCCGCTACAGTGCCGAGGATAGGCGGGGAGCGTGATAGGCAGGCTCGCGCTCTCACTCCGCATGGCGGGACTGAGATTGCTGTACGAATACTGGATGAGAGTCAATTGTGCCAGCGAGAGACCAGCCCCAGATCCTCATAAATTTAAAGTCGTGCACAGTAACATTAATATATAAACCAGCCAATGATGAATTGGGTTTTGAAGAACCTGACAATTTCTGAACACGAAGTAACAAAATAATTATGGGTGACTTCAACTGTCACATCACGACAAGAGGATATAATGAGGCGGACACCAATTGCAAAAAACTGGAGGACTAGGCAAGTCAGGCCAGACTACAATTCGTACACGACCCAAAGCTACCATCAAGGGACAAAAGAGGAACCTATACCAAGAACACAGCACATGTCCATCTCATAAAGCGTCACAGCAGTAGTCAAACCTGAGAATGTAGCTTTCAAAAGACGGTTCAACCATGGCCATCTGTAGTTTAGAAGGCTGTCTGACTCATTGGGAAAATACACATGAAACGTCACATGTTGAGGAAAACTAAATTTCAAAACTCATTAGCACTCACATTATGCCAAGGTTTATAATCAATCTTTACATCATCCACATCATCATCATTTGTAGCTTGTCTTTTTTAGAACGTCGCTCCAATCACAGTCTGTTTGAAAGAAACTCGTTCCTTTGCCAAAACTCCAGCCTCTGCCACAGTCATACTCAGGCATTCTTGGATATCTTGGTGCCATCGTCTTCTTAGTCTACCCCTTCCTCTTTTGCCTGGCACCATTCCTTCCAACACCGTTCTCTCGAGACCCTTGTGTCTCTTGATGTGACCAAAATATTTACATTTTCTGGTCATAATGGAATTGATTAACCAGTTCTCCTCTATGCTCAACTCTTGCCGAATGTCTACATTTGTTTTTTTCTCTGTCCACGGTATTCTGAGGATCTTTCTGTAACATTTTGACTCGAAGGATTCGATTCTTTGTCTGTAAGTTTTGGTAATCGTCCATTATTCACAGCCATAAGCTGCCACAGGAAAAACACAGGGTCTCAAGACTTCTACTGTTATCATTTTATTGGTGCTCTGCAATAATTGCTTCAGGCTAGTCTTCTTCTGATTTCTTTGAAGCAGTCACCATTTTTGTCAATTCTGGAGCCCAGATATTTAAAATGTGTAACCTGATCTATTTCCTCACCACCAACTGTAAATTTATGCTGCCATTGTGTTTTGTCTGTGGTCATTACCTTTGTTTTATTTATGTTTAAAAACAGGTTTTGATCTTTACTATGTCCATTTAAGGCTGAAATTAGCTGTTCTAGCCATTCTGCACTTATTGATAGTATCACTGTGTCATCTGCGTATCGTAACTCTGGAATCTCGTTAACACCCCCTCACCACCACCACCACCACCACCACCACCAAAATTGTAAATGGGTAAAAACTCGTCATCTCGAACATTTCTCATTATACATTCAGCATATATGTTGTATAGATTAGGTGAGAGGATACATCCCTGTCTTACTCCATTTTGTACTGCAAACTGTAAACACACACACACCACACCACATACACACATACGCACAAATGCCACACACACACCACAAACACATCCACAAAACACATACACACCATACACACCTCACACACACCACACACACACAAACCATACACACACCACACTACACACATACACACCACACACACACAACACCACACACACATTCACACAAACACACACAGCACACACACACATATGACAGACACAAAAACACACACCACGCACACACATACACACACAAACCGCACACACAAACCGCACACAACACACACAGAAACACACACAACACACACAAACACACAGACACACCACACTACACATACACACCATACACACATGCACAAAACACAAACACACCACACACACACACCACACACACACATTACACACACACCACACTACAACACACAGACACACAACACACACAGATACACAACATACATCACACACACAAACACACCACACTTAACACACACACCACACACACCACACTACAACACACACACACAAACACACACCACACTGCACCATACACACACAGGCACAACACACATACATCACAGAAACACATAACACAACACAAACCACAAACACACCACACACACACACAAACACACAACACTAACACACCACACAAAACTCACACACACACTCCACAAACACACACTACACACACACACCACATACACACAAACACACACACACACATATCACACAATACACACACACACAAACCACACACACAACAAACACACATCCACCACACAGACACACCACACTACACATACACACCATACGCATACAAACACCAAAAAAAAAAACCCATACACACATATCACAAACCTCACACACACACACCACACACACACACAAAACACACACAAAACACACCACACACACAACACAATACGGACCATACAACACACATCACACACACAAACACACTGCACACTTAACACACACACCACACACACAAACACAAACTACACCCACAGACATACATCACACTACACCATACACACACAGACATCACAGACACACAACACACATTCACACAAACACACACACAAACACACAACAAAAACACACACAAACCACACACACACCACACACACAGAGACCACACACACACTCCACAAAGACATACTACACACACAAAACACACACACACAGACACAAACACACAACACACCATACACACACACACACCCCCACACATGCCACATATAACAAACACACACCACACCCAATCCACACACACCGACACACAACACACATCACACACACAGACACACTACACACCATACACACCACACACACAGACATAAACACAAACACACAACACACACCCCACATTACACACACCACACATACATACACACAAACACACACAACACACATCACGCACACAAACACACACCACACTTAACACACCACAAACACACACTACAACACACACATACACAAACAGACACACTTCACACCACATAACACACACACACATCACACACACAAACACCACACACACAGACACAAACACACAACATACAACACACACACAGACACAAACACACAACACACATGACATTAAACCATATACACACACAAACACACAACACACCACACAACACGCAGCACACACAACACACACATACACAAACACCACACAAACCACACATACACAACACACACAACAAAACACACACCACACTACACACAACACCCATCCAAACACACACAAACCACAACACACACACCCCACACACAGACACACAACTCACACAGACACACACACACAACAAACACACACAACACACACAACACCACATACACCACACTACACACACACACCAAACACAAACACACCACATGACACATACACACACACACAACACACACCACACTTAACATACACACAATCCACAAACACACAACACATTACACACACATACACAAAAACACACATCACACACACCACAAACACACATACACACAACAGAGACACACATTACATAAAAACATACAGACACACACGCACATACACCAACAACACCACAAACACACACCACACACACAGACACACACACTCGACAAACACACAACACACATCACAAACACATACACACCACACACAAAAACACAACACACACCATACACACACTCCACACACACCACACACACAGAAACACAACACACTACAGACACACACACACACAAACACACACTCCATACACAACACACATACACAAATACACACCACACACACAACACAACACAGACACACAAACAAACAACACACATCGCACCACACACACCACAAACATAGACACACAAACACACAACACACATCACACTACACCACACAGACACACAAATACACAACACCACAAACACACACAGTACACCACACACACACACAAACTACACACAAACTACACATACACAACACACACCACAAAACACACAACACACACACCACACTACACACACACAACACACAGACACACAAACACACCCCAGACACACAACACACAGACACACAAACACACCCACATACAAAAAACAAACACATAACACACACAAACACACCACACACCAGACACACACACACAAACATCAGACATACAAAACACACACAGACACATACAAAAAAACCACACATACCACATACACACATACCACACAAACACACAGAGACACAAAAACACACACCAGACACACACACACAGACACTAAACACACACAGACACACACACACAAACACACAACACGCACCACACACACACCACACTTAACACACCACCCACACACACCAAACGCAAAACCCACTAAACCACACAGACACACCACACACACACACAGACACACACACAGACACACACACAACACACACACAGACACAACACGCACAACACACACACTATACACACACAAACACACATCACACCACACCACAACCGACACACACACCAGATACACACACACCAAACACACAGACACATACACACAAACACAAAACACACCACACACACAGAAACAAACACAAAACACACACACAACACGCACACACAAACACACAACACATATACCACCACACACACCACATAACACACACAAACACACACACACATACAAACACACACCACACTACACACACACAGCACACACCTCACACAACACACATCACAGACACACAAATACACCACACAAAAACACCACACACACACCCCACACACAGACACAAACATACAACACACACAGACACCACACACACCCCATACACACAGATACACAAACACACAAGACACACAACACACATCACCAGTCTCGCAAGACACACCATCCAAACACACACAAACCACAACACACACACACAGACACACAAACACACAACTCAAACAGACACCACACACACAGACACACAACACCACAAACACACACACCACACTACACACACACCACACACATACACCACAAAAACCGAAATTACACAAACCACACCACACAGACAGACACTCCACACCACACACACAAACACACAACACGCACACCAACACGCACACACATCACACACAAACACCACAACACACACACAACACACCACACAAACCACACTACACACACAGACACACACGCACATCACATTACACCACACACAGACACACAAACACAAAACACTCTCACACAACACGCACAACACATACACACACACACTACACCACACAAACACACACAGCACACCATCCACACACACCACATTACACACACAGGCACACAAACACACAGACACACAAACACACAACACCGCAAACACACAAACACACACACACAAATACACAACACACACACTCCACACATACCACACACACGACAAACACACATCACACACAAACACACACCATACACACACTCCACACACACCACACACACACACAACACATACCACACTACACACAGACACACAAACACACAACTCACACACAAAAAATCACATCACAAACACACACACACATACAAAAGCACACAGCACAAACACCACACACAAACACACCATACACACACGCACCACATCACACACACAAACAACACACACACCACAGAAATCACAAACACACACACCACACACACACACACACAAATACACACCACACTAAACACATATAACACAAACAGAAACACAAACACACCACAAACACACACACATACAAATACACACAAATACACATAAACACAAACACACAACACACACCCTGCACACCACCAACACACACACCACACATTACACACACAGACACATACACACAACACACACACCACACATACATACACACAAACACACACAACACACATCACGCACACAAACACACACCACACTTAACACACCACAAACACACACTACAACACACACACACACACACTAAACACACATCACACACACAAACACCACACACACAGACACAAGCACACAACATACAACACGCACAACACACACAGACACAAACACACAACACACATGACATTAAACCATATACACACACAGACACACAAACACACAACACACCACACAACACAAACACACAACACGCAGCACACACAACACACTCATACACAAACACCACACAAACCACACATACACAACACACACAACACACATCCAAACACACACAAACCACAACACACACACCCTACACACACACACACAGACACACAAACACACAACTCACACAGACACACAAACACACAACACCACACACACATACACCACACTACACACACACACCAAACACAAACACACCACACACCACATCACACACACACAAACCACACACACAACACACACCACACTTAACATACACACAATCCACACACACACAAACACACAACACATTACACACACACACATACACGAAAACACACATCACACACACCACAAACACACATACACAAGCACAGCACACACAAACACCATACACACAACAGAGACACACATTACACAACACATACAGACACACACGCACACACACACTCGACAAACACACATCACAAACACATACACACCACACACAAACACACAACACACACCATACACACAGAAACACAACACACAACACGCACCACAAACACACACAACACACACCACAAACACACACAGCACAAACACCACACACACACAAACACACACTCCATACACAACACCACACACACAAACACACAACACGCACACACATCACACACAAACACACAACACACCACACAAACCCAAACCACACTACACACACAGACACACACACGCACATCACATTACACCACACACAGACACACAAACACACAACACGCACAACACATACATACACACACTACACCACACAGACACACACACTACACCACACAAACACACACAACACACCATCCACACACACCACATTACACACACACAGGCACACAAACGCACAACACACAGACACACAAACACACAACACCGCAAACACAAACACACCACACACACAGACACACACACACAAATACACAACACACACACTCCACACATACCACACACACGACAAACACACAAACACACAACACACACCATACACACACACACCACACACACAGAAACACAACACGCACCACACACACACTACACACAGACACACAAACACACAACTCACACACAAAAAATCACATCACAAACACACACACAGCACAAACACCACACACAAACACACCATACACACACGCACCACATCACACACACAAACAACACACACACACCACAGAAATCACAAACACACACACAAATACACACCACACTAAACACATATAACAGAAACACAAACACACCACAAACACACACACATACAAATACACACAAATACACACCACACACACAGACATAAACACAACACTAACACACCACACAAAACTCACACACACACTCCACAAACACACACTACACACACACACCACATACACACAAACACACACACACACATATCACACAATACACACACACACAAACCACACACACAACAAACACACATCCACCACACAGACACACCACACTACACATACACACCATACGCATACAAACACCAAAAAAAAAACCCATACACACATATCACAAACCTCACACACACACACCACACACACACACAAAACACACACAAAACACACCACACACACAACACAATACGGACCATACAACACACATCACACACACAAACACACTGCACACTTAACACACACACAACACACACAAACACAAACTACACCCACAGACATACATCACACTACACCATACACACACAGACATCACAGACACACATCACACATTCACACAAACACACACACAAACACACAACAAAAACACACACAAACCACACACACACCACACACACAGAGACCACACACACACTCCACAAAGACATACTACACACACAAAACACACACACACAGACACAAACACACAACACACCATACACACACACACACCCCCACACATGCCACATATAACAAACACACACCACACCCAATCCACACACACCGACACACAACACACATCACACACACAGACACACTACACACCATACACACCACACACACAGACATAAACACAAACACACAACACACACCCCACATTACACACACCACACATACATACACACAAACACACACAACACACATCACGCACACAAACACACACCACACTTAACACACCACAAACACACACTACAACACACACATACACAAACAGACACACTTCACACCACATAACACACACACACACATCACACACACAAACACCACACACACAGACACAAACACACAACATACAACACACACACAGACACAAACACACAACACACATGACATTAAACCATATACACACACAAACACACAACACACCACACAACACGCAGCACACACAACACACACATACACAAACACCACACAAACCACACATACACAACACACACAACAAAACACACACCACACTACACACAACACCCATCCAAACACACACAAACCACAACACACACACCCCACACACAGACACACAACTCACACAGACACACACACACAACAAACACACACAACACACACAACACCACATACACCACACTACACACACACACCAAACACAAACACACCACATGACACATACACACACACACAACACACACCACACTTAACATACACACAATCCACAAACACACAACACATTACACACACATACACAAAAACACACATCACACACACCACAAACACACATACACACAACAGAGACACACATTACATAAAAACATACAGACACACACGCACATACACCAACAACACCACAAACACAAACCACACACACAGACACACACACTCGACAAACACACAACACACATCACAAACACATACACACCACACACAAAAACACAACACACACCATACACACACTCCACACACACCACACACACAGAAACACAACACACTACAGACACACACACACACAAACACACACTCCATACACAACACACATACACAAATACACACCACACCACACACACAACACAACACAGACACACAAACAAACAACACACATCGCACCACACACACCACAAACATAGACACACAAACACACAACACACATCACACTACACCACACAGACACACAAATACACAACACCACAAACACACACAGTACACCACACACACACACAAACTACACACAAACTACACATACACAACACACACAACAAAACACACAACACACACACCACACTACACACACACAACACACAGACACACAAACACACCCCAGACACACAACACACAGACACACAAACACACCCACATACAAAAAACAAACACATAACACACACAAACACACCACACACCAGACACACACACACAAACATCAGACATACAAAACACACACAGACACATACAAAAAAACCACACATACCACATACACACATACCACACAAACACACAGAGACACAAAAACACACACCAGACACACACACACAGACACTAAACACACACAGACACACACACACAAACACACAACACGCACCACACACACACCACACTTAACACACCACCCACACACACCAAACGCAAAACACACTAAACCACACAGACACACCACACACAAACACACACACAGACACACACACAGACACACACACAACACACACACAGACACAACACGCACAACACACACACTATACACACACACAAACACACATCACACCACACCACAACCGACACACACACCAGATACACACACCAAACACACAGACATATACACACAAACACAAAACACACCACACACACAGACACAAACACAAAACACACACACAACACGCACACACAAACACACAACACATATACCACCACACACACCACATAACACACACAAACACACACACACATACAAACACACACACACACCACACTACACACACACAGCACACACCTCACACAACACACATCACAGACACACAAATACACCACACAAAAACACCACACACACACCCCACACACAGACACAAACATACAACACACACCCCATACACACAGATACACAAACACACAAGACACACAACACACATCACCAGTCTCGCAAGACACACCATCCAAACACACACAAACCACAACACACACACACTACACACACAGACACACAAACACACAACTCAAACAGACACCACACACACAGACACACAACACCACAAACACACACACCACACTACACACACACCACACACATACACCATAAAAACCGAAATTACACAAACCACACCACACAGACAGACACACAACACGCACACCAACACGCACACACATCACACACAAACACACAACACCACAACACACACACAACACCACAACACACACACAACACACCACACAAACACAAACCACACTACACACACAGACACACACGCACATCACATTACACCACACACAGACACACAAACACAAAACACTCTCACACAACACGCACAACACATACACACACACACTACACCACACAAACACACACAGCACACCATCCACACACACCACATTACACACACAGGCACACAAACACACAGACACACAAACACACAACACCGCAAACACACAAACACACACACACAAATACACAACACACACACTCCACACATACCACACACACGACAAACACACATCACACACAAACACACACCATACACACACTCCACACACACCACACACACACACAACACATACCACACTACACACAGACACACAAACACACAACTCACACACAAAAAATCACATCACAAACACACACACACATACAAAAGCACACAGCACAAACACCACACACAAACACACCATACACACACGCACCACATCACACACACAAACAACACACACACCACAGAAATCACAAACACACACACCACACACACACACACAAATACACACCACACTAAACACATATAACACAAACAGAAACACAAACACACCACAAACACACACACATACAAATACACACAAATACACATAAACACAAACACACAACACACACCCTGCACACCACCAACACACACACCACACATTACACACACAGACACATACACACAACACACACACCACACATACATACACACAAACACACACAACACACATCACGCACACAAACACCACACACACAGACACAAGCACACAACATACAACACGCACAACACACACAGACACAAACACACAACACACATGACATTAAACCATATACACACACAGACACACAAACACACAACACACCACACAACACAAACACACAACACGCAGCACACACAACACACCCATACACAAACACCACACAAACCACACATACACAACACACACAACACACATCCAAACACACACAAACCACAACACACACACCCTACACACACACACACAGACACACAAACACACAACTCACACAGACACACAAACACACAACACCACACACACATACACCACACTACACACACACACAAACCACACACAACACACACCACACTTAACATACACACAATCCACACACACACAAACACACAACACATTACACACACACACATACACGAAAACACACATCACACACACCACAAACACACATACACAAGCACAGCACACACAAACACCATACACACAACAGAGACACACATTACACAACACATACAGACACACACGCACACACACACTCGACAAACACACATCACAAACACATACACACCACACACAAACACACAACACACACCATACACACAGAAACACAACACACAACACGCACCACAAACACACACAACACACACCACAAACACACACAGCACAAACACCACACACACACAAACACACACTCCATACACAACACCACACACACAAACACACAACACGCACACACATCACACACAAACACACAACACACCACACAAACCCAAACCACACTACACACACAGACACACACACGCACATCACATTACACCACACACAGACACACAAACACACAACACGCACAACACATACATACACACACTACACCACACAGACACACACACTACACCACACAAACACACACAACACACCATCCACACACACCACATTACACACACACAGGCACACAAACGCACAACACACAGACACACAAACACACAACACCGCAAACACAAACACACCACACACACAGACACACACACACAAATACACAACACACACACTCCACACATACCACACACACGACAAACACACAAACACACAACACACACCATACACACACACACCACACACACAGAAACACAACACGCACCACACACACACTACACACAGACACACAAACACACAACTCACACACAAAAAATCACATCACAAACACACACATACAAACACACACACAGCACAAACACCACACACAAACACCATACACACACGCACCACATCACACACACAAACAACACACACACACCACAGAAATCACAAACACACACACAAATACACACCACACTAAACACATATAACAGAAACACAAACACACCACAAACACACACACATACAAATACACACAAATACACACCACACACACAGACATAAACACAAAAGCACAAACACACAACACACACCCCGCACACCACAAACACACAAACCACACATTACACACACAGACACATACATACATACACACAAACACACACAACACACATCACGCACACAAACACACACCACACTTAACACACCACAAACACACACTACAACACACACATACACAAACAGACACACTTCACACCACATAACACACACACAAACACACACACACTAAACACACATCACACACACAAACACCACAGACACAAACACACAACATACAACACGCACAACACACACAGACACAAATACACAACACACATGACATTAAACCATATACACACACAGACACACAAACACACAACACACCACATAACACACAACACAAACACACAACACGCACATACACAAACACCACACAAACCACACATACACAACACACACAACAAAACACACACCACACTACACACAACACACATCCAAACACACACAAACCACAACACACACACCCTACACACACACACAGACACACAACTCACACAGACACACACACACAAACACACAACACCACAAACACATACACCACACTACACACACACACCAAACACAAACACACCACATCACACACACACAAACCACACACACAGACACACACACACAACACACACCACACTTAACATACACACAATCCACACACACACAAACACACAACACATTACACACACACATACATACACAAAAACACACATCACACACACCACAAACACACATACACAAGCACAGCACACACAAACACCATACACACAACAGAGACACACATTACACAACACATACAGTCACACACGCACACACACACAACACCACAAACACACACACAGACACACATAACAAACACATACACACCACACACAAACACACAACACACACCATACACACACTACACACACACACAGAAACACAACACACACCACACTACAGACACACAAACACACCACAAACACACACTCAAACACACACTCCATACACAACACACAACAAACACACATACACAAATACACACAAATACACACCACACCACACACACAACACAGACACACAAACAAACAACACACATCGCACCACACACACACAAACACACACACACACATCACACCACACACACAAACACACATCACACTACACCACACAGACACACAGATACACGACACCACAAACACACACAAACTACACACAAAGTACACATACACAACACACACCACAAAACACACACATAACACATCACACACACACCACACACACACCACACTACACACACACAACACACAGACACACAAACACACCCCAGACACACAACACACAGACACACAAACACACCCACATACAAAAACAAACACATAACACACACAAACACTCCACACACCAGACACACACACACAAACATCAGACATACAAAACACACACAGACACATACAAAAAAACCACACACACCACATACCACATAAACACACAGAGACACAAAAACACACACCGGACACACACACACACAGACACTAAACACACACACAAACACAAAACACACCACCCACACAGACACACACACAAACACAAAACACACACACAACACGCACACACAAACACACAACACATATACCACCACACACACCACATAACACACACAAACACACACACACATACAAACACACACACACACCACACTACACACACACAGCACACACCTCACACAACACACATCACAGACACACAAATACACCACACAAAAACACCACACACACACCCCACACACAGACACAAACATACAACACTACACACACACAGACACCACACACACCCCATACACACAGATACACATACACAAACACACAACACACACAACACACATCACCAGTCTCGCAAGACACACCATCCAAACACACACAAACCACAACACACACACACTACACACACAGACACACAAACACACAACTCAAGCAGACACCACACACACAGACACACAAACACACAACACCACAAACACACACACCACACTACACACACACACCACACACATACACCACAAAAACCGAAATTACACAAACCACACCACACAGACAGACACTCCACACCACACACACACATCACACACAAACACACAACACCACAACACACACACAACACCACAACACACACAACACACCACACAAACACAAACCACACTACACACACAGACACACACGCACATCACATTACACCACACACAGACACACAAACACAAAACACTCTCACACAACACGCACAACACATACACACACACACACTACACCACACAAACACACACAGCACACCATCCACACACACCACATTACACACACAGGCACACAAACACACAACACCGCAAACACACAAACACACACACACAAATACACAACACACACACTCCACACATACCACACACACGACAAACACACATCACACACAAACACACACCATACACAGACTCCACACACACCACACACACAGAAACACAACACGCACCACACACACACAACACACACCACACTACACACAGACACACAAACACACAACTCACACACAAAAAATCACATCACAAACACACACACACATACAAAAGCACACAGCACAAACACCACACACACAGCACAAACACCACACACAAACACACCATACACACACGCACCACATCACACACACAAACACACACACCACAGAAATCACAAACACACACACCACACACACACACACAAATACACACCACACTAAACACATGTAACACAAACAGAAACACAAACACACCACAAACACACACACATACAAATACACACAAATACACAAAAACACAAACACACAACACACACCCCGCACACCACAAACACACACACCACACATACATACACACAAACACACACAACACACATCACGCACACAAACACACACCACACTTAACACACCACAAACACACACTACAACACACACATACACACTAAACACACATCACACACACAAACACCACACACACAGACACAAACACACAACATACAACACGCACAACACACACAGACACAAACACACAACACACATGACATTAAACCATATACACACACAGACACACAAACACACAACACACCACACAACACAAACACACAACACGAAGCACACACAACACACACATACACAAACACCACACAAACCACACATACACAACACACACAACACACACAAACCACAACACACACACCCTACACACACACACAGACACACAAACACACAACTCACACAGACACACACACACAACAAACACACACATACACCACACTACACACACACACCAAACACAAACACACCACACACACCACATCACACACACACAAACCACACACACACAACACACACACACAACACACACCACACTTAACATACACACAATCCACACACACACAAACACACAACACATTACACACACACACATACACGAAAACACACATCACACACACCACAAACACACATACACAAGCACAGCACATACAAACACCATACACACAACAGAGACACACATTACACAACACATACAGACACACACGCACACATACACACAACACCACAAACACACACACAAACTCGACAAACACACATCACAAACACATACACACCACACACAAACACACAACACACACCATACACACATAAACACAACACACAACACGCACCACACACACACACACAACACACACCACAAACACACACAGCACAAACACCACACCACACACACACAAACACACACTCCATACACAACACCACACACACAAACACACAACACGCACACACATCACACACAAACACACAACACACACAACACACCACACAAACCCAAACCACACTACACACACAGACACACACACGCACATCACATTACACCACACACAGACACACAAACACAAAACACACTCACACAACACACAACACGCACAACACATACACACACACACTACACCACACAGACACACACACTACACCACACAAACACACACAACACACCATCCACACACACCACATTACACACACACAGGCACACAAACGCACAAACACACAACACACCACACAACACAAACACACAACACGAAGCACACACAACACACACATACACAAACACCACACAAACCACACATACACAACACACACAACACACACAAACCACAACACACACACCCTACACACACACAGACACACAAACACACAACTCACACAGACACACACACACAACAAACACACACATACACCACACTACACACACACACCAAACACAAACACACCACACACACCACATCACACACACACAAACCACACACACACAACACACACACACAACACACACCACACTTAACATACACACAATCCACACACACACAAACACACAACACATTACACACACACACATACACGAAAACACACATCACACACACCACAAACACACATACACAAGCACAGCACATACAAACACCATACACACAACAGAGACACACATTACACAACACATACAGACACACACGCACACATACACACAACACCACAAACACACACACAAACTCGACAAACACACATCACAAACACATACACACCACACACAAACACACAACACACACCATACACACAGAAACACAACACACAACACGCACCACACACACACACACAACACACACCACAAACACACACAGCACAAACACCACACCACACACACACAAACACACAAACACACAACACGCACACACATCACACACAAACACACAACACACACAACACACCACACAAACCCAAACCACACTACACACACAGACACACACACGCACATCACATTACACCACACACAGACACACAAACACAAAACACACTCACACAACACACAACACGCACAACACATACACACACACACTACACCACACAGACACACACACTACACCACACAAACACACACAACACACCATCCACACACACCACATTACACACACACAGGCACACAAACGCACAACACACAGACACACAAACACACAACACAGCAAACACAAACACACCACACACACAGACACACACACACAAATACACAACACACACACACTCCACACATACCACACACACGACAAACACACATCACACACAAACACACAACACACACCATACACACACTCCACACACACCACACACACAGAAACACAACACGCACCACACACACACTACACACAGACACACAAACACACAACTCACACACAAAAAATCACATCACAAACACACACATACAAACACACACACAGCACAAACACCACACACAAACACACCATACACACACGCACTACATCACACACACAAACAACACACACACACCACAGAAATCAGAAACACACACACCACACACACAGACACACACACAAATACACACCACACTAAACACATATAACAGAAACACAAACACACCACAAACACACACACATACAAATACACACCACACACACAGACATAAACACAAAAACACAAACACACAACACACACCCCGCACACCACACACCCCGCACACCACAAACACACACACCACACATTACACACACAGACACATACACACAACACACACACCACACATACATACACACAAACACACACAACACACATCACGCACACAAACACACACCACACTTAACACACCACAAACACACACTACAACACACACATACACAAACAGACACACTTCACACCACATAACACACACACAAACACACACACACTAAACACACATCACACACACAAACACCACAGACACAAACACACAACATACAACACGCACAACACACACAGACACAAATACACAACACACATGACATTAAACCATATACACACACAGACACACAAACACACAACAAACCACATAACACACAACACAAACACCACACATACACAACACACAACAAAACACACACCACACTACACACAACACACATCCAAACACACACAAACCACAACACACACACCCTACACACACACACAGACACACAGACACATTACTCACACACACACACACAAACACACAACACCACAAACACATACACCACACTACACACACACACCAAACACAAACACACCACATCACACACACACAAACCACACACACAGACACACACACACAACACACACCACACTTAACATACACACAATCCACACACACACAAACACACAACACATTACACACACACACACATACACAAAAACACACATCACACACACCACAAACACACATACACAAGCACAGCACACACAAACACCATACACACAACAGAGACACACATTACACAACACATACAGACACACACGCACACACACACAACACCACAAACACACACACAGACACACATAACAAACACATACACACCACACACAAACACACAACACACACCATACACACACTACACACACACACAGAAACACAACACACACCACACTACAGACACACAAACACACCACAAACACACACACAAACACACACTCCATACACAACACACAACAAACACACATACACAAATACACACAAATACACACCACACACACAACACAGACACACAAACAAACAACACACATCGCACCACACACACACAAACACACACACACACATCACACCACACACACAGACACACAAACACACATAACACTACACCACACAGACACACAAATACACAACACCACAAACACACACAAACTACACACAAACTACACATACACAACACACACCACAAAACACACACATAACACATCACACACACACCACACACACACCACACACACACCACACTACACACACACAGACACACAAACACACCCCAGACACACAACACACAGACACACAAACACACCCACATACAAAAACAAACATAACACACACAAACACTCCACACACCAGACACACACACACAAACATCAGACATACAAAACACACACAGACACATACAAAAAAACCACACACACCACATACACACATACCACACAAACACACAGAGACACAAAAACACACACCAGACACACACACACAGACACTAAACACACACAGACACACACACACAAACACACAACACGCACCACACACACACCACACTTAACACACCACCCACACACCAAACGCAAAACACACTAAACCACACAGACACACCACACACACACACAAACACACACACACACAGACACAACACGCACAACACACACATCACACCACACCACAACAGACACACACACCAGATACACACACACCAAACACACAGACACATACACACAAACACAAAACACACCACACACACAGACACACACACAAACACAAAACACACACACAACACGCACACACAAACACACAACACATATACCACCACACACACCACATAACACACACATACACAAACACAAAACACACTACACACGCACACCACACTACAGACCACATACAAACACACCACAAACAAACCACACACACAGTCACACAAACACACATTACACATACACCACACACACAGACACACACACAACATACACAGACACAAATACACAACACACACCACACTAAAACACACACACCGAACAAACACAGACACACACAGACACACAAACACATAACACACATAGACACACAAACACACACATACCACACACACACACCACACACTCACAGATACGAACACACAGACACAAACACACACACCACACCACAAACCCCACACTACACACACCACATACACACCACACACATCACATGACACCATTCACACTCACGGGCACACAAACACACAACACGCAGACAAACACACATCATAGACAAACACCACAATAATACACTACACACAACACACAACACGCAGCACACACAACACATACACACACAAACACACACAAACACACTACACACACTACACCACACACACACCACACTAAACACAAACCACACACAAACACACAACAAATAACACACAAACACACCACACAAACACAAACCACACATAAAAAACACACACCACCACATCACATACACACAAACAACACACACACCATACACACCAAAAACACACATACCATACGCAACACACACACCACACTACACCACACACAGACACACACACAACAAACACAACACTTAACATACACACAAAACACACACACACACCACACAGACACACATACAGACACACACAACACACAACACTACACACACTAACCACACATACACCACAAAACACACACACAACACATTACACACACACAGAAACACAATACACAACACACACACACACAAACACACACACCACACACAAACACACACTCCACACACACACCACAAACACAAACCACACACACACATACCACACACACCACACACACGACAAACCCACCGTACACACAAACACACAACACACATCACAAACACATACACACACCATAAACACACATACACAAACACACACACCACACACAAACACACAACACACACACCATACACACACAACACACATACCATACACACACAGACACACACAGACACACAAACACACCACACACACACATACAAACACACACACCACACACACACCACACTACAGACACACAACACACACAGCACACACAGACACACACACACACACCTCACACAACACACACATCACAGACACACAAATACACCACACAAAAACACCACACACACACCCCACACACAGACACAAACACACAACACTACACACACACAGACACCACACACACCCCATACACACAGATACACATACACAAACACACAACACACACCACACACACACCACACACACACAGACACACAAACACACAACACACATCACCAGTCCCGCACGACACACCATCCAAACACACACAAACCACAACACACACACAAACACACCACACAAACACAAACCACACATAAAAAACACACACCACCACATCACATACACACAAACAACACACACACCATACACACCAAAAACACACATACCACACGCAACACACACACCACACTACACCACACACAGACACACACACAACAAACACAACACTTAACATACACACAAAACACACACACACACCACACAGACACACACACAGACACACACAACACACAACACTACACACATTAACCACACATACACCACAAAACACACACACAACACATTACACACACAGAAACACAATACACAACACACACACACAAACACACACACCACACACAAACACACACTCCACACACACACATACCACACACACCACACACACACACACATACACACAAACACACAACTCAAACAGACACACAAACACACAACAAACACACACCACACACACAGACACACAAACACACAACACCATAAACACACACATACACCACAAACACCGAAATTACACAAACCACACCACACACACAAACACACAACACGCACACACATCACACTACACCACACACACAAACACACAACACGCACACACATCACACACAAACACACAACACCACAGCACACACACAACACCACAAAAACACAAACCACACAGACACACACACACGCACATCACATTACACCACACACAGACACACAAACACAAAACACACTCACACAACACGCACAACACATACACACACACTACACCACACAAACACACACAACACACCATCCACACACACCACATTACACACACACAGGCACACAAACACACAACACACAGGCACACAAACACACAACACACAGACACACAAACACACAACACCGCAAACACACAAACACACAACACACACCACACACACAGACACACACACACAAATACACAACACACACACTCCACACATACCACACAAACACACAACACACACCATACACACACTCCACACAAACCACACACACAGAAACACAACACGCACCACACACACACAACACACACCATACACACACAACACACACCACACTACACACAGACACACAAACACACAACTCACACAAAAAAAATCACATCACAAACACACACACACATACAAACACACACACAGCACAAACACCACACACAAACACACCATACACACACGCACCACATCACACACACAAACAACACACACACACCACAGAAATCACAAACACACACACCACACACACAGACACACACACACAAATACACACCACACTAAACACATATAAAAAAACAGAAACACAAACACACCAAAACACACACACATACAAATACACACAAATACACACCACACACACACACCACACAGACATAAACACAAAAACACAAACTTACAACACGCACACCACACATTACATACACAGACACATACACACAACACACACACCACACATACATAGACACAAACACACACAACACACATCACGCACACAAACACACGCCACACGTAACACACACACCACACACACACACAGACACGCTAAAACACACACAGAACACACACACCACACCACACAGACAGACACACAAACACACATCACATTACACCATACACACACACAAACACAACACCCAGCACACACACACACAGACACACAAACACAAAACACCAGAAACACAAACAAACTACACAGGCAACACACACACCACACCACACACAAACATACAACAAATACCACACAAACACAAACCACCACAAACACACACACCACACACATACACACCACACACACAGACATACGCACACACGCACATCAAACACACAGACACACAAACACAACACACATCACACATAACACACTCACACAACACACAACACGCACAACACATACACACACTACAACACACAACACATTACACACACAGACACACAAACACAACACCACAAACACACACCACACACACAGACACACACAAACACACAACACACACCATACACACACAACACACACCATACACACACACTACACACACAGAAACACAACACACAACACACACACCACACTACACACACACAAACACACAACTCATACAGACACACAAACACACACATACAAACAAACACACACACACACTCCATACACCACACACACACAACACACCATACACACAAACCACACATACACAACACACACACACACCACATCACACAAACAAACAACACACACACAAATACACACCACACACACATACACAACACAGACACACAAACAAACAACACACGTAACATACACAACACACCACACAAACACACAAAACACAAAACGCACCACAACCCACACAAACACACAACACCACATTACACACACAGACACACAAACACACAACACACATCACACTACACCACACAGGCACACAAATACACAACACCACAAACACACACAGCACACCACACCCACACACACAAACTACACATACACAACACACACCACACACCCCACACACACACAAATACACCGCAAACACACATATACAAGCACACAGCACACACAAACACACAACACACACCATTTACACACACACACACACAAACCACACACAAACACAACACACCACACACATAACACAGACACACAAACACACATCACACTACACCACGCACTCACAAACCACACATCACACACACAAACAAGCACACACACACAGCACAAACACCACACACAAACACACAAACACACACACCACACACACACAACACACACACCACACTACACACACACAACACACAGACACACACAAAAAACCCAGACACACAAACACACCACAAACACACACACACACATACACACAGCACAAACCACACACACACAAACGCTCCACACACCATACACACACAGACACACACACACAGACACACACAGACACACACACACAAACACACACCACGAACCACACTCACACACCAAACGCACAACACACTACACCACACAGACACAAACACACAATAAACCACAAACACAAAACACACACACACAACACACACACAAAACACAACACAAACACCACACACAAACCAAACACCACAAACACAAAACACACACACACCGCAAACACACATACACAAGCACACACACGTCACAAACACACAAATACATGAGACACACCACACACACAACACACACACCACACCACACACACAGACACACACACACAGACTTAAACACACAGCACAAACACACAACACAACACGCACCACACACACACACACATCACCCACACACACACGACACACACCACAAACACACAACACACACACATACACCATACACACACATACACAAAACACACAACACATCACACTACACCACACAGACACACAACACACCCCACACACACACTACACACACACGCAGACAGACAAACACACATCACACTACACCACACATCACACCACACCCCAAATCACACCACATCACACACAAACACCAACACACACATTCACACCATAAACACACACACAAACCACACCTCACACACATACCACACACACACCACAGACACACACACACACATAACACTTAATATACACACCACACACACACACAACACACTATACACACATCACTCACACACACCACACACTAACAAACCACACACCACACACACACAACACATCACAAACACACACACACAAGCATATACAGAAAAACACCACACACACACACAAAACACTCCACACACACACAGACACCACACACACACAACACGCACACCACACTACACACACCCCAGACACACAAACACACCTCAAACACACACACAAACATACAAACACACACATCACACACACAGCACAAACCACACAAACACTCCACACACCAGACACACACACGCAAACACCACACACACATACTATACACAGATACAAAAACACGCACCAGACACAATACACACACAGACACACACACACAAACACACACCACAAACCACACTCACACCACACACCACCCACACACACAAAACGCACAACAAACTACACCACACAGACACACACACACACAATAAACCACAAACAAAACACACACACAACACACAAAACACAACACAAACACCACACACAAACCAAACACCACAAACACACATACACAAGCACACACACGTCACAAACACACAAATACATGAGACAGACCACACACACAAACACACACACCACACTACACACACCACACCACACACACACCACACACACAGACACACACACACAAATACACACAGACACAAACACACAACAAAAACACACAACAAAAACACACAACACACATAACGCACCACCCACACACACACGACACACACCACAAACACACACATAGACCATACACACACATACACAAAACACACAGATCACACTACACCACACAGACACACAACACACCCCACACATACACTACACACACAGACAGACAAACACACATCACACTACACCACACATCACACCACACATCACACCACATCACACACAAACACCAACACACACATTCACACCATAAACACACACACAAACCACACCTTACACACATACCACACACCACACACACACATATACCCTCACACACACACATCACACACACATCACACACTACACACACACACACCACATACACACATACCACACACACACACAGACAAAAACACACACCAGACACCATACACACACAGACACACACACAAACACACAACACGCACCACACACACACCACAACACACACCACCCACACACCAAACGCACAACACACAACACACTACACCACACAGAAACCCCACACACACACAAACATACCACACAACACACACACAGACACAACACGCACCATACACACACTACACACACAACACACACACATACCCCACACACAGACACGAACCACACACCACACACACAGACACACACACAAACACAAAACATACCTCACACACACACAAACCACACACACACAACACACACACAAACACACAACACACATACACACAACACACATACACATAAACACACAACACACACCCCACTGCACACACCACACACACAACACCACACACAGACACACCACACACACACACACAATACACTCACACACCACACACACAGATTCAAACACAAAACACACACAACACACACAAACACACAACACACACCATACTACACACAATAACACTACACACACACACACACCACTACACACCACATACAAACACACTACATAAAAAACACACCACAAACAAACCACACACACAGTCACACAAACACACATTACACATACACCACTGCACACACCACACACACAACACACCACACACACACACCACATCACACACACAACCAATCCACTCCCACACCACACACACCGATACAAACACAAAACACACACCACACACACAAACACACAACACACACCATACTACACACAAACACACTACACATAAACACACACCACTACACACCACATACAAACACACTACATACAAACACACCACAAACAAACCACACACACAGTCACACAAACACACATTACACATACACCACACACACAGACACACCACACAAACACACACACACCCAACATACACAGACACAAACATAGAACACACAACACACACACACACCAGACAAACACAGACATGACACACACAGACACACAAACACAAACATACCAAATATACAACACAATACACAAACCCCACACACACAGACACAAACACACAGACACAAACACACAACACGCACAACACACACACCACACCACACACATACACCACAAACGCCACACTACACACATTACATTACACCATACACACTCACAGGCACACAACCCACCACACACACACAAACACAAAGCACGCGCACACGCACACACACCACAAACACACACCACAAACACACACACACAACAATAACACTACACATAAGACACAACACGCAGCACACACAACAAGCAGCACACACAAACACACACAACACAAACACACACAGACCACACACACACAACAAAATCACCACACACAGAGACACACACACAAACACACAACACGAACCACACAAACACGCAAACACACAACATACAAACACTCAACATGCATCACACACACAAACACACACCACACTTAACACACACACCACACACACAAACAGACACACTACAAACACACACCAAACACACAGACACAAACACACAACACGCACAACACACATACCACACCACACACATACACAACAAACACCACCCTACACCACACAGACAGACACACAAACACAAAAAACACATCACATTAAACCATACACACACCACACAAACACACACACAAACACACAACTCAAACACACACACACAAACACACAACACGCAGCACACACACACATACACACAAACATACAACACCACAAGCACACACAAACGAACTACACACACACAACACACACGCAAACACATAACACGCACACAACACCACACACACACACACACAAAAACAACAAACACCAGACAAACACACAACACAAACACAAAGCACATATACACAACACACACCACACCACAAACACACACACCTCACACATACACACCACACACACAGACACACACCACATTAATAACACACACAGACACACAAACACAAAAAACCACAAACACACACCACACACACACAAATACACAACACACACACACACACTCGACAAACACACAACACACATCACAAACACACACACCACACACAAATACACAACACACACCATACATTCACTCCACACACACGACACACACAGAAACACAACACACAACACGCACCCCACACACACACAACACACACACCACACTACAGACACACAAACACACAACTCACACAGACACACAAACACACCACAAACACACACACAGCACAAACACCACACCACACACACACAAACACCACACACAACACACCACACAAACAACACAGACACACAAACAAACAACACACATCGCACCACACACACAAACACACACACACACATCACACCACACACACAGACACACAAACACACAACACACACCACACTTAAAATACACTACACACCACACACACACACAAAAACACACAAAACATAACAAGCACCACACCAAACACAGACACACAAACACACAAAACACATCACACTACACCACACAGACACACAAATACATAACACCACAAACACACACATCACACCACACACACACAAACTACACAACACACAACACAAAACACACACACAACACATCACACAAACACCACACACACACAACACACACCACACTACACACACAAAACACACAGACACACAAACACACCCCAGACACACAAATACACCACAAACAAACACACATACAAACACAAACACATAACACACACAGCACAAACCACACACACACAAACACTCCACACACCAGACACACACACACAAAATCAGACATACAAAACACACACAGACACATACACAAAAACACAAACCACACACACTTAATACACACATACCACACAAACACACAGAGACACAAAAACACACACCACACACACAAACACCATACACAAAGACACACACACACACAAACACACAACACGCACCACACCACACACACCACCCAAAAACACCAAACGCACAACACACAACATACTAAACCACACAGACACACAAACACACAACACCACACACACCACACACACAGACAGACACACAAACACACAACACACACCGCACCACACACTCACAAACACACACAATCCACACACACACACCACACACAGACACACACACACACAGACACACACACAGACACATAACACACACACAGACACAACACGCACCACACACACACTACACACACCACACACACACAGACACACAAACACACATCACACCACACCACAACAGACACACAGCAGATACACACACACCAAACACACAGACAAATAGACACACAAACACAAAACACACCACACACACACACAGACACACACACACAAACACTTAACACACCACACACACAACACACACACACACAAACACACAACACACATACATCACCACACAAATACACAAAAACACACCACACACCACATAACACACACACACAATCCACTCACATACCACACACACATACACAAACACAAAACACACACCACACACACAAACACACAACACACACCACACTACAAACAAACACACTACACACATACACACACACCACACTACACACCACATACAAACACACCACAAATAAACCACACACACATACCACACACTACACACAACACACAAACACACACATACCACACCCACACCACACACACACAGACACGAACACACATACACAAACGCACAACACCACAAACCCCACACTACACACATCACATACACACCACACACATCACATGACACCACACACACTCACAGGCACACAAACACACAACACACAGACAAACACTTCACACACACACCACACACACACCACACAATATACACACATAACACACACACGCAAACACACAACCCGCACACACACACACACCGCAAACACACAACACACACCATACACAAACACCACAATAATACACTACACACAACACACAACACGCAGCACACACAACACGCAGCACACACAAACACAAAAAACACACACATAGACCAAACACACAAACACACACAAACACACTACACACACCACACCACACACACACAACACTCACACCACACTACACACACAAACAACACACAAACACACAACAAACAACACACAAACACACCACACAAACACAAACCACACATAAAAAACCCACACCACCACATCACATACACACAAACAACACACACACCATACACACCACAAACACACATACCACATGAACACAACACACACAGACATACACGCAACACACCACACACAGACACACAAACACACAACACACATCACCACACACAGACACACACACAGATACACAAACACACAACAAACACAAAACTTAACATACACACCACACACACACACACAATCCACACACCACACACACACACACAGACACACACACAGACAAAAACACAGACACACACAACACACAACACTACACACACAAACCACACACACACCACACAACACACACACAAACACACAACACACCATCCACACACACACCACATTACACACACACAGAAACACAACACACATACACAACAAACACACACATACACAAAACACACACACAAACACACAAACCACACACACAAAATCACACCACACACACCACACCACACACACACACACACCACATTGCACACAAACACACTACACACACAAATCCACACTACACACACACAAATCCACACTACACACAAACACACCACACACATCACACACAAACACACCACACACACACACAGTCACACAAACATACAACACACATTACACATAAACCACACACACACACAAACACACAATACACACACAAACACACAGACACACACACACACAGACACACACACACACACAAACACACAACACACGACACACACACACAGACACACCACACATACACATACGTCATACACACCACACACACAAACAGACACACCACACAAACACACAGACACACCACACAAACAAAACCCTCACACACAGACAAAACACGCACCACACACACATTACATACACACACACCACCCACACAGACACACAACACACACCACACTACACACAAACACACTACACACACACCATACTACACACCACATACAAACCACACACACAGTCACACAAACACACAAAACACATTACACATACACCACACACACAGACACACCACACAAATACACACACACACAACATACACAGACACAAATACACAACACACACCACACTACAACATACACACACCAAACAAACACAGACACACACAGACACACAAACACATAACACACATAGACATAAACACACACATACCACACACCACACACAACACACAAACACAAACATACCACACCCACACAACACACACAGCCACGAACACACATACACACACGCACAACACCACAAACCCCACACTACACACATCACATACACACCACACACATCACATGACACCATACACACTCACAGGCACACAAACACACAACACACAGACAAACACTTCACACACACACCACACACACACCACACAACACACACACATAACACACACACGCAAACACACAACCCGCACACACACACACCACAAACACACACACAACACACACCATACACAAACACCACAATAATACACTACACACAACACACAACAAGCAGCACACACAACACGCAGCACACACAAACACAAACCACACACACATAGACAAAACACACAAACACACACAAACACACTACACACAAACACACTACACACACCACACCACACACACACCACACTCACACCACACTACACACACAAACCACACACAAACACACAACAAACAACACACAAGCACACCACACAAACACAAACCACACATACAAAACACACACCACCACATCACATACACACAAACATACCACATGAACACAACACACACAGACATACACGCACACGCAACACACACACCACACACAGACACACAAACACACAACACACATCACCACACACACAGACACACACACACAGATACACAAACACACAACAAACACAAAACTTAACATACACACCCCACACACACACACAATCCACACACCACACACACACACAGACACACACACAGACAAAAACACAGAAACACACAACACTACACACACAAACCACACACACACCACACAACACACACACACAAACACACAACACACCATCCATACACACACCACATTACACACACACAGAAACACAACACACATACACAACAAACAAACACAAAACAAACACACAAACACACAAAACACACACACAAACACAAACCACACACACCACACCACACACACACACCACACTGTACACAAACACACTACACACACAAATCCACACTACACACACACAGATTCACACTACACACAAACACACAACACACACATCACACACAAACACACCACACACACACACAGTCACACAGTCAGACAAACATACAACACACATTACACATACACCACACACACACAAACACACAAACACACAATACACACACAAACACACAGACACACACACACACAAACACACAACACACGACACACACACACAGACACATCACACATACACATACGTCATACACACCCCACACACAAACAGACACACCACACAAACACACAGACACACCACACAAACACAACCCTCACACACAGACACAACACGCACCACACACACATTACATACACACACACCACCCACACAGACACACAACACACACCACACTACACACAAACACACTACACAAACACACACCATACTACACACCACATACAAACCACACACACAGTCACACAAACACACAAAACACATTACACATACACAAAACACACAGACACACCACAAAAACACACACAACATACACAGACACAAATACACAACACACACCACACTAGAACATACACAATCACCACACACACCAAACAAACACAGACACACACAGACACACAAACACATAACACACATAGACACAAACACACACATACCACACACAACACACAAACACAAACATACTACACCCACACAACACACACAGACACGAACACACATACACAAACGCACAACACCACAAACCCCACACTACACACATATAATACACACCACACACATCACATGACACCATACACACTCACAGGCACACAAACACTTCACACACAGACAAACACTTCACACACACACCACACACACACCACACAATATACACGCATAACACACACACGCAAACACACAACCCGCACACACACACACACCACAAACACACAACACACACCATACACAAACACCACAATAATACACTACACACAACACACAACACGCAGCACACACAACACGCTGCACACACAAACACAAACAACACACACATAACCCAAACACACAAACACACACAAACACACTACACACACCACACCACACACACACCCCACTCACACCACACTACACACACAAACCACACACAAACACACAACAAACAACACACAAACACACCACACAAACACAAACCACACATAAAAAACACAAACCACCACATCACATACACACAAACAACACACACACCCTACACACCACTAACACACATACCACATGAACACAACACACACAGACATACACGCACACGCAACACAAACCACACACACACCACACAACACACACACACAAACACACAACACACCATCCACACACACACCACATTACACACACACAGAAAAACAACACACATACACAACAAACAAACACACAAAACACACACACAAACACACAAAACACACACACAAACACACACCACACACACCACACCACACACAGACACACACCACACTGCACAAAAACACACTACACACACAAATCCACACTACACACACACAAATCCACACTACACACAAACACACCACACACACATCACACACAAACACACCACACACACACACAGTCACACAAACATACAACACACATTACAGATACACCACACACACACAAACACACAAACACACAATACACACACACACACAGACACACACACAGACAAAAACACAGACACACACAACACACAAAAACTACACACATAAACCACACACACACCACACAACACACACACACAAACACACAACACACCATCCACACACACACCACATTACACACACACAGAAACACAACACACATACACAACAAACAAACACACAAAACACACACACAAACACACAAAACACACACACAAACACACACCACACACACCACACCACACACACACACACACACCACACTGCACACAAACACACTACACACACAAATCAACACTACACACACACAAATCCACACTACACACAAACACACCACACACACATCACACACGAACACACCACACACACACACAGTCACACAAACATACAACACACATTACACATACAACACACACACACAAACACACAAACACACAATACACACACAAACACACAGACACACGACACACACACACAGACACACCACACATACACATACGTCATACACACCACACACACAAACAGACACACCACACAAACACACAGACACACCACACAAACACAACCCTAACATACAGACACAACACGCACCACACGCACATTACATACACACACACCACCCACACAGACACACAACACACACCACACTACACACAAACACACTACACACACACACCATACTACACACCACATACAAACACACCACAAACAAACCACACACACAGTCACACAAACACACAACACACCACCTAATTAGTGCGTTAAAATTGCAATACATTTCAAAGTGCTGAAAATTGTCTAAACTTATGATCTGTAATTTTTTTTCAAATCGCCCTCTAATTCAATTTTGATTTCTGAATCATTGGTTTTTCTTGTCAGTAAAATTACTTGAAAGTCAGTGGAAATGCTTTTAACTTATCCACATAATTAGTGCGTTAAAATTGCAATACATTTCAAAGTGCTAAAAATTGTCTAAACTTATTATCTGCAATTTTTTTTCAAGTCGCTTTCTACTCAGTTTTGATTTTAGAAACATTGGTTTTTCTTGTCAGTAAAATTACTTGAATGTCAGTGGAAATGCTTTTAACGTATACACATAATTAGTGCGTTAAAATTGCAATACATTTCAAAGTGCTGAAAATTGTCTAAACTTTTAATCTGTAATTTTTTTTCAAATCGCCTTCTCAATTTTGATTATATAAACATTGGTTTTTCTTGTCAGTTAAATTACTTGAAAGTCAGTGGATATACTTTTAACTTATCCACATAATTAGGGCGTTAAAATTGCAATACATTTCAAAGTGCTGAAAATTGTCTAAACATATGATTTGCAATGTTTTTTCAAATCGCCTTTTACTCAATTTTGATTTGAGAAACATTGGTTTTTTTTGTCAGTAAAATTACTTGAAAGTCAGTGGAAATGCTTTTAACTTATTCACATAATTAGTGCGTTAAAATTGCAATATATTTCAAAGTGCTGAAAATTGTCTAAACATTATCTGCTCTTTTTTTCCAAATAGTTTTCTACTCAATTTTGATTTTAGAAACATTGGTTTTTCTTATCAGTAAAATTACTTGAAAGTCAGTGGAAGCTTTTAACTTATCCACCTAATTAGTGCGTTGAAATTGCAATACATTTCAAAGTGCTGAAAATTGTCTAAACTTATGATCTGTAATTTTTTTTCAAATCGCCCTCTATTCAATTTTGATTTCTGAATCATTGGTTTTTCTTGTCAGTAAAATTACTTGAAAGTCAGTGGAAATGCTTTTAACTTATCCACATAATTAGTGCGTTTAATTTGCAATACATTTCAAAGTGCTGAAAATTGTCTAAACTTATGATTTGTAATTTTTTTAAAAATCGCCCTCTATTCAATTTTGATTTCTGAATCATTGGTTTTTCTTGTCAGTAAATGTAGTTGAAAGTCAGTGGAAATGCTTTTAACTTATCCACATAATTAGTGCGTTTAATTTGCAATACATTTCAAAGTGCTGAAAATTGTCTAAACTTATGATCTGTAATTTTTTTTCAAATCGCCCTCTATTCAATTTTGATTTCTGAATCATTGGTTTTTCTTGTCAGTAAAATTACTTGAAAGTCAGTGGATATACTTTAAACTTATCCACATAATTAGTGCGTTAAAATTGCAATATACATTTTAAAGTGCTGAAAATTGTCTAAACATATGATCTGCCATTTTTTTAAAAATCGCCTTATATTCAATTTTGATTTCAGAAACATTGGTTTTTCTAGTCAGTAAAATTACTTGAATGTCAGTGGAAATGCTTTTAACGTATACACATGATTAGTGCGTTAAAATTGCAATAAATTTTAAAGTGCTGAAAATTGTCTAAAGTTATAATTTGCAATGTTTTTTCAAATCGCCTTCTACCCAGTTTTGATTTCAGAAACATTGGTTTTTCTTGTCAGTAAAATTACTTGAAAGTCAGTGGATATACTTTTAACTTATCCACATAATTAGGGCGTTAAAATTGCAATACATTTCAAAGTGCTGAAAATTGTCTAAACATATGATCTGCCATTTTTTTAAAAATCGCCTTATATTCAATTTTGATTTCAGAAACATTGGTTTTTCTAGTCAGTAAAATTACTTGAATGTCAGTGGAAATGCTTTTAACGTATACACATGATTAGTGCGTTAAAATTGCAATAAATTTTAAAGTGCTGAAAATTGTCTAAAGTTATGATTTGCAATGTTTTTTCAAATCGCCTTCTACCCAGTTTTGATTTAAGAAACATTGGTTTTTCTTGTCAGTAAAATTACTTGAAAGTCAGTGGATATACTTTTAACTTATCCACATAATTAGGGCGTTAAAATTGCAATACATTTCAAAGTGCTGAAAATTGTCTAAACTTATGATCTCCCATTTTTTTTAAAATCGCCTTTTACTCAATTTTGATTTCAGAAACATTGGTTTTTCTTGTCAGTAAAATTACTTGAATGTCAGTGGAAATGCTTTTAACGTATACACATGATTAGTGCGTTAAAATTGCAATAAATTTTAAAGTGCTGAAAATTGTATAAAGTTATGATTTGCAATGTTTTTTCAAATCGCCTTCTACCCAGTTTTGATTTCAGAAACATTGGTTTTTCTTGTCAGTAAAATTACTTGAAAGTCAGTGGAAATGCTTTTAACTTATTCACATAATTAGTGCGTTAAAATTGCAATATTTCAAAGTGCTGAAAATTGTCTAAACTTATGATCGCCCATTTTTTTTAAAATCGCCTTTTACTCAATTTTGATTTCAGAAACATTGGTTTTTCTTGTCAGTAAAATTATTTGAAATTCAGTGGATATACTTTTAACCTATCCACATAATTAGTGCGTTAAAATTGCAATACATTTCAAAGTGCTAAAATTGTATAAAATTATGATCTGCTCTTTTTTTAAAAATCGTTTTCTACTCAATTTTATTTTAGAAATAACAAATAACAATACGGGACTCTTTCGAGGCCCCGTAATTGGAATGAGTACACTTTAAACCCTTTAACGAGGATCTATTGGAGGGCAAGTCTGGTGCCAGCAGCCGCGGTAATTCCAGCTCCAATAGCTTATATTACAGTTGTTGCAGTTAAAAAGCTCGTAGTTGGATCTCAGGCGCAGGCGGGCGGTCCGGCTCGCGCCGGTTCACTGCCCGTTGTCTCCTGCCCTACCGTCTGCCGGCTCTCTCCCACGGGTGCTCTTCGCTGAGCGTACTGGGTGGGCTACGCGTTTACTTTGAAAAAATTAGAGTGTTCAAAGCAGGCCTCGGCTGCCTGAATAATGGTGCATGGAATAATGGAATAGGACCTCGGTTCTATTTTGTTGGTTTTCGGAACTGGAGGTAATGATTAACAGGGACAAACGGGGGCATTCGTATTGCGGCGTTAGAGGTGAAATTCTTGGATCGCCGCAAGACGAGCTACTGCGAAAGCATTTGTTAAGAATGTTTTCATTAATCAAGAACGAAAGTCAGAGACGCGAAGACGATCAGATACCGTCGTAGTTCTGACCATAAACGATGCCGACTAGCGATCCGCAGGAGTTGCTTCGATGACTCTGCGGGCAGCTTCCGGGAAACCAAAGTGTTTGGGTTCCGGGGGAAGTATGGTTGCAAAGCTGAAACTCAAAGGAATTGACGGAAGGGCACCACCAGGAGTGGAGCCTGCGGCTTAATTTGACTCAACACGGCCAACACTGAAATGATGGACATGCAGAGACCACTCTTCTGGGGTCTAATATGGAACTGGTGCTGGATTTAGACTCCCAGAAATCTGGGGTTATGCCCCCTGTGGCCCGGTTAGGTCTGCTTCCAGTGTTCTGAAAAAGGAATTGACGGAAGAGCACTATCAGGAGGGGAGCCTGAGACCTAAATTAACTTAACACGCCAATACTGCAGAATGACTATCAAAAAGTACACCTTCGTCTGGTCTAATAGAGAACATGTGCTGGAATTAGACCCTCGAAAATCTGGGGCTACCTTCTAAGAAACTTGATTGTCTCGCTAAGGGAATTGACGGAAGGGCACCACCAGGTGTGGAACCTGCGGCTTAATTTGACTGAACACGCCAATACTGTAGAACAACTGACATATCGAGAGCACTGCCGTTTGGGTCTAATAATGAACGTACGCTGGTATTAGACTCACGGATGACAAGTCAGCTCTCAAACACTCAAATGAAAGAACGCTACGGAAATCGTGTTTAACTCCGCAGAAACCGCAGATTTCAAATACCTGGTCATTGACAAACAAAAGCCCTCAATAAATTCGTTTTACCAAATAGTGAACGGGTGCTGGAAATAGATCACCTTAAGACAGGTCAGTTTTACCCTACAAATGACAGGGCGTTGCTACGGAAAACCAGCTCAAATCGAGAGGAGCCGCAGACACTTTGGTTCACGTACCAGTGCTGAAAATTGTCTAAACATATGATCTGCCATTTCTTTTAAATCGCCTTTTACTCAATTTTGATTTTAGAAACATTGGTTTTTCTTGTCAGTAAAATTACTTGAATGTCAGTGGAAATGCTTTTAACGTATACACATAATTAGTGCGTTAAAATTGCAATACATTTCAAAGTGCTGAAAATTGTCTAAACTTATAATCTGTAATTTTTTTTCAAATCGCCTTCTCAATTTTGATTATATAAACATTGGTTTTTCTTGTCAGTAAAATTACTTGAATGTCAGTGGAAATGCTTTTAACGTATACACATGATTAGTGCGTTAAAATTGCAATAAATTTTAAAGTGCTGAAAATTGTCTAAAGTTATGATTTGCAATGTTTTTTCAAATCGCCTTCTACCCAGTTGTGATTTCAGAAACATTGGTTTTTCTTGTCAGTTAAATTACTTGAAAGTCAGTGGATATACTTTTAACTTATCCACATAATTAGGGCGTTAAAATTGCAATACATTTCAAAGTGCTGAAAATTGTCTAAACATATGATTTGCAATGTTTTTTCAAATCGCCTTTTACTCAATTTTGATTTCAGAAACATTGGTTTTTTTTGTCAGTAAAATTACTTGAAAGTCAGTGGAAATGCTTTTAACTTATTCACATAATTAGTGCGTTAAAATTGCAATATATTTCAAAGTGCTGAAAATTGTCTAAACATTATCTGCTCTTTTTTTTCAAATAGTTTTCTACTCAATTTTGATTTTAGAAACATTGGTTTTTCTTATCAGTAAAATTACTTGAAAGTCAGTGGAAGCTTTTAACTTATCCACCTAATTAGTGCGTTGAAATTGCAATACATTTCAAAGTGCTGAAAATTGTCTAAACTTATGATCTGTAATTTTTTTTCAAATCGCCCTCTATTCAATTTTGATTTCTGAATCATTGGTTTTTCTTGTCAGTAAAATTACTTGAAAGTCAGTGGAAATGCTTTTAACTTATCCACATAATTAGTGCGTTTAATTTGCAATACATTTCAAAGTGCTGAAAATTGTCTAAACTTATGATCTGTAATTTTTTTTTAAATCGCCCTCTATTCAATTTTGATTTCTGAATCATTGGTTTTTCTTGTCAGTAAATGTACTTGAAAGTCAGTGGAAATGCTTTTAACTTATCCACATAATTAGTGCGTTTAATTTGCAATACATTTCAAAGTGCTGAAAATTGTCTAAAGTTATGATCTGTAATTTTTTTTCAAATCGCCCTCTATTCAATTTTGATTTCTGAATCATTGGTTTTTCTTGTCAGTAAAATTACTTGAAAGTCAGTGGAAATGCTTTAAACTTATCCACATAATTAGTGCGTTAAAATTGCAATACATTTTAAAGTGCTGAAAATTGTCTAAACATATGATCTGCCATTTTTTAAAAATCGCCTTATATTCAATTTTGATTTCAGAAACATTGGTTTTTCTAGTCAGTAAAATTACTTGAATGTCAGTGGAAATGCTTTTAACGTATACACATGATTAGTGCGTTAAAATTGCAATAAATTTTAAAGTGCTGAAAATTGTCTAAAGTTATGATTTGCAATGTTTTTTCAAATCGCCTTCTACCCAGTTTTGATTTAAGAAACATTGGTTTTTCTTGTCAGTAAAATTACTTGAAAGTCAGTGGATATACTTTTAACTTATCCACCTAATTAGTGCGTTGAAATTGCAATACATTTCAAAGTGCTGAAAATTGTCTAAACTTATGATCTGTAATTTTTTTTCAAATCGCCCTCTATTCAATTTTGATTTCTGAATCATTGGTTTTTCTTGTCAGTAAAATTACTTGAAAGTCAGTGGAAATGCTTTTAACTTATCCACATAATTAGTGCGTTTAATTTGCAATACATTTCAAAGTGCTGAAAATTGTCTAAACTTATGATCTGTAATTTTTTTTTAAATCGCCCTCTATTCAATTTTGATTTCTGAATCATTGGTTTTTCTTGTCAGTAAATGTACTTGAAAGTCAGTGGAAATGCTTTTAACTTATCCACATAATTAGTGCGTTAAAATTGCAATATTTCAAAGTGCTGAAAATTGTCTAAACTTATGATCGCCCATTTTTTTTTAAATCGCCTTTTACTCAATTTTGATTTCAGAAACATTGGTTTTTCTTGTCAGTAAAATTATTTGAAATTCAGTGGATATACTTTTAACCTATCCACATAATTAGTGCGTTAAAATTGCAATACATTTCAAAGTGCTAAAATTGTATAAAATTATGATCTGCTCTTTTTTTAAAAATCGTTTTCTACTCAATTTTATTTTAGAAATAACAAATAACAATACGGGACTCTTTCGAGGCCCCGTAATTGGAATGAGTACACTTTAAACCCTTTAACGAGGATCTATTGGAGGGCAAGTCTGGTGCCAGCAGCCGCGGTAATTCCAGCTCCAATAGCGTATATTAAAGTTGTTGCAGTTAAAAAGCTCGTAGTTGGATCTCAGGCGCAGGCGGGCGGTCCGGCTCGCGCCGGTTCACTGCCCGTTGTCTCCTGCCCTACCGTCTGCCGGCTCTCTCCCACGGGTGCTCTTCGCTGAGCGTACTGGGTGGCCTACGCGTTTACTTTGAAAAAATTAGAGTGTTCAAAGCAGGCCTCGGCTGCCTGAATAATGGTGCATGGAATAATGGAATAGGACCTCGGTTCTATTTTGTTGGTTTTCGGAACTGGAGGTAATGATTAACAGGGACAAACGGGGGCATTCGTATTGCGGCGTTAGAGGTGAAATTCTTGGATCGCCGCAAGACGAGCTACTGCGAAAGCATTTGTTAAGAATGTTTTCATTAATCAAGAACGAAAGTCAGAGACGCGAAGACGATCAGATACCGTCGTAGTTCTGACCATAAACGATGCCGACTAGCGATCCGCAGGAGTTGCTTCGATGACTCTGCGGGCAGCTTCCGGGAAACCAAAGTGTTTGGGTTCCGGGGGAAGTATGGTTGCAAAGCTGAAACTCAAAGGAATTGACGGAAGGGCACCACCAGGAGTGGAGCCTGCGGCTTAATTTGACTCAACACGGCCAACACTGAAATGATGGACATGCAGAGACCACTCTTCTGGGGTCTAATATGGAACTGGTGCTGGATTTAGACTCCCAGAAATCTGGGGTTATGCCCCCTGTGGCCCGGTTAGGTCTGCATCCAGTGTTCTGAAAAAGGAATTGACGGAAGAGCACTATCAGGAGTGGAGCCTGAGACCTAAATTAACTTAACACGCCAATACTGCAGAATGACTATCAAAAAGTACACCTTCGTCTGGTCTAATAGAGAACATGTGCTGGAATTAGACCCTCGAAAATCTGGGGCTACCTTCTAAGAAACTTGATTGTCTCGCTAAGGGAATTGACGGAAGGGCACCACCAGGTGTGGAACCTGCGGCTTAATTTGACTGAACACGCCAATACTGTAGAACAACTGACATATCGAGAGCACTGCCGTTTGGGTCTAATAATGAACGTACGCTGGTATTAGACTCACGGATGACAAGTCAGCTCTCAAACACTCAAATGAAAGAACGCTACGGAAATCGTGTTTAACTCCGCAGAAACCGCAGATTTCAAATACCTGGTCATTGACAAACAAAAGCCCTCAATAAATTCGTTTTACCAAATAGTGAACGGGTGCTGGAAATAGATCACCTTAAGACAGGTCAGTTTTACCCTACAAATGACAGGGCGTTGCTACGGAAAACCAGCTCAAATCGAGAGGAGCCGCAGACACTTTGGTTCACGTACCAGTGCTGAAAATTGTCTAAACATATGATCTGCCATTTCTTTTAAATCGCCTTTTACTCAATTTTGATTTTAGAAACATTGGTTTTTCTTGTCAGTAAAATTACTTGAATGTCAGTGGAAATGCTTTTAACGTATACACATAATTAGTGCGTTAAAATTGCAATACATTTCAAAGTGCTGAAAATTGTCTAAACTTATAATCTGTAATTTTTTTTCAAATCGCCTTCTCAATTTTGATTATATAAACATTGGTTTTTCTTGTCAGTAAAATTACTTGAATGTCAGTGGAAATGCTTTTAACGTATACACATGATTAGTGCGTTAAAATTGCAATAAATTTTAAAGTGCTGAAAATTGTCTAAAGTTATGATTTGCAATGTTTTTTCAAATCGCCTTCTACCCAGTTGTGATTTCAGAAACATTGGTTTTTCTTGTCAGTTAAATTACTTGAAAGTCAGTGGATATACTTTTAACTTATCCACATAATTAGGGCGTTAAAATTGCAATACATTTCAAAGTGCTGAAAATTGTCTAAACATATGATTTGCAATGTTTTTTCAAATCGCCTTTTACTCAATTTTGATTTCAGAAACATTGGTTTTTTTTGTCAGTAAAATTACTTGAAAGTCAGTGGAAATGCTTTTAACTTATTCACATAATTAGTGCGTTAAAATTGCAATATATTTCAAAGTGCTGAAAATTGTCTAAACATTATCTGCTCTTTTTTTTCAAATAGTTTTCTACTCAATTTTGATTTTAGAAACATTGGTTTTTCTTATCAGTAAAATTACTTGAAAGTCAGTGGAAGCTTTTAACTTATCCACCTAATTAGTGCGTTGAAATTGCAATACATTTCAAAGTGCTGAAAATTGTCTAAACATATGATCTCCCATTTTTTAAAAATCGCTTTTTACTCAATTTTGATTTCAGAAACATTGGTTTTTCTTGTCAGTAAAATTACTTGAAAATCAGTGGAAATGCTTTTAACTTATTCACATAATTAGTGCGTTAAAATTGCAATACATTTCAAAGTGCTGACAATTGTGTAAGCTTATGATCTGTAATTTTTTTTGAATTCGCCCTCTATTCAATTTTGATTTCTGAATCATTGGTTTTTCTTGTCAGTAAAATTACTTGAAAGTCAGTGGAAGCTTTTAACTTATCCACCTAATTAGTGCGTTGAAATTGCAATACATTTCAAAGTGCTGAAAATTGTCTAAACTTATGATCTGTAATTTTTTTTCAAATCGCCCTCTATTCAATTTTGATTTCTGAATCATTGGTTTTTCTTGTCAGTAAATGTACTTGAAAGTCAGTGGAAATGCTTTTAACTTATCCACATAATTAGTGCGTTTAATTTGCAATACATTTCAAAGTGCTGAAAATTGTCTAAACTTATGATCTGTATTTTTTTTTCAAATCGCCCTCTATTCAATTTTGATTTCTGAATCATTGGTTTTTCTTGTCAGTAAAATTACTTGAAAGTCAGTGGATATACTTTAAACTTATCCACATAATTAGTGCGTTAAAATTGCAATACATTTTAAAGTGCTGAAAATTGTCTAAACATATGATCTGCCATTTTTTTAAAAATCGCCTTATATTCAATTTTGATTTCAGAAACATTGGTTTTTCTAGTCAGTAAAATTACTTGAATGTCAGTGGAAATGCTTTTAACGTATACACATGATTAGTGCGTTAAAATTGCAATAAATTTTAAAGTGCTGAAAATTGTCTAAAGTTATGATTTGCAATGTTTTTTCAAATCGCCTTCTACCCAGTTTTGATTTCAGAAACATTGGTTTTTCTTGTCAGTAAAATTACTTGAAAGTCAGTGGATATACTTTTAACTTATCCACATAATTAGGGCGTTAAAATTGCAATACATTTCAAAGTGCTGAAAATTGTCTAAACATATGATTTGCAATGTTTTTTCAAATCGCCTTTTACTCAATTTTGATTTCAGAAACATTGGTTTTTTTTGTCAGTAAAATTACTTGAAAGTCAGTGGAAATGCTTTTAACTTATTCACATAATTAGTGCGTTAAAATTGCAATATATTCCAAAGTGCTGAAAATTGTCTAAACATTATCTGCTCTTTTTTTTCAAATAGTTTTCTACTCAATTTTGATTTTAGAAACATTGGTTTTTCTTATCAGTAAAATTACTTGAAAGTCAGTGGAAGCTTTTAACTTATCCACCTAATTAGTGCGTTGAAATTGCAATACATTTCAAAGTGCTGAAAATTGTCTAAACTTATGATCTGTAATTTTTTTTTCAAATCGCCCTCTATTCAATTTTGATTTCTGAATCATTGGTTTTTCTTGTCAGTAAAATTACTTGAAAGTCAGTGGAAATGCTTTTAACTTATCCACATAATTAGTGCGTTTAATTTGCAATACATTTCAAAGTGCTGAAAATTGTCTAAACTTATGATCTGTAATTTTTTTTAAAATCGCCCTCTATTCAATTTTGATTTCTGAATCATTGGTTTTTCTTGTCAGTAAATGTACTTGAAAGTCAGTGGAAATGCTTTTAACTTATCCACATAATTAGTGCGTTTAATTTGCAATACATTTCAAAGTGCTGAAAATTGTCTAAACTTATGATCTGTAATTTTTTTTCAAATCGCCCTCTATTCAATTTTGATTTCTGAATCATTGGTTTTTCTTGTCAGTAAAATTACTTGAAAGTCAGTGGATATACTTTAAACTTATCCACATAATTAGTGCGTTAAAATTGCAATACATTTTAAAGTGCTGAAAATTGTCTAAACATATGATCTGCCATATTTTTTAAAAATCGCCTTATATTCAATTTTGATTTCAGAAACATTGGTTTTTCTAGTCAGTAAAATTACTTGAATGTCAGTGGAAATGCTTTTAACGTATACACATGATTAGTGCGTTAAAATTGCAATAAATTTTAAAGTGCTGAAAATTGTCTAAAGTTATGATTTGCAATGTTTTTTCAAATCGCCTTCTACCCAGTTTTGATTTCAGAAACATTGGTTTTTCTGGTCAGTAAAATTACTTGAAAGTCAGTGGATATACTTTTAACTTATCCACATAATTAGGGCGTTAAAATTGCAATACATTTCAAAGTGCTGAAAATTGTCTAAACTTATGATCTCCCATTTTTTTTAAAATCGCCTTTTACTCAATTTTGATTTCAGAAACATTGGTTTTTCTTGTCAGTAAAATTACTTGAATGTCAGTGGAAATGCTTTTAACGTATACACATGATTAGTGCGTTAAAATTGCAATAAATTTTAAAGTGCTGAAAATTGTCTAAAGTTATGATTTGCAATGTTTTTTCAAATCGCCTTCTACCCAGTTTTGATTTCAGAAACATTGGTTTTTCTTGTCAGTAAAATTACTTGAAAGTCAGTGGAAATGCTTTTAACTTATTCACATAATTAGTGCGTTACAATTGCAATACATTTCAAAGTGCTGAAAATTGTCTAAACATATGATCTGCCATTTTTTTAAAAATCGCCTTATATTCAATTTTGATTTCAGAAACATTGGTTTTTCTAGTCAGTAAAATTACTTGAATGTCAGTGGAAATGCTTTTAACGTATACACATGATTAGTGCGTTAAAATTGCAATAAATTTTAAAGTGCTGAAATTTGTCTAAAGTTATGATTTGCAATGTTTTTTCAAATCGCCTTCTACCCAGTTTTGATTTCAGAAACATTGGTTTTTCTTGTCAGTAAAATTACTTGAAAGTCAGAGGATATACTTTTAACTTATCCACATAATTAGGGCGTTAAAATTGCAATACATTTCAAAGTGCTGAAAATTGTCTAAACTTATGATCTCCCATTTTTTTTAAAATCGCCTTTTACTCAATTTTGATTTCAGAAACATTGGTTTTTCTTGTCAGTAAAATTACTTGAATGTCAGTGGAAATGATTTTAACGTATACACATGATTAGTGCGTTAAAATTGCAATAAATTTTAAAGTGCTGAAAATTGTATAAAGTTATGATTTGCAATGTTTTTTCAAATCGCCTTCTACCCAGTTTTGATTTCAGAAACATTGGTTTTTCTTGTCAGTAAAATTACTTGAAAGTCAGTGGAAATGCTTTTAACTTATTCACATAATTAGTGCGTTAAAATTGCAATATTTCAAAGTGCTGAAAATTGTCTAAACTTATGATCGCCCATTTTTTTTAAAATCGCCTTTTACTCAATTTTGATTTCAGAAACATTGGTTTTTCTTGTCAGTAAAATTATTTGAAATTCAGTGGATATACTTTTAACCTATCCACATAATTAGTGCGTTAAAATTGCAATACATTTCAAAGTGCTAAAATTGTATAAAATTATGATCTGCTCTTTTTTTAAAAATCGTTTTCTACTCAATTTTATTTTAGAAATAACAAATAACAATACGGGACTCTTTCGAGGCCCCGTAATTGGAATGAGTACACTTTAAACCCTTTAACGAGGATCTATTGGAGGGCAAGTCTGGTGCCAGCAGCCGCGGTAATTCCAGCTCCAATAGCGTATATTAAAGTTGTTGCAGTTAAAAAGCTCGTAGTTGGATCTCAGGCGCAGGCGGGCGGTCCGGCTCGCGCCGGTTCACTGCCCGTTGTCTCCTGCCCTACCGTCTGCCGGCTCTCTCCCACGGGTGCTCTTCGCTGAGCGTACTGGGTGGCCTACGCGTTTACTTTGAAAAAATTAGAGTGTTCAAAGCAGGCCTCGGCTGCCTGAATAATGGTGCATGGAATAATGGAATAGGACCTCGGTTCTATTTTGTTGGTTTTCGGAACTGGAGGTAATGATTAACAGGGACAAACGGGGGCATTCGTATTGCGGCGTTAGAGGTGAAATTCTTGGATCGCCGCAAGACGAGCTACTGCGAAAGCATTTGTTAAGAATGTTTTCATTAATCAAGAACGAAAGTCAGAGACGCGAAGACGATCAGATACCGTCGTAGTTCTGACCATAAACGATGCCGACTAGCGATCCGCAGGAGTTGCTTCGATGACTCTGCGGGCAGCTTCCGGGAAACCAAAGTGTTTGGGTTCCGGGGGAAGTATGGTTGCAAAGCTGAAACTCAAAGGAATTGACGGAAGGGCACCACCAGGAGTGGAGCCTGCGGCTTAATTTGACTCAACACGGCCAACACTGAAATGATGGACATGCAGAGACCACTCTTCTGGGGTCTAATATGGAACTGGTGCTGGATTTAGACTCCCAGAAATCTGGGGTTATGCCCCCTGTGGCCCGGTTAGGTCTGCATCCAGTGTTCTGAAAAAGGAATTGACGGAAGAGCACTATCAGGAGTGGAGCCTGAGACCTAAATTAACTTAACACGCCAATACTGCAGAATGACTATCAAAAAGTACACCTTCGTCTGGTCTAATAGAGAACATGTGCTGGAATTAGACCCTCGAAAATCTGGGGCTACCTTCTAAGAAACTTGATTGTCTCGCTAAGGGAATTGACGGAAGGGCACCACCAGGTGTGGAACCTGCGGCTTAATTTGACTGAACACGCCAATACTGTAGAACAACTGACATATCGAGAGCACTGCCGTTTGGGTCTAATAATGAACGTACGCTGGTATTAGACTCACGGATGACAAGTCAGCTCTCAAACACTCAAATGAAAGAACGCTACGGAAATCGTGTTTAACTCCGCAGAAACCGCAGATTTCAAATACCTGGTCATTGACAAACAAAAGCCCTCAATAAATTCGTTTTACCAAATAGTGAACGGGTGCTAGAAATAGATCACCTGAAGACAGGTCAGTTTTACCCTACAAATGACAGGGCGTTGCTACGGAAAACCAGCTCAAATCGAGAGGAGCCGCAGACACTTTGGTTCACGTACCAGTGCTGAAAATTGTCTAAACATATGATCTGCCATTTCTTTTAAATCGCCTTTTACTCAATTTTGATTTTAGAAACATTGGTTTTTCTTGTCAGTAAAATTACTTGAATGTCAGTGGAAATGCTTTTAACGTATACACATGATTAGTGCGTTAAAATTGCAATAAATTTTAAAGTGCTGAAAATTGTCTAAAGTTATGATTTGCAATGTTTTTTCAAATCGCCTTCTACCCAGTTTTGATTTCAGAAACATTGGTTTTTCTTATCAGATAAATTACTTGAAAGTCAGTGGATATACTTTTAACTTATCCACATAATTAGTGCGTTAAAATTGCAATACATTTCAAAGTGCTGAAAATTGTCTAAACATATGATCTCCCATTTTTTTAAAATCGCTTTTTACTCAATTTTGATTTCAGAAACATTGGTTTTTCTTGTCAGTAAAATTACTTGAAAATCAGTGGAAATGCTTTTAACTTATTCACATAATTAGTGCGTTAAATTGCAATACATTTCAAAGTGCTGACAATTGTGTAAGCTTATGATCTGTAATTTTTTTTGAATTCGCCCTCTATTCAATTTTGATTTCTGAATCATTGGTTTTTCTTGTCAGTAAATTTACTTGAAAGTCAGTGGAAATGCTTTTAACTTATCCACATAATGAGTGCGTTAAAATTGCAATAAATTTCAAAGTGCTGAAATATGTCTAAAGTTATGATCTGCGATGTTTTTTCAAATCGCCTTCTACGCAGTTTTGATTTCAGAAACATTGGTTTTTCTTGTCAGTAAAATTACTTGAAAGTCAGTGGAAATGCTTTTAACTTATCCACATAATTAGTGCGTTAAAATTGCAATACATTCACAGTGTTGAAAATTGTCTAAACTTATGATTTGCAATGTTTTTTCAAATCGCCTTCTACTCAATTTTGATTTTAGAAACATTGGTTTTTCTTGTCAGTAAAATTACTTGAAAGTCAGTGGATATAATTTTAACTTATCCACATAATTAGTGCGTTAAAATTGCAATACATTTCATAGTGCTGAAAATTGTCTAAAGTTATGATTTGCAATGTTTTTTCAAATCGCTTTCTACCCAGTTTTGATTTCAGAAACATTGGTTTTTCTTGTCAGTAAAATTACTTGAATGTCAGTGGAAATGCTTTTAACGTATACACATAATTAGTGCGTTAAAATTGCAATACATTTCAAAGTGCTGAAAATGATCTGTAATTTTTTTTCAAATCGCCTTCTCAATTTTAATTTTTTAAACATTGGTTTTTCTTGTCAGTAAAATTACTTGAAAGTTAGTGGATATACTTTTAACTTATCCACATAATTAGTGCGTTAAAATTGCAATACATTTCAAAGTGCTGAAAATTGTCTAAACATATGATCTGCCATTTTTTTTCAAATCGCCTTCTACTCAAATTTGATTTCAGAAACATTGGTTTTTCTTGTCAGTAAAATTACTTGAAAGCCAGTGGAAATGCTTTTAACTTATCCACATAAATAGTGCGTTAAAATTGCAAAACATTTCACAGTGTTGAAAATTGTCTAAACTTATGATTTGCAATGTTTTTTCAAATCGCCTTCTACTCAATTTTGATTTTAGAAACATTGGTTTTTCTTGTCAGTAAAATTACTTGAAAGTCAGTGGATATAATTTTAACTTATCCACATAAGTAGTGCGTTAAAATTGCAATACATTTCATAGTGCTGAAAATTGTCTAAAGTTATGATTTGCAATGTTTTTTCAAATCGCTTTCTACCCAGTTTTGATTTCAGAAACATTGGTTTTTCTTGTCAGTAAAATTACTTGAATGTCAGTGGAAATGCTTTTAACGTATACACATAATTAGTGCGTTAAAATTGCAATACATTTCAAAGTGCTGAAAATGATCTGTAATTTTTTTTCAAATCGCCTTCTCAATTTTGATTTTATAAACATTGGTTTTTCTTGTCAGTAAAATTACTTGAAAGTTAGTGGATATACTTTTAACTTATCCACATAATTAGTGCGTTAAAATTGCAATACATTTCAAAGTGCTGAAAATTGTCTAAACATATGATCTGCCATTTTTTTTCAAATCGCCTTCTACTCAAATTTGATTTCAGAAACATTGGTTTTTCTTGTCAGTAAAATTACTTGAAAGTAAGTGGATATACTTTTAACTTATCCACATAATTAGTGCGTTACAATTGCAATACATTTCAAAGTGCTGAAAATTGTCTAAACTTATGATGTGTAATTTTTTTGAAATCGCCTTCTCAATTTTGATTTTAAAAACATTGGTTTTTCTTGTCAGTAAAATTACTTGAAAGTCAGTGGATATACTTTTAACTTATTCACATAATTAGTGTGTTAAATTTGCAATATATTTCAAAGTGCTGAAAATTGTATAAACTTATGATCTGCTCTTTTTTTAAAAATCGTTGTATACTCAATTTTGATTTTAGAAACATTGGTTTTTCTTGTCAGTAAAGTTACTTGAAAGTCAGTGGATATACTTTTAACTTATCCACATAATTAGTGCGTTACAATTGCAATACATTTCAAAGTGCTGAAAATTGTCTAAACTTATGATCTGTAATTTTTTTTCAAATCGCCTTCTCAATTTTGATTTTAGAAACATTGGTTTTTCTTGTCAGTAAAATTACTTGAAAGTCAGTGGATATACTTTTAACTTATTCACATAATTAGTGTGTTAAAATTGCAATATATTTCAAAGTGCTGAAAATTGTATAAACTTATGATCTGCTCTTTTTTAAAAAATCGTTTTCTACTCAATTTTTATTTTAGAAACATTGGTTTTTCTTGTCAGTAAAGTTACTTGAAAGTCAGTGGATATACTTTTAACTTATCCACATAATTAGTGCGTTACAATTGCAATACATTTCAAAGTGCTGAAAATTGTCTAAACTTATGATCTGTAATTTTTTTTCAAATCGTCTTCTCAATTTTGATTTTAGAAACATTGGTTTTTCTTGTCAGTAAAATTACTTGAATGTCAGTGGAAATGCTTTTAACGTATACACATAATTAGTGCGTTAAAATTGCAATACATTTCAAAGTGCTGAAAATTGTCTAAACTTATGATTTGCAATGTTTTTTCAAATCGCCTTTTACTCAGTTTTGATTTTAGAAACATTGGTTTTTCTTGTCAGTAAAATCACTTGAAAGTCAGTGGAAATGCTTTTAACTTATCCAGATAATTAGTGCGTTAAAATTGCAATACATTTCAAAGTGCTGAAAATTGTCTAAACGTTTATCTGCCATTTTTTTTCAAATCGCCTTCTACTCAATTTTGATTTCAGAAACATTGGTTTTTCTTGTCAGTAAAATTACTTGAAAGTCAGTGGAAATGCTTTTAACTTATTCACATAATTAGTGCGTTTAAATTGCAATACATTTCAAAGTGCTAACAATTGTCTAAACTTATGATCTGTAATTTTTTTTGAAATCGCCCTCTATTCAATTTTGATTTCAGAATCATTGGTTTTTCTTGTCAGTAAAATTACTTGAAAGTCAGTGGAAATGCTTTTAACTTATCCACATAATGAGTGCGTTAAAATTGCAATAAATTTCAAAGTGCTGAAATATGTCTAAAGTTATGATCTGCGATATTTTTTCAAATCGCCTTCTACGCAGTTTTGATTTCAGAAACATTGGTTTTTCTTTTCAGTAAAATTACTTGAAAGTCAGTGGAAATGCTTTTAACTTATCCACATAATTTATGCGTTAAAATTGCAATACATTTTAAAGTGCTGAAAATTGTCTAAACATGATTTGCAATGTTTTTTCAAATCGCCTTCTACTCAATTTTGATTTTAGAAACATCGGTTTTTCTTCTCAGTAAAATTACTTGAAAGTCAGTGGAAATGCTTTTAACTTATCCACATAATTAGTACGTTAAAATTGCAATACATTTCAAAGTGCTGAAAATTGTCTAAAGTTATGATTTGCAATGTTTTTTCAAATCGCCTTCTACCCAGTTTTGATTTCAGAAACATTGGTTTTTCTTGTCAGTAAAATTACTTGAATGTCAGTGGAAATGCTTTTAACGTATACACATAATTAGTGCGTTAAAATTGCAATACATTTCAAAGTGCTGAAAATTGAATAAACTTATGATCTGTAATTTTTTTTCAAATCGCCTTCTCAATTTTGATTTTAATAACATTGGTTTTTCTTGTCAGTAAAATTATTTGAAAGTCAGTGGAAATGCTTTTAACTTATCCACATAATTAGTACGTTAAAATTGCAATACATTTCAAAGTGCTGAAAATTGTCTAAAGTTATGATTTGCAATGTTTTTTTCAAATCGCTTTCTACCCAGTTTTGATTTCAGAAACATTGGTTTTTCTTGTCAGTAAAATTACTTGAATGTCAGTGGAAATGCTTTTAACGTATACACATAATTAGTGCGTTAAATTTGCAATACATTTCAAAGTGCTGAAAATGATCTGTAATTTTTTTGAAATCGCCTTCTCAATTTTGATTTTATAAACATTGGTTTTTCTTGTCAGTAAAATTACTTGAAAGTTAGTGGATATACTTTTAACTTATCCACATAATTAGTGCGTTAAAATTGCAATACATTTCAAAGTGCTGAAAATTGTCTAAACATATGATCTGCCATTTTTTTTAAAATCGCCTTTTACTCAAATTTGATTTCAGAAACATTGGTTTTTCTTGTCAGTAAAATTACTTGAAAGTAAGTGGATATACTTTTAACTTATCCACATAATTAGTGCGTTACAATTGCAATACATTTAGAAGTGCTGAAAATTGTCTAAACTTATGATCTGCAATTTTTTTCAAATCGCCTTCTACTCAATTTTGATTTTAGAAACATTGGTTTTTCTTGTCAGGAAAATTACTTGAATGTCAGTGGAAATGCGTTTAACTTATACACATAATTTGTTCGTTAAAATTGCAATACATTTCAAAGTGCGGAAAATAGTCTAAACTTATGATCTGTAATTTTTTTGAAATCGCCTTCTCAATTTTGATTTTAAAAACATTGGTTTTTCTTGTCAGTAAATTTACTTGAAAGACAGTGGATATACTTTTAACTTATTCACATAATTAGTGTGTTAAATTTGCAATATATTTCAAAGTGCTGAAAATTGTATAAACTTATGATCTGCTCTTTTAAAAAAAATCGTTTTCTACGCAATTTTGATTTTAGAAACATTGGTTTTTCTTGTCAGTAAAGTTATTTGAAAGTCAGTGGATATACTTTTAACTTATCCACATAATTAGTGCGTTACAATTGCAATACATTTCAAAGTGCTGAAAATTGTCTAAACTTATGATCTGTAATTTTTTTGAAATCGCCTTCTCAATTTTGATTTTAAAAACATTGGTTTTTCTTGTCAGTAAAATTACTTGAAAGTCAGTAGATATACTTTTAACTTATTCACATAATTAGTGTGTTAAATTTGCAATATATTTCAAAGTGCTGAAAATTGTATAAACTTATGATCTGCTCTTTTTTTTAAAATCGTTGTATACTCAATTTTGATTTTAGAAACATTGGTTTTTCTTGTCAGTAAAGTTACTTGAAAGTCAGTGGATATACTTTTAACTTATCCACATAATTAGTGCGTTACAATTGCAATACATTTCAAAGTGCTGAAAATTGTCTAAACTTATGATCTTTAATTTTTTTGAAATCGCCTTCTCAATTTTGATTTTAAAAACATTGGTTTTTCTTGTCAGTAAAATTACTTGAAAGACAGTGGATATACTTTTAACTTATTCACATAATTAGTGTGTTAAATTTGCAATATATTTCAAAGTGCTGAAAATTGTATAAACTTATGATCTGCTCTTTTTAAAAAAATCGTTTTCTACGCAATTTTGATTTTAGAATCATTGGTTTTTCTTGTCAGTAAAGTTATTTGAAAGTCAGTGGATATACTTTTAACTTATCCACATAATTAGTGCGTTACAATTGCAATACATTTCAAAGTGCTGAAAATTGTCTAAACATATGATCTCCCATTTTTTTAAAATCGCTTTTTACTCAATTTTGATTTCAGAAACATTGGTTTTTCTTGTCAGTAAAATTACTTGAAAGTCAGTGGAAATGCTTTTAACTTATCCACATAATTAGGGCGTTAAATTTGCAATACATTTCAAAGTGCTGAAAATTGTCTAAACTTATGATTTGCAATGTTTTTTCAAATCGCCTTTTACTCAATTTTGATTTCAGAAACATTGGTTTTTTTTGTCAGTAAAATTACTTGAAAGTCAGTGGAAATGCTTTTAACTTATTCACATAATTAGTGCGTTAAAATTGCAATATATTTCAAAGTGCTGAAAATTGTCTAAACATTATCTGCTCTTTTTTTTCAAATAGTTTTCTACTCAATTTTGATTTTAGAAACATTGGTTTTTCTTATCAGTAAAATTACTTGAAAGTCAGTGGAAGCTTTTAACTTATCCACCTAATTAGTGCGTTGAAATTGCAATACATTTCAAAGTGCTGAAAATTGTCTAAACATATGATCTCCCATTTTTTAAAAATCGCTTTTTACTCAATTTTGATTTCAGAAACATTGGTTTTTCTTGTCAGTAAAATTACTTGAAAATCAGTGGAAATGCTTTTAACTTATTCACATAATTAGTGCGTTAAAATTGCAATACATTTCAAAGTGCTGACAATTGTGTAAGCTTATGATCTGTAATTTTTTTTGAATTCGCCCTTTATTCAATTTTGATTTCTGAATCATTGGTTTTTCTTGTCAGTAAAATTACTTGAAAGTCAGTGGAAGCTTTTAACTTATCCACCTAATTAGTGCGTTGAAATTGCAATACATTTCAAAGTGCTGAAAATTGTCTAAACTTATGATCTGTAATTTTTTTTAAAATCGCCCTCTATTCAATTTTGATTTCTGAATCATTGGTTTTTCTTGTCAGTAAATGTACTTGAAAGTCAGTGGAAATGCTTTTAACTTATCCACATAATTAGTGCGTTTAATTTGCAATACATTTCAAAGTGCTGAAAATTGTCTAAACTTATGATCTGTAATTTTTTTTCAAATCGCCCTCTATTCAATTTTGATTTCTGAATCATTGGTTTTTCTTGTCAGTAAAATTACTTGAAAGTCAGTGGATATACTTTAAACTTATCCACATAATTAGTGCGTTAAAATTGCAATACATTTTAAAGTGCTGAAAATTGTCTAAACATATGATCTGCCATATTTTTTAAAAATCGCCTTATATTCAATTTTGATTTCAGAAACATTGGTTTTTCTAGTCAGTAAAATTACTTGAATGTCAGTGGAAATGCTTTTAACGTATACACATGATTAGTGCGTTAAAATTGCAATAAATTTTAAAGTGCTGAAAATTGTCTAAAGTTATGATTTGCAATGTTTTTTCAAATCGCCTTCTACCCAGTTTTGATTTCAGAAACATTGGTTTTTCTGGTCAGTAAAATTACTTGAAAGTCAGTGGATATACTTTTAACTTATCCACATAATTAGGGCGTTAAAATTGCAATACATTTCAAAGTGCTGAAAATTGTCTAAACTTATGATCTCCCATTTTTTTTAAAATCGCCTTTTACTCAATTTTGATTTCAGAAACATTGGTTTTTCTTGTCAGTAAAATTACTTGAATGTCAGTGGAAATGCTTTTAACGTATACACATGATTAGTGCGTTAAAATTGCAATAAATTTTAAAGTGCTGAAAATTGTCTAAAGTTATGATTTGCAATGTTTTTTCAAATCGCCTTCTACCCAGTTTTGATTTCAGAAACATTGGTTTTTCTTGTCAGTAAAATTACTTGAAAGTCAGTGGAAATGCTTTTAACTTATTCACATAATTAGTGCGTTACAATTGCAATACATTTCAAAGTGCTGAAAATTGTCTAAACATATGATCTGCCATTTTTTTAAAAATCGCCTTATATTCAATTTTGATTTCAGAAACATTGGTTTTTCTAGTCAGTAAAATTACTTGAATGTCAGTGGAAATGCTTTTAACGTATACACATGATTAGTGCGTTAAAATTGCAATAAATTTTAAAGTGCTGAAATTTGTCTAAAGTTATGATTTGCAATGTTTTTTCAAATCGCCTTCTACCCAGTTTTGATTTCAGAAACATTGGTTTTTCTTGTCAGTAAAATTACTTGAAAGTCAGAGGATATACTTTTAACTTATCCACATAATTAGGGCGTTAAAATTGCAATACATTTCAAAGTGCTGAAAATTGTCTAAACTTATGATCTCCCATTTTTTTTAAAATCGCCTTTTACTCAATTTTGATTTCAGAAACATTGGTTTTTCTTGTCAGTAAAATTACTTGAATGTCAGTGGAAATGCTTTTAACGTATACACATGATTAGTGCGTTAAAATTGCAATAAATTTTAAAGTGCTGAAAATTGTATAAAGTTATGATTTGCAATGTTTTTTCAAATCGCCTTCTACCCAGTTTTGATTTCAGAAACATTGGTTTTTCTTGTCAGTAAAATTACTTGAAAGTCAGTGGAAATGCTTTTAACTTATTCACATAATTAGTGCGTTAAAATTGCAATATTTCAAAGTGCTGAAAATTGTCTAAACTTATGATCGCCCATTTTTTTTAAAATCGCCTTTTACTCAATTTTGATTTCAGAAACATTGGTTTTTCTTGTCAGTAAAATTATTTGAAATTCAGTGGATATACTTTTAACCTATCCACATAATTAGTGCGTTAAAATTGCAATACATTTCAAAGTGCTAAAATTGTATAAAATTATGATCTGCTCTTTTTTTAAAAATCGTTTTCTACTCAATTTTATTTTAGAAATAACAAATAACAATACGGGACTCTTTCGAGGCCCCGTAATTGGAATGAGTACACTTTAAACCCTTTAACGAGGATCTATTGGAGGGCAAGTCTGGTGCCAGCAGCCGCGGTAATTCCAGCTCCAATAGCGTATATTAAAGTTGTTGCAGTTAAAAAGCTCGTAGTTGGATCTCAGGCGCAGGCGGGCGGTCCGGCTCGCGCCGGTTCACTGCCCGTTGTCTCCTGCCCTACCGTCTGCCGGCTCTCTCCCACGGGTGCTCTTCGCTGAGCGTACTGGGTGGCCTACGCGTTTACTTTGAAAAAATTAGAGTGTTCAAAGCAGGCCTCGGCTGCCTGAATAATGGTGCATGGAATAATGGAATAGGACCTCGGTTCTATTTTGTTGGTTTTCGGAACTGGAGGTAATGATTAACAGGGACAAACGGGGGCATTCGTATTGCGGCGTTAGAGGTGAAATTCTTGGATCGCCGCAAGACGAGCTACTGCGAAAGCATTTGTTAAGAATGTTTTCATTAATCAAGAACGAAAGTCAGAGACGCGAAGACGATCAGATACCGTCGTAGTTCTGACCATAAACGATGCCGACTAGCGATCCGCAGGAGTTGCTTCGATGACTCTGCGGGCAGCTTCCGGGAAACCAAAGTGTTTGGGTTCCGGGGGAAGTATGGTTGCAAAGCTGAAACTCAAAGGAATTGACGGAAGGGCACCACCAGGAGTGGAGCCTGCGGCTTAATTTGACTCAACACGGCCAACACTGAAATGATGGACATGCAGAGACCACTCTTCTGGGGTCTAATATGGAACTGGTGCTGGATTTAGACTCCCAGAAATCTGGGGTTATGCCCCCTGTGGCCCGGTTAGGTCTGCATCCAGTGTTCTGAAAAAGGAATTGACGGAAGAGCACTATCAGGAGTGGAGCCTGAGACCTAAATTAACTTAACACGCCAATACTGCAGAATGACTATCAAAAAGTACACCTTCGTCTGGTCTAATAGAGAACATGTGCTGGAATTAGACCCTCGAAAATCTGGGGCTACCTTCTAAGAAACTTGATTGTCTCGCTAAGGGAATTGACGGAAGGGCACCACCAGGTGTGGAACCTGCGGCTTAATTTGACTGAACACGCCAATACTGTAGAACAACTGACATATCGAGAGCACTGCCGTTTGGGTCTAATAATGAACGTACGCTGGTATTAGACTCACGGATGACAAGTCAGCTCTCAAACACTCAAATGAAAGAACGCTACGGAAATCGTGTTTAACTCCGCAGAAACCGCAGATTTCAAATACCTGGTCATTGACAAACAAAAGCCCTCAATAAATTCGTTTTACCAAATAGTGAACGGGTGCTAGAAATAGATCACCTGAAGACAGGTCAGTTTTACCCTACAAATGACAGGGCGTTGCTACGGAAAACCAGCTCAAATCGAGAGGAGCCGCAGACACTTTGGTTCACGTACCAGTGCTGAAAATTGTCTAAACATATGATCTGCCATTTCTTTTAAATCGCCTTTTACTCAATTTTGATTTTAGAAACATTGGTTTTTCTTGTCAGTAAAATTACTTGAATGTCAGTGGAAATGCTTTTAACGTATACACATGATTAGTGCGTTAAAATTGCAATAAATTTTAAAGTGCTGAAAATTGTCTAAAGTTATGATTTGCAATGTTTTTTCAAATCGCCTTCTACCCAGTTTTGATTTCAGAAACATTGGTTTTTCTTATCAGATAAATTACTTGAAAGTCAGTGGATATACTTTTAACTTATCCACATAATTAGTGCGTTAAAATTGCAATACATTTCAAAGTGCTGAAAATTGTCTAAACATATGATCTCCCATTTTTTTAAAATCGCTTTTTACTCAATTTTGATTTCAGAAACATTGGTTTTTCTTGTCAGTAAAATTACTTGAAAATCAGTGGAAATGCTTTTAACTTATTCACATAATTAGTGCGTTAAATTGCAATACATTTCAAAGTGCTGACAATTGTGTAAGCTTATGATCTGTAATTTTTTTTGAATTCGCCCTCTATTCAATTTTGATTTCTGAATCATTGGTTTTTCTTGTCAGTAAAATTACTTGAAAGTCAGTGGAAATGCTTTTAACTTATCCACATAATGAGTGCGTTAAAATTGCAATAAATTTCAAAGTGCTGAAATATGTCTAAAGTTATGATCTGCGATGTTTTTTCAAATCGCCTTCTACGCAGTTTTGATTTCAGAAACATTGGTTTTTCTTGTCAGTAAAATTACTTGAAAGTCAGTGGAAATGCTTTTAACTTATCCACATAATTAGTGCGTTAAAATTGCAATACATTCACAGTGTTGAAAATTGTCTAAACTTATGATTTGCAATGTTTTTTCAAATCGCCTTCTACTCAATTTTGATTTTAGAAACATTGGTTTTTCTTGTCAGTAAAATTACTTGAAAGTCAGTGGATATAATTTTAACTTATCCACATAATTAGTGCGTTAAAATTGCAATACATTTCATAGTGCTGAAAATTGTCTAAAGTTATGATTTGCAATGTTTTTTCAAATCGCTTTCTACCCAGTTTTGATTTCAGAAACATTGGTTTTTCTTGTCAGTAAAATTACTTGAATGTCAGTGGAAATGCTTTTAACGTATACACATAATTAGTGCGTTAAAATTGCAATACATTTCAAAGTGCTGAAAATGATCTGTAATTTTTTTTCAAATCGCCTTCTCAATTTTAATTTTTTAAACATTGGTTTTTCTTGTCAGTAAAATTACTTGAAAGTTAGTGGATATACTTTTAACTTATCCACATAATTAGTGCGTTAAAATTGCAATACATTTCAAAGTGCTGAAAATTGTCTAAACATATGATCTGCCATTTTTTTTCAAATCGCCTTCTACTCAAATTTGATTTCAGAAACATTGGTTTTTCTTGTCAGTAAAATTACTTGAAAGCCAGTGGAAATGCTTTTAACTTATCCACATAAATAGTGCGTTAAAATTGCAAAACATTTCACAGTGTTGAAAATTGTCTAAACTTATGATTTGCAATGTTTTTTCAAATCGCCTTCTACTCAATTTTGATTTTAGAAACATTGGTTTTTCTTGTCAGTAAAATTACTTGAAAGTCAGTGGATATAATTTTAACTTATCCACATAAGTAGTGCGTTAAAATTGCAATACATTTCATAGTGCTGAAAATTGTCTAAAGTTATGATTTGCAATGTTTTTTCAAATCGCTTTCTACCCAGTTTTGATTTCAGAAACATTGGTTTTTCTTGTCAGTAAAATTACTTGAATGTCAGTGGAAATGCTTTTAACGTATACACATAATTAGTGCGTTAAAATTGCAATACATTTCAAAGTGCTGAAAATGATCTGTAATTTTTTTTCAAATCGCCTTCTCAATTTTGATTTTATAAACATTGGTTTTTCTTGTCAGTAAAATTACTTGAAAGTTAGTGGATATACTTTTAACTTATCCACATAATTAGTGCGTTAAAATTGCAATACATTTCAAAGTGCTGAAAATTGTCTAAACATATGATCTGCCATTTTTTTTCAAATCGCCTTCTACTCAAATTTGATTTCAGAAACATTGGTTTTTCTTGTCAGTAAAATTACTTGAAAGTAAGTGGATATACTTTTAACTTATCCACATAATTAGTGCGTTACAATTGCAATACATTTCAAAGTGCTGAAAATTGTCTAAACTTATGATGTGTAATTTTTTTGAAATCGCCTTCTCAATTTTGATTTTAAAAACATTGGTTTTTCTTGTCAGTAAAATTACTTGAAAGTCAGTGGATATACTTTTAACTTATTCACATAATTAGTGTGTTAAATTTGCAATATATTTCAAAGTGCTGAAAATTGTATAAACTTATGATCTGCTCTTTTTTTAAAAATCGTTGTATACTCAATTTTGATTTTAGAAACATTGGTTTTTCTTGTCAGTAAAGTTACTTGAAAGTCAGTGGATATACTTTTAACTTATCCACATAATTAGTGCGTTACAATTGCAATACATTTCAAAGTGCTGAAAATTGTCTAAACTTATGATCTGTAATTTTTTTTCAAATCGCCTTCTCAATTTTGATTTTAGAAACATTGGTTTTTCTTGTCAGTAAAATTACTTGAAAGTCAGTGGATATACTTTTAACTTATTCACATAATTAGTGTGTTAAAATTGCAATATATTTCAAAGTGCTGAAAATTGTATAAACTTATGATCTGCTCTTTTTTAAAAAATCGTTTTCTACTCAATTTTTATTTTAGAAACATTGGTTTTTCTTGTCAGTAAAGTTACTTGAAAGTCAGTGGATATACTTTTAACTTATCCACATAATTAGTGCGTTACAATTGCAATACATTTCAAAGTGCTGAAAATTGTCTAAACTTATGATCTGTAATTTTTTTTCAAATCGTCTTCTCAATTTTGATTTTAGAAACATTGGTTTTTCTTGTCAGTAAAATTACTTGAATGTCAGTGGAAATGCTTTTAACGTATACACATAATTAGTGCGTTAAAATTGCAATACATTTCAAAGTGCTGAAAATTGTCTAAACTTATGATTTGCAATGTTTTTTCAAATCGCCTTTTACTCAGTTTTGATTTTAGAAACATTGGTTTTTCTTGTCAGTAAAATCACTTGAAAGTCAGTGGAAATGCTTTTAACTTATCCAGATAATTAGTGCGTTAAAATTGCAATACATTTCAAAGTGCTGAAAATTGTCTAAACGTTTATCTGCCATTTTTTTTCAAATCGCCTTCTACTCAATTTTGATTTCAGAAACATTGGTTTTTCTTGTCAGTAAAATTACTTGAAAGTCAGTGGAAATGCTTTTAACTTATTCACATAATTAGTGCGTTTAAATTGCAATACATTTCAAAGTGCTAACAATTGTCTAAACTTATGATCTGTAATTTTTTTTGAAATCGCCCTCTATTCAATTTTGATTTCAGAATCATTGGTTTTTCTTGTCAGTAAAATTACTTGAAAGTCAGTGGAAATGCTTTTAACTTATCCACATAATGAGTGCGTTAAAATTGCAATAAATTTCAAAGTGCTGAAATATGTCTAAAGTTATGATCTGCGATATTTTTTCAAATCGCCTTCTACGCAGTTTTGATTTCAGAAACATTGGTTTTTCTTTTCAGTAAAATTACTTGAAAGTCAGTGGAAATGCTTTTAACTTATCCACATAATTTATGCGTTAAAATTGCAATACATTTTAAAGTGCTGAAAATTGTCTAAACATGATTTGCAATGTTTTTTCAAATCGCCTTCTACTCAATTTTGATTTTAGAAACATCGGTTTTTCTTCTCAGTAAAATTACTTGAAAGTCAGTGGAAATGCTTTTAACTTATCCACATAATTAGTACGTTAAAATTGCAATACATTTCAAAGTGCTGAAAATTGTCTAAAGTTATGATTTGCAATGTTTTTTCAAATCGCCTTCTACCCAGTTTTGATTTCAGAAACATTGGTTTTTCTTGTCAGTAAAATTACTTGAATGTCAGTGGAAATGCTTTTAACGTATACACATAATTAGTGCGTTAAAATTGCAATACATTTCAAAGTGCTGAAAATTGAATAAACTTATGATCTGTAATTTTTTTTCAAATCGCCTTCTCAATTTTGATTTTAATAACATTGGTTTTTCTTGTCAGTAAAATTATTTGAAAGTCAGTGGAAATGCTTTTAACTTATCCACATAATTAGTACGTTAAAATTGCAATACATTTCAAAGTGCTGAAAATTGTCTAAAGTTATGATTTGCAATGTTTTTTTCAAATCGCTTTCTACCCAGTTTTGATTTCAGAAACATTGGTTTTTCTTGTCAGTAAAATTACTTGAATGTCAGTGGAAATGCTTTTAACGTATACACATAATTAGTGCGTTAAATTTGCAATACATTTCAAAGTGCTGAAAATGATCTGTAATTTTTTTGAAATCGCCTTCTCAATTTTGATTTTATAAACATTGGTTTTTCTTGTCAGTAAAATTACTTGAAAGTTAGTGGATATACTTTTAACTTATCCACATAATTAGTGCGTTAAAATTGCAATACATTTCAAAGTGCTGAAAATTGTCTAAACATATGATCTGCCATTTTTTTTAAAATCGCCTTTTACTCAAATTTGATTTCAGAAACATTGGTTTTTCTTGTCAGTAAAATTACTTGAAAGTAAGTGGATATACTTTTAACTTATCCACATAATTAGTGCGTTACAATTGCAATACATTTAGAAGTGCTGAAAATTGTCTAAACTTATGATCTGCAATTTTTTTCAAATCGCCTTCTACTCAATTTTGATTTTAGAAACATTGGTTTTTCTTGTCAGGAAAATTACTTGAATGTCAGTGGAAATGCGTTTAACTTATACACATAATTTGTTCGTTAAAATTGCAATACATTTCAAAGTGCGGAAAATAGTCTAAACTTATGATCTGTAATTTTTTTGAAATCGCCTTCTCAATTTTGATTTTAAAAACATTGGTTTTTCTTGTCAGTAAATTTACTTGAAAGACAGTGGATATACTTTTAACTTATTCACATAATTAGTGTGTTAAATTTGCAATATATTTCAAAGTGCTGAAAATTGTATAAACTTATGATCTGCTCTTTTAAAAAAAATCGTTTTCTACGCAATTTTGATTTTAGAAACATTGGTTTTTCTTGTCAGTAAAGTTATTTGAAAGTCAGTGGATATACTTTTAACTTATCCACATAATTAGTGCGTTACAATTGCAATACATTTCAAAGTGCTGAAAATTGTCTAAACTTATGATCTGTAATTTTTTTGAAATCGCCTTCTCAATTTTGATTTTAAAAACATTGGTTTTTCTTGTCAGTAAAATTACTTGAAAGTCAGTAGATATACTTTTAACTTATTCACATAATTAGTGTGTTAAATTTGCAATATATTTCAAAGTGCTGAAAATTGTATAAACTTATGATCTGCTCTTTTTTTTAAAATCGTTGTATACTCAATTTTGATTTTAGAAACATTGGTTTTTCTTGTCAGTAAAGTTACTTGAAAGTCAGTGGATATACTTTTAACTTATCCACATAATTAGTGCGTTACAATTGCAATACATTTCAAAGTGCTGAAAATTGTCTAAACTTATGATCTTTAATTTTTTTGAAATCGCCTTCTCAATTTTGATTTTAAAAACATTGGTTTTTCTTGTCAGTAAAATTACTTGAAAGACAGTGGATATACTTTTAACTTATTCACATAATTAGTGTGTTAAATTTGCAATATATTTCAAAGTGCTGAAAATTGTATAAACTTATGATCTGCTCTTTTTAAAAAAATCGTTTTCTACGCAATTTTGATTTTAGAATCATTGGTTTTTCTTGTCAGTAAAGTTATTTGAAAGTCAGTGGATATACTTTTAACTTATCCACATAATTAGTGCGTTACAATTGCAATACATTTCAAAGTGCTGAAAATTGTCTAAACATATGATCTCCCATTTTTTTAAAATCGCTTTTTACTCAATTTTGATTTCAGAAACATTGGTTTTTCTTGTCAGTAAAATTACTTGAAAGTCAGTGGAAATGCTTTTAACTTATCCACATAATTAGGGCGTTAAATTTGCAATACATTTCAAAGTGCTGAAAATTGTCTAAACTTATGATTTGCAATGTTTTTTCAAATCGCCTTTTACTCAGTTTTGATTTTAGAAACATTGGTTTTTCTTGTCAGTAAAATCACTTGAAAGTCAGTGGAAATGCTTTTAACTTATCCATATAATTAGTGCGTTAAAATTGCAATACATTTCAAAGTGCTGAAAATTGTCTAAACTTTTATCTGCCATTTTTTTTCAAATCACCTTCTACTCAATTGTGATTTCAGAAACATTGGTTTTTCTTGTCAGTAAAATTACTTGAAAGTCAGTGGAAATGCTTTTAACTTATTCACATAATTAGTGCGTTTAAATTGCAATACATTTCAAAGTGCTGACAATTATCTAAACTTATGATCTGTAATTTTTTTTGAAATCGCCCTCTATTCAATTTTGATTTCAGAATCACTGGTTTTTCTTGTCAGTAAAATTACTTGAAAGTCAGTGGAAATGCTTTTAACTTATCCACATAATTAGTGCGTTAAAATTGCAATATATTTCAATGTGCTGAAAATTGTCTAAACTTATGATCTGTAATTTTTTTTCAAATCGCCCTCTATTCAATTTTGATTTCTGAATCATTGTTTTTTCTTGTCAGTTAAATTACTTGAAAGTCAGTGGATATACTTTTAACTTATCCACATAATTAGGGCGTTAAAATTGCAATACATTTCAAAGTGCTGAAAATTGTCTAAACTTATGATTTGCAATGTTTTTTCAAATCGCCTTTTACTCAGTTTTGATTTTAGAAACATTGGTTTTTCTTGTCAGTAAAATCACTTGAAAGTCAGTGGAAATGCTTTTAACTTATCCATATAATTAGTGCGTTAAAATTGCAATACATTTCAAAGTGCTGAAAATTGTCTAAACTTTTGTCTGCCATTTTTTTTCAAATCGCCTTCTACTCAATTGTGATTTCAGAAACATTGGTTTTTCTTGTCAGTAAAATTACTTGAAAGTCAGTGGAAATGCTTTTAACTTATTCACATAATTAGTGCGTTTAAATTGCAATACATTTCAAAGTGCTGACAATTATCTAAACTTATGATCTGTAATTTTTTTTGAAATCGCCCTCTATTCAATTTTGATTTCAGAATCATTGGTTTTTCTTGTCAGTAAAATTACTTGAAAGTCAGTGGAAATGCTTTTAACTTATCCACATAATTAGTACGTTAAAATTGCAATACATTTCAAAGTGCTGAAAATTGTCTAAAGTTATGATTTGCAATGTTTTTTCAAATCGCCTTCTACCCAGTTTTGATTTCAGAAACATTGGTTTTTCTTGTCAGTAAAATTACTTGAATGTCAGTGGAAATGCTTTTAACGTATACACATAATTAGTGCGTTAAAATTGCAATACATTTCAAAGTGCTGAAAATTGAATAAACTTATGATCTGTAATTTTTTTTCAAATCGCCTTCTCAATTTTGATTTTAAAAACATTGGTTTTTCTTGTCAGTAAAATTATTTGAAAGTCAGTGGAAATGCTTTTAACTTATCCAAATAATTAGTACGTTAAAATTGCAATACATTTCAAAGTGCTGAAAATTGTCTAAAGTTATGATTTGCAATGTTTTTTTCAAATCGCTTTCTACCCAGTTTTGATTTCAGAAACATTGGTTTTTCTTGTCAGTAAAATTACTTGAATGTCAGTGGAAATGCTTTTAACGTATACACATAATTAGTGCGTTAAATTTGCAATACATTTCAAAGTGCTGAAAATGATCTGTAATTTTTTTGAAATCGCCTTCTCAATTTTGATTTTATAAACATTGGTTTTTCTTGTCAGTAAAATTACTTGAAAGTTAGTGGATATACTTTTAACTTATCCACATAATTAGTGCGTTAAAATTGCAATACATTTCAAAGTGCTGAAAATTGTCTAAACATATGATCTGCCATTTTTTTAAAAATCGCCTTTTACTCAAATTTGATTTCAGAAACATTGGTTTTTCTTGTCAGTAAAATTACTTAAAAGTAAGTGGATATACTTTTAACTTATTCACATAATTAGTGCGTTACAATTGCAATACATTTCAAAGTGCTGAAAATTGTCTAAACTTATGATCTGCAATTTTTTTCAAATCGCCTTCTACTCAATTTTGATTTTAGAAACATTGGTTTTTCTTGTCAGGAAAATTACTTGAATGTCAGTGGAAATGCGTTTAACTTATACACATAATTTGTTCGTTAAAATTGCAATACATTTCAAAGTGCGGAAAATAGTCTAAACTTATGATCTGTAATTTTTTTGAAATCGCCTTTTCAATTTTGATTTTAAAAACATTGGTTTTTCTTGTCAGTAAATTTACTTGAAAGACAGTGGATATACTTTTAACTTATTCACATAATTAGTGTGTTAAATTTGCAATATATTTCAAAGTGCTGAAAATTGTATAAACTTATGATCTGCTCTTTTTAAAAAAATCGTTTTCTACGCAATTTTGATTTTAGAAACATTGGTTTTTCTTGTCAGTAAAGTTATTTGAAAGTCAGTGGATATACTTTTAACTTATCCACATAATTAGTGCGTTACAATTGCAATACATTTCAAAGTGCTGAAAATTGTCTAAACTTATGATCTGTAATTTTTTTGAAATCGCCTTCTCAATTTTGATTTTAAAAACATTGGTTTTTCTTGTCAGTAAAATTACTTGAAAGTCAGTGGATATACTTTTAACTTATTCACATAATTAGTGTGTTAAATTTGCAATATATTTCAAAGTGCTGAAAATTGTATAAACTTATGATCTGCTCTTTTTTTAAAAATCGTTGTATACTCAATTTTGATTTTAGAAACATTGGTTTTTCTTGTCAGTAAAGTTACTTGAAAGTCAGTGGATATACTTTTAACTTATCCACATAATTAGTGCGTTACAATTGCAATACATTTCAAAGTGCTGAAAATTGTCTAAACTTATGATCTTTAATTTTTTTGAAATCGCCTTCTCAATTTTGATTTTAAAAACATTGGTTTTTCTTGTCAGTAAAATTACTTGAAAGACAGTGGATATACTTTTAACTTATTCACATAATTAGTGTGTTAAATTTGCAATACATTTCAAAGTGCTGAAAATTGTCTAAACTTATGATTTGCAATGTTTTTTCAAATCGCCTTTTACTCAGTTTTGATTTTAGAAACATTGGTTTTTCTTGTCAGTAAAATCACTTGAAAGTCAGTGGAAATGCTTTTAACTTATCCATATAATTAGTGCGTTAAAATTGCAATACATTTCAAAGTGCTGAAAATTGTCTAAACTTTTATCTGCCATTTTTTTTCAAATCACCTTCTACTCAATTGTGATTTCAGAAACATTGGTTTTTCTTGTCAGTAAAATTACTTGAAAGTCAGTGGAAATGCTTTTAACTTATTCACATAATTAGTGCGTTTAAATTGCAATACATTTCAAAGTGCTGACAATTATCTAAACTTATGATCTGTAATTTTTTTTGAAATCGCCCTCTATTCATTTTTGATTTCAGAATCACTGGTTTTTCTTGTCAGTAAAATTACTTGAAAGTCAGTGGAAATGCTTTTAACTTATCCACATAATTAGTGCGTTAAAATTGCAATATATTTCAAAGTGCTGAAAATTGTCTAAACTTATGATTTGCAAAGTTTTTTCAAATCGCCTTTTACTCAGTTTTGATTTTAGAAACATTGGTTTTTCTTGTCAGTAAAATCACTTGAAAGTCAGTGGAAATGCTTTTAACTTATCCATATAATTAGTGCGTTAAAATTGCAATACATTTCAAAGTGCTGAAAATTGTCTAAACTTTTGTCTGCCATTTTTTTTCAAATCGCCTTCTACTCAATTGTGATTTCAGAAACATTGGTTTTTCTTGTCAGTAAAATTACTTGAAAGTCAGTGGAAATGCTTTTAACTTATTCACATAATTAGTGCGTTTAAATTGCAATACATTTCAAAGTGCTGACAATTATCTAAACTTATGATCTGTAATTTTTTTTGAAATCGCCCTCTATTCAATTTTGATTTCAGAATCATTGGTTTTTCTTGTCAGTAAAGTTACTTGAAAGTCAGTGGAAATGCTTTTAACTTATCCACATAATGAGTGCGTTAAAATTGCAATAAATTTCAAAGTGCTGAAATATGTCTAAAGTTATGATCTGCGATGTTTTTTCAAATCGCCTTCTACGCAGTTTTGATTTCAGAAACATTGGTTTTTCTTGTCAGTAAAATTACTTGAAAGTCAGTGGAAATGCTTTTAACTTATCCACATAATTAGTGCGTTAAAATTGCAATACATTTCACAGTGCTGAAAATTGTCTAAACATGATTTGCAATGTTTTTTCAAATCGCCTTCTACTCAATTTTGATTTTAGAAACATTGGTTTTTCTTGTCCGTAAAATTACTTGAAAGTCAGTGGATATAATTTTAACTTATTCACATAATTAGTGTGTTAAATTTGCAATATATTTCAAAGTGCTGAAAATTGTATAAACTTATGATCTGCTCTTTTTTTAAAAATCGTTGTCTACTCAATTTTGATTTTAGAAACATTGGTTTTTCTTGTCAGTAAAGTTACTTGAAAGTCAGTGGATATACTTTTAACTTATCCACATAATTAGTGCGTTACAATTGCAATACATTTCAAAATGCTGAAAATTATTTAAACTTATGATCTGTAATTTTTTTTGAAATCGCCCTCTATTCAATTTTGATTTCAGAATCACTGGTTTTTCTTGTCAGTAAAATTACTTGAAAGTCAGTGGAAATGCTTTTAACTTATCCACATAATTAGTGCGTTAAAATTGCAATATATTTCAAAGTGCTGAAAATTGTCTAAACTTATGATCTGTAATTTTTTTTCAAATCGCCCTCTATTCAATTTTGATTTCTGAATCATTGTTTTTTCTTGTCAGTTAAATTACTTGAAAGTCAGTGGATATACTTTTAACTTATCCACATAATTGGGGCGTTAAAATTGCAATACATTTCAAAGTGCTGAAAATTGTCTAAACTTATGATTTGCAATGTTTTTTCAAATCGCCTTTTACTCAGTTTTGATTTTAGAAACATTGGTTTTTCTTGTCAGTAAAATCACTTGAAAGTCAGTGGAAATGCTTTTAACGTATACACATAATTAGTGCGTTAAAATTGCAATACATTTCAAAGTGCTGAAAATGATCTGTAATTTTTTTTCAAATCGCCTTCTCAATTTTGATTTTTTAACATTGGTTTTTCTTGTCAGTAAAATTACTTGAAAGTTAGTGGATATACTTTTAACTTATCCACATAATTATTGCGTTAAAATTGCAATACATTTCAAAGTGCTGAAAATTGTCTAAACATATGATCTGCCATTTTTTTTCAAATCGCCTTCTACTCAAATTTGATTTCAGAAACATTGGTCTTTCTTGTCAGTAAAATTACTTGAAAGTAAGTGGATATACTTTTAACTTATCCACATAATTAGTGCGTTACAATTGCAATACATTTCAAAGTGCTGAAAATTGTCTAAACTTATGATCTTTAATTTTTTTGAAATCGCCTTCTCAATTTTGATTTTAAAAACATTGGTTTTTCTTGTCAGTAAAATTACTTGAAAGTCAGTGGATATACTTTTAACTTATTCACATAATTAGTGTGTTAAATTTGCAATATATTTCAAAGTGCTGAAAATTGTATAAACTTATGATCTGCTCTTTTTTTAAAAATCGTTGTCTACTCAATTTTGATTTTAGAAACATTGGTTTTTCTTGTCAGTAAAGTTACTTGAAAGTCAGTGGATATACTTTTAACTTATCCACATAATTAGTGCGTTACAATTGCAATACATTTCAAAATGCTGAAAATTATCTAAACTTATGATCTGTAATTTTTTTTGAAATCGCCCTCTATTCAATTTTGATTTCAGAATCACTGGTTTTTCTTGTCAGTAAAATTACTTGAAAGTCAGTGGAAATGCTTTTAACTTATCCACATAATTAGTGCGTTAAAATTGCAATATATTTCAAAGTGCTGAAAATTGTCTAAACTTATGATCTGTAATTTTTTTTCAAATTGCCCTCTATTCAATTTTGATTTCTGAATCATTGTTTTTTCTTGTCAGTTAAATTACTTGAAAGTCAGTGGATATACTTTTAACTTATCCACATAATTAGGGCGTTAAAATTGCAATACATTTCAAAGTGCTGAAAATTGTCTAAACTTATGATTTGCAATGTTTTTTCAAATCGCCTTTTACTCAGTTTTGATTTTAGAAACATTGGTTTTTCTTGTCAGTAAAATCACTTGAAAGTCAGTGGAAATGCTTTTAACTTATCCATATAATTAGTGCGTTAAAATTGCAATACATTTCAAAGTGCTGAAAATTGTCTAAACTTTTGTCTGCCATTTTTTTTCAAATCGCCTTCTACTCAATTGTGATTTCAGAAACATTGGTTTTTCTTGTCAGTAAAATTACTTGAAAGTCAGTGGAAATGCTTTTAACTTATTCACATAATTAGTGCGTTTAAATTGCAATACATTTCAAAGTGCTGACAATTATCTAAACTTATGATCTGTAATTTTTTTTGAAATCGCCCTCTATTCAATTTTGATTTCAGAATCATTGGTTTTTCTTGTCAGTAAAGTTACTTGAAAGTCAGTGGAAATGCTTTTAACTTATCCACATAATGAGTGCGTTAAAATTGCAATAAATTTCAAAGTGCTGAAATATGTCTAAAGTTATGATCTGCGATGTTTTTTCAAATCGCCTTCTACGCAGTTTTGATTTCAGAAACATTGGTTTTTCTTGTCAGTAAAATTACTTGAAAGTCAGTGGAAATGCTTTTAACTTATCCACATAATTAGTGCGTTAAAATTGCAATACATTTCACAGTGCTGAAAATTGTCTAAACATGATTTGCAATGTTTTTTCAAATCGCCTTCTACTCAATTTTGATTTTAGAAACATTGGTTTTTCTTGTCCGTAAAATTACTTGAAAGTCAGTGGATATAATTTTAACTTATTCACATAATTAGTGTGTTAAATTTGCAATATATTTCAAAGTGCTGAAAATTGTATAAACTTATGATCTGCTCTTTTTTTAAAAATCGTTGTCTACTCAATTTTGATTTTAGAAACATTGGTTTTTCTTGTCAGTAAAGTTACTTGAAAGTCAGTGGATATACTTTTAACTTATCCACATAATTAGTGCGTTACAATTGCAATACATTTCAAAATGCTGAAAATTATTTAAACTTATGATCTGTAATTTTTTTTGAAATCGCCCTCTATTCAATTTTGATTTCAGAATCACTGGTTTTTCTTGTCAGTAAAATTACTTGAAAGTCAGTGGAAATGCTTTTAACTTATCCACATAATTAGTGCGTTAAAATTGCAATATATTTCAAAGTGCTGAAAATTGTCTAAACTTATGATCTGTAATTTTTTTTCAAATCGCCCTCTATTCAATTTTGATTTCTGAATCATTGTTTTTTCTTGTCAGTTAAATTACTTGAAAGTCAGTGGATATACTTTTAACTTATCCACATAATTGGGGCGTTAAAATTGCAATACATTTCAAAGTGCTGAAAATTGTCTAAACTTATGATTTGCAATGTTTTTTCAAATCGCCTTTTACTCAGTTTTGATTTTAGAAACATTGGTTTTTCTTGTCAGTAAAATCACTTGAAAGTCAGTGGAAATGCTTTTAACGTATACACATAATTAGTGCGTTAAAATTGCAATACATTTCAAAGTGCTGAAAATGATCTGTAATTTTTTTTCAAATCGCCTTCTCAATTTTGATTTTTTAACATTGGTTTTTCTTGTCAGTAAAATTACTTGAAAGTTAGTGGATATACTTTTAACTTATCCACATAATTATTGCGTTAAAATTGCAATACATTTCAAAGTGCTGAAAATTGTCTAAACATATGATCTGCCATTTTTTTTCAAATCGCCTTCTACTCAAATTTGATTTCAGAAACATTGGTCTTTCTTGTCAGTAAAATTACTTGAAAGTAAGTGGATATACTTTTAACTTATCCACATAATTAGTGCGTTACAATTGCAATACATTTCAAAGTGCTGAAAATTGTCTAAACTTATGATCTTTAATTTTTTTGAAATCGCCTTCTCAATTTTGATTTTAAAAACATTGGTTTTTCTTGTCAGTAAAATTACTTGAAAGTCAGTGGATATACTTTTAACTTATTCACATAATTAGTGTGTTAAATTTGCAATATATTTCAAAGTGCTGAAAATTGTATAAACTTATGATCTGCTCTTTTTTTAAAAATCGTTGTCTACTCAATTTTGATTTTAGAAACATTGGTTTTTCTTGTCAGTAAAGTTACTTGAAAGTCAGTGGATATACTTTTAACTTATCCACATAATTAGTGCGTTACAATTGCAATACATTTCAAAATGCTGAAAATTATCTAAACTTATGATCTGTAATTTTTTTTGAAATCGCCCTCTATTCAATTTTGATTTCAGAATCACTGGTTTTTCTTGTCAGTAAAATTACTTGAAAGTCAGTGGAAATGCTTTTAACTTATCCACATAATTAGTGCGTTAAAATTGCAATATATTTCAAAGTGCTGAAAATTGTCTAAACTTATGATCTGTAATTTTTTTTCAAATTGCCCTCTATTCAATTTTGATTTCTGAATCATTGTTTTTTCTTGTCAGTTAAATTACTTGAAAGTCAGTGGATATACTTTTAACTTATCCACATAATTAGGGCGTTAAAATTGCAATACATTTCAAAGTGCTGAAAATTGTCTAAACTTATGATTTGCAATGTTTTTTCAAATCGCCTTTTACTCAGTTTTGATTTTAGAAACATTGGTTTTTCTTGTCAGTAAAATCACTTGAAAGTCAGTGGAAATGCTTTTAACTTATCCATATAATTAGTGCGTTAAAATTGCAATACATTTCAAAGTGCTGAAAATTGTCTAAACTTTTGTCTGCCATTTTTTTTCAAATCGCCTTCTACTCAATTGTGATTTCAGAAACATTGGTTTTTCTTGTCAGTAAAATTACTTGAAAGTCAGTGGAAATGCTTTTAACTTATTCACATAATTAGTGCGTTTAAATTGCAATACATTTCAAAGTGCTGACAATTATCTAAACTTATGATCTGTAATTTTTTTTGAAATCGCCCTCTATTCAATTTTGATTTCAGAATCATTGGTTTTTCTTGTCAGTAAAATTACTTGAAAGTCAGTGGAAATGCTTTTAACTTATCCACATAATGAGTGCGTTAAAATTGCAATAAATTTCAAAGTGCTGAAATATGTCTAAAGTTATGATCTGCGATGTTTTTTCAAATCGCCTTCTACGCAGTTTTGATTTCAGAAACATTGGTTTTTCTTGTCAGTAAAATTACTTGAAAGTCAGTGGAAATGCTTTTAACTTATCCACATAATTAGTGCGTTAAAATTGCAATACATTTCACAGTGCTGAAAATTGTCTAAACATGATTTGCAATGTTTTTTCAAATCGCCTTCTACTCAATTTTGATTTTAGAAACATTGGTTTTTCTTGTCAGTAAAATTACTTGAAAGTCAGTGGATATAATTTTAACTTATCCACATAATTAGTGCGTTAAAATTGCAATACATTTCAAAGTGCTGAAAATTGTCTAAAATTATGATTTGCAATGTTTTTTCAAATCGCTTTCTACCCAGTTTTGATTTCAGAAACATTGGTTTTTCTTGTCAGTAAAATTACTTGAATGTCAGTGGAAATGCTTTTAACGTATACACATAATTAGTGCGTTAAAATTGCAATACATTTCAAAGTGCTGAAAATGATCTGTAATTTTTTTTCAAATCGTCTTCTTTAATTTTGATTTTTTAACATTGGTTTTTCTTGTCAGTAAAATTACTTGAAAGTTAGTGGATATACTTTTAACTTATCCACATAATTATTGCGTTAAAATTGCAATACATTTCAAAGTGCTGAAAATTGTCTAAACATATGATCTGCCATTTTTTTTCAAATCGCCATCTACTCAAATTTGATTTCAGAAACATTGGTCTTTCTTGTCAGTAAAATTACTTGAAAGTAAGTGGATATACTTTTAACTTATCCACATAATTAGTGCGTTACAATTGCAATACATTTCAAAGTGCTGAAAATTGTCTAAACTTATGATCTTTAATTTTTTTGAAATCGCCTTTTCAATTTTGATTTTAAAAACATTGGTTTTTCTTGTCAGTAAAATTACTTGAAAGTCAGTGGATATACTTTTAACTTATTCACATAATTAGTGTGTTAAATTTGAAATATATTTCAAAGTGCTGAAAATTGTATAAACTTATGATCTGCTCTTTTTTTTAAAATCGTTGTCTACTCAATTTTGATTTTAGAAACATTGGTTTTTCTTGTCAGTAAAGTTACTTGAAAGTCAGTGGATATACTTTTAACTTATCCACATAATTAGTGCGTTACAATTGCAATACATTTCAAAATGCTGAAAATTGTCTAAACTTATGATCTGTAATTTTTTTTCAAATCGCCTTCTCAATTTTAATTTTAGAAACATTGGTTTTTCTTGTCAGTAAAATTACTTGAAAGTCAGTGGATATACTTTTAACTTATTCACATAATTAGTGTGTTAAAATTGCAATATATTTCAAAGTGCTGAAAATTGTATAAACTTATGATCTGCTTTTTTTTTAAAAATCGTTTCCTACTCAATTTTGATTTTAGAAACATTGGTTTTTCTTGTCAGTAAAGTTACTTGAAAGTCAGTGGATATACTTTTAACTTATCCACATAATTAGTGCGTTAGAATTGCAATACATTTCAAAGTGCTGAAAATTGTCTAAACTTATGATCTGTAATTTTTTTTCAAATCGCATTCTCAATTTTGATTTTTAGAAACATTGGTTTTTCTTGTCAGTAAAATTACTTGAATGTCAGTGGAAATGCTTTTAACGTATACACATAATTAGTGCGTTAAAATTGCAATAGATTTCAAAGTGCTGAAAATTGTCTAAACTTATGATCTGCTCTTTTTTTCAAATCGCCTTCTACTCAATTTTGATTTTAGAAACATTGATTTTTCTTATCAGTAAAATTACTTGAAAGTCAGTGAAAATGCTTTTAACTTATCCACATAATTAGTACGTTAAAATTGCAATACATTTCAAAGTGCTGAAAATTGTCTAAACTTATGATTTGCAATGTTTTTTCAAATCGTCTTTTACTCAGTTTTGATTTTAGAAACATTGGTTTTTCTTGTCAGTAAAATTACTTGAAAGTCAGTGGAAATGCTTTTAACTTATCCAGATAATTAGTGCGTTAAAATTGCAATACATTTCAAAGTGCTGAAAATTGTCTAAACGTTTATCTGCCATTTTTTTTCAAATCGCCTTCTACTCAATTTTGATTTCAGAAACATTGGTTTTTCTTGTCAGTAAAATTACTTGAAAGTCAGTGGAAATGCTTTTAACTTATCCACATAATTTATGCGTTAAAATTGCAATACATTTTAAAGTGCTGAAAATTGTCTAAACATGATTTGCAATTTTTTTTCAAATCGCCTTCTACTCAATTTTGATTTTAGAAACATTGGTTTGTCTTGTCAGTAAAATTACTTGAAAGTCAGTGGAAATGCTTTTAACTTATCCACATAATGAGTGCGTTAAAATTACAATAAATTTCAAAGTGGTGAAATATGTCTAAAGTTATGATTTGCGATGTTTTTTCAAATCGCCTTCTACGCAGTTTTGATTTCAGAAACATTGGTTTTTCTTGTCAGTAAAATTACTTGAAAGTCAGTGGAAATGCTTTTAACTTATCCACATAATTTATGCGTTAAAATTGCAATACATTTTAAAGTGCTGAAAATTGTCTAAACATGATTTGCAATTTTTTTTCAAATCGCCTTCTACTCAATTTTGATTTTAGAAACATTGGTTTGTCTTGTCAGTAAAATTACTTGAAAGTCAGTGGAAATGCTTTTAACTTATCCACACAATTAGTACGTTAAAATTGCAATACATTTCAAAGTGCTGAAAATTGTCTAAAGTTATGATTTGCAATGTTTTTTCAAATCGCCTTCTACCCAGTTTTGATTTCAGAAACATTGGTTTTTCTTGTCAGTAAAATTACTTGAATGTCAGTGGAAATGCTTTTAACGTATACACATAATTAGTGCGTTAAAATTGCAATACATTTCAAAGTGCTGAAAATTGTATAAACTTATGATCTGTAATTTTTTTTCAAATCCCCTTCTCAATTTTGATTTTATAAACATTGGTTTTTCTTGTCAGTAAAATTACTTGAAAGTCAGTGGAAATGCTTTTAACTTATCCACATAATTAGTGCGTTAAAATTGCAATACATTTCAAAGTGCTGAAAATTGTCTAAAGCTATGATTTGCAATGTTTTTTTCAAATCGCTTTCTACCCAGTTTTGATTTCAAAAACATTGGTTTTTCTTGTCAGTAAAATTACTTGAATGTCAGTGGAAATGCTTTTAACGTATACACATATTTAGTGCGTTAAATTTGCAATACATTTCAAAGTGCTGAAAATGATCTGGAATTTTTTTTCAAATCGCATTCTCAATTTTGATTTTATAAACATTGGTTTTTCTTGTCAATAAAATTACTTGAAAGTTAGTGGATATACTTTTAACTTATCCACATAATTAGTGCGTTAAAATTGCAATACATTTCAAAGTGCTGAAAATTGTCTAAACATATGATCTGCCATTTTTTTTAAAATCGCCTTTTACTTAAATTTATTTCAGAAACATTGGTTTTTCTTGTCAGTAAAATTACTTGAAAGTAAGTGGAAATGCTTTTAACTTATACACATAATTTGTGCGTTAAAATTGCAATACATTTCAAAGTGCGGAAAAAAGTCTAAACTTATGATCTGTAATTTTTTTGAAATCGCTTTCTCAATTTTGATTTTAAAAACATTGGTTTTTCTTGTCAGTAAAATTACTTGAAAGTCAGTGGATATACTTTTAACTTATTCACATAATTAGTGTGTTAAATTTGCAATATATTTCAAAGTGCTGAAAATTGTATAAACTTATGATCTGCTCTTTTAAAAAAAATCGTTTTCTACGCAATTTTGATTTTAGAAACATTGGTTTTTCTTGTCAGTAAAGTTATTTGAAAGTCAGTGGATATACTTTTAACTTATCCACATAATTAGTGCGTTACAATTGCAATACATTTCAAAGTGCTGAAATTTGTCTAAACTTATGATCTGCAATTTTTTTCGAATCGCATTCTACTCAATTTTGATTTTAGAATCATTGGTTTTTCTTGTCATTAAAATTACTTGAAAGTCAGTGGAAATGCTTTTAACTTATCCACATAATTAGTGCGTTAAAATTGCAATAATCTTCAAAGTGCTGAAATATGTCTAAACTTATGTTCTTCTATTTTTTTTCAAATCGTTTTCTATTCAATTTTAATTTCAGAATCATAGATTTTTCTTGTCAGTAAAATTACTTGAAAGTCAGTGGAAATGCTTTTAACTTATCCACATAATTAGTGCGTTAAAATTGCAATTTATTTCAAAGTGCTGAAAATTGTCTAAACTTATGATTTGCAATGTTTTTTCAAATTGCCTTTTACTCAGTTTTGATTTTAGAAACATTGGTTTTTCTTGTCAGTAAAATCACTTGAAAGTCAGTGGAAATGCTTTTAACTTATCCAGATAATTAGTGCGTTAAAATTGCAATACATTTCAAAGTGCTGAAAATTGTCTAAACGTTTATCTGCCATTTTATTTCAAATCGCCTTCTACTCAATTTTGATTTCAGAAACATTGGTTTTTCTTGTCAGTAAAATTACTTGAAAGTCAGTGGAAATGCTTTTAACTTATCCACATAATGAGTGCGTTAAAATTGCAATACATTTCAAAGTGCTGAAATATGTCTAAAATTATGATCTGCGATGTTTTTTCAAATCGCCTTCTACGAACTTTTGATTTCAAAAACATTGGTTTTTCTTGTCAGTAAAATTACTTGAAAGTCAGTGGAAATGCTTTTAACTTATCCACATAATTAGTACGTTAAAATTGCAATACATTTCATAGTGCTGAAAATGATCTGTAATTTTTTTTCAAATCGCCTCCTAATTTTGATTTTATAAACATTGGTTTTTCTTGTCAGTAAAATTACTTGAAAGTTAGTGGATATACTTTTAACTTATCCACATAATTAGTGCGTTAAAATTGCAATACATTTCAAAGTGCTGAAAATTGTCTAAACATATGATCTGTCATTTTTTTTAAAATCGCCTTTTACTCAAATTTTTTTTCAGAAACATTGGTTTTTCTTGTTAGTAAAATTACTTGAAAGTAAGTGGATATACTTTTAACTTATCCACATAATTAGTGCGTTACAATTGCAATATATTTCAAAGTGCTGAAAATTGTCTAAACTTATGATCTGCAATTTTTTTCAAATCGCCTTCTACTCAATTTTGATTTTAGAAACATTGGTTTTTCTTGTCAGTAAAATTACTTGAATGTCAGTGGAAATGCTTTTAACGTATACACATAATTAGTGCGTTAAAATTGCAATACATTTCAAAGTGCTGAAAATTATCTGTAATTTTTTTTCAAATCGCCTTCTCAATTTTGATTTTATAAACATTGGTTTTTCTTGTCGGTAAAATTACTTGAAAGTCAGTGGATACACTTTTTACTTATCCACATAATTAGTGCGTTAAAATTGCAATACATTTCAAAGTGCTGAAAATTATCTAAACATATGATCTGTCATTTTTTTAAAAATCGCCTTTTACTTAAATTTGATTTCAGAAACATTGGTTTTTCTTGTCAGTAAAATTACTTGAAAGTAAGTGGATATACTTTTAACTTATCCACATAATTAGTGCGTTACAATTGCAATAAATTTCAAAGTGCTGAAAATTGTCTAAACTTATGATCTGTAATTTTTTTGAAATCGCCTTCTCAATTTTGATTTTAAAAATATTGGTTTTTCTTGTCAGTAAAATTACTTGAAAGTTAGTGGATATACTTTTAACTTATTCACATAATTAGTGTGTTAAATTTGCAATATATTTCAAAGTGCTGAAAATTGTATAAACTTATGATCTGCTCTTTTTTTTTAAATCGTTGTCTACTCAATTTTGATTTTAGAAACATTGGTTTTTCTTGTCAGTAAAGTTACTTGAAAGTCAGTGGATATACTTTTAACTTATCCACATAATTAGTGCGTTACAATTGCAATACATTTCAAAGTGCTGAAAATTGTCTAAACTTATGATCTGCCACTTTTTTTTCAAATCGCGTTCTCAATTTTGATTTTAGAAACATTGTTTTTTCTTGTCAGTAAAATTACTTGAAAGTCAGTGTATATACTTTTAACTTATTCATATATATAGTGTGTTAAAATTGCAATATATTTCAAAGTGCTGAAAATTGTATAAACTTATGATCTGCTCTTTTTTTAAAAATCGTTTTCTACTCAATTTTGATTTTAGAAACATTGGTTTTTCTTGTCAGTAAAATTACTTGAATGTCAGTGGAAATTCTTTTTACGTATACACATAATTAGTGCGTTAAAATTGCAATACATTTCAAAGTGCTGAAAATTGTCTAAACTTATGATCTGCTCTTTTTTTCAAATCGCCTTCTACTCAATTTTGATTTTAGAAACATTGGTTTTTCTTATCAGTAAAATTACTTGAAAGTCAGTGGAAATGCTTTTAACTTATCCACATAATGAGTGCGTTAAAATTGCAATAAATTTCAAAGTGCTGAAATATGTCTAAAGTTATGATCTGCGATGTTTTTTCAAATCGCCTTCTACGCAGTTTTGATTTCAGAAACATTGGTTTTTCTTGTCAGTAAAATTACTTGAAAGTCAGTGGAAATGCTTTTAACTTATCCACATAATTTATGCGTTAAAATTGCAATACATTTTAAAGTCCTGAAAATTGTCTAAACATGATTTGCAATGTTTTTGCAAATCGCCTTCTACTCAATTTTGATTTTAGAAACATTGGTTTTTCTTGTCAGTAAAATTACTTGAAAGTCAGTGCAAAAGGCTTTTAACTTATCCACATAATTAGTACGTTAAAATTGCAATACATTTCAAAGTGCTGAAAATTGTCTAAAGTTATGATTTGCAATGTTTTTTCAAATCGCCTTCTACCCAGTTTTGATTTCAGAAACATTGGTTTTTCTTGTCAGTAAAATTACTTGAATGTCAGTGGAAATGCTTTTAACGTATACACATAATTAGTGCGTTAAAATTGCAATACATTTCAAAGTGCTGAAAATTGTATAAACTTATGATCTGTAATTTTTTTTCAAATCGCCTTCTCAATTTTGATTTTATAAACATTGGTTTTTCTTGTCAGTAAAATTACTTGAAAGTCAGTGGAAATGCTTTTAACTTACCCACATAATTAGTGCGTTAAAATTGCAATACATTTCAAAGTGCTGAAAATTGTCTAAAGTTATGATTTGCAATGTTTTTTTCAAATCGCTTTCTACCCAGTTTTGATTTCAGAAACATTGGTTTTTCTTGTCAGGAAAATTACTTGAATGTCAGTGGAAATGCTTTTAACGTATACACATAATTAGTGCGTTAAAATTGCAATACATTTCAAAGTGCGGAAAATAGTCTAAACTTATGATCTGTAATTGTTTTTGAAATCGCCTTCTCAATTTTGATTTTAGAAACATTGGTTTTTCTTGTCAGTAAAGTTATTTGAAAGTCAGTGGATATACTTTTAACTTATCCACATAATTAGTGCGTTACAATTGCAATACATTTCAAAGTGCTGAAAATTGTCTAAACTTATGATCTGCAATTTTTTTCGAATCGCATTCTACTCAATTTTGATTTTAAAATCATTGGTTTTTCTTGTCATTAAAATTACTTGAAAGTCAGTGGAAATGCTTTTAACTTATCCACATAATTAGTGCGTTAAAATTGCAATAATCTTCAAAGTGCTGAAATATGTCTAAACTTATGTTCTTCTATTTTTTTTCAAATCGTTTTCTATTCAATTTTAATTTCAGAATCATTGGTTTTTCTTATCAGTAAAATTACTTGAAAGTCAGTGGAAATGCTTTTAACTTATCCACATAATGAGTGCGTTAAAATTGCAATAAATTTCAAAGTTCTGAAATATGTCTAAAGTTATGATCTGCGATGTTTTTTCAAATCGCCTTCTACGCAGTTTTGATTTCAGAAACATTGGTTTTTCTTGTCAGTAAAATTACTTGAAAGTCAGTGGAAATGCTTTTAACTTATCCACATAATTTATGCGTTAAAATTGCAATACATTTTAAAGTCCTGAAAATTGTCTAAACATGATTTGCAATGTTTTTTCAAATCGCCTTCTACTCAATTTTGATTTTAGAAACATTGGTTTTTCTTGTCAGTAAAATTACTTGACAGTCAGTGGAAATGCTTTTAACTTATCCACATAATTAGTACGTTAAAATTGCAATACATTTCAAAGTGCTGAAAATTGTCTAAAGTTATGATTTGCAATGTTTTTTCAAATCGCCTTCTACCCAGTTTTGATTTCAGAAACATTGGTTTTTCTTGTCAGTAAAATTACTTGAATGTCAGTGGAAATGCTTTTAACGTATACACATAATTAGTGCGTTAAAATTGCAATACATTTCAAAGTGCTGAAAATTGTATAAACTTATGATCTGTAATTTTTTTTCAAATCGCCTTCTCAATTTTGATTTTATAAACATTAGTTTTTCTTGTCAGTAAAATTACTTGAAAGTCAGTGGAAATGCTTTTAACTTATCCACATAATTAGTGCGTTAAAATTGCAATACATATCAAAGTGCTGAAAATTGTCTAAAGTTATGATTTGCAATGTTTTTTTCAAATCGCTTTCTACCCAGTTTTGATTTCAGAAACATTGTTTTTTCTTGTCAGTAAAATTACTTGAATGTCAGTGGAAATGCTTTTAACGTATACACATAATTAGTGCGTTAAATTTGCAATACATTTCAAAGTGCTGAAAAGGATCTGGAATTTTTTTTCAAATCGCCTTCGTAATTTTGATTTTTAAAAAAATTGGTTTTTCTTGTCAGTAAAATTACTTGAAAGTTAGTGGATATACTTTTAACTTATCCACATAATTAGTGCGTTAAAATTGCAATACATTTCAAAGTGCTGAAAATTGTCTAAACATATGATCTGCCATTTTTTTTTAAATCGCCTTTTACTCAAATTTGATTTCAGAAACATTGGTTTTTCTTGTCCGTAAAATTACTTGAAAATTAGTGGATATACTTTTAACTTATCCACATAATTAGTGCGTTACAATTGCAATACATTTCAAAGTGCTGAAAATTGTCTAAACTTATGATCTGCAATTTTTTTCAAATCGCCTTCTACTCAATTTTGATTTTAGAAACATTGGTTTTTCTTGTCAGGAAAATTACTTGAATGTCAGTGGAAATGCTTTTAACTTATACACATAATTTGTGCGTTAAAATTGTAATACATTTCAAAGTGCGGAAAATAGTCTAAACTTATGATCTGTAATTGTTTTTGAAATCGCCTTCTCAATTTTGATTTTAGAAACATTGGTTTTTCTTGTCAGTAAAGTTATTTGAAAGTCAGTGGATATACTTTTAACTTATCCACATAATTAGTGCGTTACAATTGCAATACATTTCAAAGTGCTGAAAATTGTCTAAACTTATGATCTGCAATTTTTTTCGAATCGCATTCTACTCAATTTTGATTTTAGAATTATTGGTTTTTCTTGTCATTAAAATTACTTGAAAGTCAGTGGAAATGCTTTTAACTTATCCACATAATTAGTGCGTTAAAATTGCAATAATCTTCAAAGTGCTGAAATATGTCTAAACTTATGTTCTTCTATTTTTTTTCAAATCGTTTTCTATTCAATTTTAATTTCAGAATCATAGATTTTTCTTGTCAGTAAAATTACTTGAAAGTCAGTGGAAATGCTTTTAACTTATCCACATAATGAGTGCGTTAAAATTGCAATAAATTTCAAAGTGCTGAAATATGTCTAAAGTTATGATCTGCGATGTTTTTTCAAATCGCCTTCTACGCAGTTTTAATTTCAGAAACATTGGTTTTTCTTGTCAGTAAAATTACTTGAAAGTCAGTGGAAATGCTTTTAACTTATCCACATAATTTATGCGTTAAAATTGCAATACATTTAAAGTGCTGAAAATTGTCTAAACATGATTTGCAATGTTTTTTCAAATCGCCTTCTACTCAATTTTGATTTTAGAAACATTGGTTTTTCTTGTCAGTAAAATTACTTGAAAGTCAGTGGAAATGCTTTTAACTTATCCACATAATTAGTACGTTAAAATTGCAATACATTTCAAAGTGCTGAAAATTGTCTAAAGTTATGATTTGCAATGTTTTTTCAAATCGCCTTCTACCCAGTTTTGATTTTAGAAACATTGGTTTTTCTTGTCAGTAAAATTACTTGAATGTCAGTGGAAATGCTTTTAACGTATACACATAATTAGTGCGCTAAATTTGCAATACATTTCAAAGTGCTGAAAATGATCTGTAATTTTTTTTCAAATCGCCTTCTCAATTTTGATTTTATAAACATTGGTTTTTCTTGTCAGTAAAATTACTTGAAAGTTAGTGGATATACTTTTAACTTATCCACATAATTAGTGCGTTTAAATTGCAATACATTTCAAAGTGCTGACAATTGTCTAAACTTATGATCTGTAATTTTTTTTGAAATCGCCCTCTATTCAATTTTGATTTCAGAATCATTGGTTTTTCTTGTCAGTAAAATTACTTGAAAGTCAGTGGAAATGCTTTTAACCTATCCACATAATGAGTGCGTTAAAATTGCAATAAATTTCAAAGTGCTGAAATATGTCTAAAGTTATGATCTGCGATGTTTTTTCAAATCGCCTTCTACTCAGTTTTGATTTCAGAAACATTGGTTTTTCTTGTCAGTAAAATTACTTGAAAGTCAGTGGAAATGCTTTTAACTTATCCACATAATTAGTACGTTAAAATTGCAATACATTTCAAAGTGCTGAAAATTGTCTAAAGTTATGATTTGCAATGTTTTTTCAAATCGCCTTCTACCCAGTTTTGATTTCAGAAACATTGGTTTTTCTTGTCAGTAAAATTACTTGAATGTCAGTGGAAATGCTTTTAACGTATACACATAATTAGTGCGTTAAAATTGCAATACATTTCATAGTGCTGAAAATGATCTGTAATTTTTTTTCAAATCGCCTTCTCAATTTTGATTTTATAAACATTGGTTTTTCTTGTCGGTAAAATTACTTGAAAGTCAGTGGATACACTTTTAACTTATCCACATAATTAGTGCGTTAAAATTGCAATACATTTCAAAGTGCTGAAAATTGTCTAAACATATGATCTGCTATTTTTTTAAAAATCGCCTTTTACTTAAATTTGATTTCAGAAACATTGGTTTTTCTTGTCAGTAAAATTACTTGAAAGTAAGTGGATATACTTTTAACTTATCCACATAATTAGTGCGTTACAATTGCAATACATTTCAAAGTGCTGATAATTGTCTAAACTTATGATCTGCAATTTTTTTCAAATCGCCTTCTACTCAATTTTGATTTTAGAAACATTGGTTTTTCTTGTCAGGAAAATTACTTGAATGTCAGTGGAAATGCTTTTAACTTATACACATAATTAGTGCGTTAAAATTGCAATACATTTCAAAGTGCGGAAAATAGTCTAAACTTATGATCTGTAATTTTTTTGAAATCGCCTTCTCAATTTTGATTTTAAAAACATTGGTTTTTCTTGTCAGTAAAATTACTTGAAAGTCAGTGGATATACTTTTAACTTATTCACATAATCAGTGTGTTAAAATTGCAATATATTTCAAAGTGCTGAAAATTGTATAAACTTATGATCTGCTCTTTTTTTTAAAAATCGTTTTCCACTCAATTTTGATTTTAGAAACATTGGTTTTTCTTGTCAGTAAAGTTACTTGAAAGTCAGTGGATATACTTTTAACTTATCCACATTAGTGCGTTACAATTGCAATACATTTCAAAGTGCTTAAAATTGTCTAAACTTATGATCTGTAATTTTTTTTCAAATCGCCCTCTATTGAATTTTGATTTCAGAATCATTGGTTTTTCTTGTCATTAAAATTACTTGAAAGTCAGTGGAAATGCTTTTAACTTATCCACATAATTAGTGCGTTAAAATTGCAATACATTTCAAAGTGCTGAAAATGATCTGTAATTTTTTTTTAAATCGCCTTCTCAATTTTTATTTCAGAAACATTGGTTTTTCTTGTCAGTAAAATTACTTGAAAGTAAGTGGATATACTTTTAAGTTATCCACATAATTAGTGCGTTACAATTGCAATACATTTCAAAGTGCTGATAATTGTCTAAACTTATTATCTGCAATTTTTTTCAAATCGCCTTCTACTCAATTTTGACTTTAGAAACATTGGTTTTTTTTTGTCAGGAAAATTACTTGAATGTCAGTGGAAATGCTTTTAACTTATACACATAATTAGTGCGTTAAAATTGCAATACATTTCAAAGTGCTGAAAATGATCTGTAATTTTTTTTTAAATCGCCTTCTCAATTTTTATTTCAGAAACATTGGTTTTTCTTGTCAGTAAAATTACTTGAAAGTAAGTGGATATACTTTTAAGTTATCCACATAATTAGTGCGTTACAATTGCAATACATTTCAAAGTGCTGATAATTGTCTAAACTTATTATCTGCAATTTTTTTCAAATCGCCTTCTACTCAATTTTGATTTTAGAAACATTGGTTTTTTTTTGTCAGGAAAATTACTTGAATGTCAGTGGAAATGCTTTTAACTTATACACATAATTAGTGCGTTAAAATTGCAATACATTTCAAAGTGCGGAAAATAGTCTAAACTTATGATCTGTAATTTTTTTTAAAATCGCCTTCTCAATTTTGATTTTCAAAACATTGTTTTTCTTTTCAGTAAAATTACTTGAAAGTCAGTGGAAATGCTTTTAACTTATCCACATAATTAGTGCGTTTAAATTGCAATACATTTCAAAGTGCTGAAAATTTTATAAACTTATGATCTGCGATGTTTTTTCAAATCGCGTTCTACGCAGTTTTAATTTCAGAAACATTGGTTTTTTCATGTCAGTAAAATTACTGGAAAGTCAGTGGAAATGCTTTTAACTTATCAACATAATTAGTGCGTTTAAATTGCAATACATTTCAAAGTGCTGAAAATTTTCTAAACTTATGTTTTTCTATTTTTTTTCAAATCGCCTTCTACTCAGTTTTGATTTTAGAAACATTGGTTTTTCTTGTCAGTAGAATTACTTGAAAGTCAGTGGAAATGCTTTTAGGTTATCCACATAATTAGTGCGTTAAAATTGCAATACATTTCAAAGTGCTGAAAATTGTCTAAAGTTATGATTTGCAATGTTTTTTCAAATCGCCTTCTACCCAGTTTTGATTTCAGAAACATTGGTTTTTCTTGTCATTAAAATTACTTGAATGTCAGTGGAAATGCTTTTAACGTATACACATAATTAGTGCGTTAAAATTGCAATACATTTCAAAGTGCTGAAAATAGTCTAAACTTATGATCTGTAATTTTTTTGAAATCGCCTTCTCAATTTTGATTTTAAAAACATTTTTTTTTTCTTGTCAGTAAATTTACTTGAAAGTCAGTGGAAATGCATTTAACTTATCCACATAATTAGTGCGTTTAAATTGCAATATATTTCAATGTGCTGAAAATTGTCTAAACTTATGATCTGCTCTTTTTTTTCAAATCGCCTTCTACTCAGTTTTGATTTTAGAAACATTGGTTTTTCTTGTGAGTAAAATTACTTGAAAGTCAGTGGAAATGCTTTTAACTTATCCACATAATTAGTGCTTTTAAATTGCAATACATTTCAAAGTGCTGAAAATTGTCTAAACTTATGATCTGCCACTTTTTTTTCAAATCGCCTTCTACTCAGTTTTGATTTTAGAAACATTGGTTTTTCTTGTGAGTAAAATTACTTGAAAGTCAGTGGAAATGCTTTTAACTTATCCACATAATTAGTGCGTTTAAATTGCAATACATTTCAAAGTGCTGAAAATTTTCTAAACTTATGAACTAATTTTTTTTCAAATCGCTTTCTCAATATTGATTTTAGAAACATTGGTTTTTCTTGTGAGTAAAATTACTTGAAAGTCAATGGAAATGCTTTTAATTTATCCACATGATTAGTGCGTTTAAATTGCAATACATTTCAAAGTGCTGAAAATTGTCTAAACTTATGATCTGCTCTTTTTTTCCATATCGCCTTTTACTCAATTTTGATTTTAGAAACATTGATTTTTCTTGACAGTAAAATTATTTGAATGTCAGTGGAAATGCTTTTAACTTATCCACATAATTAGTGCGTTAAAATTGCAATACATTTCACAGTGCTGAAAATTGTCTAAACTTATGAACTGTAATTTTTTTTCAAATCGCTTTCTCAATTTTGATTTTAGAAACATTGGTTTTTCTTGTAAGTAAAATTACTTTAAAGTCAGTGGAAATGCTTTTAACGTATACACATAGTTAGTGCGTTTAAATTGCAATACATTTCAAAGTGCTGAAAATTGTCTAAACTTATGATTTGCAATGTTTTTTCAAATCGCCTTGTACTCAGTTTTGATTTTAGAAACATTGGTTTTTCTTGTCAGTAAAATTACTTGAAAGACAGTGGAAATGCTTTTAACTTATCCATATAATTAGTGCGTTAAAATTGCAATACATTTCAAAGTGCTGAAAATTGTCTAAACTTATGATCTGCCATTTTTTTTCAAATCGCCTTCTACTCAATTCTGATTTTAGAAACATTGGTTTTTCTTGTCAGTAAAACTACTTGAAAGTCAGTGAAAATGCTTTTAACTTATCCACATAATTAGTGCGTTAAAATTGCAATACATTTCAAAGTGCTGAAAATATTCTAAACTTATGATCTGCTCTTTTTTTTCAAATCGCCTTCTACTCAATTTTGATTTTAAAAACATTGATTTTTCTTGTCAGTAAAATTATTTGAATGTCAGTGGAAATGCTTTTAACGTATACACATTATTAGTGTGTTTAAATTGCAATACATTTCAAAGTGCTGAAAATTGTCTAAACTTATGATTTGCAATGTTTTTTCAAATAGCCTTCTACTCAGTTTTGATTTTAGAAACATTGGTTTTTCTTGTCAGTAAAATTACTTGAAAGTCAGTGGAAATGCTTTAAACTTATCCACATAATTAGTGCGTTAAAATTGCAATACATTTCAAATGGCTGAAAATTGTCTAAACTTATGAATTGTAATTTTTTTTTCAAATCACCTTCTACTCAATTCTGATTTTAGAAACATTGGTTTTTCTTGTCAGTAAAATTAACTGAAAGTCAGTGGAAATGATTTTAACTTATCCACATAATTAGTGCGTTAAAATTGCAATACATTTCAAAGTGCTGAAAATATTCTAAACTTATGATCTGCTCTTTTTTTTCAAATCGCCTTCTACTCAATTTTGATTTCAAAAACATTGGTTTTTCTTTTCAGTGAAATTACTTGAAAGTCAGTGGAAATGCTTTTAACATATACACATTATTAGTGCGTTTAAATTGCAATACATTTCAAAGTGCTGAAAATTGTCTAAACTTATGATTTGCAATGTTTTTTAAAATCGCCTTCTACTCAGTTTTGATTTTAGAAACATTGGTTTTTTGTTGTCAGTAAAATTACTTGAAAGTCAGTGGAAATGCTTTTAACTTATCCACATAATTAGTGCGTTAAAATTGCAATACATTTCAAAGTGCTGAAAATTGTCTAAACTTATGATCTGCCATTTTTTTTTCAAATCGCCTTCTACTCAGTTTTGATTTTAGAAACATTGGTTTTTCTTGTGAGTAAAATTACTTGAAAGTCAGTGGAAATGCTTTTAACTTATCCACATAATTAGTGCGTTTAAATTGCAATACATTTCAAAGTGCTGAAAATTGTCTAAACTTATGAACTATTTTTTTTTCAAATCGCTTTCTCAATTTTGATTTTTAGAAACATTGGTTTTTCTTGTAAGTAAAATAACTTGAAAGTCAGTGGAAATGCTTTTAACTTATCCACATAATTAGTGCGTTTAACATGCAATACATTTCAAAGTGCTGAAAATTGTCTAAACTTATGATCTGCCACTTTTTTTAAAAATCGCCTTCTACTCAGTTTTGATTTTAGAAACATTGGTTTTTCTTGTGAGTAAAATTACTTGAAAGTCAGTGGAAATGCTTTTAACTTATTCATATAATTAGTGCGTTTAAATTGCAATACATTTCAAAGTGCTTAAAATTGTCTAAACTTATGAACTGTAATTTTTTTTCAAAAGCTTTCTCAATTTTGATTTTAGAAACATTGGTTTTTCTTGTCAGTAAAATTACTTGAAAGTCAGTGGAAATGCTTTTAACTTATCCACATAATTAGTGCGTTTAAATTGCAATACATTTCAAAGTGCTGAAAATTGTCTAAACTTATGATCTGCCATTTTTTGTCAAATCGCCTTCTACTCAGTTTTGATTTTAGAAACATTGGTTTTTCTTGTGAGTAAAATTACTTGAAAGTCAGTGGAAATGCTTTTAACTTATCCACATAATTAGTGCGTTTAAATTGCAATACATTTCAAAGTGCTGAAAATTGTCTAAACTTATGATCTGCTCTTTTTTTCCATATCGCCTTCTACTCAATTTTGATTTCAGAAACATTGGTTTTTCTTGTCAGTAAATTTACTTGAGAGTCAGTGGAAATGCTTTTAACTTATCCACATAATTAGTGCGTTTAAATTGCAATATATTTCAAAGTGCTGAAAATTGTCTAAACTTATGATCTGCTCTTTTTTTTTAAATCGCCTTCTACTCAATTTTGATTTTAGAAACATTGATTTTTCTTGTCAGTAAAATTATTTGAATGTCAGTGGAAATGCTTTTAACTTATCCACATAATTAGTGCGTTAAAATTGCAATATATTTCACAGTGCTGAAAATTGTCTAAACTTATGAATTGTAATTTTTTTTCAAACCGCTTTCTCAATTTTGATTTTAGAAACATTGGTTTTTCTTGTAAGTAAAATTACTTTAAAGTCAGTGGAAATGCTTTTAACGTATACACATTATTAGTGCGTTTAAATTGCAATACATTTCAAAGTGCTGAAAATTGTCTAAACGTATGATTTGCAATGTTTTTTCAAATCGCCTTCTACTCAGTTTTGATTTTAGAAACATTGGTTTTTCTTGTGAGTAAAATTACTTGAAAGACAGTGGAAATGCTTTTAACTTATCCACATAATTAGTGCGTTTAAATTGCAATACATTTCAAAGTGCTGAAAATTGTCTAAACTTATGATCTGCCATTTGTTTTCAAATCGCCTTCTACTCAGTTTTGATTTTAGAAACATTCGTTTTTCTTGTGAGTAAAATTACTTGAAAGTCAGTGGACATGCTTTTAACTTATCCACATAATTAGTGCGTTTAAATTGCAATACATTTCAAAGTGCTGAAAATTGACTAAACTTATGATCTGCCATTTGTTTTCAAATCGCCTTCTACTCAGTTTTGATTTTAGAAACATTCGTTTTTCTTGTGAGTAAAATTACTTGAAAGTCAGTGGAAATGCTTTTAACTTATCCACATTATTAGTGCGTTTAAATTGCAATACATTTCAAAGTGCTGAAAATTGTCTAAACTTATGATCTGCTCTTTTTTTTCAAATCGCCTTCTACTCAATTTTGATTTTAGAAACATTGATTTTTCTTGTCAGTAAAATTATTTGAATGTCAGTGGAAATGCTTTTAACTTATCCACATAATTAGTGCGTTAAAATTGCAATACTTTTCAAAGTGCTGAAAATATTCTAAACTTATGATCTGCTCTTTTTTTTCAAATCGCCTTCTACTCAATTTTGATTTTAAAAACATTGATTTTTCTTGTCAGTAAAATTATTTGAATGTCAGTGGAAATGCTTTTAACGTATACACATAATTAGTGCGTTTAAATTGCAATACATTTCAAAGTGCTGAAAATTTTCTAAACTTATGATCTGCGATGTTTTTTTAAATCGCGTTCTACGAAGTTTTAATTTCAGAAACATTGGTTTTTTCATGTCAGTAAAATTACTGGAAAGTCAGTGGAAATGCTTTTAACTTATCAACATAATTAGTGCGTTTAAATTGCAATACATTTCAAAGTGCTGAAAATTTTCTAAACTTATGTTCTTCTATTTTTTTTCAAATCGCCTTCTACTCAGTTTTGTTTTTAGAAACATTGGTTTTTCTTGTCAGTAGAATTACTTGAAAGTCAGTGGAAATGCTTTTAGCTTATCCACATAATTAGTGCGTTAAAATTGCAATACATTTCAAAGTGCTGAAAATTGTCTAAAGTTATGATTTGCAATGTTTTTTCAAATCGCCTTCTACCCAGTTTTGATTTCAGAAACATTGGTTTTTCTTGTCATTAAAATTACTTGAATGTCAGTGGAAATGCTTTTAACGTATACACATAATTAGTGCGTTAAAATTGCAATACATTTCAAAGTGCTGAAAATAGTCTAAACTTATGATCTGTAATTTTTTTGAAATCGCCTTCTCAATTTTGATTTTAAAAACATTGGTTTTTCTTGTCAGTAAAATTACTTGAAAGTCAGTGGATATACTTTTAACTTATCCACATAATTAGTGCGTTACAATTGCAATACATTTCAAAGTGCTGAAAATTGTCTAAACTTATGATCTGTAATTTTTTTTCAAATCACCCTCTATTCAATTTTGATTTCAGAATCATTGGTTTTTCTTGTCATTAAAATTACTTGAAAGTCAGTGGAAATGCTTTTAACTTATCCACATAATTAGTGCGTTAAAATTGCAATACATTTCAAAGTGCTGAAATATGTCTAAAGTTCTATCTGCGATGTTTTTTCAAATCGCCTTCTACGCAGTTTTGATTTCAGAAACATAGATTTTTTGATGTCAGTAAAATTACTGGAAAGTCAGTGGAAATGCTTTTAACTTATCCACACAATTAGTGCGTTTAAATTGCAATACATTTCAAAGTGCTGAAAATTGTCTAAACTTATGTTCTTCTATTTTTTTTCAAATCGCCTTCTACTCAGTTTTGATTTTAGAAACATTGGTTTTTCTTGTTAGTAAAATTACTTGAAAGTCAGTGGAAATGCTTTTAACTTATCCACATAATTAGTGCGTTAAAATTGCAATACATTTTCAAAGTGCTGAAAATTGTCTAAAGTTATGATTTGCAATGTTTTTTCAAATCGCCTTCTACTCAGTTTTGATTTTAGAAACATTAGTTTTTCTTGTCAGTAAAATTACTTTAAAGTCAGTGGAAATGCTTTTAACTTATCCACATAATTAGTGCGTTAAAATTGCAATACATTTCAAAGTGCTGAAAATTGTCTAAACTTATGATCTGCCACTTTTTTTTCAAATCGCCTTCTACTCAATTTTGATTTCAGAAACATTTTTTTTTTCTTGTCAGTAAATTTACTTGAAAGTCAGTGGAAATGCATTTAACTTATCCACATAATTAGTGCGTTTAAATTGCAATATATTTCAATGTGCTGAAAATTGTCTAAACTTATGATCTGCTCTTTTTTTTCAAATCGCCTTCTACTCAGTTTTGATTTTAGAAACATTGGTTTTTCTTGTGAGTAAAATTACTTGAAAGTCAGTGGAAATGCTTTTAACTTATTCACATAATTAGTGCGTTAAAATTGCAATACATTTCAAAGTGCTGAAAATTGTCTAAACTTATGATCTGCCACTTTTTTTTCAAATCGCTTTCTCAATTTTGATTTTAGAAACATTGGTTTTTCTTGTCAGTAAAATTACTTGAAAGTCAGTGGAAATGCTTTTAACTTATCCACATAATTAGTGCTTTTAAATTGCAATACATTTCAAAGTGCTGAAAATTGTCTAAACTTATGATCTGCCACTTTTTTTTCAAATCGCCTTCTACTCAGTTTTGATTTTAGAAACATTGGTTTTTCTTGTGAGTAAAATTACTTGAAAGTCAGTGGAAATGCTTTTAACTTATCCACATAATTAGTGCGTTTAAATTGCAATACATTTCAAAGTGCTGAAAATTGTCTAAACTTATGAACTAATTTTTTTTCAAATCGCTTTCTCAATATTGATTTTAGAAACATTGGTTTTTCTTGTGAGTAAAATTACTTGAAAGTCAATGGAAATGCTTTTAATTTATCCACATGATTAGTGCGTTTAAATTGCAATACATTTCAAAGTGCTGAAAATTGTCTAAACTTATGATCTGCTCTTTTTTTCCATATCGCCTTCTACTCAATTTTGATTTCAGAAACATTGGTTTTTTCATGTCAGTAAATTTACTTGAAAGTCAGTGGAAATGCTTTTAACTTATCCACATAATTAGTGCGTTTAAATTGCAATATATTTCAAAGTGCTGAAAATTGTCTAAACTTATGATCTGCTCTTTTTTTTCAAATCGCCTTTTACTCAATTTTGATTTTAGAAACATTGATTTTTCTTGACAGTAAAATTATTTGAATGTCAGTGGAAATGCTTTTAACTTATCCACATAATTAGTGCGTTAAAATTGCAATACATTTCACAGTGCTGAAAATTGTCTAAACTTATGAACTGTAATTTTTTTTCAAATCGCTTTCTCAATTTTAATTTTAGAAACATTGGTTTTTCTTGTAAGTAAAATTACTTTAAAGTCAGTGGAAATGCTTTTAACGTATACACATAGTTAGTGCGTTTAAATTGCAATACATTTCAAAGTGCTGAAAATTGTCTAAACTTATGATTTGCAATGTTTTTTCAAATCGCCTTCTACTCAGTTTTGATTTTAGAAACATTGGTTTTTCTTGTAAGTAAAATTACTTTAAAGTCAGTGGAAATGCTTTTAACGTATACACATAATTAGTGCGTTTAAATTGCAATACATTTCAAAGTGCTGAAAATTGTCTAAACTTATGATCTGCCACTTTTTTTTCAAATCGCCTTCTACTCAGTTTTGATTTTAGAAACATTGGTTTTTCTTGTCAGTAAAACTACTTGAAAGTCAGTGGAAATGCTTTTAACTTATCCACATAATTAGTGCGTTAAAATTGCAATACATTTCAAAGTGCTGAAAATATTCTAAACTTATGATCTGCTCTTTTTTTTCAAATCGCCTTCTACTCAATTTTGATTTTAAAAACATTGATTTTTCTTGTCAGTAAAATTATTTGAATGTCAGTGGAAATGCTTTTAACGTATACACATTATTAGTGTGTTTAAATTGCAATACATTTCAAAGTGCTGAAAATTGTCTAAACTTATGATTTGCAATGTTTTTTCAAATAGCCTTCTACTCAGTTTTGATTTTAGAAACATTGGTTTTTCTTGTCAGTAAAATTACTTGAAAGTCAGTGGAAATGCTTTAAACTTATCCACATAATTAGTGCGTTAAAATTGCAATACATTTCAAATGGCTGAAAATTGTCTAAACTTATGAATTGTAATTTTTTTTTCAAATCACCTTCTACTCAATTCTGATTTTAGAAACATTGGTTTTTCTTGTCAGTAAAATTAACTGAAAGTCAGTGGAAATGATTTTAACTTATCCACATAATTAGTGCGTTTAAATTGCAATACATTTCAAAGTGCTGAAAATATTCTAAACTTATGATCTGCTCTTTTTTTTCAAATCGCCTTCTACTCAATTTTGATTTCAAAAACATTGGTTTTTCTTTTCAGTAAAATTACTTGAAAGTCAGTGGAAATGCTTTTAACATATACACATTATTAGTGCGTTTAAATTGCAATACATTTCAAAGTGCTGAAAATTGTCTAAACTTATGATTTGCAATGTTTTTTAAAATCGCCTTCTACTCAGTTTTGATTTTAGAAACATTGGTTTTTTGTTGTCAGTAAAATTACTTGAAAGTCAGTGGAAATGCTTTTAACTTATCCACATAATTAGTGCGTTAAAATTGCAATACATTTCAAAGTGCTGAAAATTGTCTAAACTTATGATCTGCCATTTTTTTTTCAAATCGCCTTCTACTCAGTTTTGATTTTAGAAACATTGGTTTTTCTTGTGAGTAAAATTACTTGAAAGTCAGTGGAAATGCTTTTAACTTATCCACATAATTAGTGCGTTTAAATTGCAATACATTTCAAAGTGCTGAAAATTGTCTAAACTTATGAACTATTTTTTTTTCAAATCGCTTTCTCAATTTTGATTTTAGAAACATTGGTTTTTCTTGTCAGTAAAATTACTTGAAAGTCAGTGGAAATGCTTTTAACTTATCCACATAATTAGTGCGTTTAAATTGCAATACATTTCAAAGTGCTGAAAATTGTCTAAACTTATGATCTGCCATTTTTTGTCAAATCGCCTTCTACTCAGTTTTGATTTTAGAAACATTGGTTTTTCTTGTGAGTAAAATTACTTGAAAGTCAGTGGAAATGCTTTTAACTTATCCACATAATTAGTGCGTTTAAATTGCAATACATTTCAAAGTGCTGAAAATTGTCTAAACTTATGATCTGCTCTTTTTTTCCATATCGCCTTCTACTCAATTTTGATTTCAGAAACATTGGTTTTTCTTGTCAGTAAATTTACTTGAGAGTCAGTGGAAATGCTTTTAACTTATCCACATAATTAGTGCGTTTAAATTGCAATATATTTCAAAGTGCTGAAAATTGTCTAAACTTATGATCTGCTCTTTTTTTTAAAATCGCCTTCTACTCAATTTTGATTTTAGAAACATTGATTTTTCTTGTCAGTAAAATTATTTGAATGTCAGTGGAAATGCTTTTAACTTATCCACATAATTAGTGCGTTAAAATTGCAATATATTTCACAGTGCTGAAAATTGTCTAAACTTATGAATTGTAATTTTTTTTCAAACCGCTTTCTCAATTTTGATTTTAGAAACATTGGTTTTTCTTGTAAGTAAAATTACTTTAAAGTCAGTGGAAATGCTTTTAACGTATACACATTATTAGTGCGTTTAAATTGCAATACATTTCAAAGTGCTGAAAATTGTCTAAACGTATGATTTGCAATGTTTTTTCAAATCGCCTTCTACTCAGTTTTGATTTTAGAAACATTGGTTTTTCTTGTGAGTAAAATTACTTGAAAGACAGTGGAAATGCTTTTAACTTATCCACATAATTAGTGCGTTTAAATTGCAATACATTTCAAAGTGCTGAAAATTGTCTAAACTTATGATCTGCCATTTGTTTTCAAATCGCCTTCTACTCAGTTTTGATTTTAGAAACATTCGTTTTTCTTGTGAGTAAAATTACTTGAAAGTCAGTGGACATGCTTTTAACTTATCCACATAATTAGTGCGTTTAAATTGCAATACATTTCAAAGTGCTGAAAATTGACTAAACTTATGATCTGCCATTTGTTTTCAAATCGCCTTCTACTCAGTTTTGATTTTAGAAACATTCGTTTTTCTTGTGAGTAAAATTACTTGAAAGTCAGTGGAAATGCTTTTAACTTATCCACATTATTAGTGCGTTTAAATTGCAATACATTTCAAAGTGCTGAAAATTGTCTAAACTTATGATCTGCTCTTTTTTTTCAAATCGCCTTCTACTCAATTTTGATTTTAGAAACATTGATTTTTCTTGTCAGTAAAATTATTTGAATGTCAGTGGAAATGCTTTTAACTTATCCACATAATTAGTGCGTTAAAATTGCAATACTTTTCAAAGTGCTGAAAATATTCTTAACTTATGATCTGCTCTTTTTTTTCAAATCGCCTTCTACTCAATTTTGATTTTAAAAACATTGATTTTTCTTGTCAGTTAAATTATTTGAATGTCAGTGGAAATGCTTTTAACGTATACACATAATTAGTGCGTTTAAATTGCAATACATTTCAAAGTGCTGAAAATTGTCTAAACTTATGATTTGCAATGTTTTTTCAAATCGCCTTCTACTCAGTTTTGATTTTAGAAACATTGGTTTTTCTTGTCAGTAAAATTACTTGAAAGACAGTGGAAATGCTTTTATCTTATCCACATAATTAGTGCGTTAAAATTGCAATACATTTCAAAGTGCTGAAAATTGTCTGAACTTATGAACTGTAATGTTTTTTCAAATCGCTTTCTCAATTTTGATTTTAGAAACATTGGTTTTTCTTGTCAGTAAAATTACTTGAAAGTCAGTGGAAATGATTTTAACTTATTCACATAATTAGTGCGTTAAAATTGCAATACATTTCAAAGTGCTGAAAATTGTCTAAACTTATGATCTGCCATTTTTTTTCAAATCGCCTTCTACTCAGTTTTGATTTTAGAAACATTGGTTTTTCTTGTCAGTAAAATTACTTGAAAGTCAGTGGAAATGCTTTTAACTTATCCACATAATTAGTCCGTTTAAATTGCAATACATTTCAAAGTGCTGAAAATTGTCTAAACTTATGATCTGCTCTTTTTTTCCATATCGCCTTCTACTTAATTTTGATTTCAGAAACATTGGTTTTTCTCGTCAGTAAATTTACTTGAAAGTCAGTGGAAATGCTTTTAACTTATCCACATAATTAGTGCGTTAAAATTGCAATATATTTCAAAGTTCTGAAAATTGTCTAAACTTATGATCTGCTCTTTTTTTTAAAATCGCCTTTTACTCAATTTTGATTTTAGAAACATTGATTTTTCTTGTCAGTAAAATTATTTGAATGTCAGTGGAAATGCTTTTAACTTATCCACATAATTAGTGCGTTAAAATTGCAATACATTTCACAGTGCTGAAAATTGTCTAAACTTATGAACTGTAATTATTTTTTCAAATCGCTTTCTCAATTTTGATTTTAGAAACATTGGTTTTTCTTGTAAGTAAAATTACTTTAAAGTCAGTGGAAATGCTTTTAACGTATACACATAATTAGTGCGTTTAAATTGCAATACATTTCAAAGTGCTGAAAATTGTCTAAACTTATGATCTGCCACTTTTTTTTCAAATCGCCTTCTACTCAGTTTTGATTTTAGAAACATTGGTTTTTCTTGTGAGTAAAATTACTTGAAAGTCAGTGGAAATGCTTTTAACTTATCCACATAATTAGTGCGTTTAAATTGCAATACATTTCACAGTGCTGAAAATTGTCTAAACTTATGAACTGTAATTTTTTTTCAAATCGCTTTCTCAATTTTGATTTTAGAAACATTGGTTTTTCTATTCAGTAAAATTACTTTAAAGTCAGTGGAAATGCTTTTAACGTATACACATAATTAGTGCGTTTAAATTGCAATACATTTCAAAGTGCTGAAAATTGTCTAAATTTATGATCTGCCACTTTTTTTTCAAATCGCCTTCTACTCAGTTTTGATTTTAGAAACATTGGTTTTTCTTGTGAGTAAAAATACTTTAAAGTCAGTGGAAATGCTTTTAACTTATTCACATAATTAGTGCGTTTAAATTGCAATACATTTCAAAGTGCTGAAAATTGTCCAAACTTATGAACTGTAATTTTTTTTCAAAATCGCTTTCTCAATTTTGATTTTAGAAACATTGGTTTTTCTTGTCAGTAAAATTACTTGAAAGTCAGTGGAAATGATTTTAACTTATTCACATAAATAGTGCGTTAAAATTGCAATACATTTCAAAGTGCTGAAAATTGTCTAAACTTATGATCTGCCATTTTTTTAAAAATCGCCTTTTACTCAGTTTTGATTTTAGAAACATTGGTTTTTCTTGTCAGTAAATGTACTTGAAAGTCAGTGGAAATGCTTTTAACTTATCCACATGATTAGTGCGTTTAAATTGCAATACATTTCAAAGTGCTGAAAATTGTCTAAACTTATGATCTGCTCTTTTTTTCCATATCGCCTTCTACTCAATTTTGATTTCAGAAACATTGGTTTTTCTTGTCAGTAAAATTACTTGAAAGTCAGTGGAAATGCTTTTAACTTATCCACATAATTAGTGCGTTTAAATTGCAATACATTTCAAAGTGCTGAAAATTGACTAAACTTATGATCTGCCATTTGTTTTCAAATCGCCTTCTACTCAGTTTTGATTTTAGAAACATTCGTTTTTCTTGTGAGTAAAATTACTTGAAAGTCAGTGGAAATGCTTTTAACTTATCCACATAATTAGTGCGTTTAAATTGCAATACATTTCAAAGAGCTGAAAATTGTCTAAACTTATGATCTGCTCTTTTTTTCCATATCGCCTTCTACTCAATTTTGATTTCAGAAACATTGGTTTTTCTTGTCAGTAAAATTACTTGAAAGTCAGTGGAAATGCTTTTAACTTATCCACATAATTAGTGCGTTTAAATTGCAATACATTTCAAAGTGCTGAAAATTGTCTAAACTTATGATCTGCTCTTTTTTTCCATATCGCCCTCTACTTAATTTTGATTTCAGAAACATTGGTTTTTCTCGTCAGTAAATTTACTTGAAAGTCAGTGGAAATGCTTTTAACTTATCCACATAATTAGTGCGTTAAAATTGCAATATATTTCAAAGTTCTGAAAATTGTCTAAACTTATGATCTGCTCTTTTTTTTTAAATCGCCTTTTACTCAATTTTGATTTTAGAAACATTGATTTTTCTTGTCAGTAAAATTATTTGAATGTCAGTAGAAATGCTTTTAACTTATCCACATAATTAGTGCGTTAAAATTGCAATACATTTCACAGTGCTGAAAATTGTCTAAACTTATGAGCTGTAATTATTTTTTCAAATCGCTTTCTCAATTTTGATTTTAGAAACATTGGTTTTTCTTGTAAGTAAAATTACTTTAAAGTCAGCGGAAATGCTTTTAACGTATACACATAATTAGTGCGTTTAAATTGCAATACATTTCAAAGTGCTGAAAATTGTCTAAACTTATGATCTGCCACTTTTTTTTCAAATCGCCTTCTACTCAGTTTTGATTTTAGAAACATTGGTTTTTCTTGTGAGTAAAATTACTTGAAAGTCAGTGGAAATGCTTTTAACTTATCCACATAATTAGTGCGTTTAAATTGCAATACATTTCACAGTGCTGAAAATTGTCTAAACTTATGAACTGTAATTTTTTTTCAAATCGCTTTCTCAATTTTGATTTTAGAAACATTGGTTTTTCTTGTCAGTAAAATTACTTTAAAGTCAGTGGAAATGCTTGTAACGTATACACATAATTAGTGCGTTTAAATTGCAATACATTTCAAAGTGCTGAAAATTGTCTAAATTTATGATCTGCCACTTTTTTTTCAAATCGCCTTCTACTCAGTTTTGATTTTAGAAACATTGGTTTTTCTTGTGAGTAAAAATACTTTAAAGTCAGTGGAAATGCTTTTAACTTATTCACATAATTAGTGCGTTTAAATTGCAATACATTTCAAAGTGCTGAAAATTGTCCAAACTTATGAACTGTAATTTTTTTTCAAAATCGCTTTCTCAATTTTGATTTTAGAAACATTGGTTTTTCTTGTCAGTAAAATTACTTGAAAGTCAGTGGAAATGATTTTAACTTATTCACATAATTAGTGCGTTAAAATTGCAATACATTTCAAAGTGCTGAAAATTGTCTAAACTTATGATCTGCCATTTGTTTTCAAATCGCCTTCTACTCAGTTTTGATTTTAGAAACATTCGTTTTTCTTGTGAGTAAAATTACTTGAAAGTCAGTGGAAATGCTTTTAACTTATCCACATTATTAGTGCGTTTAAATTGCAATACATTTCAAAGTGCTGAAAATTGTCTAAACTTATGATCTGCTCTTTTTTTTCAAATCGCCTTCTACTCAATTTTGATTTTAGAAACATTGATTTTTCTTGTCAGTAAAATTATTTGAATGTCAGTGGAAATGCTTTTAACTTATCCACATAATTAGTGCGTTAAAATTGCAATACTTTTCAAAGTGCTGAAAATATTCTAAACTTATGATCTGCTCTTTTTTTTCAAATCGCCTTCTACTCAATTTTGATTTTAAAAACATTGATTTTTCTTGTCAGTAAAATTATTTGAATGTCAGTGGAAATGCTTTTAACGTATACACATATTTAGTGCGTTTAAATTGCAATACATTTCAAAGTGCTGAAAATTGTCTAAACTTATGATTTGCAATGTTTTTTCAAATCGCCTTCTACTCAGTTTTGATTTTAGAAACATTGGTTTTTCTTGTCAGTAAAATTACTTGAAAGACAGTGGAAATGCTTTTATCTTATCCACATAATTAGTGCGTTAAAATTGCAATACATTTCAAAGTGCTGAAAATTGTCTGAACTTATGAACTGTAATGTTTTTTCAAATCGCTTTCTCAATTTTGATTTTAGAAACATTGGTTTTTCTTGTCAGTAAAATTACTTGAAAGTCAGTGGAAATGATTTTAACTTATTCACATAATTAGTGCGTTAAAATTGCAATACATTTCAAAGTGCTGAAAATTGTCTAAACTTATGATCTGCCATTTTTTTTCAAATCGCCTTCTACTCAGTTTTGATTTTAGAAACATTGGTTTTTCTTGTCAGTAAAATTACTTGAAAGTCAGTGGAAATGCTTTTAACTTATCCACATAATTAGTCCGTTTAAATTGCAATACATTTCAAAGTGCTGAAAATTGTCTAAACTTATGATCTGCTCTTTTTTTCCATATCGCCTTCTACTTAATTTTGATTTCAGAAACATTGGTTTTTCTCGTCAGTAAATTTACTTGAAAGTCAGTGGAAATGCTTTTAACTTATCCACATAATTAGTGCGTTAAAATTGCAATATATTTCAAAGTTCTGAAAATTGTCTAAACTTATGATCTGCTCTTTTTTTTTAAATCGCCTTTTACTCAATTTTGATTTTAGAAACATTGATTTTTCTTGTCAGTAAAATTATTTGAATGTCAGTGGAAATGCTTTTAACTTATCCACATAATTAGTGCGTTAAAATTGCAATACATTTCACAGTGCTGAAAATTGTCTAAACTTATGAACTGTAATTATTTTTTCAAATCGCTTTCTCAATTTTGATTTTAGAAACATTGGTTTTTCTTGTAAGTAAAATTACTTTAAAGTCAGTGGAAATGCTTTTAACGTATACACATAATTAGTGCGTTTAAATTGCAATACATTTCAAAGTGCTGAAAATTGTCTAAACTTATGATCTGCCACTTTTTTTTTCAAATCGCCATCTACTCAGTTTTGATTTTAGAAACATTGGTTTTTCTTGTGAGTAAAATTACTTGAAAGTCAGTGGAAATGCTTTTAACTTATCCACATAATTAGTGCGTTTAAATTGCAATACATTTCACAGTGCTGAAAATTGTCTAAACTTATGAACTGTAATTTTTTTTCAAATTGCTTTCTCAATTTTGATTTTAGAAACATTGGTTTTTCTTGTCAGTAAAATTACTTTAAAGTCAGTGGAAATGCTTTTAACGTATACACATAATTAGTGCGTTTAAATTGCAATACATTTCAAAGTGCTGAAAATTGTCTAAATTTATGATCTGCCACTTTTTTTTCAAATCGCCTTCTACTCAGTTTTGATTTTAGAAACATTGGTTTTTCTTGTGAGTAAAAATACTTTAAAGTCAGTGGAAATGCTTTTAACTTATTCACATAATTAGTGCGTTAAAATTGCAATACATTTCAAAGTGCTGAAAATTGTCTAAACTTATGATCTGCCATTTTTTTAAAAATCGCCTTTTACTCAGTTTTGATTTTAGAAACATTGGTTTTTCTTGTCAGTAAATGTACTTGAAAGTCAGTGGAAATGCTTTTAACTTATCCACATGATTAGTGCGTTTAAATTGCAATACATTTCAAAGTGCTGAAAATTGTCTAAACTTATGATCTGCTCTTTTTTTCCATATCGCCTTCTACTCAATTTTGATTTCAGAAACATTGGTTTTTCTTGTCAGTAAAATTACTTGAAAGTCAGTGGAAATGCTTTTAACTTATCCACATAATTAGTGCGTTTAAATTGCAATACATTTCAAAGTGCTGAAAATTGACTAAACTTATGATCTGCCATTTGTTTTCAAATCGCCTTCTACTCAGTTTTGATTTTAGAAACATTCGTTTTTCTTGTGAGTAAAATTACTTGAAAGTCAGTGGAAATGCTTTTAACTTATCCACATAATTAGTGCGTTTAAATTGCAATACATTTCAAAGAGCTGAAAATTGTCTAAACTTATGATCTGCTCTTTTTTTCCATATCGCCTTCTACTCAATTTTGATTTCAGAAACATTGGTTTTTCTTGTCAGTAAAATTACTTGAAAGTCAGTGGAAATGCTTTTAACTTATCCACATAATTAGTGCGTTTAAATTGCAATACATTTCAAAGTGCTGAAAATTGTCTAAACTTATGATCTGCTCTTTTTTTCCATATCGCCCTCTACTTAATTTTGATTTCAGAAACATTGGTTTTTCTCGTCAGTAAATTTACTTGAAAGTCAGTGGAAATGCTTTTAACTTATCCACATAATTAGTGCGTTAAAATTGCAATATATTTCAAAGTTCTGAAAATTGTCTAAACTTATGATCTGCTCTTTTTTTTTAAATCGCCTTTTACTCAATTTTGATTTTAGAAACATTGATTTTTCTTGTCAGTAAAATTATTTGAATGTCAGTGGAAATGCTTTTAACTTATCCACATAATTAGTGCGTTAAAATTGCAATACATTTCACAGTGCTGAAAATTGTCTAAACTTATGAGCTGTAATTATTTTTTCAAATCGCTTTCTCAATTTTGATTTTAGAAACATTGGTTTTTCTTGTAAGTAAAATTACTTTAAAGTCAGTGGAAATGCTTTTAACGTATACACATAATTAGTGCGTTTAAATTGCAATACATTTCAAAGTGCTGAAAATTGTCTAAACTTATGATCTGCCACTTTTTTTTCAAATCGCCTTCTACTCAGTTTTGATTTTAGAAACATTGGTTTTTCTTGTGAGTAAAATTACTTGAAAGTCAGTGGAAATGCTTTTAACTTATCCACATAATTAGTGCGTTTAAATTGCAATACATTTCACAGTGCTGAAAATTGTCTAAACTTATGAACTGTAATTTTTTTTCAGATCGCTTTCTCAATTTTTATTTTAGAAACATTGGTTTTTCTTGTCAGTAAAATTACTTTAAAGTCAGTGGAAATGCTTGTAACGTATACACATAATTAGTGCGTTTAAATTGCAATACATTTCAAAGTGCTGAAAATTGTCTAAACTTATGATCTGCCACTTTTTTTTCAAATCGCCATCTACTCAGTTTTGATTTTAGAAACATTGGTTTTTCTTGTGAGTAAAATTACTTGAAAGTCAGTGGAAATGCTTTTAACTTATCCACATAATTAGTGCGTTTAAATTGCAATACATTTCACAGTGCTGAAAATTGTCTAAACTTATGAACTGTAATTTTTTTTCAAATTGCTTTCTCAATTTTGATTTTAGAAACATTGGTTTTTCTTGTCAGTAAAATTACTTTAAAGTCAGTGGAAATGCTTTTAACGTATACACATAATTAGTGCGTTTAAATTGCAATACATTTCAAAGTGCTGAAAATTGTCTAAATTTATGATCTGCCATTTGTTTTCAAATCGCCTTCTATCATTTTTGATTTTAGAAACATTCGTTTTTCTTGTGAGTAAAATTACTTGAAAGTCAGTGGAAATGCTTTTAACTTATCCACATAATTAGTGCGTTTAAATTGCAATACATTTCAAAGTGCTGAAAATTGTCTAAACTTATGATCTGCTCTTTTTTTTCAAATCGCCTTCTACTCAATTTTGATTTTAGAAACATTGATTTTTCTTGTCAGTAAAATTATTTGAATGTCAGTGGAAATGCTTTTAACTTATCCACATAATTAGTGCGTTAAAATTGCAATACTTTTCAAAGTGCTGAAAATATTCTAAACTTATGATCTGCTCTTTTTTTTCAAATCGCCTTCTAGTCAATTTTGATTTTAAAAACATTGATTTTTCTTGTCAGTAAAATTATTTGAATGTCAGTGGAAATGCTTTTAACGTATACACATAATTAGTGCGTTTAAATTGCAATACATTTCAAAGTGCTGAAAATTGTCTAAACTTATGATTTGCAATGTTTTTTCAAATCGCCTTCTACTCAGTTTTGATTTTAGAAACATTGGTTTTTCTTGTCAGTAAAATTACTTGAAAGACAGTGGAAATGCTTTTATCTTATCCACATAATTAGTGCGTTAAAATTGCAATACATTTCAAAGTGCTGAAAATTGTCTGAACTTATGAACTGTAATGTTTTTTCAGATCGCTTTCTCAATTTTGATTTTAGAAACATTGGTTTTTCTTGTCAGTAAAATTACTTTAAAGTCAGTGGAAATGCTTGTAACGTATACACATAATTAGTGCGTTTAAATTGCAATACATTTCAAAGTGCTGAAAATTGTCTAAACTTATGATCTGCCACTTTTTTTTCAAATCGCCATCTACTCAGTTTTGATTTTAGAAACATTGGTTTTTCTTGTGAGTAAAATTACTTGAAAGTCAGTGGAAATGCTTTTAACTTATCCACATAATTAGTGCGTTTAAATTGCAATACATTTCACAGTGCTGAAAATTGTCTAAACTTATGAACTGTAATTTTTTTTCAAATTGCTTTCTCAATTTTGATTTTAGAAACATTGGTTTTTCTTGTCAGTAAAATTACTTTAAAGTCAGTGGAAATGCTTTTAACGTATACACATAATTAGTGCGTTTAAATTGCAATACATTTCAAAGTGCTGAAAATTGTCTAAATTTATGATCTGCCATTTGTTTTCAAATCGCCTTCTATCATTTTTGATTTTAGAAACATTCGTTTTTCTTGTGAGTAAAATTACTTGAAAGTCAGTGGAAATGCTTTTAACTTATCCACATAATTAGTGCGTTTAAATTGCAATACATTTCAAAGTGCTGAAAATTGTCTAAACTTATGATCTGCTCTTTTTTTTCAAATCGCCTTCTACTCAATTTTGATTTTAGAAACATTGATTTTTCTTGTCAGTAAAATTATTTGAATGTCAGTGGAAATGCTTTTAACTTATCCACATAATTAGTGCGTTAAAATTGCAATACTTTTCAAAGTGCTGAAAATATTCTAAACTTATGATCTGCTCTTTTTTTTCAAATCGCCTTCTAGTCAATTTTGATTTTAAAAACATTGATTTTTCTTGTCAGTAAAATTATTTGAATGTCAGTGGAAATGCTTTTAACGTATACACATAATTAGTGCGTTTAAATTGCAATACATTTCAAAGTGCTGAAAATTGTCTAAACTTATGATTTGCAATGTTTTTTCAAATCGCCTTCTACTCAGTTTTGATTTTAGAAACATTGGTTTTTCTTGTCAGTAAAATTACTTGAAAGACAGTGGAAATGCTTTTATCTTATCCACATAATTAGTGCGTTAAAATTGCAATACATTTCAAAGTGCTGAAAATTGTCTGAACTTATGAACTGTAATGTTTTTTCAAATCGCTTTCTCAATTTTGATTTTAGAAACATTGGTTTTTCTTGTCAGTAAAATTACTTGAAAGTCAGTGGAAATGCTTTTAACTTATCCACATAATTAGTGCGTTAAAATTGCAATACATTTCACAGTGCTGAAAATTGTCTAAACTTATGAACTGTAATTATTTTTTCAAATCGCTTTCTCAATTTTGATTTTAGAAACATTGGTTTTTATTGTAAGTAAAATTACTTTAAAGTCAGTGGAAATGCTTTTAACGTATACACATAATTAGTGCGTTTAAATTGCAATACATTTCAAAGTGCTGAAAATTGTCTAAACTTATGATCTGCCACTTTTTTTTCAAATCGCCTTCTACTCAGTTTTGATTTTAGAAACATTGGTTTTTCTTGTGAGTAAAATTACTTGAAAGTCAGTGGAAATGCTTTTAACTTATCCACATAATTAGTGCGTTTAAATTGCAATACATTTCACAGTGCTGAAAATTGTCTAAACTTATGAACTGTAATTTTTTTTCAAATCGCTTTCTCAATTTTGATTTTAGAAACATTGTTTTTTCTTGTCAGTAAAATTACTTTAAAGTCAGTGGAAATGCTTTTAACGTATACACATAATTAGTGCGTTTAAATTGCAATACATTTCAAAGTGCTGAAAATTGTCTAAATTTATGATCTGCCACTTTTTTTTCAAATCGCCTTCTACTCAGTTTTGATTTTAGAAACATTGGTTTTTCTTGTGAGTAAAAATACTTTAAAGTCAGTGGAAATGCTTTTAACTTATTCACATAATTAGTGCGTTTAAATTGCAATACATTTCAAAGTGCTGAAAATTGTCCAAACTTATGAACTGTAATTTTTTTTCAAAATCGCTTTCTCAATTTTGATTTTAGAAACATTGGTTTTTCTTGTCAGTAAAATTACTTGAAAGTCAGTGGAAATGCTTTTAACTTATCCACATGATTAGTGCGTTTAAATTGCAATACATTTCAAAGTGCTGAAAATTGTCTAAATTTATGATCTGCTCTTTTTTTCCATATCGCCTTCTACTCAATTTTGATTTCAGAAACATTGGTTTTTCTTGTCAGTAAAATTACTTGAAAGTCAGTGGAAATGCTTTTAACTTATCCACATAATTAGTGCGTTTAAATTGTAATACATTTCAAAGTGCTGAAAATTGTCTAAACTTATGATCTGCCATTTGTTTTCAAATCGCCTTCTACTCAGTTTTGATTTTAGAAACATTCGTTTTTCTTGTGAGTAAAATTACTTGAAAGTCAGTTGACATGCTTTTAACTTATCCACATAATTAGTGCGTTTAAATTGCAATACATTTCACAGTGCTGAAAATTGTCTAAACTTATGAACTGTAATTTTTTTTCAAATTGCTTTCTCAATTTTGATTTTAGAAACATTGGTTTTTCTTGTCAGTAAAATTACTTTAAAGTCAGTGGAAATGCTTTTAACGTATACACATAATTAGTGCGTTTAAATTGCAATACATTTCAAAGTGCTGAAAATTGTCTAAATTTATGATCTGCCATTTGTTTTCAAATCGCCTTCTATCATTTTTGATTTTAGAAACATTCGTTTTTCTTGTGAGTAAAATTACTTGAAAGTCAGTGGAAATGCTTTTAACTTATCCACATAATTAGTGCGTTTAAATTGCAATACATTTCAAAGTGCTGAAAATTGTCTAAACTTATGATCTGCTCTTTTTTTTCAAATCGCCTTCTACTCAATTTTGATTTTAGAAACATTGATTTTTCTTGTCAGTAAAATTATTTGAATGTCAGTGGAAATGCTTTTAACTTATCCACATAATTAGTGCGTTAAAATTGCAATACTTTTCAAAGTGCTGAAAATATTCTAAACTTATGATCTGCTCTTTTTTTTCAAATCGCCTTCTAGTCAATTTTGATTTTAAAAACATTGATTTTTCTTGTCAGTAAAATTATTTGAATGTCAGTGGAAATGCTTTTAACGTATACACATAATTAGTGCGTTTAAATTGCAATACATTTCAAAGTGCTGAAAATTGTCTAAACTTATGATTTGCAATGTTTTTTCAAATCGCCTTCTACTCAGTTTTGATTTTAGAAACATTGGTTTTTCTTGTCAGTAAAATTACTTGAAAGACAGTGGAAATGCTTTTATCTTATCCACATAATTAGTGCGTTAAAAATGCAATACATTTCAAAGTGCTGAAAATTGTCTGAACTTATGAACTGTAATGTTTTTTCAGATCGCTTTCTCAATTTTGATTTTAGAAACATTGGTTTTTCTTGTCAGTAAAATTACTTTAAAGTCAGTGGAAATGCTTGTAACGTATACACATAATTAGTGCGTTTAAATTGCAATACATTTCAAAGTGCTGAAAATTGTCTAAACTTATGATCTGCCACTTTTTTTTCAAATCGCCATCTACTCAGTTTTGATTTTAGAAACATTGGTTTTTCTTGTGAGTAAAATTACTTGAAAGTCAGTGGAAATGCTTTTAACTTATCCACATAATTAGTGCGTTTAAATTGCAATACATTTCACAGTGCTGAAAATTGTCTAAACTTATGAACTGTAATTTTTTTTCAAATTGCTTTCTCAATTTTGATTTTAGAAACATTGGTTTTTCTTGTCAGTAAAATTACTTTAAAGTCAGTGGAAATGCTTTTAACGTATACACATAATTAGTGCGTTTAAATTGCAATACATTTCAAAGTGCTGAAAATTGTCTAAATTTATGATCTGCCATTTGTTTTCAAATCGCCTTCTATCATTTTTGATTTTAGAAACATTCGTTTTTCTTGTGAGTAAAATTACTTGAAAGTCAGTGGAAATGCTTTTAACTTATCCACATAATTAGTGCGTTTAAATTGCAATACATTTCAAAGTGCTGAAAATTGTCTAAACTTATGATCTGCTCTTTTTTTTCAAATCGCCTTCTACTCAATTTTGATTTTAGAAACATTGATTTTTCTTGTCAGTAAAATTATTTGAATGTCAGTGGAAATGCTTTTAACTTATCCACATAATTAGTGCGTTAAAATTGCAATACTTTTCAAAGTGCTGAAAATATTCTAAACTTATGATCTGCTCTTTTTTTTCAAATCGCCTTCTAGTCAATTTTGATTTTAAAAACATTGATTTTTCTTGTCAGTAAAATTATTTGAATGTCAGTGGAAATGCTTTTAACGTATACACATAATTAGTGCGTTTAAATTGCAATACATTTCAAAGTGCTGAAAATTGTCTAAACTTATGATTTGCAATGTTTTTTCAAATCGCCTTCTACTCAGTTTTGATTTTAGAAACATTGGTTTTTCTTGTCAGTAAAATTACTTGAAAGACAGTGGAAATGCTTTTATCTTATCCACATAATTAGTGCGTTAAAATTGCAATACATTTCAAATCGCTGAAAATTGTCTGAACTTATGAACTGTAATGTTTTTTCAAATCGCTTTCTCAATTTTGATTTTAGAAACATTGGTTTTTCTTGTCAGTAAAATTACTTGAAAGTCAGTGGAAATGCTTTTAACTTATCCACATAATTAGTGCGTTAAAATTGCAATACATTTCACAGTGCTGAAAATTGTCTAAACTTATGAACTGTAATTATTTTTTCAAATCGCTTTCTCAATTTTGATTTTAGAAACATTGGTTTTTATTGTAAGTAAAATTACTTTAAAGTCAGTGGAAATGCTTTTAACGTATACACATAATTAGTGCGTTTAAATTGCAATACATTTCAAAGTGCTGAAAATTGTCTAAACTTATGATCTGCCACTTTTTTTTCAAATCGCCTTCTACTCAGTTTTGATTTTAGAAACATTGGTTTTTCTTGTGAGTAAAATTACTTGAAAGTCAGTGGAAATGCTTTTAACTTATCCACATAATTAGTGCGTTTAAATTGCAATACATTTCACAGTGCTGAAAATTGTCTAAACTTATGAACTGTAATTTTTTTTCAAATCGCTTTCTCAATTTTGATTTTAGAAACATTGTTTTTTCTTGTCAGTAAAATTACTTTAAAGTCAGTGGAAATGCTTTTAACGTATACACATAATTAGTGCGTTTAAATTGCAATACATTTCAAAGTGCTGAAAATTGTCTAAATTTATGATCTGCCACTTTTTTTTCAAATCGCCTTCTACTCAGTTTTGATTTTAGAAACATTGGTTTTTCTTGTGAGTAAAAATACTTTAAAGTCAGTGGAAATGCTTTTAACTTATTCACATAATTAGTGCGTTTAAATTGCAATACATTTCAAAGTGCTGAAAATTGTCCAAACTTATGAACTGTAATTTTTTTTCAAAATCGCTTTCTCAATTTTGATTTTAGAAACATTGGTTTTTCTTGTCAGTAAAATTACTTGAAAGTCAGTGGAAATGCTTTTAACTTATCCACATGATTAGTGCGTTTAAATTGCAATACATTTCAAAGTGCTGAAAATTGTCTAAATTTATGATCTGCTCTTTTTTTCCATATCGCCTTCTACTCAATTTTGATTTCAGAAACATTGGTTTTTCTTGTCAGTAAAATTACTTGAAAGTCAGTGGAAATGCTTTTAACTTATCCACATAATTAGTGCGTTTAAATTGTAATACATTTCAAAGTGCTGAAAATTGTCTAAACTTATGATCTGCCATTTGTTTTCAAATCGCCTTCTACTCAGTTTTGATTTTAGAAACATTCGTTTTTCTTGTGAGTAAAATTACTTGAAAGTCAGTTGACATGCTTTTAACTTATCCACATAATTAGTGCGTTTAAATTGCAATACATTTCAAAGTGCTGAAAATTGACTAAACTTATGATCTGCCATTTGTTTTCAAATCGCCTTCTACTCAGTTTTGATTTTAGAAACATTCGTTTTTCTTGTGAGTAAAATTACTTGAAAGTCAGTGGAAATGCTTTTAACTTATCCACATAATTAGTGCGTTTAAATTGCAATACATTTCAAAGGGCTGAAAATTGTCTAAACTTATGATCTGCTCTTTTTTTTCAAATCGCCTTCTACTCAATTTTGATTTTAGAAACATTGATTTTTCTTGTCAGTAAAATTATTTGAATGTCAGTGGAAATGCTTTTAACTTATCCACATAATTAGTGCGTTAAAATTGCAATACTTTTCAAAGTGCTGAAAATATTCTAAACTTATGATCTGCTCTTTTTTTTCAAATCGCCTTCTACTCAATTTTGATTTTAAAAACATTGATTTTTCTTGTCAGTAAAATTATTTGAATGTCAGTGGAAATGCTTTTAACGTATACACATAATTAGTGCGTTTAAATTGCAATACATTTCAAAGTGCTGAAAATTGTCTAAACTTATGATTTGCAATGTTTTTTCAAATCGCCTTCTACTCAGTTTTGATTTTAGAAACATTGGTTTTTCTTGTCAGTAAAATTACTTGAAAGACAGTGGAAATGCTTTTATCTTATCCACATAATTAGTGCGTTAAAATTGCAATACATTTCAAAGTGCTGAAAATTGTCTGAACTTATGAACTGTAATGTTTTTTCAAATCGCTTTCTCAATTTTGATTTTAGAAACATTGGTTTTTCTTGTCAGTAAAATTACTTGAAAGTCAGTGGAAATGATTTTAACTTATTCACATAATTAGTGCGTTAAAATTGCAATACATTTCAAAGTGCTGAAAATTGTCTAAACTTATGATCTGCTCTTTTTTTTTAAATCGCCTTTTACTCAATTTTGATTTTAGAAACATTGGTTTTTCTTGTGAGTAAAATTACTTGAAAGTCAGTGGAAATGATTTTAACTTATTCACATAATTAGTGCGTTTAAATTGCAATACATTTCAAAGTGCTGAAAATTGTCCAAACTTATGAACTGTAATTTTTTTTCAAAATCGCTTTCTCAATTTTGATTTTAGAAACATTGGTTTTTCTTGTCAGTAAAATTACTTGAAAGTCAGTGGAAATGCTTTTAACTTATCCACATGATTAGTGCGTTTAAATTGCAATACATTTCAAAGTGCTGAAAATTGTCTAAATTTATGATCTGCTCTTTTTTTCCATATCGCCTTCTACTCAATTTTGATTTCAGAAACATTGGTTTTTCTTGTCAGTAAAATTACTTGAAAGTCAGTGGAAATGCTTTTAACTTATCCACATAATTAGTGCGTTTAAATTGTAATACATTTCAAAGTGCTGAAAATTGTCTAAACTTATGATCTGCCATTTGTTTTCAAATCGCCTTCTACTCAGTTTTGATTTTAGAAACATTCGTTTTTCTTGTGAGTAAAATTACTTGAAAGTCAGTGGACATGCTTTTAACTTATCCACATAATTAGTGCGTTTAAATTGCAATACATTTCAAAGTGCTGAAAATTGACTAAACTTATGATCTGCCATTTGTTTTCAAATCGCCTTCTACTCAGTTTTGATTTTAGAAACATTCGTTTTTCTTGTGAGTAAAATTACTTGAAAGTCAGTGGAAATGCTTTTAACTTATCCACATAATTAGTGCGTTTAAATTGCAATACATTTCAAAGTGCTGAAAATTGTCTAAACTTATGATCTGCTCTTTTTTTTCAAATCGCCTTCTACTCAATTTTGATTTTAGAAACATTGATTTTTCTTGTCAGTAAAATTATTTGAATGTCAGTGGAAATGCTTTTAACTTATCCACATAATTAGTGCGTTAAAATTGCAATACTTTTCAAAGTGCTGAAAATATTCTAAACTTATGATCTGCTCTTTTTTTTCAAATCGCCTTCTACTCAATTTTGATTTTAAAAACATTGATTTTTCTTGTCAGTAAAATTATTTGAATGTCAGTGGAAATGCTTTTAACGTATACACATAATTAGTGCGTTTAAATTGCAATACATTTCAAAGTGCTGAAATTGTCTAAACTTATGATTTGCAATGTTTTTTCAAATCGCCTTCTACTCAGTTTTGATTTTAGAAACATTGGTTTTTCTTGTCAGTAAAATTACTTGAAAGACAGTGGAAATGCTTTTATATTATCCACATAATTAGTGCGTTAAAATTGCAATACATTTCAAAGTGCTGAAAATTGTCTGAACTTATGAACTGTAATGTTTTTTCAAATCGCTTTCTCAATTTTGATTTTAGAAACATTGGTTTTTCTTGTCAGTAAAATTACTTGAAAGTCAGTGGAAATGATTTTAACTTATTCACATAATTAGTGCGTTAAAATTGCAATACATTTCAAAGTGCTGAAAATTGTCTAAACTTATGATCTGCCACTTTTTTTTCAAATCGCCTTCTACTCAATTTTGATTTCAGAAACATTTTTTTTTTCTTGTCAGTAAATTTACTTGAAAGTCAGTGGAAATGCATTTAACTTATCCACATAATTAGTGCGTTTAAATTGCAATATATTTCAATGTGCTGAAAATTGTCTAAACTTATGATCTGCTCTTTTTTTTCAAATCGCCTTCTACTCAGTTTTGATTTTAGAAACATTGGTTTTTCTTGTGAGTAAAATTACTTGAAAGTCAGTGGAAATGCTTTTAACTTATTCACATAATTAGTGCGTTAAAATTGCAATACATTTCACAGTGCTGAAAATTGTCTAAACTTATGAACTGTAATTATTTTTTCAAATCGCTTTCTCAATTTTGATTTTAGAAACATTGGTTTTTATTGTAAGTAAAATTACTTTAAAGTCAGTGGAAATGCTTTTAACGTATACACATAATTAGTGCGTTTAAATTGCAATACATTTCAAAGTGCTGAAAATTGTCTAAACTTATGATCTGCCACTTTTTTTTCAAATCGCCTTCTACTCAGTTTTGATTTTAGAAACATTGGTTTTTCTTGTGAGTAAAATTACTTGAAAGTCAGTGGAAATGCTTTTAACTTATCCACATAATTAGTGCGTTTAAATTGCAATACATTTCACAGTGCTGAAAATTGTCTAAACTTATGAACTGTAATTTTTTTTCAAATCGCTTTCTCAATTTTGATTTTAGAAACATTGTTTTTTCTTGTCAGTAAAATTACTTTAAAGTCAGTGGAAATGCTTTTAACGTATACACATAATTAGTGCGTTTAAATTGCAATACATTTCAAAGTGCTGAAAATTGTCTAAATTTATGATCTGCCACTTTTTTTTCAAATCGCCTTCTACTCAGTTTTGATTTTAGAAACATTGGTTTTTCTTGTGAGTAAAAATACTTTAAAGTCAGTGGAAATGCTTTTAACTTATTCACATAATTAGTGCGTTTAAATTGCAATACATTTCAAAGTGCTGAAAATTGTCCAAACTTATGAACTGTAATTTTTTTTCAAAATCGCTTTCTCAATTTTGATTTTAGAAACATTGGTTTTTCTTGTCAGTAAAATTACTTGAAAGTCAGTGGAAATGCTTTTAACTTATCCACATGATTAGTGCGTTTAAATTGCAATACATTTCAAAGTGCTGAAAATTGTCTAAATTTATGATCTGCTCTTTTTTTCCATATCGCCTTCTACTCAATTTTGATTTCAGAAACATTGGTTTTTCTTGTCAGTAAAATTACTTGAAAGTCAGTGGAAATGCTTTTAACTTATCCACATAATTAGTGCGTTTAAATTGTAATACATTTCAAAGTGCTGAAAATTGTCTAAACTTATGATCTGCCATTTGTTTTCAAATCGCCTTCTACTCAGTTTTGATTTTAGAAACATTCGTTTTTCTTGTGAGTAAAATTACTTGAAAGTCAGTTGACATGCTTTTAACTTATCCACATAATTAGTGCGTTTAAATTGCAATACATTTCAAAGTGCTGAAAATTGACTAAACTTATGATCTGCCATTTGTTTTCAAATCGCCTTCTACTCAGTTTTGATTTTAGAAACATTCGTTTTTCTTGTGAGTAAAATTACTTGAAAGTCAGTGGAAATGCTTTTAACTTATCCACATAATTAGTGCGTTTAAATTGCAATACATTTCAAAGGGCTGAAAATTGTCTAAACTTATGATCTGCTCTTTTTTTTCAAATCGCCTTCTACTCAATTTTGATTTTTAGAAACATTGATTTTTCTTGTCAGTAAAATTATTTGAATGTCAGTGGAAATGCTTTTAACTTATCCACATAATTAGTGCGTTAAAATTGCAATACTTTTCAAAGTGCTGAAAATATTCTAAACTTATGATCTGCTCTTTTTTTTCAAATCGCCTTCTACTCAATTTTGATTTTAAAAACATTGATTTTTCTTGTCAGTAAAATTATTTGAATGTCAGTGGAAATGCTTTTAACGTATACACATAATTAGTGCGTTTAAATTGCAATACATTTCAAAGTGCTGAAAATTGTCTAAACTTATGATTTGCAATGTTTTTTCAAATCGCCTTCTACTCAGTTTTGATTTTAGAAACATTGGTTTTTCTTGTCAGTAAAATTACTTGAAAGACAGTGGAAATGCTTTTATCTTATCCACATAATTAGTGCGTTAAAATTGCAATACATTTCAAAGTGCTGAAAATTGTCTGAACTTATGAACTGTAATGTTTTTTCAAATCGCTTTCTCAATTTTGATTTTAGAAACATTGGTTTTTCTTGTCAGTAAAATTACTTGAAAGTCAGTGGAAATGATTTTAACTTATTCACATAATTAGTGCGTTAAAATTGCAATACATTTCAAAGTGCTGAAAATTGTCTAAACTTATGATCTGCTCTTTTTTTTAAAATCGCCTTTTACTCAATTTTGATTTTAGAAACATTGGTTTTTCTTGTGAGTAAAATTACTTGAAAGTCAGTGGAAATGATTTTAACGTATACACATAATTAGTGCGTTTAAATTGCAATACATTTCAAAGTGCTGAAAATTGTCCAAACATATGAACTGTAATTTTTTTTCAAATCGCCTTCTACTCAGTTTTGATTTTAGAAACATTCGTTTTTCTTGTGAGTAAAATTACTTGAAAGTCAGTGGACATGCTTTTAACTTATCCACATAATTAGTGCGTTTAAATTGCAATACATTTCAAAGTGCTGAAAATTGACTAAACTTATGATCTGCCATTTGTTTTCAAATCGCCTTCTACTCAGTTTTGATTTTAGAAACATTCGTTTTTCTTGTGAGTAAAATTACTTGAAAGTCAGTGGAAATGCTTTTAACTTATCCACATAATTAGTGCGTTTAAATTGCAATACATTTCAAAGTGCTGAAAATTGTCTAAACTTATGATCTGCTCTTTTTTTTCAAATCGCCTTCTACTCAATTTTGATTTTAGAAACATTGATTTTTCTTGTCAGTAAAATTATTTGAATGTCAGTGGAAATGCTTTTAACTTATCCACATAATTAGTGCGTTAAAATTGCAATACTTTTCAAAGTGCTGAAAATATTCTAAACTTATGATCTGCTCTTTTTTTTCAAATCGCCTTCTACTCAATTTTGATTTTAAAAACATTGATTTTTCTTGTCAGTAAAATTATTTGAATGTCAGTGGAAATGCTTTTAACGTATACACATAATTAGTGCGTTTAAATTGCAATACATTTCAAAGTGCTGAAATTGTCTAAACTTATGATTTGCAATGTTTTTTCAAATCGCCTTCTACTCAGTTTTGATTTTAGAAACATTGGTTTTTCTTGTCAGTAAAATTACTTGAAAGACAGTGGAAATGCTTTTATCTTATCCACATAATTAGTGCGTTAAAATTGCAATACATTTCAAAGTGCTGAAAATTGTCTGAACTTATGAACTGTAATGTTTTTTCAAATCGCTTTCTCAATTTTGATTTTAGAAACATTGGTTTTTCTTGTCAGTAAAATTACTTGAAAGTCAGTGGAAATGATTTTAACTTATTCACATAATTAGTGCGTTAAAATTGCAATACATTTCAAAGTGCTGAAAATTGTCTAAACTTATGATCTGCTCTTTTTTTTTAAATCGCCTTTTACTCAATTTTGATTTTAGAAACATTGGTTTTTCTTGTGAGTAAAATTACTTGAAAGTCAGTGGAAATGATTTTAACTTATTCACATAATTAGTGCGTTAAAATTGCAATACATTTCAAAGTGCTGAAAATTGTCTAAACTTATGATCTGCCACTTTTTTTTCAAATCGCCTTCTACTCAGTTTTGATTTTAGAAACATTGGTTTTTCTTGTGAGTAAAATTACTTGAAAGTCAGTGGAAATGCTTTTAACTTATCCACATAATTAGTGCGTTTAAATTGCAATACATTTCACAGTGCTGAAAATTGTCTAAACTTATGAACTGTAATTTTTTTTCAAATCGCTTTCTCAATTTTGATTTTAGAAACATTGGTTTTTCTTGTCAGTAAAATTACTTTAAAGTCAGTGGAAATGCTTTTAACGTATACACATAATTAGTGCGTTTAAATTGCAATACATTTCAAAGTGCTGAAAATTGTCTAAATTTATGATCTGCCACTTTTTTTTAAAATCGCCTTCTACTCAGTTTTGATTTTAGAAACATTGGTTTTTCTTGTGAGTAAAATTACTTGAAAGTCAGTGGAAATAATTTTAACTTATCCACATAATTAGTGCGTTTAAATTGCAATACATTTCACAGTGCTGAAAATTGTCTAAACTTATGAACTGTAATTTTTTTTCAAATCGCTTTCTCAATTTTGATTTTAGAAACATTGGTTTTTCTTGTCAGTAAAATTACTTTAAAGTCAGTGGAAATGCTTTTAACGTATACACATAATTAGTGCGTTTAAATTGCAATACATTTCAAAGTGCTGAAAATTGTCTAAATTTATGATCTGCCACTTTTTTTTCAAATCGCCTTTTACTCAGTTTTGATTTTAGAAACATTGGTTTTTCTTGTGAGTAAAAATACTTTAAAGTCAGTGGAAATGCTTTTAACTTATCCACATAATTAGTGCGTTTAAATTGCAATACATTTCACAGTGCTGAAAATTGTCTAAACTTATGAACTGTAATTTTTTTTCAAATCGCTTTCTCAATTTTGATTTTAGAAACATTGGTTTTTCTTGTCAGTAAAATTACTTTAAAGTCAGTGGAAATGCTTTTAACGTATACACATAATTAGTGCGTTTAAATTGCAATACATTTCAAAGTGCTGAAAATTGTCTAAATTTATGATCTGCCACTTTTTTTTCAAATCGCCTTCTACTCAGTTTTGATTTTAGAAACATAGGTTTTTCTTGTGAGTAAAAATACTTTAAAGTCAGTGGAAATGCTTTTAACTTATTCACATAATTAGTGCGTTTAAATTGCAATACATTTCAAAGTGCTGAAAATTGTCCAAACTTATGAACTGTAATTTTTTTTCAAAATCGCTTTCTCAATTTTGATTTTAGAAACATTGGTTTTTCTTGTCAGTAAAATTACTTGAATGTCAGTGGAAATGCTTTTAACTTATCCACATGATTAGTGCGTTTAAATTGCAATACATTTCAAAGTGCTGAAAATTGTCTAAACTTATGATCTGCTCTTTTTTTCCATATCGCCTTCTACTCAATTTTGATTTCAGAAACATTGGTTTTTCTTGTCAGTAAAATTACTTGAAAGTCAGTGGAAATGCTTTTAACTTATCCACATAATTAGTGCGTTTAAATTGCAATACATTTCAAAGTGCTGAAAATTGTCTAAACTTATGATCTGCCATTTGTTTTCAAATCGCCTTCTACTCAGTTTTGATTTTAGAAACATTCGTTTTTCTTGTGAGTAAAATTACTTGAAAGTCAGTGGACATGCTTTTAACTTATCCACATAATTAGTGCGTTTAAATTGCAATACATTTCACAGTGCTGAAAATTGTCTAAACTTATGAACTGTAATTTTTTTTCAAATCGCTTTCTCAATTTTGATTTTAGAAACATTGGTTTTTCTTGTCAGTAAAATTACTTTAAAGTCAGTGGAAATGCTTTTAACGTATACACATAATTAGTGCGTTTAAATTGCAATACATTTCAAAGTGCTGAAAATTGTCTAAATTTATGATCTGCCACTTTTTTTTTAAATCGCCTTCTACTCAGTTTTGATTTTAGAAACATTGGTTTTTCTTGTGAGTAAAAATACTTTAAAGTCAGTGGAAATGCTTTTAACTTATCCACATAATTAGTGCGTTTAAATTGCAATACATTTCACAGTGCTGAAAATTGTCTAAACTTATGAACTGTAATTTTTTTTCAAATCGCTTTCTCAATTTTGATTTTAGAAACATTGGTTTTTCTTGTCAGTAAAATTACTTGAAAGTCAGTGGACATGCTTTTAACTTATCCACATAATTAGTGCGTTTAAATTGCAATACATTTCAAAGTGCTGAAAATTGACTAAACTTATGATCTGCCATTTGTTTTCAAATCGCCTTCTACTCAGTTTTGATTTTAGAAACATTCGTTTTTCTTGTGAGTAAAATTACTTGAAAGTCAGTGGAAATGCTTTTAACTTATCCACATAATTAGTGCGTTAAAATTGCAATACATTTCAAAGTGCTGAAAATTGTCTAAACTTATGATCTGTTCTTTTTTTTCAAATCGCCTTCTACTCAATTTTGATTTTAGAAACATTGATTTTTCTTGTCAGTAAAATTATTTGAATGTCAGTGGAAATGCTTTTAACTTATCCACATAATTAGTGCGTTAAAATTGCAATACTTTTCAAAGTGCTGAAAATATTCTAAACTTATGATCTGCTCTTTTTTTTCAAATCGCCTTCTACTCAATTTTGATTTTAAAAACATTGATTTTTCTTGTCAGTAAAATTATTTGAATGTCAGTGGAAATGCTTTTAACTTATCCACATAATTAGTGCGTTTAAATTGCAATACATTTCACAGTGCTGAAAATTGTCTAAACTTATGAACTGTAATTTTTTTTCAAATCGCTTTCTCAATTTTGATTTTAGAAACATTGGTTTTTCTTGTCAGTAAAATTACTTGAAAGTCAGTGGACATGCTTTTAACTTATCCACATAATTAGTGCGTTAAAATTGCAATACATTTCAAAATGCTGAAAATTGTCTGAACTTATGAACTGTAATGTTTTTTCAAATCGCTTTCTCAATTTTGATTTTAGAAACATTGGTTTTTCTTGTCAGTAAAATTACTTGAAAGTCAGTGGAAATGATTTTAACTTATTCACATAATTAGTGCGTTTAAATTGCAATACATTTCAAAGTGCTGAAATTTGTCTAAACTTATGATCTGCTCTTTTTTTCCATATCGCCCTCTACTTAATTTTGATTTCAGAAACATTGGTTTTTCTCGTCAGTAAATTTACTTGAAAGTCAGTGGAAATGCTTTTAACTTATCCACATAATTAGTGCGTTAAAATTGCAATATATTTCGAAGTTCTGAAAATTGTCTAAACTTATGATCTGCTCTTTTTTTTTAAATCGCCTTTTACTCAATTTTGATTTTAGAAACATTGATTTTTCTTGTCAGTAAAATTATTTGAATGTCAGTGGAAATGCTTTTAACTTATCCACATAATTAGTGCGTTAAAATTGCAATACATTTCACAGTGCTGAAAATTGTCTAAACTTATGAGCTGTAATTATTTTTTCAAATCGCTTTCTCAATTTTGATTTTAGAAACATCGGTTTTTCTTGTAATTAAAATTACTTTAAAGTCAGTGGAAATGCTTTTAACGTATACACATAATTAGTGCGTTTAAATTGCAATACATTTCAAAGTGCTGAAAATTGACTAAACTTATGATCTGCCATTTGTTTTCAAATCGCCTTCTACTCAGTTTTGATTTTAGAAACATTCGTTTTTCTTGTGAGTAAAATTACTTGAAAGTCAGTGGAAATGCTTTTAACTTATCCACATAATTAGTGCGTTTAAATTGCAATACATTTCACAGTGCTGAAAATTGTCTAAACTTATGATTTGCAATGTTTTTTCAAATCGCCTTCTACTCAGTTTTGATTTTAGAAACATTGGTTTTTCTTGTGAGTAAAATTACTTGAAAGTCAGTGGAAATGCTTTTAACTTATCCACATAATTAGTGCGTTTAAATTGCAATACATTTCACAGTGCTGAAAATTGTCTAAACTTATGATTTGCAATGTTTTTTCAAATCGCCTTCTACTCAGTTTTGATTTTAGAAACATTGGTTTTTCTTGTGAGTAAAATTACTTGAAAGTCAGTGGAAATGCTTTTAACTTATCCACATGATTAGTGCGTTTAAATTGCAATACATTTCAAAGTGCTGAAAATTGTCTAAACTTATGATCTGCTCTTTTTTTCCATATCGCCTTCTACTCAATTTTGATTTCAGAAACATTGGTTTTTCTTGTCAGTAAATTTACTTGAAAGTCAGTGGAAATGCTTTGAACTTATCCACATAATTAGTGCGTTTAAATTGCAATATATTTCAAAGTGCTGAAAATTGTCTAAACTTATGATCTGCTCTTTTTTTTCAAATCGCCTTCTACTCAATTTTGATTTTAGAAACATTGGTTTTTCTTGTAAGTAAAATTATTTGAATGTCAGTGGAAATGCTTTTAACTTATCCACATAATTAGTGCGTTAAAATTGCAATACATTTCACCGTGCTGAAAATTGTCTAAACTTATGATTTGCAATGTTTATTCAAATCGCCTTCTACTCAGTTTTGATTTTAGAAACATTGGTTTTTCTTGTCAGTAAAATTACTTGAAAGACAGTGGAAATGCTTTTAACTTATCCACATAATTAATGCGTTTTAATTGCAATACATTTCAAAGTGCTGAAAATTGTCTAAACTTATGATCTGCTCTTTTTTTTCAAATCGCCTTCTACTCAATTTTGATTTTAGAAACATTGATTTTTCTTGTCAGTAAAATTATTTGAATGTCAGTGGAAATGCTTTTAACTTATCCACATAATTAGTGCGTTAAAATTGCAATATATTTCACAGTGCTGAAAATTGTCTAAACTTATGAACTGTAATTTTTTTTCAAACCGCTTTCTCAATTTTGATTTTAGAAACATTGGTTTTTCTTGTAAGTAAAATTACTTTAAAGTCAGTGGAAATGCTTTTAACGTATACACATTATTAGTGCGTTTAAATTGCAATACATTTCAAAGTGCTGAAAATTGTCTAAACTTATGATTTGCAATGTTTTTTCAAATTGCCTTCTACTCAGTTTTGATTTTAGAAACATTGGTTTTTTTGTGAGTAAAATTACTTGAAAGACAGTGGAAATGCTTTTAACTTTTCCACATAATTAGTGCGTTTAAATTGCAATACATTTCAAAGTGCTGAAAATTGTCTAAACTTATGATCTGCCATTTGTTTTCAAATCGCCTTCTACTCAGTTTTGATTTTAGAAACATTCGTTTTTCTTGTGAGTAAAATTACTTGAAAGTCAGTGGACATGCTTTTAACTTATCCACATAATTAGTGCGTTTAAATTGCAATACATTTCAAAGTACTGAAAATTGACTAAACTTATGATCTGCCATTTGTTTTCAAATCGCCTTCTACTCAGTTTTGATTTTAGAAACATTCGTTTTTCTTGTGAGTAAAATTACTTGAAAGTCAGTGGAAATGCTTTTAACTTATCCACATAATTAGTGCGTTTAAATTGCAATACATTTCAAAGTGCTGAAAATTGTCTAAACTTATGATCTGCTCTTTTTTTTCAAATCGCCTTCTACTCAATTTTGATTTTAGAAACATTGATTTTTCTTGTCAGTAAAATTATTTGAATGTCAGTGGAAATGCTTTTAACTTATCCACATAATTAATGCGTTAAAATTGCAATACTTTTCAAAGTGCTGAAAATATTCTAAACTTATGATCTGCTCTTTTTTTTCAAATCGCCTTCTACTCAATTTTGATTTTAAAAACATTGATTTTTCTTGTCAGTAAAATTATTTGAATGTGAGTGGAAATGCTTTTAACGTATACACATAATTAGTGCGTTTAAATTGCAATACATTTCAAAGTGCTGAAAATTGTCTAAACTTATGATTTGCAATGTTTTTTCAAATCGCCTTCTACTCAGTTTTGATTTTAGAAACATTGGTTTTTCTTGTCAGTAAAATTACTTGAAAGACAGTGGAAATGCTTTTATCTTATCCACATAATTAGTGCGTTAAAATTGCAATACATTTCAAAGTGCTGAAAATTGTCTGAACTTATGAACTGTAATGTTTTTTCAAATCGCTTTCTCAATTTTGATTTTAGAAACATTGGTTTTTCTTGTCAGTAAAATTACTTGAAAGTCAGTGGAAATGCTTTTAACTTATCCACATAATTAGTGCGTTTAAATTGCAATACATTTCAAAGTGCTGAAAATTGTCTAAACTTATGATCTGCCACTTTTTTTTCAAATCGCCTTCTACTCAGTTTTGATTTTAGAAACATTGGTTTTTCTTGTCAGTAAAATTACTTTAAAGTCAGTGGAAATGCTTTTAACGTATACACATAATTAGTGCGTTTAAATTGCAATACATTTCAAAGTGCTGAAAATTGTCTAAATTTATGATCTGCCACTTTTTTTTTCAAATCGCCTTCTACTCAATTTTAATTTTAGAAACATTGGTTTTTCTTGTGAGTAAAAATACTTTAAAGTCAGTGGAAATGCTTTTAACTTATTCACATAATTAGTGCGTTTAAATTGCAATACATTTCAAAGTGCTGAAAATTGTCCAAACTTATGAACTGTAATTTTTTTTCAAAATCGCTTTCTCAATTTTGATTTTAGAAACATTGGTTTTTCTTGTCAGTAAAATTACTTGAAAGTCAGTGGAAATGATTTTAAATTATTCACATAATTAGTGCGTTAAAATTGCAATACCTTTTAAAGTGCTGAAAATTGTCTAAACTTATGATCTGCCATTTTTTTAAAAATCGCCTTCTACTCAATTTTGATTTCAGAAACATTGGTTTTTCTTGTCAGTAAAATTACTTGAAAGTCAGTGGAAATGCTTTTAACTTATCCACATAATTAGTGCGTTGAAATTGCAATACATTTCAAAGTGCTGAAAATTGTCTAAACCTATGATCTGCCATGTTTTTTTCAAATCGCCTTCTACTCAGTTTTGATTTTAGAAACATTGGTTTTTCTTGTGAGTAAAATTACTTGAAAGTCAGTGGAAATGCTTTTAACTTATCCACATAATTAGTGCGTTAAAATTGCAATACATTTCACCGTGCTGAAAATTGTCTAAACTTATGATTTGCAATGTTTATTCAAATCGCCTTCTACTCAGTTTTGATTTTAGAAACATTGGTTTTTCTTGTCAGTAAAATTACTTGAAAGACAGTGGAAATGCTTTTAACTTATCCACATAATTAATGCGTTTTAATTGCAATACATTTCAAAGTGCTGAAAATTGTCTAAACTTATGATCTGCTCTTTTTTTTCAAATCGCCTTCTACTCAATTTTGATTTTAGAAACATTGATTTTTCTTGTCAGTAAAATTATTTGAATGTCAGTGGAAATGCTTTTAACTTATCCACATAATTAGTGCGTTAAAATTGCAATATATTTCACAGTGCTGAAAATTGTCTAAACTTATGAAGTGTAATTTTTTTTCAAACCGCTTTCTCAATTTTGATTTTAGAAACATTGGTTTTTCTTGTAAGTAAAATTACTTTAAAGTCAGTGGAAATGCTTTTAACGTATACACATTATTAGTGCGTTTAAATTGCAATACATTTCAAAGTGCTGAAAATTGTCTAAACTTATGATCTGCCATTTGTTTTCAAATCGCCTTCTACTCAGTTTTGATTTTAGAAACATTCGTTTTTCTTGTGAGTAAAATTACTTGAAAGTCAGTGGACATGCTTTTAACTTATCCACATAATTAGTGCGTTTAAATTGCAATACATTTAAAAGTGCTGAAAATTGACTAAACTTATGATCTGCCATTTGTTTTCAAATCGCCTTCTACTCAGTTTTTATTTTAGAAACATTCGTTTTTCTTGTGAGTAAAATTACTTGAAAGTCAGTGGAAATGCTTTTAACTTATCCACATAATTAGTGCGTTTAAATTGCAATACATTTCAAAGTGCTGAAAATTGTCTAAACTTATGATCTGCTCTTTTTTTTCAAATCGCCTTCTACTCAATTTTGATTTTAGAAACATTGATTTTTCTTGTCAGTAAAATTATTTGAATGTCAGTGGAAATGCTTTTAACTTATCCACATAATTAATGCGTTAAAATTGCAATACTTTTCAAAGTGCTGAAAATATTCTAAACTTATGATCTGCTCTTTTTTTTCAAATCGCCTTCTACTCAATTTTGATTTTAAAAACATTGATTTTTCTTGTCAGTAAAATTATTTGAATGTCAGTGGAAATGCTTTTAACGTATACACATAATTAGTGCGTTTAAATTGCAATACATTTCAAAGTGCTGAAAATTGTCTAAACTTATGATTTGCAATGTTTTTTCAAATCGCCTTCTACTCAGTTTTGATTTTAGAAACATTGGTTTTTCTTGTCAGTAAAATTACTTGAAAGACAGTGGAAATGCTTTTATCTTATCCACATAATTAGTGCGTTAAAATTGCAATACATTTCAAAGTGCTGAAAATTGTCTGAACTTATGAACTGTAATGTTTTTTCAAATCGCTTTCTCAATTTTGATTTTAGAAACATTGGTTTTTCTTGTCAGTAAAATTACTTGAAAGTCAGTGGAAATGCTTTTAACTTATCCACATAATTAGTGCGTTTAAATTGCAATACATTTCAAAGTGCTGAAAATTGTCTAAACTTATGATCTGCTCTTTTTTTCCATATCGCCTTCTACTTAATTTTGATTTCAGAAACATTGGTTTTTCTCGTCAGTAAATTTACTTGAAAGTCAGTGGAAATGCTTTTAACTTATCCACATAATTAGTGCGTTAAAATTGCAATATATTTCAAAGTTCTGAAAATTGTCTAAACTTATGATCTGCTCTTTTTTTTCAAATCGCCTTTTACTCAATTTTGATTTTAGAAACATTGATTTTTCTTGTCAGTAAAATTATTTGAATGTCAGTGGAAATGCTTTTAACTTATCCACATAATTAGTGCGTTAAAATTGCAATACATTTCACAGTGCTGAAAATTGTCTAAACTTATGAACTGTAATTATTTTTTCAAATCGCTTTCTCAATTTTGATTTTAGAAACATTGGTTTTTCTTGTAAGTAAAATTACTTTAAAGTCAGTGGAAATGCTTTTAACGTATACACATAATTAGTGCGTTTAAATTGAAATACATTTCAAAGTGCTGAAAATTGTCTAAACTTATGATCTGCCACTTTTTTTTCAAATCGCCTTCTACTCAGTTTTGATTTTTAGAAACATTGGTTTTTCTTGTCAGTAAAATTACTTTAAAGTCAGTGGAAATGCTTTTAACGTATACACATAATTAGTGCGTTTAAATTGCAATACATTTAAAAGTGCTGAAAATTGTCTAAATTTATGATCTGCCACTTTTTTTTTCAAATCGCCTTCTACTCAATTTTAAATTTAGAAACATTGGTTTTTCTTGTGAGTAAAAATACTTTAAAGTCAGTGGAAATGCTTTTAACTTATTCACATAATTAGTGCGTTTAAATTGCAATACATTTCAAAGTGCTGAAAATTGTCCAAACTTATGAACTGTAATTTTTTTTCAAAATCGCTTTCTCAATTTTGATTTTTAGAAACATTGGTTTTTCTTGTCAGTAAAATTACTTGAAAGTCAGTGGAAATGATTTTAAATTATTCACATAATTAGTGCGTTAAAAATTGCAATACCTTTTAAAGTGCTGAAAATTGTCTAAACTTATGATCTGCCATTTTTTTAAAAATCGCCTTCTACTCAATTTTGATTTCAGAAACATTGGTTTTTCTTGTCAGTAAAATTACTTGAAAGTCAGTGGAAATGCTTTTAACTTATCCACATAATTAGTGCGTTGAAATTGCAATACATTTCAAAGTGCTGAAAATTGTCTAAACCTATGATCTGCCATGTTTTTTTCAAATCGCCTTCTACTCAGTTTTGATTTTAGAAACATTGGTTTTTCTTGTGAGTAAAATTACTTGAAAGTCAGTGGAAATGCTTTTAACTTATCCACATGATTAGTGCGTTTAAATTGCAATACATTTCAAAGTGCTGAAAATTGTCTGAACTTATGAACTCCAATTTTTTTTCAAATCGCTTTCTCAATTTTGATTTTAGAAACATTGGTTTTTCTTGTCAGTAAAATTACTTTAAAGTCAGTGGAAATGCTTTTAACGTATACACATAATTAGTGCGTTTAAATTGCAATACATTTCAAAGTGCTGAAAATTGTCTAAACTTATGATCTGCCACTTTTTTTTCAAATCGCCTTCTACTCAGTTTTGATTTTAGAAACATTGGTTTTTCTTGTCAGTAAAATTACGTGAAAGTCAGTGGAAATGCTTTTAACTTATTCACATGATTAGTGCGTTTAAATTGCAATACATTTCAAAGTGCTGAAAATTGTCTAAACTTATGATCTGCTCTTTTTTTCCATATCGCCTTCTACTCAATTTTGATTTCAGAAACATTGGTTTTTCTTGTCAGTAAATTTACTTGAAAGTCAGTGGAAATGCTTTTAACTTATCCACATAATTAGTGCGTTTAAATTGCAATATATTTCAAAGTGCTGAAAATTGTCTAAACTTATGATCTGCTCTTTTTTTTTCAAATCGCCTTCTACTCAATTTTGATTTTAGAAACATTGGTTTTTCTTGTAAGTAAAATTATTTGAATGTCAGTGGAAATGCTTTTAACTTATTCACATAATTAGTGCGTTAAAATTGCAATACATTTCACAGTGCTGAAAATTGTCTAAACTTATGATTTGCAATGTTTTTTCAAATCGCCTTCTACTCAGTTTTGATTTTAGAAACATTGGTTTTTCTTGTCAGTAAAATTACTTTAAAGTCAGTGGAAATGCTTTTAACGTATACACATAATTAGTGCGTTTAAATTGCAATACATTTCAAAGTGCTGAAAATTGTCTGAATTTATGATCTGCCACTTTTTTTTCAAATCGCCTTCTACTCAGTTTTGATTTTAGAAACATTGGTTTTTCTTGTGAGTAAAATTACTTGAAAGTCAGTGGAAATGCTTTTAACTTATCCACATAATTAGTGCGTTTAAATTGCAATACATTTCAAAGTGCTGAAAATTGTCTAAACTTATTAACTGTAATTTTTTTTCAAATCGCTTTCTCAATTTTGATTTTAGAAACATTGGTTTTTCTTGTAAGTAAAATTACTTTAAAGTCAGTGGAAATGCTTTTAACGTATACACATAATTAGTGCGTTTAAATTGCAATACATTTCAAAGTGCTGAAAATTGTCTAAACTTATGATCTGCCACTTTTTTTTCAAATCGCCTTCTACTCAGTTTTGATTTTAGGAACATTGGTTTTTCTTGTCAGTAAAATTACGTGAAAGTCAGTGGAAATGATTTTAACTTATTCACATGATTAGTGCGTTTAAATTGCAATACATTTCAAAGTGCTGAAAATTGTCTAAACTTATGATCTGCTCTTTTTTTCCATATCGCCTTCTACTCAATTTTGATTTCAGAAACATTGGTTTTTCTTGTCAGTAAATTTACTTGAAAGTCAGTGGAAATGCTTTTAACTTATCCACATAATTAGTGCGTTTAAATTGCAATATATTTCAAAGTGCTGAAAATTGTCTAAACTTATGATCTGCTCTTTTTTTTCAAATCGCCTTCTACTCAATTTTGATTTTAGAAACATTGGTTTTTCTTGTAAGTAAAATTATTTAAATGTCAGTGGAAATGCTTTTAACTTATTCACATAATTAGTGCGTTAAAATTGCAATACATTTCACAGTGCTGAAAATTGTCTTAACTTATGATTTGCAATGTTTTTTCAAATCGCCTTCTACTCAGTTTTGATTTTAGAAACATTGGTTTTTCTTGTCAGTAAAATTACTTTAAAGTCAGTGGAAATGCTTTTAACGTATACACATAATTAGTGCGTTTAAATTGCAATACATTTCAAAGTGCTGAAAATTGTCTAAACTTATGATCTGCCACTTTTTTTTCAAATCGCCTTCTACTCAGTTTTGATTTTAGAAACATTGGTTTTTCTTGTCAGTAAAATTACGTGAAAGTCAGTGGAAATGCTTTTAACTTATTCACATGATTAGTGCGTTTAAATTGCAATACATTTCAAAGTGCTGAAAATTGTCTAAACTTATGATCTGCTCTTTTTTTCCATATCGCCTTCTACTCAATTTTGATTTCAGAAACATTGGTTTTTCTTGTCAGTAAATTTACTTGAAAGTCAGTGGAAATGCTTTTAACTTATCCACATAATTAGTGCGTTTAAATTGCAATATATTTCAAAGTGCTGAAAATTGTCTAAACTTATTAACTGTAATTTTTTTTCAAATCGCTTTCTCAATTTTGATTTTAGAAACATTGGTTTTTCTTGTAAGTAAAATTACTTTAAAGTCAGTGGAAATGCTTTTAACGTATACACATAATTAGTGCGTTTAAATTGCAATACATTTCAAAGTGCTGAAAATTGTCTAAACTTATGATCTGCCACTTTTTTTTCAAATCGCCTTCTACTCAGTTTTGATTTTAGGAACATTGGTTTTTCTTGTCAGTAAAATTACGTGAAAGTCAGTGGAAATGCTTTTAACTTATTCACATGATTAGTGCGTTTAAATTGCAATACATTTCAAAGTGCTGAAAATTGTCTAAACTTATGATCTGCTCTTTTTTTCCATATCGCCTTCTACTCAATTTTGATTTCAGAAACATTGGTTTTTCTTATCAGTAAATTTACTTGAAAGTCAGTGGAAATGCTTTTAACTTATCCACATAATTAGTGCGTTTAAATTGCAATATATTTCAAAGTGCTGAAAATTTTCTAAACTTATGATCTGCTCTTTTTTTTCAAATCGCCTTCTACTCAATTTTGATTTTAGAAACATTGGTTTTTCTTGTAAGTAAAATTATTTAAATGTCAGTGGAAATGCTTTTAACTTATTCACATAATTAGTGCGTTAAAATTGCAATACATTTCACAGTGCTGAAAATTGTCTTAACTTATGATTTGCAATGTTTTTTCAAATCGCCTTCTACTCAGTTTTGATTTTAGAAACATTGGTTTTTCTTGTCAGTAAAATTACTTTAAAGTCAGTGGAAATGCTTTTAACGTATACACATAATTAGTGCGTTTAAATTGCAATACATTTCAAAGTGCTGAAAATTGTCTAAATTTATGATCTGCCACTTTTTTTTCAAATCGCCTTCTACTCAGTTTTGATTTTAGAAACATTGGTTTTTCTTGTCAGTAAAATTACGTGAAAGTCAGTGGAAATGCTTTTAACTTATTCACATGATTAGTGCGTTTAAATTGCAATACATTTCAAAGTGCTGAAAATTGTCTAAACTTATGATCTGCTCTTTTTTTCCATATCGCCTTCTACTCAATTTTGATTTCAGAAACATTGGTTTTTCTTGTCAGTAAATTTACTTGAAAGTCAGTGGAAATGCTTTTAACTTATCCACATAATTAGTGCGTTTAAATTGCAATATATTTCAAAGTGCTGAAAATTGTCTAAACTTATGATCTGCTCTTTTTTTTTCAAATCGCCTTCTACTCAATTTTGATTTTAGAAACATTGGTTTTTCTTGTAAGTAAAATTATTTGAATGTCAGTGGAAATGCTTTTAACTTATTCACATAATTAGTGCGTTAAAATTGCAATACATTTCACAGTGCTGAAAATTGTCTAAACTTATGATTTGCAATGTTTTTTCAAATCGCCTTCTACTCAGTTTTGATTTTAGAAACATTGGTTTTTCTTGTCAGTAAAATTACTTTAAAGTCAGTGGAAATGCTTTTAACGTATACACATAATTAGTGCGTTTAAATTGCAATACATTTCAAAGTGCTGAAAATTGTCTGAATTTATGATCTGCCACTTTTTTTTCAAATCGCCTTCTACTCAGTTTTGATTTTAGAAACATTGGTTTTTCTTGTGAGTAAAATTACTTGAAAGTCAGTGGAAATGCTTTTAACTTATCCACATAATTAGTGCGTTTAAATTGCAATACATTTCAAAGTGCTGAAAATTGTCTAAACTTATTAACTGTAATTTTTTTTCAAATCGCTTTCTCAATTTTGATTTTAGAAACATTGGTTTTTCTTGTAAGTAAAATTACTTTAAAGTCAGTGGAAATGCTTTTAACGTATACACATAATTAGTGCGTTTAAATTGCAATACATTTCAAAGTGCTGAAAATTGTCTAAACTTATGATCTGCCACTTTTTTTTCAAATCGCCTTCTACTCAGTTTTGATTTTAGGAACATTGGTTTTTCTTGTCAGTAAAATTACGTGAAAGTCAGTGGAAATGATTTTAACTTATTCACATGATTAGTGCGTTTAAATTGCAATACATTTCAAAGTGCTGAAAATTGTCTAAACTTATGATCTGCTCTTTTTTTCCATATCGCCTTCTACTCAATTTTGATTTCAGAAACATTGGTTTTTCTTGTCAGTAAATTTACTTGAAAGTCAGTGGAAATGCTTTTAACTTATCCACATAATTAGTGCGTTTAAATTGCAATATATTTCAAAGTGCTGAAAATTGTCTAAACTTATGATCTGCTCTTTTTTTTCAAATCGCCTTCTACTCAATTTTGATTTTAGAAACATTGGTTTTTCTTGTAAGTAAAATTATTTAAATGTCAGTGGAAATGCTTTTAACTTATTCACATAATTAGTGCGTTAAAATTGCAATACATTTCACAGTGCTGAAAATTGTCTTAACTTATGATTTGCAATGTTTTTTCAAATCGCCTTCTACTCAGTTTTGATTTTAGAAACATTGGTTTTTCTTGTCAGTAAAATTACTTTAAAGTCAGTGGAAATGCTTTTAACGTATACACATAATTAGTGCGTTTAAATTGCAATACATTTCAAAGTGCTGAAAATTGTCTAAACTTATGATCTGCCACTTTTTTTTCAAATCGCCTTCTACTCAGTTTTGATTTTAGAAACATTGGTTTTTCTTGTCAGTAAAATTACGTGAAAGTCAGTGGAAATGCTTTTAACTTATTCACATGATTAGTGCGTTTAAATTGCAATACATTTCAAAGTGCTGAAAATTGTCTAAACTTATGATCTGCTCTTTTTTTCCATATCGCCTTCTACTCAATTTTGATTTCAGAAACATTGGTTTTTCTTGTCAGTAAATTTACTTGAAAGTCAGTGGAAATGCTTTTAACTTATCCACATAATTAGTGCGTTTAAATTGCAATATATTTCAAAGTGCTGAAAATTGTCTAAACTTATTAACTGTAATTTTTTTTCAAATCGCTTTCTCAATTTTGATTTTAGAAACATTGGTTTTTCTTGTAAGTAAAATTACTTTAAAGTCAGTGGAAATGCTTTTAACGTATACACATAATTAGTGCGTTTAAATTGCAATACATTTCAAAGTGCTGAAAATTGTCTAAACTTATGATCTGCCACTTTTTTTTCAAATCGCCTTCTACTCAGTTTTGATTTTAGGAACATTGGTTTTTCTTGTCAGTAAAATTACGTGAAAGTCAGTGGAAATGCTTTTAACTTATTCACATGATTAGTGCGTTTAAATTGCAATACATTTCAAAGTGCTGAAAATTGTCTAAACTTATGATCTGCTCTTTTTTTCCATATCGCCTTCTACTCAATTTTGATTTCAGAAACATTGGTTTTTCTTATCAGTAAATTTACTTGAAAGTCAGTGGAAATGCTTTTAACTTATCCACATAATTAGTGCGTTTAAATTGCAATATATTTCAAAGTGCTGAAAATTGTCTAAACTTATGATCTGCTCTTTTTTTTCAAATCGCCTTCTACTCAATTTTGATTTTAGAAACATTGGTTTTTCTTGTAAGTAAAATTATTTAAATGTCAGTGGAAATGCTTTTAACTTATTCACATAATTAGTGCGTTAAAATTGCAATACATTTCACAGTGCTGAAAATTGTCTTAACTTATGATTTGCAATGTTTTTTCAAATCGCCTTCTACTCAGTTTTGATTTTAGAAACATTGGTTTTTCTTGTCAGTAAAATTACTTTAAAGTCAGTGGAAATGCTTTTAACGTATACACATAATTAGTGCGTTTAAATTGCAATACATTTCAAAGTGCTGAAAATTGTCTAAATTTATGATCTGCCACTTTTTTTTCAAATCGCCTTCTACTCAGTTTTGATTTTAGAAACATTGGTTTTTCTTGTGAGTAAAAATACTTTAAAGTCAGTGGAAATGCTTTTAACTTATTCACATAATTAGTGCGTTTAAATTGCAATATATTTCAAAGTGCTGAAAATTGTCCAAACTTATGAACTGTAATTTTTTTTCAAATCGCTTTCTCAATTTTGATTTTAGAAACATTGGTTTTTCTTGTCAGTAAAATTATTTGAAAGTCAGTGGAAATGCTTTTAACTTATCCACATAATTAGTGCGTTTAAATTGCAATACATTTCAAAGTGCTGAAAATTGTCTAAACTTATGATCTGCCATTTTTTTTCAAATCGCCTTCTACTCAGTTTTGATTTTAGAAACATTGGTTTTTCTTGTGAGTAAAATTACTTGAATGTCAGTGGAAATGCTTTTAACTTATCCACATAATTAGTGCGTTAAAATTGCAATACATTTCACAGTGCTGAAAATTGTCTAAACTTATGAACTGTAATTATTTTTTCAAATCGCTTTCTCAATTTTGATTTTAGAAACATTGGTTTTTCTTGTAAGTAAAATTACTTTAAAGTCAGTGGAAATGCTTTTAACGTATACACATAATTAGTGCGTTTAAATTGAAATACATTTCAAAGTGCTGAAAATTGTCTAAACTTATGATCTGCCACTTTTTTTTCAAATCGCCTTCTACTCAGTTTTGATTTTTAGAAACATTGGTTTTTCTTGTCAGTAAAATTACTTTAAAGTCAGTGGAAATGCTTTTAACGTATACACATAATTAGTGCGTTTAAATTGCAATACATTTCAAAGTGCTGAAAATTGTCTAAACTTATGATCTGCTCTTTTTTTCCATATCGCCTTCTACTCAATTTTGATTTCAGAAACATTGGTTTTTCTTGTCAGTAAATTTACTTGAAAGTCAGTGGAAATGCTTTTAACTTATCCACATAATTAGTGCGTTTAAATTGCAATATATTTCAAAGTGCTGAAAATTGTCTAAACTTATGATCTGCTCTTTTTTTTCAAATCGCCTTCTACTCAATTTTGATTTTAGAAACATTGGTTTTTCTTGTAAGTAAAATTATTTAAATGTCAGTGGAAATGCTTTTAACTTATTCACATAATTAGTGCGTTAAAATTGCAATACATTTCACAGTGCTGAAAATTGTCTTAACTTATGATTTGCAATGTTTTTTCAAATCGCCTTCTACTCAGTTTTGATTTTAGAAACATTGGTTTTTCTTGTCAGTAAAATTACTTTAAAGTCAGTGGAAATGCTTTTAACGTATACACATAATTAGTGCGTTTAAATTGCAATACATTTCAAAGTGCTGAAAATTGTCTAAACTTATGATCTGCCACTTTTTTTTCAAATCGCCTTCTACTCAGTTTTGATTTTAGAAACATTGGTTTTTCTTGTCAGTAAAATTACGTGAAAGTCAGTGGAAATGCTTTTAACTTATTCACATGATTAGTGCGTTTAAATTGCAATACATTTCAAAGTGCTGAAAATTGTCTAAACTTATGATCTGCTCTTTTTTTCCATATCGCCTTCTACTCAATTTTGATTTCAGAAACATTGGTTTTTCTTGTCAGTAAATTTACTTGAAAGTCAGTGGAAATGCTTTTAACTTATCCACATAATTAGTGCGTTTAAATTGCAATATATTTCAAAGTGCTGAAAATTGTCTAAACTTATTAACTGTAATTTTTTTTCAAATCGCTTTCTCAATTTTGATTTTAGAAACATTGGTTTTTCTTGTAAGTAAAATTACTTTAAAGTCAGTGGAAATGCTTTTAACGTATACACATAATTAGTGCGTTTAAATTGCAATACATTTCAAAGTGCTGAAAATTGTCTAAACTTATGATCTGCCACTTTTTTTTCAAATCGCCTTCTACTCAGTTTTGATTTTAGGAACATTGGTTTTTCTTGTCAGTAAAATTACGTGAAAGTCAGTGGAAATGCTTTTAACTTATTCACATGATTAGTGCGTTTAAATTGCAATACATTTCAAAGTGCTGAAAATTGTCTAAACTTATGATCTGCTCTTTTTTTCCATATCGCCTTCTACTCAATTTTGATTTCAGAAACATTGGTTTTTCTTATCAGTAAATTTACTTGAAAGTCAGTGGAAATGCTTTTAACTTATCCACATAATTAGTGCGTTAAAATTGCAATACATTTCACAGTGCTGAAAATTGTCTTAACTTATGATTTGCAATGTTTTTTCAAATCGCCTTCTACTCAGTTTTGATTTTAGAAACATTGGTTTTTCTTGTCAGTAAAATTACTTTAAAGTCAGTGGAAATGCTTTTAACGTATACACATAATTAGTGCGTTTAAATTGCAATACATTTCAAAGTGCTGAAAATTGTCTAAATTTATGATCTGCCACTTTTTTTTTAAATCGCCTTCTACTCAGTTTTGATTTTAGAAACATTGGTTTTTCTTGTGAGTAAAAATACTTTAAAGTCAGTGGAAATGCTTTTAACTTATTCACATAATTAGTGCGTTTAAATTGCAATATATTTCAAAGTGCTGAAAATTGTCCAAACTTATGAACTGTAATTTTTTTTCAAATCGCTTTCTCAATTTTGATTTTAGAAACATTGGTTTTTCTTGTCAGTAAAATTATTTGAAAGTCAGTGGAAATGCTTTTAACTTATCCACATAATTAGTGCGTTTAAATTGCAATACATTTCAAAGTGCTGAAAATTGTCTAAACTTATGATCTGCCATTTTTTTTCAAATCGCCTTCTACTCAGTTTTGATTTTAGAAACATTGGTTTTTCTTGTGAGTAAAATTACTTGAATGTCAGTGGAAATGCTTTTAACTTATCCACATAATTAGTGCGTTAAAATTGCAATACATTTCACAGTGCTGAAAATTGTCTAAACTTATGAACTGTAATTATTTTTTCAAATCGCTTTCTCAATTTCGATTTTAGAAACATTGGTTTTTCTTGTAAGTAAAATTACTTTAAAGTCAGTGGAAATGCTTTTAACGTATACACATAATTAGTGCGTTTAAATTGAAATACATTTCAAAGTGCTGAAAATTGTCTAAACTTATGATCTGCCACTTTTTTTTCAAATCGCCTTCTACTCAGTTTTGATTTTTAGAAACATTGGTTTTTCTTGTCAGTAAAATTACTTTAAAGTCAGTGGAAATGCTTTTAACGTATACACATAATTAGTGCGTTTAAATTGCAATACATTTAAAAGTGCTGAAAATTGTCTAAATTTATGATCTGCCACTTTTTTTTTCAAATCGCCTTCTACTCAATTTTAATTTTAGAAACATTGGTTTTTCTTATGAGTAAAAATACTTTAAAGTCAGTGGAAATGCTTTTAACTTATTCACATAATTAGTGCGTTTAAATTGCAATACATTTCAAAGTGCTGAAAATTGTCCAAACTTATGAACTGTAATTTTTTTTCAAAATCGCTTTCTCAATTTTGATTTTTAGAAACATTGGTTTTTCTTGTCAGTAAAATTACTTGAAAGTCAGTGGAAATGATTTTAAATTATTCACATAATTAGTGCGTTAAAAATTGCAATACCTTTTAAAGTGCTGAAAATTGTCTAAACTTATGATCTGCCATTTTTTTAAAAATCGCCTTCTACTCAATTTTGATTTCAGAAACATTGGTTTTTCTTGTCAGTAAAATTACTTGAAAGTCAGTGGAAATGCTTTTAACTTATCCACATAATTAGTGCGTTGAAATTGCAATACATTTCAAAGTGCTGAAAATTGTCTAAACCTATGATCTGCCATGTTTTTTTCAAATCGCCTTCTACTCAGTTTTGATTTTAGAAACATTGGTTTTTCTTGTGAGTAAAATTACTTGAAAGTCAGTGGAAATGCTTTTAACTTATCCACATGATTAGTGCGTTTAAATTGCAATACATTTCAAAGTGCTGAAAATTGTCTGAACTTATGAACTCCAATTTTTTTTCAAATCGCTTTCTCAATTTTGATTTTAGAAACATTGGTTTTTCTTGTCAGTAAAATTACTTTAAAGTCAGTGGAAATGCTTTTAACGTATACACATAATTAGTGCGTTTAAATTGCAATACATTTCAAAGTGCTGAAAATTGTCTAAACTTATGATCTGCCACTTTTTTTTCAAATCGCCTTCTACTCAGTTTTGATTTTAGAAACATTGGTTTTTCTTGTCAGTAAAATTACGTGAAAGTCAGTGGAAATGCTTTTAACTTATTCACATGATTAGTGCGTTTAAATTGCAATACATTTCAAAGTGCTGAAAATTGTCTAAACTTATGATCTGCTCTTTTTTTCCATATCGCCTTCTACTCAATTTTGATTTCAGAAACATTGGTTTTTCTTGTCAGTAAATTTACTTGAAAGTCAGTGGAAATGCTTTTAACTTATCCACATAATTAGTGCGTTTAAATTGCAATATATTTCAAAGTGCTGAAAATTGTCTAAACTTATGATCTGCTCTTTTTTTTTCAAATCGCCTTCTACTCAATTTTGATTTTAGAAACATTGGTTTTTCTTGTAAGTAAAATTATTTGAATGTCAGTGGAAATGCTTTTAACTTATTCACATAATTAGTGCGTTAAAATTGCAATACATTTCACAGTGCTGAAAATTGTCTAAACTTATGATTTGCAATGTTTTTTCAAATCGCCTTCTACTCAGTTTTGATTTTAGAAACATTGGTTTTTCTTGTCAGTAAAATTACTTTAAAGTCAGTGGAAATGCTTTTAACGTATACACATAATTAGTGCGTTTAAATTGCAATACATTTCAAAGTGCTGAAAATTGTCTGAATTTATGATCTGCCACTTTTTTTTCAAATCGCCTTCTACTCAGTTTTGATTTTAGAAACATTGGTTTTTCTTGTGAGTAAAATTACTTGAAAGTCAGTGGAAATGCTTTTAACTTATCCACATAATTAGTGCGTTTAAATTGCAATACATTTCAAAGTGCTGAAAATTGTCTAAACTTATTAACTGTAATTTTTTTTCAAATCGCTTTCTCAATTTTGATTTTAGAAACATTGGTTTTTCTTGTAAGTAAAATTACTTTAAAGTCAGTGGAAATGCTTTTAACGTATACACATAATTAGTGCGTTTAAATTGCAATACATTTCAAAGTGCTGAAAATTGTCTAAACTTATGATCTGCCACTTTTTTTTCAAATCGCCTTCTACTCAGTTTTGATTTTAGGAACATTGGTTTTTCTTGTCAGTAAAATTACGTGAAAGTCAGTGGAAATGCTTTTAACTTATTCACATGATTAGTGCGTTTAAATTGCAATACATTTCAAAGTGCTGAAAATTGTCTAAACTTATGATCTGCTCTTTTTTTCCATATCGCCTTCTACTCAATTTTGATTTCAGAAACATTGGTTTTTCTTATCAGTAAATTTACTTGAAAGTCAGTGGAAATGCTTTTAACTTATCCACATAATTAGTGCGTTTAAATTGCAATATATTTCAAAGTGCTGAAAATTGTCTAAACTTATGATCTGCTCTTTTTTTTCAAATCGCCTTCTACTCAATTTTGATTTTAGAAACATTGGTTTTTCTTGTAAGTAAAATTATTTAAATGTCAGTGGAAATGCTTTTAACTTATTCACATAATTAGTGCGTTAAAATTGCAATACATTTCACAGTGCTGAAAATTGTCTTAACTTATGATTTGCAATGTTTTTTCAAATCGCCTTCTACTCAGTTTTGATTTTAGAAACATTGGTTTTTCTTGTCAGTAAAATTACTTTAAAGTCAGTGGAAATGCTTTTAACGTATACACATAATTAGTGCGTTTAAATTGCAATACATTTCAAAGTGCTGAAAATTGTCTAAATTTATGATCTGCCACTTTTTTTTCAAATCGCTTTCTACTCAGTTTTGATTTTAGAAACATTGGTTTTTCTTGTGAGTAAAAATACTTTAAAGTCAGTGGAAATGCTTTTAACTTATTCACATAATTAGTGCGTTTAAATTGCAATATATTTCAAAGTGCTGAAAATTGTCCAAACTTATGAACTGTAATTTTTTTTCAAATCGCTTTCTCAATTTTGATTTTAGAAACATTGGTTTTTCTTGTCAGTAAAATTATTTGAAAGTCAGTGGAAATGCTTTTAACTTATCCACATAATTAGTGCGTTTAAATTGCAATACATTTCAAAGTGCTGAAAATTGTCTAAACTTATGATCTGCCATTTTTTTTCAAATCGCCTTCTACTCAGTTTTGATTTTAGAAACATTGGTTTTTCTTGTGAGTAAAATTACTTGAAAGTCAGTGGAAATGCTTTTAACTTTCCACATGATTAGTGCGTTTAAATTGCAATACATTTCAAAGTGCTGAAAATTGTCTAAACTTATGAACTGTAATTTTTTTTCAAATCGCTTTCTCAATTTTGATTTTAGAAACGTTGGTTTTTCTTGTAAGTAAAATTACTTTAAAGTCAGTGGAAATGCTTTTAACGTATACACATAATTAGTGCGTTTAAATTGCAATACATTTCAAAGTGCTGAAAATTGTATAAACCTATGATCTGCCACTTTTTTTTCGAATCGCCTTCTACTCAGTTTTATTTTAGAAACATTGGTTTTTCTTGTGAGTAAAATTACTTGAAAGTCAGTGGAAATGCTTTTAACTTATTCAAATAATTAGTGCGTTTAAATTGCAATACATTTCAAAGTGCTGAAACTTGTCTAAACTTATGAACTGTAATTTTTTTTCAAATCGCTTTCTCAATTTTGATTTTAGAAACATTGGTTTTTCTTGTCAGTAAAATTACTTGAAAGTCAGTGGAAATGATTTTAACTTATTCACATAATTAGTGCGTTAAAATTGCAATACATTTCAAAGTGCTGAAAATTGTCTAAACTTATGATCTGCCATTTTTTTAAAAATCGTCTTCTACTCAGTTTTGATTTTAGAAACATTGGTTTTTCTTGTCAGTAAAATTACTTGAAAGTCAATGGAAATGCTTTTAACTTATCCACATTATTAGTGCGTTTAAATTGCAATACATTTCAAAGTGCTGAAAATTGTCTAAACTTATGATCTGCTCTTTTTTTCCATATCGCCTTCTACTCAATTTTGATTTCAGAAACATTGGTTTTTCTTGTCAGTAAAATTACTTGAAAGTCAGTGGAAATGCTTTTAACTTATCCACATAATTAGTGCGTTGAAATTGCAATACATTTCAAAGTGCTGAAAATTGTCTAAACCTATGATCTGCCACTTTTTTTCAAATCGCCTTCTACTCAGTTTTGATTTTAGAAACATTGGTTTTTCTTGTGAGTAAAATTACTTGAAAGTCAGTGGAAATGCTTTTAACTTATCCACATGATTAGTGCGTTTAAATTGCAATACATTTCAAAGTGCTGAAAATTGTCTAAACTTATGATCTGCTCTTTTTTTCCATATCGCCTTCTACTCAATTTTGATTTTAGAAACATTGGTTTTTCTTGTCAGTAAATTTACTTGAAAGTCAGTGGAAATGCTTTTAACTTATCCACATAATTAGTGCGTTTAAATTGCAATATATTTCAAAGTGCTGAAAATTGTCTAAACTTATGATCTGCTCTTTTTTTTCAAATCGCCTTCTACTCAATTTTCTATTTTAAAAACATTGGTTTTTCTTGTAAGTAAAATTATTTGAATGTCAGTGGAAATGCTTTTAACTTATCCACATAATTAGTGCTTTAAAATTGCAATACATTTCACAGTGCTGAAAATTGTCTAAACTTATGATTTGCAATGTTTTTTCAAATCGCCTTCTACTCAGTTTTGATTTTAGAAACATTGGTTTTTCTTGTGAGTAAAATTACTTGAAAGTCAGTGAAAATGCTTTTAACTTATCCACATAATTAGTGCGTTTAAATTGCAATACATTTCAAAGTGCTGAAAATTGTCTAAACTTATGATCTGCTCTTTTTTTTCAAATCGCTTTCTACTCAATTTTGATTTTAGAAACATTGATTTTTCTTGTCAGTAAAATTTTTTGAATGGCAGTGGAAATGCTTTTAACGTATACACATAATTATTTCGTTTAAATTGCAATACATTTCAAAGTGTTGAAATTGTCTAAATTTATGATCTGCCACTTTTTTTTCAAATCGCCTTCTACTCAGTTTTGATTTTAGAAACATTGGTTTTTCTTGTGAGTAAAATTACTTGAAAGTCAGTGGAAATGCTTTTAACTTATCCACATGATTAATGCGTTTAAATTGCAATACATTTCAAAGTGCTGAAAATTGTCTAAACTTATGAACTGTAATTTTTTTTCAAATCGCTTTCTCAATTTTGATTTTAGAAACATTGGTTTTTCTTGTAAGTAAAATTACTTTACAGTCAGTGGAAATGCTTTTAACGTATAAACATAATTAGTGCGTTTAAATTGCAATACATTTCAAAGTGCTGAAAATTGTCTAAACTTATGATCTGCCACTTTTTTTTTCAAATCGCCTTCTACTCAGTTTTGATTTTAGAAACATTGGTTTTTCTTGTGAGTAAAATTACTTGAAAGTCAGTGGAAATGCTTTTAACTTATCCACATGATTAGTGCGTTTAAATTGCAATATATTTCAAAGTGCTGAAAATTATCTAAACTTATGAACTGTAATTTTTTTTCAAATCGCTTTCTCAATTTTGATTTTAGAAACATTCGTTTTTCTTGTCAGTAAAATTACTTGAAAGTCAGTGGAAATGATTTTAACTTATTCACATAATTAGTGCGTTAAAATTGCAATACATTTCAAAGTGCTGAAAATTGTCTAAACTTATGATCTGCCAATTTTTTTTAAATCGCCTTCTACTCAGTTTTGATTTTAGAAACATTGGTTTTTCTTGTCAGTAAAATTACTTGAAAGTCAGTGGAAATGCTTTTAACTTATCCACATAATCAGTGCGTTAAAATTGCAATACATTTCAAAGTGCTGAAAATTGTCTAAACTTATGATCTGCCATTTTTTTTAAAATCGCCTTCTACTCAGTTTTGATTTTAGAAACATTGGTTTTTCTTGTCAGTAAAATTACTTGAAAGTCAGTGGAAATGCTTTTAACTTATCCACATGATTAGTGCGTTTAAATTGCAATACATTTCAAAGTGCTGAAAATTGTCTAAACTTATGATCTGCTCTTTTTTTCCATATCGCCTTCTACTCAATTTTGATTTCAGAAACATTGGTTTTTCTTGTCAGTAAATTTACTTGAAAGTCAGTAGAAATGCTTTTAACTTATCCACATAATTAGTGCGTTTAAATTGCAATATATTTCAAAGTGCTGAAAATTGTCTAAACTTATGATCTGCTCTTTTTTTTCAAATCGCCTTCTACTCAATTTTGATTTTATAAACATTGGTTTTTCTTGTAAGTAAAATTATTTGAATGTCAGTGGAAATGCTTTTAACTTATCCACATAATTAGTGCGTTAAAATTGCAATACATTTCACCGTGCTGAAAATTGTCTAAACTTATGATTTGCAATGTTTATTCAAATCGCCTTCTACTCAGTTTTGATTTTAGAAACATTGGTTTTTCTTGTCAGTAAATTTACTTGAAAGACAGTGGAAATGCTTTTAACTTATCCACATAATTAATGCGTTTTAATTGCAATACATTTCAAAGTGCTGAAAATTGTGTAAACTTATGATCTGCCATTTGTTTTCAAATCGCCTTCTATTCAGTTTTGATTTTAGAAACATTCGTTTTTCTTGTGAGTAAAATTACTTGAAAGTCAGTGGAAATGATTTTAACTTATCCACATAATTAGTGCGTTTAAATTGCAATACATTTCAAAGTGCTGAAAATTGTCTAAACTTATGATCTGCCATTTTTTTTCAAATCGCCTTCTACTCAGTTTTGATTTTAGAAACATTGGTTTTTCTTGTGAGTAAAATTACTTGAAAGTCAGTGGAAATGCTTTTAATTTATCCACATGATTAGTGCGTTTAAATTGCAATACATTTCAAAGTGCTGAAAATTGTCTAAACTTATGAACTGTAATTTTTTTTCAAATCGCTTTCTCAATTTTGATTTTAGAAACATTGGTTTTTCTTGTAAGTAAAATTACTTTAAAGTCAGTGGAAATGCTATTAACGTATACACATAATTAGTGCGTTTAAATTGCAATACATTTCAAAGTGCTGAAAATTGTATAAACTTATGATCTGCCACTTTTTTTTCAAATCGCCTTTTACTCAGTTTTGATTTTAGAAACATTGGTTTTTCTTGTGAGTAAAATTACTTGAAAGTCAGTGGAAATGCTTTTAACTTATTCATATAATTAGTGCGTTTAAATTGCAATACATTTCAAAGTGCTGAAAATTGTCTAAACTTATGAACTGTAATTTTTTTTCAAATCGCTTTCTCAATTTTGATTTTAGAAACATTCGTTTTTCTTGTCAGTAAAATTACTTGAAAGTCAGTGGAAATGATTTTAACTTATTCACATAATTAGTGCGTTAAAATTGCAATACATTTCAAAGTGCTGAAAATTGTCTAAACTTATGATCTGCCATTTTTTTAAAAATCGCCTTCTACTCAGTTTTGATTTTAGAAACATTGGTTTTTCTTGTCAGTAAAATTACTTGAAAGTCAGTGGAAATGCTTTTAACTTATCCACATAATTAGTGCGTTAAAATTGCAATACATTTCAAAGTGCTGAAAATTGTCTAAACTTTTGATCTGCCATTTTTTTAAAAATCGCCTTCTACTCAGTTTTGATTTTAGAAACATTGGTTTTTCTTGTCAGTAAAATTACTTGAAAGTCAGTGGAAATGCTTTTAACTTATCCACATGATTAGTGCGTTTAAATTGCAATACATTTCAAAGTGCTGAAAATTGTCTGAACTTATGAACTGTAATTTTTTTTCAAATCGCCTTCTACTCAGTTTTGATTTTAGAAACATTGGTTTTTCTTGTAAGTAAAATTATTTGAATGTCAGTGGAAATGCTTTTAACTTATCCACATAATTAGTGCGTTTAAATTGCAATACATTTCAAAGTGCTGAAAATTGTCTAAACTTATGATCTGCCATTTGTTTTCAAATCGCCTTCTATTCAGTTTTTATTTTAGAAACATTGGTTTTTCTTGTGAGTAAAATTACTTGAAAGTCAGTGGAAATGCTTTTAACTTATCCACATAATTAGTGCGTTTAAATTGCAATACATTTCAAAGTGCTGAAAATTGTCTAAACTTATGATCTGCCATTTTTTTTCAAATCGCCTTCTACTCAGTTTTGATTTTAGAAACATTGGTTTTTCTTGTGAGTAAAATTACTTGAAAGTCAGTGGAAATGCTTTTAATTTATCCACATGATTAGTGCGTTTAAATTGCAATACATTTCAAAGTGCTGAAAATTGTCTAAACTTATGAACTGTAATTTTTTTTCAAATCGCTTTCTCAATTTTGATTTTAGGAACATTGGTTTTTCTTGTAAGTAAAATTACTTTAAAGTCAGTGGAAATGCTTTTAACGTATACACATAATTAGTGCGTTTAAATTGCAATACATTTCAAAGTGCTGAAAATTGTATAAACTTATGATCTGCCACTTTTTTTTCAAATCGCCTTTTACTCAGTTTTGATTTTAGAAACATTGGTTTTTCTTGTGAGTAAAATTACTTGAAAGTCAGTGGAAATGCTTTTAACTTATTCATATAATTAGTGCGTTTAAATTGCAATACATTTCAAAGTGCTGAAAATTGGCTAAACTTATGAACTGTAATTTTTTTTCAAATCGCTTTCTCAATTTCTATTTTAGAAACATTCGTTTTTCTTGTCAGTAAAATTACTTGAAAGTCAGTGGAAATGATTTTAACTTATTCACATAATTAGTGCGTTAAAATTGCAATACATTTCAAAGTGCTGAAAATTGTCTAAACTTATGATCTGCCATTTTTTTTTAAATCGCCTTCTACTCAGTTTTGATTTTAGAAACATTGGTTTTTCTTGTCAGTAAAATTACTTGAAAGTCAGTGGAAATGCTTTTAACTTATCCACATAATTAGTGCGTTAAAATTGCAATACATTTCAAAGTGCTGAAAATTGTCTAAACTTATGATCTGCCATTTTTTTAAAAATCGCCTTCTACTCAGTTTTGATTTTAGAAACATTGGTTTTTCTTGTCAGTAAAATTACTTGAAAGTCAGTGGAAATGCTTTTAACTTATCCACATGATTAGTGCGTTTAAATTGCAATACATTTCAAAGTGCTGAAAATTGTCTAAACTTATGATCTGCTCTTTTTTTCCATATCGCCTTCTACTCAATTTTGATTTCAGAAACATTGGTTTTTCTTGTCAGTAAATTTACTTGAAAGTCAGTGGAAATGCTTTGAACTTATCCACATAATTAGTGCGTTAAAATTGCAATACATTTCACCGTGCTGAAAATTGTCTAAACTTATGATTTGCAATGTTTATTCAAATCGCCTTCTACTCAGTTTTGATTTTAGAAACATTGGTTTTTCTTTTCAGTAAAATTACTTGAAAGACAGTGGAAATGCTTTTAACTTATCCACATAATTAATGCGTTTTAATTGCAATACATTTCAAAGTGCTGAAAATTGTCTAAACTTATGATCTACCATTTGTTTCCATATCGCCTTCTACTCAATTTTGATTTCAGAAACATTGGTTTTTCTTGTCAGTAAATTTACTTGAAAGTCAGTGGAAATGCTTTTAACTTATCCACATAATTAGTGCGTTTAAATTGCAATATATTTCAAAGTGCTGAAAATTGTCTAAACTTATGATCTGCTCTTTTTTTTCAAATCGCCTTCTACTCAATTTTGATTTTAGAAACATTGGTTTTTCTTGTAAGTAAAATTATTTGAATGTCAGTGGAAATGCTTTTAACTTATCCACATAATTAGTGCGTTTAAATTGCAATACATTTCAAAGTGCTGAAAATTGTCTAAACTTATGATCTGCCATTTGTTTTCAAATCGCCTTCTATTCAGTTTTTATTTTAGAAACATTGGTTTTTCTTGTGAGTAAAATTACTTGAAAGTCAGTGGAAATGCTTTTAACTTATCCACATAATTAGTGCGTTTAAATTGCAATACATTTCAAAGTGCTGAAAATTGTCTAAACTTATGATCTGCCATTTTTTTTCAAATCGCCTTCTACTCAGTTTTGATTTTAGAAACATTGGTTTTTCTTGTGAGTAAAATTACTTGAAAGTCAGTGGAAATGCTTTTAATTTATCCACATGATTAGTGCGTTTAAATTGCAATACATTTCAAAGTGCTGAAAATTGTCTAAACTTATGAACTGTAATTTTTTTTCAAATCGCTTTCTCAATTTTGATTTTAGAAACATTGGTTTTTCTTGTAAGTAAAATTACTTTAAAGTCAGTGGAAATGCTTTTAACGTATACACATAATTAGTGCGTTTAAATTGCAATACATTTCAAAGTGCTGAAAATTGTATAAACTTATGATCTGCCACTTTTTTTTCAAATCGCCTTTTACTCAGTTTTGATTTTAGAAACATTGGTTTTTCTTGTGAGTAAAATTACTTGAAAGTCAGTGGAAATGCTTTTAACTTATTCATATAATTAGTGCGTTTAAATTGCAATACATTTCAAAGTGCTGAAAATTGGCTAAACTTATGAACTGTAATTTTTTTTCAAATCGCTTTCTCAATTTTGATTTTAGAAACATTCGTTTTTCTTGTCAGTAAAATTACTTGAAAGTCAGTGGAAATGATTTTAACTTATTCACATAATTAGTGCGTTAAAATTGCAATACATTTCAAAGTGCTGAAAATTGTCTAAACTTATGATCTGCCATTTTTTTAAAAATCGCCTTCTACTCAGTTTTGATTTTAGAAACATTGGTTTTTCTTGTCAGTAAAATTACTTGAAAGTCAGTGGAAATGCTTTTAACTTATCCACATAATTAGTGCGTTAAAATTGCAATACATTTCAAAGTGCTGAAAATTGTCTAAACTTATGATCTGCCATTTTTTAAAAAATCGCCTTCTACTCAGTTTTGATTTTAGAAACATTGGTTTTTCTTGTCAGTAAAATTACTTGAAAGTCAGTGGAAATGCTTTTAACTTATCCACATGATTAGTGCGTTTAAATTGCAATACATTTCAAAGTGCTGAAAATTGTCTAAACTTATGATCTGCTCTTTTTTTCCATATCGCCTTCTACTCAATTTTGATTTCAGAAACATTGGTTTTTCTTGTCAGTAAATTTACTTGAAAGTCAGTGGAAATGCTTTGAACTTATCCACATAATTAGTGCGTTAAAATTGCAATACATTTCACCGTGCTGAAAATTGTCTAAACTTATGATTTGCAATGTTTATTCAAATCGCCTTCTACTCAGTTTTGATTTTAGAAACATTGGTTTTTCTTTTCAGTAAAATTACTTGAAAGACAGTGGAAATGCTTTTAACTTATCCACATAATTAATGCGTTTTAATTGCAATACATTTCAAAGTGCTGAAAATTGTCTAAACTTATGATCTACCATTTGTTTTCAAATCGCCTTCTATTCAGTTTTGATTTTAGAAACATTCGTTTTTCTTGTGAGTAAAATTACTTGAAAGTCAGTGGACATGCTTTTAACTTATCCACATAATTAGTGCGTTTAAATTGCAATACATTTCAAAGTGCTGAAAATTGACTAAACTTATGATCTGCCATTTGTTTTCAAATCGCCTTCTACTCAGTTTTGATTTTAGAAACATTCGTTTTTCTTGTGAGTAAAATTACTTGAAAGTCAATGGAAATGCTTTTAACTTATCCACATAATTAGTGCGTTTAAATTGCAATACATTTCAAAGTGCTGAAAATTGTCTAAACTTATGATCTGCTCTTTTTTTTCAAATCGCCTTCTACTCAATTTTGATTTTAGAAACATTGATTTTTCTTGTCAGTAAAATTTTTTGAATGGCAGTGGAAATGCTTTTAACGTATACACATAATTAGTTCGTTTAAATTGCAATACATTTCAAAGTGCTGAAAATTGTCTAAATTTATGATCTGCCACTTTTTTTTCAAATCGCCTTCTACTCAGTTTTGATTTTAGAAACATTGGTTTTTCTTGTGAGTAAAATTACTTGAAAGTCAGTGGAAATGCTTTTAACTTATCCACATGATTAATGCGTTTAAATTGCAATACATTTCAAAGTGCTGAAAATTGTCTAAACTTATGAACTGTAATTTTTTTTCAAATCGCTTTCTCAATTTTGATTTTAGAAACATTGGTTTTTCTTGTAAGTAAAATTACTTTAAAGTCAGTGGAATTGCTTTTAACGTATAAACATAATTAGTGCGTTTAAATTGCAATACATTTCAAAGTGCTGAAAATTGTCTAAACTTATGATCTGCTCTTTTTTTTCAAATCGCCTTCTACTCAATTTTGATTTTAGAAACATTGATTTTTCTTGTCAGTAAAATTATTTGAATGTCAGTGGAAATGCTTTTAACTTATCCACATAATTAGTGCGTTAAAATTACAATACATTTCACAGTGCTGAAAATTGTCTAAACTTATGAACTGTAATTTTTTTTTAAAAATCGCTTTCTCAATTTTGATTTTTAGAAACATTGGTTTTTCTTGTAAGTAAAATTACTTTAAAGTCAGTGGAAATGCTTTTAACGTATACACATAATTAGTGCGTTTAAATTGCAATACATTTCAAAGTGCTGAAAATTGTCTAAACTTATGATCTGCCACTTTTTTTTCAAATCGCCTTCTACTCAGTTTTGATTTTAGAAACATTGGTTTTGCCTGTCAGTAAAATTACTTGAAAGACATTGGAAATGCTTTTAACTTATCCACATGATTAGTGCGTTTAAATTGCAATACATTTCAAAGTGCTGAAAATTGTCTAAACTTATGATCTGCTCTTTTATTCCATATCGCCTTCTACTCAATTTTGATTTCAGAAACATTGGTTTTTCTTGTCAGTAAATTTACTTGAAAGTCAGTGGAAATGCTTTTAACTTATCCACATAATTAGTGCGTTTAAATTGCAATATATTTCAAAGTGCTGAAAATTGTCTAAACTTATGATCTGCTCTTTTTTTTCAAATCGCCTTCTACTCAATTTTGATTTTAGAAACATTGGTTTTTCTTGTAAGTAAAATTATTTGAATGTCAGTGGAAATGCTTTTAACTTATCCACAAAATTAGTGCGTTAAAATTTCAATACATTTTACAGTGCTGAAAATTGTTTAAACTTATGATTTGCAATGTTTATTCAAATCGCCTTCTACTCAGTTTTGATTTTAGAAACATTGGTTTTTCTTGTGAGTAAAATTACTTGAAAGTCAGTGGAAATGCTTTTAATTTATCCACATGATTAGTGCGTTTAAATTGCAATACATTTCAAAGTGCTGAAAATTGTCTAAACTTATGAACTGTAATTTTTTTTCAAATCGCTTTCTCAATTTTATTTTAGAAACATTGGTTTTTCTTGTGAGTAAAATTACTTGAAAGTCAGTGGAAATGCTTTTAACTTATTCATATAATTAGTGCGTTTAAATTGCAATACATTTCAAAGTGCTGAAAATTGTCTAAACTTAAGAACTGTAATTTTTTTTCAAATCGCTTTCTCAATTTTGATTTTAGAAACATTCGTTTTTCTTGTCAGTAAAATTACTTGAAAGTCAGTGGAAATGATTTTAACTTATTCACATAATTAGTGCGTTAAAATTGCAATACATTTCAAAGTGCTGAAAATTGTGTAAACTTATGATCTGCCATTTTTTTAAAAATCGCCTTCTACTCAGTTTTGATTTTAGAAACATTGGCTTTTCTTGTCAGTAAAATTATTTGAAAGTCAGTGGAAATGCTTTTAACTTATCCACATGATTAGTGCGTTTAAATTGCAATACATTTCAAAGTGCTGAAAATTGTCTAAACTTATGATCTGCTCTTTTTTTCCATATCGCCTTCTACTCAATTTTGATTTCAGAAACATTGGTTTTTCTTGTAAGTAAAATTATTTGAATGTCAGTGGAAATGCTTTTAACTTATCCACATAATTAGTGCGTTTAAATTGCAATACATTTCAAAGTGCTGAAAATTGTCTAAACTTATGATCTGCCATTTGTTTTCAAATCGCCTTCTATTCAGTTTTGATTTTAGAAACATTGGTTTTTCTTGTGAGTAAAATTACTTGAAAGTCAGTGGAAATGCTTTTAACTTATCCATATAATTAGTGCGTTTAAATTGCAATACATTTCAAAGTGCTGAAAATTGTCTAAACTTATGATCTGCCATTTTTTTTCCAATCGCCTTCTACTCAGTTTTGATTTTAGAAACCATGGTTTTTCTTGTGAATAAAATTACTTGAAAGTCAGTGGAAATGCTTTTAATTTATCCACATGATTAGTGCGTTTAAATTGCAATACATTTCAAAGTGCTGAAAATTGTCTAAACTTATAAACTGTAATTTTTTTTCAAATCGCTTTCTCAATTTTGATTTTAGAAACATTGGTTTTTCTTGTAAGTAAAATTACTTTAAAGTCAGTGGAAATGCTTTTAACGTATACACATAATTAGTGCGTTTAAATTGCAATACATTTCAAAGTGCTGAAAATTGTATAAACTTATGATCTGCCACTTTTTTTTCAAATCGCCTTTTTACTCAGTTTTGATTTTAGAAACATTGGTTTTTCTTGTGAGTAAAATTACTTGAAAGTCAGTGGAAATGCTTTTAACTTATTCATATAATTAGTGCGTTTAAATTGCAATACATTTCAAAGTGCTGAAAATTGTCTAAACTTATGAACTGTAATTTTTTTCCATATCGCTTTCTCAATTTTGATTTTAGAAACATTCGTTTTTCTTGTCAGTAAAATTACTTGAAAGTCAGTGGAAATGATTTTAACTTATTCACATAATTAGTGCGTTAAAATTGCAATACATTTCAAAGTGCTGAAAATTGTCTAAACTTATGATCTGCCATTTTTTTAAAAATCGCCTTCTACTCAGTTTTGATTTTAGAAACATTGGTTTTTCTTGTCAGTAAAATTACTTGAAAGTCAGTGGAAATGCTTTTAACGTATACACATAATTAGTGCGTTTAAATTGCAATACATTTCAAAGTGCTGAAAATTGTCTAAACTTATGATCTGCCACTTTTTTTTCAAATCGCCTTCTACTCAGTTTTGATTTTAGAAACATTGGTTTTGCCTGTCAGTAAAATTACTTGAAAGACATTGGAAATGCTTTTAACTTATCCACATGATTAGTGCGTTTAAATTGCAATACATTTCAAAGTGCTGAAAAATGTCTAAACTTATGATCTGCTCTTTTTTTCCATATCGCCTTCTACTGAATTTTGATTTCAGAAACATTGGTTTTTCTTGTCAGTAAATTTACTTGAAAGTCAGTAGAAATGCTTTTAACTTATCCACATAATTAGTGCGTTTAAATTGCAATATATTTCAAAGTGCTGAAAATTGTCTAAACTTATGATCTGCTCTTTTTTTTCAAATCGCCTTCTACTCAATTTTGATTTTAGAAACATTGGTTTTTCTTGTAAGTAAAATTATTTGAATGTCAGTGGAAATGCTTTTAACTTATCCACATAATTAGTGCGTTAAAATTTCAATACATTTCAAAGTGCTGAAAATTGTCTAAACTTATGATCTGCCATTTGTTTTCAAATCGCCTTCTACTCAGTTTTGATTTTAGAAACATTCGTTTTTCTTGTGAGTAAAATTACTTGAAAGTCAGTGGACATGCTTTTAACTTATCCACATAATTAGTGCGTTTAAATTGCAATACATTTCAAAGTGCTGAAAATTGACTAAACTTATGATCTGCCATTTGTTTTCAAATCGCCTTCTACTCAGTTTTGATTTTAGAAACATTGGTTTTTCTTGTGAGTAAAATTACTTGAAAGTCAGTGGAAATGCTTTTAATTTATCCACATGATTAGTGCGTTTAAATTGCAATACATTTCAAAGTGCTGAAAATTGTCTAAACTTATGAACTGTAATTTTTTTTCAAATCGCCTTCTACTCAATTTTGATTTTAGAAACATTGATTTTTCTTGTCAGTAAAATTATTTGAATGTCAGTGGAAATGCTTTTAACTTATCCACATAATTAGTGCGTTAAAATTACAATACATTTCACAGTGCTGAAAATTGTCTAAACTTATGAACTGTAATTTTTTTTTAAATCGCTTTCTCAATTTTCATTTTAGAAACATTGGTTTTTCTTGTAAGTAAAATTACTTTAAAGTCAGTGGAAATGCTTTTAACGTATACACATAATTAGTGCGTTTAAATTGCAATACATTTCAAAGTGCTGAAAATTGTCTAAACTTATGAACTGTAATTTTTTTCCATATCGCTTTCTCAATTTTGATTTTAGAAACATTAGTTTTTCTTGTCAGTAAAATTACTTGAAAGTCAGTGGAAATGCTTTTAACTTATTCATATAATTAGTGCGTTTAAATTGCAATACATTTCAAAGTGCTGAAAATTGTCTAAACTTATTATCTGCCACTTTTTTTTCAAATCGCCTTCTACTCAGTTTTGATTTTAGAAACATTGGTTTTTCTTGTGAGTAAAAATACTTGAAAGTCAGTGGAAATGCTTTTAACTTATTCACATAATTAGTGCGTTAAAATTGCAATACATTTCAAAGTGCTGAAAATTGTCTAAACTTATGAACTGTAATTTTTTTTCAAATCGCTTTCTCAATTTTGATTTTAGAAACATTGGTTTTTCTTGTAAGTAAAATTACTTTAAAGTCAGTGGAAATGCTTTTAACGTATACACATAATTAGTGCGTTTAAATTGCAATACATTTCAAAGTGCTGAAAATTGTCTAAACTTATGATCTGCCACTTTTTTTTGAAATCGCCTTCTACTCAGTTTTGATTTTAGAAACATTGGTTTTTCTCGTCAGTAAATATACTTGAAAGACAGGGGAAATGCTTTTAACTTATCCACATAATTAGTGCGTTAAAATTGCAATACATTTCAAAGTGCTGAAAATTGTCTAAACTTATGAACTGTAATTTTTTTTCAAATCGCTTTCTCAATTTTGATTTTAGAAACATTGGTTTTTCTTGTAAGTAAAATTACTTGAAAGTCAGTGGAAATGCTTTTAACTTATCCACATGATTAGTGCGTTTAAATTGCAATACATTTCAAAGTGCTGAAAATTGTCTAAACTTATGATCTGCTCTTTTTTTCCATATCGCCTTCTACTCAATTTTGATTTCAGAAACATTGGTTTTTCTTGTCAGTAAATTTACTTGAAAGTCAGTGGAAATGCTTTTAACTTATTCACATAATTAGTGCGTTTAAATTGCAATACATTTCAAAGTGCTGAAAATTGTCTAAACTTATGATCTGCTCTTTTTTTTCAAATCGCCTTCTACTCAATTTTGATTTTAGAAACATTGTTTTTTTTTGTCAGTAAAATTATTTGAATGTCAGTGGAAATGCTTTTAACTTATCCATATAATTAGTGCGTTAAAATTGCAATACATTTTACAGTGCTGAAAATTGTCTAAACTTATGAACTGTAATTTTTTTTCAAATCGCTTTCTCAATTTTGATTTTAGAAACATTGGTTTTTCTTGTAAGTAAAATTACTTTAAAGTCAGTGGAAATGCTTTTAACGTATACACATAATTAGTGCGTTTAAATTGCAATACATTTCAAAGTGCTGAAAATTGTCTAAATTTATGATCTGCCACTTTTTTTTCAAATCGCCTTCTACTCAGTTTTGATTTTAGAAACATTGGTTTTTCTTGTGAGTAAAAATACTTGAAAGTCAGTGGAAATGCTTTTAACTTATTCACATAATTAGTGCGTTTAAATTGCAATACATTTCAAAGTGCTGAAAATTGTCTAAACTTATGAACTGTAATTTTTTTTCAAATCGCTTTCTCAATTTTGATTTTAGAAACATTGGTTTTTCTTGTCAGTAAAATTACTTTAAAGTCAGTGGAAATGCTTTTAACGTATACACATAATTAGTGCGTTTAAATTGCAATACATTTCAAAGTGCTGAAAATTGTCTAAATTTATGATCTGCCACTTTTTTTTCAAATCGCCTTCTACTCAATTTTGATTTTAGAAACATTGTTTTTTTTTGTCAGTAAAATTATTTGAATGTCAGTGGAAATGCTTTTAACTTATCCATATAATTAGTGCGTTAAAATTGCAATACATTTTACAGTGCTGAAAATTGTCTAAACTTATGAACTGTAATTTTTTTTCAAATCGCTTTCTCAATTTTGATTTTAGAAACATTGGTTTTTCTTGTAAGTAAAATTACTTGAAATTCAGTGGAAATGCTTTTAACTTATCCACATGATTAGTGCGTTTAAATTGCAATACATTTCAAAGTGCTGAAAATTGTCTACACTTATGATCTGCTCTTTTTTTCCATATCGCCTTCTACTCAATTTTGATTTCAGAAACATTGGTTTTTCTTGTCAGTAAAATTACTTGAAAGTCAGTGGAAATGCTTTTAACTTATCCACATAATTAGTGCGTTAAAATTGCAATACATTTCAAAGTGCTGAAAATTGTGTAAACTTATGATCTGCCATTTTTTTAAAAATCGCCTTCTACTCAGTTTTGATTTTAGAAACATTGGCTTTTCTTGTCAGTAAAATTACTTGAAAGTCAGTGGAAATGCTTTTAACTTATCCACATGATTAGTGCGTTTAAATTGCAATACATTTCAAAGTGCTGAAAATTGTCTAAACTTATGATCTGCTCTTTTTTTCCATATCGCCTTCTACTCAATTTTGATTTCAGAAACATTGGTTTTTCTTGTAAGTAAAATTATTTGAATGTCAGTGGAAATGCTTTTAACTTATCCACATAATTAGTGCGTTTAAATTGCAATACATTTCAAAGTGCTGAAAATTGTCTAAACTTATGATCTGCCATTTGTTTTCAAATCGCCTTCTATTCAGTTTTGATTTTAGAAACATTGGTTTTTCTTGTGAGTAAAATTACTTGAAAGTCAGTGGAAATGCTTTTAACTTATCCATATAATTAGTGCGTTTAAATTGCAATACATTTCAAAGTGCTGAAAATTGTCTAAACTTATGATCTGCCATTTTTTTTCCAATCGCCTTCTACTCAGTTTTGATTTTAGAAACCATGGTTTTTCTTGTGAATAAAATTACTTGAAAGTCAGTGGAAATGCTTTTAATTTATCCACATGATTAGTGCGTTTAAATTGCAATACATTTCAAAGTGCTGAAAATTGTCTAAACTTATAAACTGTAATTTTTTTTCAAATCGCTTTCTCAATTTTGATTTTAGAAACATTGGTTTTTCTTGTAAGTAAAATTACTTTAAAGTCAGTGGAAATGCTTTTAACGTATACACATAATTAGTGCGTTTAAATTGCAATACATTTCAAAGTGCTGAAAATTGTATAAACTTATGATCTGCCACTTTTTTTTCAAATCGCCTTTTTACTCAGTTTTGATTTTAGAAACATTGGTTTTTCTTGTGAGTAAAATTACTTGAAAGTCAGTGGAAATGCTTTTAACTTATTCATATAATTAGTGCGTTTAAATTGCAATACATTTCAAAGTGCTGAAAATTGTCTAAACTTATGAACTGTAATTTTTTTCCATATCGCTTTCTCAATTTTGATTTTAGAAACATTCGTTTTTCTTGTCAGTAAAATTACTTGAAAGTCAGTGGAAATGATTTTAACTTATTCACATAATTAGTGCGTTAAAATTGCAATACATTTCAAAGTGCTGAAAATTGTCTAAACTTATGATCTGCCATTTTTTTAAAAATCGCCTTCTACTCAGTTTTGATTTTAGAAACATTGGTTTTTCTTGTCAGTAAAATTACTTGAAAGTCAGTGGAAATGCTTTTAACGTATACACATAATTAGTGCGTTTAAATTGCAATACATTTCAAAGTGCTGAAAATTGTCTAAACTTATGATCTGCCACTTTTTTTTCAAATCGCCTTCTACTCAGTTTTGATTTTAGAAACATTGGTTTTGCCTGTCAGTAAAATTACTTGAAAGACATTGGAAATGCTTTTAACTTATCCACATGATTAGTGCGTTTAAATTGCAATACATTTCAAAGTGCTGAAAAATGTCTAAACTTATGATCTGCTCTTTTTTTCCATATCGCCTTCTACTGAATTTTGATTTCAGAAACATTGGTTTTTCTTGTCAGTAAATTTACTTGAAAGTCAGTAGAAATGCTTTTAACTTATCCACATAATTAGTGCGTTTAAATTGCAATATATTTCAAAGTGCTGAAAATTGTCTAAACTTATGATCTGCTCTTTTTTTTCAAATCGCCTTCTACTCAATTTTGATTTTAGAAACATTGGTTTTTCTTGTAAGTAAAATTATTTGAATGTCAGTGGAAATGCTTTTAACTTATCCACATAATTAGTGCGTTAAAATTTCAATACATTTCAAAGTGCTGAAAATTGTCTAAACTTATGATCTGCCATTTGTTTTCAAATCGCCTTCTACTCAGTTTTGATTTTAGAAACATTCGTTTTTCTTGTGAGTAAAATTACTTGAAAGTCAGTGGACATGCTTTTAACTTATCCACATAATTAGTGCGTTTAAATTGCAATACATTTCAAAGTGCTGAAAATTGACTAAACTTATGATCTGCCATTTGTTTTCAAATCGCCTTCTACTCAGTTTTGATTTTAGAAACATTGGTTTTTCTTGTGAGTAAAATTACTTGAAAGTCAGTGGAAATGCTTTTAATTTATCCACATGATTAGTGCGTTTAAATTGCAATACATTTCAAAGTGCTGAAAATTGTCTAAACTTATGAACTGTAATTTTTTTTCAAATCGCCTTCTACTCAATTTTGATTTTAGAAACATTGATTTTTCTTGTCAGTAAAATTATTTGAATGTCAGTGGAAATGCTTTTAACTTATCCACATAATTAGTGCGTTAAAATTACAATACATTTCACAGTGCTGAAAATTGTCTAAACTTATGAACTGTAATTTTTTTTTAAATCGCTTTCTCAATTTTCATTTTAGAAACATTGGTTTTTCTTGTAAGTAAAATTACTTTAAAGTCAGTGGAAATGCTTTTAACGTATACACATAATTAGTGCGTTTAAATTGCAATACATTTCAAAGTGCTGAAAATTGTCTAAACTTATGAACTGTAATTTTTTTCCATATCGCTTTCTCAATTTTGATTTTAGAAACATTAGTTTTTCTTGTCAGTAAAATTACTTGAAAGTCAGTGGAAATGCTTTTAACTTATTCATATAATTAGTGCGTTTAAATTGCAATACATTTCAAAGTGCTGAAAATTGTCTAAACTTATTATCTGCCACTTTTTTTTCAAATCGCCTTCTACTCAGTTTTGATTTTAGAAACATTGGTTTTTCTTGTGAGTAAAAATACTTGAAAGTCAGTGGAAATGCTTTTAACTTATTCACATAATTAGTGCGTTAAAATTGCAATACATTTCAAAGTGCTGAAAATTGTCTAAACTTATGAACTGTAATTTTTTTTCAAATCGCTTTCTCAATTTTGATTTTAGAAACATTGGTTTTTCTTGTAAGTAAAATTACTTTAAAGTCAGTGGAAATGCTTTTAACGTATACACATAATTAGTGCGTTTAAATTGCAATACATTTCAAAGTGCTGAAAATTGTCTAAACTTATGATCTGCCACTTTTTTTTGAAATCGCCTTCTACTCAGTTTTGATTTTAGAAACATTGGTTTTTCTCGTCAGTAAATATACTTGAAAGACAGGGGAAATGCTTTTAACTTATCCACATAATTAGTGCGTTAAAATTGCAATACATTTCAAAGTGCTGAAAATTGTCTAAACTTATGAACTGTAATTTTTTTTCAAATCGCTTTCTCAATTTTGATTTTAGAAACATTGGTTTTTCTTGTAAGTAAAATTACTTGAAAGTCAGTGGAAATGCTTTTAACTTATCCACATGATTAGTGCGTTTAAATTGCAATACATTTCAAAGTGCTGAAAATTGTCTAAACTTATGATCTGCTCTTTTTTTCCATATCGCCTTCTACTCAATTTTGATTTCAGAAACATTGGTTTTTCTTGTCAGTAAATTTACTTGAAAGTCAGTGGAAATGCTTTTAACTTATTCACATAATTAGTGCGTTTAAATTGCAATACATTTCAAAGTGCTGAAAATTGTCTAAACTTATGATCTGCTCTTTTTTTTCAAATCGCCTTCTACTCAATTTTGATTTTAGAAACATTGTTTTTTTTTGTCAGTAAAATTATTTGAATGTCAGTGGAAATGCTTTTAACTTATCCATATAATTAGTGCGTTAAAATTGCAATACATTTTACAGTGCTGAAAATTGTCTAAACTTATGAACTGTAATTTTTTTTCAAATCGCTTTCTCAATTTTGATTTTAGAAACATTGGTTTTTCTTGTAAGTAAAATTACTTTAAAGTCAGTGGAAATGCTTTTAACGTATACACATAATTAGTGCGTTTAAATTGCAATACATTTCAAAGTGCTGAAAATTGTCTAAATTTATGATCTGCCACTTTTTTTTCAAATCGCCTTCTACTCAGTTTTGATTTTAGAAACATTGGTTTTTCTTGTGAGTAAAAATACTTGAAAGTCAGTGGAAATGCTTTTAACTTATTCACATAATTAGTGCGTTTAAATTGCAATACATTTCAAAGTGCTGAAAATTGTCTAAACTTATGAACTGTAATTTTTTTTCAAATCGCTTTCTCAATTTTGATTTTAGAAACATTGGTTTTTCTTGTCAGTAAAATTACTTTAAAGTCAGTGGAAATGCTTTTAACGTATACACATAATTAGTGCGTTTAAATTGCAATACATTTCAAAGTGCTGAAAATTGTCTAAATTTATGATCTGCCACTTTTTTTTCAAATCGCCTTCTACTCAATTTTGATTTTAGAAACATTGTTTTTTTTTGTCAGTAAAATTATTTGAATGTCAGTGGAAATGCTTTTAACTTATCCATATAATTAGTGCGTTAAAATTGCAATACATTTTACAGTGCTGAAAATTGTCTAAACTTATGAACTGTAATTTTTTTTCAAATCGCTTTCTCAATTTTGATTTTAGAAACATTGGTTTTTCTTGTAAGTAAAATTACTTGAAATTCAGTGGAAATGCTTTTAACTTATCCACATGATTAGTGCGTTTAAATTGCAATACATTTCAAAGTGCTGAAAATTGTCTACACTTATGATCTGCTCTTTTTTTCCATATCGCCTTCTACTCAATTTTGATTTCAGAAACATTGGTTTTTCTTGTCAGTAAATTTACTTGAAAGTCAGTGGAAATGCTTTTAACTTATCCACATAATTAGTGCGTTTAAATTGCAATATATTTCAAAGTGCTGAAAATTGTCTAAACTTATGATCTGCTCTTTTTTTTCAAATCGCCTTCTACTCAATTTTGATTTTAGAAACATTGTTTTTTTTTGTCAGTAAAATTATTTGAATGTCAGTGGAAATGCTTTTAACTTATCTATATAATTAGTGCGTTAAAATTGCAATACATTTTACAGTGCTGAAAATTGTCTAAACTTATGAACTGTAATTTTTTTTCAAATCGCTTTCTCAATTTTGATTTTAGAAACATTGGTTTTTCTTGTAAGTAAAATTACTTTAAAGTCAGTGGAAATGCTTTTAACGTATACACATAATTAGTGCGTTTAAATTGCAATACATTTCAAAGTGCTGAAAATTGTCTAAATTTATGATCTGCCACTTTTTTTTTCAAATCGCCTTCTACTCAGTTTTGATTTTAGAAACATTGGTTTTTCTTGTGAGTAAAAATACTTGAAAGTCAGTGGAAATGCTTTTAACTTATTCACATAATTAGTGCGTTTAAATTGCAATACATTTCAAAGTGCTGAAAATTGTCTAAACTTATGATCTGCTCTTTTTTTTCAAATCGCCTTCTACTCAATTTTGATTTTAGAAACATTGGTTTTTCTTGTCAGTAAAATTACTTTAAAGTCAGTGGAAATGCTTTTAACGTATACACATAATTAGTGCGTTTAAATTGCAATACATTTCAAAGTGCTGAAAATTGTCTAAATTTATGATCTGCCACTTTTTTTTCAAATCGCCTTCTACTCAGTTTTAATTTTAGAAACATTGGTTTTTCTTGTCAGTAAAATTACTTGAAAGTCAGTGGAAATGCTTTTAACTTATCCACATAATTAGTGCGTTTAAATTGCAATACATTTCAAAGTGCTGAAAATTGTCTAAACTTATGATCTGCCACTTTTTTTTCAAATCGCCTTCTACTCAGTTTTGATTTTAGAAACATTGGTTTTTCTTGTGAGTAAAAATACTTGAAAGTCAGTGGAAATGCTTTTAACTTATTCACATAATTAGTGCGTTAAAATTGCAATACATTTCAAAGTGCTGAAAATTGTCTAAACTTATGAACTGTAATTTTTTTTCAAATCGCTTTCTCAATTTTGATTTTAGAAACATTGGTTTTTCTTGTAAGTAAAATTACTTTAAAGTCAGTGGAAATGCTTTTAACGTATACACATAATTAGTGCGTTTAAATTGCAATACATTTCAAAGTGCTGAAAATTGTCTAAACTTATGATCTGCCACTTTTTTTTGAAATCGCCTTCTACTCAGTTTTGATTTTAGAAACATTGGTTTTTCTCGTCAGTAAATATACTTGAAAGACAGTGGAAATGCTTTTAACTTATCCACATAATTAGTGCGTTAAAATTGCAATACATTTCAAAGTGCTGAAAATTGTCTAAACTTATGAACTGTAATTTTTTTTCAAATCGCTTTCTCAATTTTGATTTTAGAAACATTGGTTTTTCTTGTAAGTAAAATTACTTGAAAGTCAGTGGAAATGCTTTTAACTTATCCACATGATTAGTGCGTTTAAATTGCAATACATTTCAAAGTGCTGAAAATTGTCTAAACTTATGATCTGCTCTTTTTTTCCATATCGCCTTCTACTCAATTTTGATTTCAGAAACATTGGTTTTTCTTGTCAGTAAATTTACTTGAAAGTCAGTGGAAATGCTTTTAACTTATTCACATAATTAGTGCGTTTAAATTGCAATACATTTCAAAGTGCTGAAAATTGTCTAAACTTATGATCTGCTCTTTTTTTTCAAATCGCCTTCTACTCAATTTTGATTTTAGAAACATTGTTTTTTTTTGTCAGTAAAATTATTTGAATGTCAGTGGAAATGCTTTTAACTTATCCATATAATTAGTGCGTTAAAATTGCAATACATTTTACAGTGCTGAAAATTGTCTAAACTTATGAACTGTAATTTTTTTTCAAATCGCTTTCTCAATTTTGATTTTAGAAACATTGGTTTTTCTTGTAAGTAAAATTACTTTAAAGTCAGTGGAAATGCTTTTAACGTATACACATAATTAGTGCGTTTAAATTGCAATACATTTCAAAGTGCTGAAAATTGTCTAAATTTATGATCTGCCACTTTTTTTTCAAATCGCCTTCTACTCAGTTTTGATTTTAGAAACATTGGTTTTTCTTGTGAGTAAAAATACTTGAAAGTCAGTGGAAATGCTTTTAACTTATTCACATAATTAGTGCGTTTAAATTGCAATACATTTCAAAGTGCTGAAAATTGTCTAAACTTATGAACTGTAATTTTTTTTCAAATCGCTTTCTCAATTTTGATTTTAGAAACATTGGTTTTTCTTGTCAGTAAAATTACTTTAAAGTCAGTGGAAATGCTTTTAACGTATACACATAATTAGTGCGTTTAAATTGCAATACATTTCAAAGTGCTGAAAATTGTCTAAATTTATGATCTGCCACTTTTTTTTCAAATCGCCTTCTACTCAATTTTGATTTTAGAAACATTGTTTTTTTTTGTCAGTAAAATTATTTGAATGTCAGTGGAAATGCTTTTAACTTATCCATATAATTAGTGCGTTAAAATTGCAATACATTTTACAGTGCTGAAAATTGTCTAAACTTATGAACTGTAATTTTTTTTAAAATCGCTTTCTCAATTTTGATTTTAGAAACATTGGTTTTTCTTGTAAGTAAAATTACTTGAAATTCAGTGGAAATGCTTTTAACTTATCCACATGATTAGTGCGTTTAAATTGCAATACATTTCAAAGTGCTGAAAATTGTCTACACTTATGATCTGCTCTTTTTTTCCATATCGCCTTCTACTCAATTTTGATTTCAGAAACATTGGTTTTTCTTGTCAGTAAATTTACTTGAAAGTCAGTGGAAATGCTTTTAACTTATCCACATAATTAGTGCGTTTAAATTGCAATATATTTCAAAGTGCTGAAAATTGTCTAAACTTATGATCTGCTCTTTTTTTTCAAATCGCCTTCTACTCAATTTTGATTTTAGAAACATTGTTTTTTTTTGTCAGTAAAATTATTTGAATGTCAGTGGAAATGCTTTTAACTTATCCATATAATTAGTGCGTTAAAATTGCAATACATTTTACAGTGCTGAAAATTGTCTAAACTTATGAACTGTAATTTTTTTTCAAATCGCTTTCTCAATTTTGATTTTAGAAACATTGGTTTTTCTTGTAAGTAAAATTACTTTAAAGTCAGTGGAAATGCTTTTAACGTATACACATAATTAGTGCGTTTAAATTGCAATACATTTCAAAGTGCTGAAAATTGTCTAAATTTATGATCTGCCACTTTTTTTTTCAAATCGCCTTCTACTCAGTTTTGATTTTAGAAACATTGGTTTTTCTTGTGAGTAAAAATACTTGAAAGTCAGTGGAAATGCTTTTAACTTATTCACATAATTAGTGCGTTTAAATTGCAATACATTTCAAAGTGCTGAAAATTGTCTAAACTTATGATCTGCTCTTTTTTTTCAAATCGCCTTCTACTCAATTTTGATTTTAGAAACATTGGTTTTTCTTGTCAGTAAAATTACTTTAAAGTCAGTGGAAATGCTTTTAACGTATACACATAATTAGTGCGTTTAAATTGCAATACATTTCAAAGTGCTGAAAATTGTCTAAATTTATGATCTGCCACTTTTTTTTCAAATCGCCTTCTACTCAGTTTTAATTTTAGAAACATTGGTTTTTCTTGTCAGTAAAATTACTTGAAAGTCAGTGGAAATGCTTTTAACTTATCCACATAATTAGTGCGTTTAAATTGCAATACATTTCAAAGTGCTGAAAATTGTCTAAACTTATGATCTGCCACTTTTTTTTCAAATCGCCTTCTACTCAGTTTTGATTTTAGAAACATTGGTTTTTCTTGTGAGTAAAAATACTTGAAAGTCAGTGGAAATGCTTTTAACTTATTCACATAATTAGTGCGTTAAAATTGCAATACATTTCAAAGTGCTGAAAATTGTCTAAACTTATGAACTGTAATTTTTTTTCAAATCGCTTTCTCAATTTTGATTTTAGAAACATTGGTTTTTCTTGTAAGTAAAATTACTTTAAAGTCAGTGGAAATGCTTTTAACGTATACACATAATTAGTGCGTTTAAATTGCAATACATTTCAAAGTGCTGAAAATTGTCTAAACTTATGATCTGCCACTTTTTTTTGAAATCGCCTTCTACTCAGTTTTGATTTTAGAAACATTGGTTTTTCTCGTCAGTAAATATACTTGAAAGACAGTGGAAATGCTTTTAACTTATCCACATAATTAGTGCGTTAAAATTGCAATACATTTCAAAGTGCTGAAAATTGTCTAAACTTATGAACTGTAATTTTTTTTCAAATCGCTTTCTCAATTTTGATTTTAGAAACATTGGTTTTTCTTGTAAGTAAAATTACTTGAAAGTCAGTGGAAATGCTTTTAACTTATCCACATGATTAGTGCGTTTAAATTGCAATACATTTCAAAGTGCTGAAAATTGTCTAAACTTATGATCTGCTCTTTTTTTCCATATCGCCTTCTACTCAATTTTGATTTCAGAAACATTGGTTTTTCTTGTCAGTAAATTTACTTGAAAGTCAGTGGAAATGCTTTTAACTTATCCACATAATTAGTGCGTTTAAATTGCAATATATTTCAAAGTGCTGAAAATTGTCTAAACTTATGATCTGCTCTTTTTTTCCAAATCGCCTTCTACTCAATTTTGATTTTAGAAACATTGTTTTTTTTTGTCAGTAAAATTATTTGAATGTCAGTGGAAATGCTTTTAATTTATCCATATAATTAGTGCGTTAAAATTGCAATACATTTTACAGTGCTGAAAATTGTCTAAACTTATGAACTGTAATTTTTTTTCAAATCGCTTTCTCAATTTTGATTTTAGAAACATTGGTTTTTCTTGTAAGTAAAATTACTTTAAAGTCAGTGGAAATGCTTTTAACGTATACACATAATTAGTGCGTTTAAATTGCAATACATTTCAAAGTGCTGAAAATTGTCTAAATTTATGATCTGCCACTTTTTTTTCAAATCGCCTTCTACTCAGTTTTGATTTTAGAAACATTGGTTTTTCTTGTGAGTAAAAATACTTGAAAGTCAGTGGAAATGCTTTTAACTTATTCACATAATTAGTGCGTTTAAATTGCAATACATTTCAAAGTGCTGAAAATTGTCTAAACTTATGAACTGTAATTTTTTTTCAAATCGCTTTCTCAATTTTGATTTTAGAAACATTGGTTTTTCTTGTCAGTAAAATTACTTTAAAGTCAGTGGAAATGCTTTTAACGTATACACATAATTAGTGCGTTTAAATTGCAATACATTTCAAAGTGCTGAAAATTGTCTAAATTTATGATCTGCCACTTTTTTTTCAAATCGCCTTCTACTCAGTTTTGATTTTAGAAACATTGGTTTTTCTTGTCAGTAAAATTACTTGAAAGTCAGTGGAAATGCTTTTAACTTATCCACATAATTAGTGCGTTTAAATTGCAATACATTTCAAAGTGCTGAAAATTGTCTAAACTTATGATCTGCCACTTTTTTTTCAAATCGCCTTCTACTCAGTTTTGATTTTAGAAACATTGGTTTTTCTTGTGAGTAAAAATACTTGAAAGTCAGTGGAAATGCTTTTAACTTATTCACATAATTAGTGCGTTAAAATTGCAATACATTTCAAAGTGCTGAAAATTGTCTAAACTTATGAACTGTAATTTTTTTTCAAATCGCTTTCTCAATTTTGATTTTAGAAACATTGGTTTTTCTTGTAAGTAAAATTACTTTAAAGTCAGTGGAAATGCTTTTAACGTATACACATAATTAGTGCGTTTAAATTGCAATACATTTCAAAGTGCTGAAAATTGTCTAAACTTATGATCTGCCACTTTTTTTTGAAATCGCCTTCTACTCAGTTTTGATTTTAGAAACATTGGTTTTTCTCGTCAGTAAATATACTTGAAAGACAGTGGAAATGCTTTTAACTTATCCACATAATTAGTGCGTTAAAATTGCAATACATTTCAAAGTGCTGAAAATTGTCTAAACTTATGAACTGTAATTTTTTTTCAAATCGCTTTCTCAATTTTGATTTTAGAAACATTGGTTTTTCTTGTAAGTAAAATTACTTGAAAGTCAGTGGAAATGCTTTTAACTTATCCACATGATTAGTGCGTTTAAATTGCAATACATTTCAAAGTGCTGAAAATTGTCTAAACTTATGATCTGCTCTTTTTTTCCATATCGCCTTCTACTCAATTTTGATTTCAGAAACATTGGTTTTTCTTGTCAGTAAATTTACTTGAAAGTCAGTGGAAATGCTTTTAACTTATCCACATAATTAGTGCGTTTAAATTGCAATATATTTCAAAGTGCTGAAAATTGTCTAAACTTATGATCTGCTCTTTTTTTCCAAATCGCCTTCTACTCAATTTTGATTTTAGAAACATTGTTTTTTTTTGTCAGTAAAATTATTTGAATGTCAGTGGAAATGCTTTTAACTTATCCATATAATTAGTGCGTTAAAATTGCAATACATTTTACAGTGCTGAAAATTGTCTAAACTTATGAACTGTAATTTTTTTTCAAATCGCTTTCTCAATTTTGATTTTAGAAACATTGGTTTTTCTTGTAAGTAAAATTACTTTAAAGTCAGTGGAAATGCTTTTAACGTATACACATAATTAGTGCGTTTAAATTGCAATACATTTCAAAGTGCTGAAAATTGTCTAAATTTATGATCTGCCACTTTTTTTTCAAATCGCCTTCTACTCAGTTTTGATTTTAGAAACATTGGTTTTTCTTGTGAGTAAAAATACTTGAAAGTCAGTGGAAATGCTTTTAACTTATTCACATAATTAGTGCGTTTAAATTGCAATACATTTCAAAGTGCTGAAAATTGTCTAAACTTATGAACTGTAATTTTTTTTCAAATCGCTTTCTCAATTTTGATTTTAGAAACATTGGTTTTTCTTGTCAGTAAAATTACTTTAAAGTCAGTGGAAATGCTTTTAACGTATACACATAATTAGTGCGTTTAAATTGCAATACATTTCAAAGTGCTGAAAATTGTCTAAATTTATGATCTGCCACTTTTTTTTCAAATCGCCTTCTACTCAGTTTTGATTTTAGAAACATTGGTTTTTCTTGTCAGTAAAATTACTTGAAAGTCAGTGGAAATGCTTTTAACTTATCCACATAATTAGTGCGTTTAAATTGCAATACATTTCAAAGTGCTGAAAATTGTCTAAACTTATGATCTGCCACTTTTTTTTCAAATCGCTTTCTACTCAGTTTTGATTTTAGAAACATTGGTTTTTCTTGTGAGTAAAAATACTTGAAAGTCAGTGGAAATGCTTTTAACTTATTCACATAATTAGTGCGTTTAAATTGCAATACATTTCAAAGTGCTGAAAATTGTCTAAACTTATGAACTGTAATTTTTTTTCAAATCGCTTTCTCAATTTTGATTTTAGAAACATTGGTTTTTCTTGTAAGTAAAATTACTTTAAAGTCAGTGGAAATGCTTTTAACGTATTCACATAATTAGTGCGTTTAAATTGCAATACATTTCAAAGTGCTGAAAATTGTCTAAACTTATGATCTGCCACTTTTTTTTGAAATCGCCTTCTACTCAGTTTTGATTTTAGAAACATTGGTTTTTCTCGTCAGTAAATATACTTGAAAGACAGTGGAAATGCATTTAACATATCCACATAATTAGTGCGTTAAAATTGCAATACATTTCAAAGTGCTGAAAATTGTCTAAACTTATGAACTGTAATTTTTTTTCAAATCGCTTTCTCAATTTTGATTTTAGAAACATTGGTTTTTCTTGTAAGTAAAATTACTTGAAAGTCAGTGGAAATGCTTTTAACTTATCCACATGATTAGTGCGTTTAAATTGCAATACATTTCAAAGTGCTGAAAATTGTCTAAACTTATGATCTGCTCTTTTTTTCCATATCGCCTTCTTCTCAATTTTGATTTCAGAAACATTGGTTTTTCTTGTCAGTAAATTTACTTGAAAGTCAGTGGAAATGCTTTTAACTTATCCACATAATTAGTGCGTTTAAATTGCAATATATTTCAAAGTGCTGAAAATTGTCTAAACTTATGATCTGCTCTTTTTTTTCAAATCGCCTTCTACTCAGTTTTGATTTTAGAAACATTGGTTTTTCTTGTGAGTAAAAATACTTGAAAGTCAGTGGAAATGCTTTTAACTTATCCACATAATTAGTGCGTTTAAATTGCAATATATTTCAAAGTGCTGAAAATTGTCTAAACTTATGATCTGCTCTTTTTTTTCAAATCGCCTTCTACTCAATTTTGATTTTAGAAACATTGTTTTTTTTTGTCAGTAAAATTATTTGAATGTCAGTGGAAATGCTTTTAACTTATCCATATAATTAGTGCGTTAAAATTGCAATACATTTTACAGTGCTGAAAATTGTCTAAACTTATGAACTGTAATTTTTTTTCAAATCGCTTTCTCAATTTTGATTTTAGAAACATTGGTTTTTCTTGTAAGTAAAATTACTTTAAAGTCAGTGGAAATGCTTTTAACGTATACACATAATTAGTGCGTTTAAATTGCAATACATTTCAAAGTGCTGAAAATTGTCTAAATTTATGATCTGCCACTTTTTTTTCAAATCGCCTTCTACTCAGTTTTGATTTTAGAAACATTGGTTTTTCTTGTGAGTAAAAATACTTGAAAGTCAGTGGAAATGCTTTTAACTTATTCACATAATTAGTGCGTTTAAATTGCAATACATTTCAAAGTGCTGAAAATTGTCTAAACTTATGAACTGTAATTTTTTTTCAAATCGCTTTCTCAATTTTGATTTTAGAAACATTGGTTTTTCTTGTCAGTAAAATTACTTTAAAGTCAGTGGAAATGCTTTTAACTTATTCACATAATTAGTGCGTTTAAATTGCAATACATTTCAAAGTGCTGAAAATTGTCTAAATTTATGATCTGCCACTTTTTTTTCAAATCGCCTTCTACTCAGTTTTGATTTTAGAAACATTGGTTTTTCTTGTGAGTAAAAATACTTGAAAGTAAGTGGAAATGCTTTTAAATTATCCACATAATTAGTGCGTTTAAATTGCAATACATTTCAAAGTGCTGAAAATTGTCTAAATTTATGATTTGCAATGTTTTTTCAAATCGCCTTCTACTCAGTTTTGATTTTAGAAACATTGGTTTTTCTTGTCAGTAAAATTACTTTAAAGTCAGTGGAAATGCTTTTAACGTATACACATAATTAGTGCGTTTAAATTGCAATACATTTCAAAGTGCTGAAAATTGTCTAAATTTATGATCTGCCACTTTTTTTTCAAATCGCTTTCTACTCAGTTTTGATTTTAGAAACATTGGTTTTTCTTGTCAGTAAAATTACTTGAAAGACAGTGGAAATGCTTTTAACTTATCCACATAATTATTGCGTTAAAATTGCAATACATTTCAAAGTGCTGAAAATTGTCTAAACTTATGAAATGTAAAATTTTTTTAAATCGCTTTTTCAATTTTGATTTTAGAAACATTGGTTTTTCTTGTAAGTAAAATTACTTGAAAGTCAGTGGAAATGATTTTAACTTATCCACAAGATTAGTGCGTTTAAATTGCAATACATTTCAAAGTGCTGAAAATTGTCTAAACTTATGATCTGCTCTTTTTTTCCATATCGCCTTCTACTCAATTTTGATTTCAGAAACATTGGTTTTTCTTGTCAGTAAATTTACTTGAAAGTCAGTGGAAATGCTTTTAACTTATCCACATAATTAGTGCGTTTAAATTGCAATATATTTCAAAGTGCTGAAAATTGTCTAAACTTATGATCTGCTCTTTTTTTTCAAATCGCCTTCTACTCAGTTTTGATTTTAGAAACATTGGTTTTTCTTGTGAGTAAAAATACTTGAAAGTCAGTGGAAATGCTTTTAACTTATTCACATAATTAGTGCGTTTAAATTGCAATACATTTCAAAGTGCTGAAAATTGTCTAAACTTATGAACTGTATTTTTTTTTCAAATTGCTTTCTCAATTTTGATTTTAGAAACATTGGTTTTTCTTGTCAGTAAAATTACTTTAAAGTCAGTGGAAATGCTTTTAACGTATACACATAATTAGTGCGTTTAAATTGCAATACATTTCAAAGTGCTGAAAATTGTCTAAATTTATGATCTGCCACTTTTTTTTCAAATCGCCTTCTACTCAGTTTTGATTTTAGAAACATTGGTTTTTCTTGTCAGTAAAATTACTTGAAAGACAGTGGAAATGCTGTTAACTTATCCACATAATTAGTGCGTTAAAATTGCAATACATTTCAAAGTGCTGAAAATTGTCTAAACTTATGAACTGTAATTTTTTTTCAAATCGCTTTCTCAATTTTGATTTTAGAAACATTGGTTTTTCTTGTAAGTAAAATTACTTGAAAGTCAGTGGAAATGCTTTTAACTTATCCACATGATTAGTGCGTTTAAATTGCAATACATTTCAAAGTGCTGAAAATTGTCTAAACTTATGATCTGCTCTTTTTTTCCATATCGTCTTCTACTCAATTTTAATTTCAGAAACATTGGTTTTTCTTGTCAGTAAATTTACTTGAAAGTCAGTGGAAATGCTTTTAACGTATACACATAATTAGTGCGTTTAAATTGCAATACATTTTAAAGTGCTGAAAATTGTCTAAATTTATGATCTGCCACTTTTTTTTCAAATCGCCTTCTACTCAGTTTTGATTTTAGAAACATTGGTTTTTCTTGTGAGTAAAAATACTTGAAAGTCAGTGGAAATGCTTTTAACTTATTCACATAATTAGTGCGTTTAAATTGCAATACATTTCAAAGTGCTGAAAATTGTCTAAACTTATGAACTGTATTTTTTTTTCAAATTGCTTTCTCAATTTTGATTTTAGAAACATTGGTTTTTCTTGTCAGTAAAATTACTTTAAAGTCAGTGGAAATGCTTTTAACGTATACACATAATTAGTGCGTTTAAATTGCAATACATTTCAAAGTGCTGAAAATTGTCTAAATTTATGATCTGCCACTTTTTTTTCAAATCGCCTTCTACTCAGTTTTGATTTTAGAAACATTGGTTTTTCTTGTCAGTAAAATTACTTGAAAGACAGTGGAAATGCTGTTAACTTATCCACATAATTAGTGCGTTAAAATTGCAATACATTTCAAAGTGCTGAAAATTGTCTAAACTTATGAACTGTAATTTTTTTTCAAATCGCTTTCTCAATTTTGATTTTAGAAACATTGGTTTTTCTTGTAAGTAAAATTACTTGAAAGTCAGTGGAAATGCTTTTAACTTATCCACATGATTAGTGCGTTTAAATTGCAATACATTTCAAAGTGCTGAAAATTGTCTAAACTTATGATCTGCTCTTTTTTTCCATATCGACTTCTACTCAATTTTAATTTCAGAAACATTGGTTTTTCTTGTCAGTAAATTTACTTGAAAGTCAGTGGAAATGCTTTTAACGTATACACATAATTAGTGCGTTTAAATTGCAATACATTTTAAAGTGCTGAAAATTGTCTAAATTTATGATCTGCCACTTTTTTTTCAAATCGCCTTCTACTCAGTTTTGATTTTAGAAACATTGGTTTTTCTTGTGAGTAAAAATACTTGAAAGTCAGTGGAAATGCTTTTAACTTATTCACATAATTAGTGCGTTAAAATTGCAATACATTTCAAAGTGCTGAAAATTGTCTAAACTTATGATCTGCTCTTTTTTTCCATATCGCCTTCTACTCAATTTTGATTTCAGAAACATTGGTTTTTCTTGTCAGTAAATTTACTTGAAAGTCAGTGGAAATGCTTTTAACTTATTCACATAATTAGTGCGTTTAAATTGCAATACATTTCAAAGTGCTGAAAATTTTCTAAACTTTCTATCTGCTCTTTTTTTTCAAATCGCCTTCTACTCAATTTTGATTTTAGAAACATTGTTTTTTTTTGTCAGTAAAATTATTTGAATGTCAGTGGAAATGCTTTTAACTTATCCATATAATTAGTGCGTTAAAATTGCAATACATTTTACAGTGCTGAAAATTGTCTAAACTTATGAACTGTAATTTTTTTTCAAATCGCTTTCTCAATTTTGATTTTAGAAACATTGGTTTTTCTTGTAAGTAAAATTACTTTAAAGTCAGTGGAAATGCTTTTAACGTATACACATAATTAGTGCGTTTAAATTGCAATACATTTCAAAGTGCTGAAAATTGTCTAAATTTATGATCTGCCACTTTTTTTTCAAATCGCCTTCTACTCAGTTTTGATTTTAGAAACATTGGTTTTTCTTGTGAGTAAAAATACTTGAAAGTCAGTGGAAATGCTTTTAACTTATTCACATAATTAGTGCGTTTAAATTGCAATACATTTCAAAGTGCTGAAAATTGTCTAAACTTATAAACTGTAATTTTTTTTCAAATCGCTTTCTCAATTTTGATTTTAGAAACATTGGTTTTTCTTGTCAGTAAAATTACTTTAAAGTCAGTGGAAATGCTTTTAACGTATACACATAATTAGTGCGTTTAAATTGCAATACATTTCAAAGTGCTGAAAATTGTCTAAATTTATGATCTGCCACTTTTTTTTCAAATCGCCTTCTACTCAATTTTGATTTTAGAAACATTGTTTTTTTTTGTCAGTAAAATTATTTGAATGTCAGTGGAAATGCTTTTAACTTATCCATATAATTAGTGCGTTAAAATTGCAATACATTTTACAGTGCTGAAAATTGTCTAAACTTATGAACTGTAATTTTTTTTCAAATCGCTTTCTCAATTTTGATTTTAGAAACATTGGTTTTTCTTGTCAGTAAAATTACTTGAAATTCAGTGGAAATGCTTTTAACTTATCCACATGATTAGTGCGTTTAAATTGCAATACATTTCAAAGTGCTGAAAATTGTCTACACTTATGATCTGCTCTTTTTTTCCATATCGCCTTCTACTCAATTTTGATTTCAGAAACATTGGTTTTTCTTGTCAGTAAATTTACTTGAAAGTCAGTGGAAATGCTTTTAACTTATCCACATAATTAGTGCGTTTAAATTGCAATATATTTCAAAGTGCTGAAAATTGTCTAAACTTATGATCTGCTCTTTTTTTTCAAATCGCCTTCTACTCAATTTTGATTTTAGAAACATTGTTTTTTTTTGTCAGTAAAATTATTTGAATGTCAGTGGAAATGCTTTTAACTTATCCATATAATTAGTGCGTTAAAATTGCAATACATTTTACAGTGCTGAAAATTGTCTAAACTTATGAACTGTAATTTTTTTTCAAATCGCTTTCTCAATTTTGATTTTAGAAACATTGGTTTTTCTTGTCAGTAAAATTACTTTAAAGTCAGTGGAAATGCTTTTAACGTATACACATAATTAGTGCGTTTAAATTGCAATACATTTCAAAGTGCTGAAAATTGTCTAAATTTATGATCTGCCACTTTTTTTTCAAATCGCCTTCTACTCAGTTTTAATTTTAGAAACATTGGTTTTTCTTGTCAGTAAAATTACTTGAAAGTCAGTGGAAATGCTTTTAACTTATCCACATAATTAGTGCGTTTAAATTGCAATACATTTCAAAGTGCTGAAAATTGTCTAAACTTATTATCTGCCACTTTTTTTTCAAATCGCCTTCTACTCAGTTTTGATTTTAGAAACATTGGTTTTTCTTGTGAGTAAAAATACTTGAAAGTCAGTGGAAATGCTTTTAACTTATTCACATAATTAGTGCGTTAAAATTGCAATACATTTCAAAGTGCTGAAAATTGTCTAAACTTATGAACTGTAATTTTTTTTCAAATCGCTTTCTCAATTTTGATTTTAGAAACATTGGTTTTTCTTGTAAGTAAAATTACTTTAAAGTCAGTGGAAATGCTTTTAACGTATACACATAATTAGTGCGTTTAAATTGCAATACATTTCAAAGTGCTGAAAATTGTCTAAACTTATGATCTGCCACTTTTTTTTGAAATCGCCTTCTACTCAGTTTTGATTTTAGAAACATTGGTTTTTCTCGTCAGTAAATATACTTGAAAGACAGTGGAAATGCTTTTAACTTATCCACATAATTAGTGCGTTAAAATTGCAATACATTTCAAAGTGCTGAAAATTGTCTAAACTTATGAACTGTAATTTTTTTTCAAATCGCTTTCTCAATTTTGATTTTAGAAACATTGGTTTTTCTTGTAAGTAAAATTACTTGAAAGTCAGTGGAAATGCTTTTAACTTATCCACATGATTAGTGCGTTTAAATTGCAATACATTTCAAAGTGCTGAAAATTGTCTAAACTTATGATCTGCTCTTTTTTTCCATATCGCCTTCTACTCAATTTTGATTTCAGAAACATTGGTTTTTCTTGTCAGTAAATTTACTTGAAAGTCAGTGGAAATGCTTTTAACTTATTCACATAATTAGTGCGTTTAAATTGCAATACATTTCAAAGTGCTGAAAATTGTCTAAACTTATGATCTGCTCTTTTTTTTCAAATCGCCTTCTACTCAATTTTGATTTTAGAAACATTGTTTTTTTTTGTCAGTAAAATTATTTGAATGTCAGTGGAAATGCTTTTAACTTATCCATATAATTAGTGCGTTAAAATTGCAATACATTTCAAAGTGCTGAAAATTGTCTAAACTTATGAACTGTATTTTTTTTTCAAATTGCTTTCTCAATTTTGATTTTAGAAACATTGGTTTTTCTTGTCAGTAAAATTACTTTAAAGTCAGTGGAAATGCTTTTAACGTATACACATAATTAGTGCGTTTAAATTGCAATACATTTCAAAGTGCTGAAAATTGTCTAAATTTATGATCTGCCACTTTTTTTTCAAATCGCCTTCTACTCAGTTTTGATTTTAGAAACATTGGTTTTTCTTGTCAGTAAAATTACTTGAAAGACAGTGGAAATGCTGTTAACTTATCCACATAATTAGTGCGTTAAAATTGCAATACATTTCAAAGTGCTGAAAATTGTCTAAACTTATGAACTGTAATTTTTTTTCAAATCGCTTTCTCAATTTTGATTTTAGAAACATTGGTTTTTCTTGTAAGTAAAATTACTTGAAAGTCAGTGGAAATGCTTTTAACTTATCCACATGATTAGTGCGTTTAAATTGCAATACATTTCAAAGTGCTGAAAATTGTCTAAACTTATGATCTGCTCTTTTTTTCCATATCGTCTTCTACTCAATTTTAATTTCAGAAACATTGGTTTTTCTTGTCAGTAAATTTACTTGAAAGTCAGTGGAAATGCTTTTAACGTATACACATAATTAGTGCGTTTAAATTGCAATACATTTTAAAGTGCTGAAAATTGTCTAAATTTATGATCTGCCACTTTTTTTTCAAATCGCCTTCTACTCAGTTTTGATTTTAGAAACATTGGTTTTTCTTGTGAGTAAAAATACTTGAAAGTCAGTGGAAATGCTTTTAACTTATTCACATAATTAGTGCGTTTAAATTGCAATACATTTCAAAGTGCTGAAAATTGTCTAAACTTATGAACTGTATTTTTTTTTCAAATTGCTTTCTCAATTTTGATTTTAGAAACATTGGTTTTTCTTGTCAGTAAAATTACTTTAAAGTCAGTGGAAATGCTTTTAACGTATACACATAATTAGTGCGTTTAAATTGCAATACATTTCAAAGTGCTGAAAATTGTCTAAATTTATGATCTGCCACTTTTTTTTCAAATCGCCTTCTACTCAGTTTTGATTTTAGAAACATTGGTTTTTCTTGTCAGTAAAATTACTTGAAAGACAGTGGAAATGCTGTTAACTTATCCACATAATTAGTGCGTTAAAATTGCAATACATTTCAAAGTGCTGAAAATTGTCTAAACTTATGAACTGTAATTTTTTTTCAAATCGCTTTCTCAATTTTGATTTTAGAAACATTGGTTTTTCTTGTAAGTAAAATTACTTGAAAGTCAGTGGAAATGCTTTTAACTTATCCACATGATTAGTGCGTTTAAATTGCAATACATTTCAAAGTGCTGAAAATTGTCTAAACTTATGATCTGCTCTTTTTTTCCATATCGACTTCTACTCAATTTTAATTTCAGAAACATTGGTTTTTCTTGTCAGTAAATTTACTTGAAAGTCAGTGGAAATGCTTTTAACGTATACACATAATTAGTGCGTTTAAATTGCAATACATTTTAAAGTGCTGAAAATTGTCTAAATTTATGATCTGCCACTTTTTTTTCAAATCGCCTTCTACTCAGTTTTGATTTTAGAAACATTGGTTTTTCTTGTGAGTAAAAATACTTGAAAGTCAGTGGAAATGCTTTTAACTTATTCACATAATTAGTGCGTTAAAATTGCAATACATTTCAAAGTGCTGAAAATTGTCTAAACTTATGATCTGCTCTTTTTTTCCATATCGCCTTCTACTCAATTTTGATTTCAGAAACATTGGTTTTTCTTGTCAGTAAATTTACTTGAAAGTCAGTGGAAATGCTTTTAACTTATTCACATAATTAGTGCGTTTAAATTGCAATACATTTCAAAGTGCTGAAAATTGTCTAAACTTATGATCTGCTCTTTTTTTTCAAATCGCCTTCTACTCAATTTTGATTTTAGAAACATTGTTTTTTTTTGTCAGTAAAATTATTTGAATGTCAGTGGAAATGCTTTTAACTTATCCATATAATTAGTGCGTTAAAATTGCAATACATTTTACAGTGCTGAAAATTGTCTAAACTTATGAACTGTAATTTTTTTTCAAATCGCTTTCTCAATTTTGATTTTAGAAACATTGGTTTTTCTTGTAAGTAAAATTACTTTAAAGTCAGTGGAAATGCTTTTAACGTATACACATAATTAGTGCGTTTAAATTGCAATACATTTCAAAGTGCTGAAATATGTCTAAATTTATGATCTGCCACTTTTTTTTCAAATCGCCTTCTACTCAGTTTTGATTTTAGAAACATTGGTTTTTCTTGTGAGTAAAAATACTTGAAAGTCAGTGGAAATGCTTTTAACTTATTCACATAATTAGTGCGTTTAAATTGCAATACATTTCAAAGTGCTGAAAATTGTCTAAACTTATGAACTGTAATTTTTTTTCAAATCGCTTTCTCAATTTTGATTTTAGAAACATTGGTTTTTCTTGTCAGTAAAATTACTTTAAAGTCAGTGGAAATGCTTTTAACGTATACACATAATTAGTGCGTTTAAATTGCAATACATTTCAAAGTGCTGAAAATTGTCTAAATTTATGATCTGCCACTTTTTTTTCAAATCGCCTTCTACTCAATTTTGATTTTAGAAACATTGTTTTTTTTTGTCAGTAAAATTATTTGAATGTCAGTGGAAATGCTTTTAACTTATCCATATAATTAGTGCGTTAAAATTGCAATACATTTTACAGTGCTGAAAATTGTCTAAACTTATGAACTGTAATTTTTTTTCAAATCGCTTTCTCAATTTTGATTTTAGAAACATTGGTTTTTCTTGTCAGTAAAATTACTTGAAATTCAGTGGAAATGCTTTTAACTTATCCACATGATTAGTGCGTTTAAATTGCAATACATTTCAAAGTGCTGAAAATTGTCTACACTTATGATCTGCTCTTTTTTTCCATATCGCCTTCTACTCAATTTTGATTTCAGAAACATTGGTTTTTCTTGTCAGTAAATTTACTTGAAAGTCAGTGGAAATGCTTTTAACTTATCCACATAATTAGTGCGTTAAAATTGCAATACATTTTACAGTGCTGAAAATTGTCTAAACTTATGAACTGTAATTTTTTTTCAAATCGCTTTCTCAATTTTGATTTTAGAAACATTGGTTTTTCTTGTAAGTAAAATTACTTTAAAGTCAGTGGAAATGCTTTTAACGTATACACATAATTAGTGCGTTTAAATTGCAATACATTTCAAAGTGCTGAAAATTGTCTAAATTTATGATCTGCCACTTTTTTTTTCAAATCGCCTTCTACTCAGTTTTGATTTTAGAAACATTGGTTTTTCTTGTGAGTAAAAATACTTGAAAGTCAGTGGAAATGCTTTTAACTTATTCACATAATTAGTGCGTTTAAATTGCAATACATTTCAAAGTGCTGAAAATTGTCTAAACTTATGATCTGCTCTTTTTTTTCAAATCGCCTTCTACTCAATTTTGATTTTAGAAACATTGGTTTTTCTTGTCAGTAAAATTACTTTAAAGTCAGTGGAAATGCTTTTAACGTATACACATAATTAGTGCGTTTAAATTGCAATACATTTCAAAGTGCTGAAAATTGTCTAAATTTATGATCTGCCACTTTTTTTTCAAATCGCCTTCTACTCAGTTTTAATTTTAGAAACATTGGTTTTTCTTGTCAGTAAAATTACTTGAAAGTCAGTGGAAATGCTTTTAACTTATCCACATAATTAGTGCGTTTAAATTGCAATACATTTCAAAGTGCTGAAAATTGTCTAAACTTATTATCTGCCACTTTTTTTTCAAATCGCCTTCTACTCAGTTTTGATTTTAGAAACATTGGTTTTTCTTGTGAGTAAAAATACTTGAAAGTCAGTGGAAATGCTTTTAACTTATTCACATAATTAGTGCGTTAAAATTGCAATACATTTCAAAGTGCTGAAAATTGTCTAAACTTATGAACTGTAATTTTTTTTCAAATCGCTTTCTCAATTTTGATTTTAGAAACATTGGTTTTTCTTGTAAGTAAAATTACTTTAAAGTCAGTGGAAATGCTTTTAACGTATACACATAATTAGTGCGTTTAAATTGCAATACATTTCAAAGTGCTGAAAATTGTCTAAACTTATGATCTGCCACTTTTTTTTGAAATCGCCTTCTACTCAGTTTTGATTTTAGAAACATTGGTTTTTCTCGTCAGTAAATATACTTGAAAGACAGGGGAAATGCTTTTAACTTATCCACATAATTAGTGCGTTAAAATTGCAATACATTTCAAAGTGCTGAAAATTGTCTAAACTTATGAACTGTAATTTTTTTTCAAATCGCTTTCTCAATTTTGATTTTAGAAACATTGGTTTTTCTTGTAAGTAAAATTACTTGAAAGTCAGTGGAAATGCTTTTAACTTATCCACATGATTAGTGCGTTTAAATTGCAATACATTTCAAAGTGCTGAAAATTGTCTAAACTTATGATCTGCTCTTTTTTTCCATATCGCCTTCTACTCAATTTTGATTTCAGAAACATTGGTTTTTCTTGTCAGTAAATTTACTTGAAAGTCAGTGGAAATGCTTTTAACTTATTCACATAATTAGTGCGTTTAAATTGCAATACATTTCAAAGTGCTGAAAATTGTCTAAACTTATGATCTGCTCTTTTTTTTCAAATCGCCTTCTACTCAATTTTGATTTTAGAAACATTGTTTTTTTTTGTCAGTAAAATTATTTGAATGTCAGTGGAAATGCTTTTAACTTATCCATATAATTAGTGCGTTAAAATTGCAATACATTTTACAGTGCTGAAAATTGTCTAAACTTATGAACTGTAATTTTTTTTCAAATCGCTTTCTCAATTTTGATTTTAGAAACATTGGTTTTTCTTGTAAGTAAAATTACTTTAAAGTCAGTGGAAATGCTTTTAACGTATACACATAATTAGTGCGTTTAAATTGCAATACATTTCAAAGTGCTGAAAATTGTCTAAATTTATGATCTGCCACTTTTTTTTCAAATCGCCTTCTACTCAGTTTTGATTTTAGAAACATTGGTTTTTCTTGTGAGTAAAAATACTTGAAAGTCAGTGGAAATGCTTTTAACTTATTCACATAATTAGTGCGTTTAAATTGCAATACATTTCAAAGTGCTGAAAATTGTCTAAACTTATGAACTGTAATTTTTTTTCAAATCGCTTTCTCAATTTTGATTTTAGAAACATTGGTTTTTCTTGTCAGTAAAATTACTTTAAAGTCAGTGGAAATGCTTTTAACGTATACACATAATTAGTGCGTTTAAATTGCAATACATTTCAAAGTGCTGAAAATTGTCTAAATTTATGATCTGCCACTTTTTTTTCAAATCGCCTTCTACTCAATTTTGATTTTAGAAACATTGTTTTTTTTTGTCAGTAAAATTATTTGAATGTCAGTGGAAATGCTTTTAACTTATCCATATAATTAGTGCGTTAAAATTGCAATACATTTTACAGTGCTGAAAATTGTCTAAACTTATGAACTGTAATTTTTTTTCAAATCGCTTTCTCAATTTTGATTTTAGAAACATTGGTTTTTCTTGTAAGTAAAATTACTTTAAAGTCAGTGGAAATGCTTTTAACGTATACACATAATTAGTGCGTTTAAATTGCAATACATTTCAAAGTGCTGAAAATTGTCTAAATTTATGATCTGCCACTTTTTTTTCAAATCGCCTTCTACTCAGTTTTGATTTTAGAAACATTGGTTTTTCTTGTGAGTAAAAATACTTGAAAGTCAGTGGAAATGCTTTTAACTTATTCACATAATTAGTGCGTTTAAATTGCAATACATTTCAAAGTGCTGAAAATTGTCTAAACTTATGAACTGTAATTTTTTTTCAAATCGCTTTCTCAATTTTGATTTTAGAAACATTGGTTTTTCTTGTCAGTAAAATTACTTTAAAGTCAGTGGAAATGCTTTTAACGTATACACATAATTAGTGCGTTTAAATTGCAATACATTTCAAAGTGCTGAAAATTGTCTAAATTTATGATCTGCCACTTTTTTTTCAAATCGCCTTCTACTCAATTTTGATTTTAGAAACATTGTTTTTTTTTGTCAGTAAAATTATTTGAATGTCAGTGGAAATGCTTTTAACTTATCCATATAATTAGTGCGTTAAAATTGCAATACATTTTACAGTGCTGAAAATTGTCTAAACTTATGAACTGTAATTTTTTTTCAAATCGCTTTCTCAATTTTGATTTTAGAAACATTGGTTTTTCTTGTAAGTAAAATTACTTGAAATTCAGTGGAAATGCTTTTAACTTATCCACATGATTAGTGCGTTTAAATTGCAATACATTTCAAAGTGCTGAAAATTGTCTACACTTATGATCTGCTCTTTTTTTCCATATCGCCTTCTACTCAATTTTGATTTCAGAAACATTGGTTTTTCTTGTCAGTAAATTTACTTGAAAGTCAGTGGAAATGCTTTTAACTTATCCACATAATTAGTGCGTTTAAATTGCAATATATTTCAAAGTGCTGAAAATTGTCTAAACTTATGATCTGCTCTTTTTTTTCAAATCGCCTTCTACTCAATTTTGATTTTAGAAACATTGTTTTTTTTTGTCAGTAAAATTACTTTAAAGTCAGTGGAAATGCTTTTAACGTATACACATAATTAGTGCGTTTAAATTGCAATACATTTCAAAGTGCTGAAAATTGTCTAAATTTATGATCTGCCACTTTTTTTTTCAAATCGCCTTCTACTCAGTTTTGATTTTAGAAACATTGGTTTTTCTTGTGAGTAAAAATACTTGAAAGTCAGTGGAAATGCTTTTAACTTATTCACATAATTAGTGCGTTTAAATTGCAATACATTTCAAAGTGCTGAAAATTGTCTAAACTTATGATCTGCTCTTTTTTTTCAAATCGCCTTCTACTCAATTTTGATTTTAGAAACATTGGTTTTTCTTGTCAGTAAAATTACTTTAAAGTCAGTGGAAATGCTTTTAACGTATACACATAATTAGTGCGTTTAAATTGCAATACATTTCAAAGTGCTGAAAATTGTCTAAATTTATGATCTGCCACTTTTTTTTCAAATCGCCTTCTACTCAGTTTTAATTTTAGAAACATTGGTTTTTCTTGTCAGTAAAATTACTTGAAAGTCAGTGGAAATGCTTTTAACTTATCCACATAATTAGTGCGTTTAAATTGCAATACATTTCAAAGTGCTGAAAATTGTCTAAACTTATGATCTGCCACTTTTTTTTCAAATCGCCTTCTACTCAGTTTTGATTTTAGAAACATTGGTTTTTCTTGTGAGTAAAAATACTTGAAAGTCAGTGGAAATGCTTTTAACTTATTCACATAATTAGTGCGTTAAAATTGCAATACATTTCAAAGTGCTGAAAATTGTCTAAACTTATGAACTGTAATTTTTTTTCAAATCGCTTTCTCAATTTTGATTTTAGAAACATTGGTTTTTCTTGTCAGTAAAATTACTTTAAAGTCAGTGGAAATGCTTTTAACGTATACACATAATTAGTGCGTTTAAATTGCAATACATTTCAAAGTGCTGAAAATTGTCTAAACTTATGATCTGCCACTTTTTTTTGAAATCGCCTTCTACTCAGTTTTGATTTTAGAAACATTGGTTTTTCTCGTCAGTAAATATACTTGAAAGACAGTGGAAATGCTTTTAACTTATCCACATAATTAGTGCGTTTAAATTGCAATACATTTCAAAGTGCTGAAAATTGTCTAAACTTATGATCTGCTCTTTTTTTCCATATCGCCTTCTACTCAATTTTGATTTCAGAAACATTGGTTTTTCTTGTCAGTAAATTTACTTGAAAGTCAGTGGAAATGCTTTTAACTTATCCACATAATTAGTGCGTTTAAATTGCAATATATTTCAAAGTGCTGAAAATTGTCTAAACTTATGATCTGCTCTTTTTTTTCAAATCGCCTTCTACTCAATTTTGATTTTAGAAACATTGTTTTTTTTTGTCAGTAAAATTATTTGAATGTCAGTGGAAATGCTTTTAACTTATCCATATAATTAGTGCGTTTAAATTGCAATACATTTTACAGTGCTGAAAATTGTCTAAACTTATGAACTGTAATTTTTTTTCAAATCGCTTTCTCAATTTTGATTTTAGAAACATTGGTTTTTCTTGTAAGTAAAATTACTTTAAAGTCAGTGGAAATGCTTTTAACGTATACACATAATTAGTGCGTTTAAATTGCAATACATTTCAAAGTGCTGAAAATTGTCTAAATTTATGATCTGCTCTTTTTTTTGAAATCGCCTTCTACTCAGTTTTGATTTTAGAAACATTGGTTTTTCTCGTCAGTAAATATACTTGAAAGACAGTGGAAATGCTTTTAACTTATCCACATAATTAGTGCGTTAAAATTGCAATACATTTCAAAGTGCTGAAAATTGTCTAAACTTATGAACTGTAATTTTTTTTCAAATCGCTTTCTCAATTTTGATTTTAGAAACATTGGTTTTTCTTGTAAGTAAAATTACTTGAAAGTCAGTGGAAATGCTTTTAACTTATCCACATGATTAGTGCGTTTAAATTGCAATACATTTCAAAGTGCTGAAAATTGTCTAAACTTATGATCTGCTCTTTTTTTCCATATCGCCTTCTTCTCAATTTTGATTTCAGAAACATTGGTTTTTCTTGTCAGTAAATTTACTTGAAAGTCAGTGGAAATGCTTTTAACTTATCCACATAATTAGTGCGTTTAAATTGCAATATATTTCAAAGTGCTGAAAATTGTCTAAACTTATGATCTGCTCTTTTTTTTCAAATCGCCTTCTACTCAGTTTTGATTTTAGAAACATTGGTTTTTCTTGTGAGTAAAAATACTTGAAAGTCAGTGGAAATGCTTTTAACTTATTCACATAATTAGTGCGTTTAAATTGCAATACATTTCAAAGTGCTGAAAATTGTCTAAACTTATGAACTGTATTTTTTTTTGAAATTGCTTTCTCAATTTTGATTTTAGAAACATTGGTTTTTCTTGTCAGTAAAATTACTTTAAAGTCAGTGGAAATGCTTTTAACGTATACACATAATTAGTGCGTTTAAATTGCAATACATTTCAAAGTGCTGAAAATTGTCTAAATTTATGATCTGCCACTTTTTTTTCAAATCGCCTTCTACTCAGTTTTGATTTTAGAAACATTGGTTTTTCTTGTGAGTAAAAATACTTGAAAGTAAGTGGAAATGCTTTTAAATTATCCACATAATTAGTGCGTTTAAATTGCAATACATTTCAAAGTGCTGAAAATTGTCTAAACTTATGATTTGCAATATTTTTTCAAATCGCCTTCTACTCAGTTTTGATTTTAGAAACATTGGTTTTTCTTGTCAGTAAAATTACTTTAAAGTCAGTGGAAATGCTTTTAACGTATACACATAATTAGTGCGTTTAAATTGCAATACATTTCAAAGTGCTGAAAATTGTCTAAATTTATGATCTGCCACTTTTTTTTCAAATCGCTTTCTACTCAGTTTTGATTTTAGAAACATTGGTTTTTCTTGTCAGTAAAATTACTTGAAAGACAGTGGAAATGCTTTTAACTTATCCACATAATTATTGCGTTAAAATTGCAATACATTTCAAAGTGCTGAAAATTGTCTAAACTTATGAACTGTAATATTTTTTCAAATCGCTTTTTCAATTTTGATTTTAGAAACATTGGTTTTTCTTGTAAGTAAAATTACTTGAAAGTCAGTGGAAATGATTTTAACTTATCCACAAGATTAGTGCGTTTAAATTGCAATACATTTCAAAGTGCTGAAAATTGTCTAAACTTATGATCTGCTCTTTTTTTCCATATCGCCTTCTACTCAATTTTGATTTCAGAAACATTGGTTTTTCTTGTCAGTAAATTTACTTGAAAGTCAGTGGAAATGCTTTTAACTTATCCACATAATTAGTGCGTTTAAATTGCAATATATTTCAAAGTGCTGAAAATTGTCTAAACTTATGATCTGCTCTTTTTTTTCAAATCGCCTTCTACTCAATTTTGATTTTAGAAACATTGTTTTTTTTTGTCAGTAAAATTATTTGAATGTCAGTGGAAATGCTTTTAACTTATCCACATAATCAGTGCGTTTAAATTGCAATACATTTCAAAGTGCTGAAAATTGTCTAAACCTATAACTGCCATTTTTTTTCAAATCACATTCTACTCAGTTTTGATTTTAGAAACATTGGTTTTTCTTGTCAGTAAAATTACTTGACAGTCAGTGGAAATGCTTTTAACTTATCCACATGATTAGTGCGTTTAAATTGCAATACATTTCAAAGTGCTGAAAATTGTCTAAACTTATGAACTGTAATTTTTTTTCAAATCGCTTTCTCAATTTTGATTTTAGAAACATTGGTTTTTCTTGTCAGTAAAATTACTTTAAAGTCAGTGGAAATGCTTTTAACGTATACACGTAATTAGTGCGTTTAAATTGCAATACATTTCAAAGTGCTGAAAATTGTCTAAATTTATGATCTGCCACTTTTTTTTCAAATCGCCTTCTACTCAGTTTTAATTTTAGAAACATTGGTTTTTCTTGTCAGTAAAATTACTTGAAAGTCAGTGGAAATGCTTTTAACTTATCCACATAATTAGTGCGTTTAAATTGCAATACATTTCAAAGTGCTGAAAATTGTCTAAACTTATGATCTGCCACTTTTTTTTCAAATCGCCTTCTACTCAGTTTTGATTTTAGAAACATTGGTTTTTCTTGTGAGTAAAAATACTTGAAAGTCAGTGGAAATGCTTTTAACTTATTCACATAATTAGTGCGTTTAAATTGCAATACATTTCAAAGTGCTGAAAATTGTCTAAACTTATGAACTGTAATTTTTTTTCAAATCGCTTTCTCAATTTTGATTTTAGAAACATTGGTTTTTCTTGTAAGTAAAATTACTTTAAAGTCAGTGGAAATGCTTTTAACGTATACACATAATTAGTGCGTTTAAATTGCAATACATTTCAAAGTGCTGAAAATTGTCTAAACTTATGATCTGCCACTTTTTTTAAAAATCGCCTTCTACTCAGTTTTGATTTTAGAAACATTGGTTTTTCTCGTCAGTAAATATACTTGAAAGACAGTGGAAATGCTTTTAACTTATCCACATGATTAGTGCGTTTAAATTGCAATACATTTCAAAGTGCTGAAAATTGTCTAAACTTATGATCTGCTCTTTTTTTCCATATCGCCTTCTACTCAATTTTGATTTCAGAAACATTGGTTTTTCTTGTCAGTAAATTTACTTGAAAGTCAGTGGAAATGCTTTTAACTTATCCACATAATTAGTGCGTTTAAATTGCAATACATTTCGAAGTGCTGAAAATTGTCTAAACTTATGATCTGTAATTTTTTTGAAATCGCCTTCTCAATTTTGATTTTAGAAACATTGTTTTTTCTTGTCAGTAAATTTACTTGAAAGTCAGTGGAAATGCTTTTAACGTATACACATAATTAGTGCGTTTAAATTGCAATACATTTCAAAGTGCTGAAAATTGTCTAAATTTATGATCTGCCACTTTTTTTTCAAATCGCCTTCTACTCAGTTTTGATTTTAGAAACATTGGTTTTTCTTGTCAGTAAAATTACTTCAAAGTCAGTGGAAATGCTTTTAACTTATCCACATAATTAGTGCGTTTAAATTGCAATACATTTCAAAGTGCTGAAAATTGTCTAAACTTATGATCTGCCACTTTTTTTTCAAATCGCCTTCTACTCAGTTTTGATTTTAGAAACATTGGTTTTTCTTGTGAGTAAAAATACTTGAAAGTCAGTGGAAATGCTTTTAACTTATTCACATAATTAGTGCGTTTAAATTGCAATACATTTCAAAGTGCTGAAAATTGTCTAAACTTATGATCTGCCACTTTTTTTTTAAATCGCCTTCTACTCAATTTTGATTTTAGAAACATTGGTTTTTCTTGTAAGTAAAATTACTTGAAAGTCAGTGGAAATGCTTTTAACGTATACACATAATTAGTGCGTTTAGATTGCAATACATTTCAAAGTGCTGAAAATTGTCTAAACTTATGATCTGCCACTTTTTTTTGAAATCGCCTTCTACTCAGTTTTGATTTTAGAAACATTGGTTTTTCTCGTCAGTAAATATACTTGAAAGACAGTGGAAATGCTTTTAACTTTTCAACATAATTAGTGCGTTAAAATTGCAATACATTTCAAAGTGCTGAAAATTGTCTAAACTTATGAACTGTAATTTTTTTTCAAATCGCTTTCTCAATTTTGATTTTAGAAACATTGGTTTTTCTTGTAAGTAAAATTACTTGAAAGTCAGTGGAAATGCTTTTAACTTATCCACATGATTAGTGCGTTTAAATTGCAATACATTTTAAAGTGCTGAAAATTGTCTAAACTTATGATCTGCTCTTTTTTTCCATATCGCCTTCTACTCAATTTTGATTTCAGAAACATTGGTTTTTCTTGTCAGTAAATTTACTTGAAAGTCAGTGGAAATGCTTTTAACTTATCCACATAATTAGTGCGTTTAAATTGCAATATATTTCAAAGTGCTGAAAATTGTCTAAACTTATGATCTGCTCTTTTTTTTCAAATCGCCTTCTACTCAATTTTGATTTTAGAAACATTGTTTTTTTTTGTCAGTAAAATTATTTGAATGTCAGTGGAAATGCTTTTAACTTATCCATATAATTAGTGCGTTAAAATTGCAATACATTTTACAGTGCTGAAAATTGTCTAAACTTATGAACTGTAATTTTTTTTCAAATCGCTTTCTCAATTTTGATTTTAGAAACATTGGTTTTTCTTGTAAGTAAAATTACTTTAAAGTCAGTGGAAATGCTTTTAACGTATACACATAATTAGTGCGTTTAAATTGCAATACATTTCAAAGTGCTGAAAATTGTCTAAATTTATGATCTGCCACTTTTTTTTCAAATCGCCTTCTACTCAGTTTTGATTTTAGAAACATTGGTTTTTCTTGTGAGTAAAAATACTTGAAAGTCAGTGGAAATGCTTTTAACTTATTCACATAATTAGTGCGTTTAAATTGCAATACATTTCAAAGTGCTGAAAATTGTCTAAACTTATGAACTGTAATTTTTTTTCAAATCGCTTTCTCAATTTTGATTTTAGAAACATTGGTTTTTCTTGTCAGTAAAATTACTTTAAAGTCAGTGGAAATGCTTTTAACGTATACACATAATTAGTGCGTTTAAATTGCAATACATTTCAAAGTGCTGAAAATTGTCTAAACTTATGATCTGCCACTTTTTTTTGAAATCGCCTTCTACTCAATTTTGATTTTAGAAACATTGGTTTTTCTTGTAAGTAAAATTACTTTAAAGTCAGTGGAAATGCTTTTAACGTATACACATAATTAGTGCGTTTAAATTGCAATACATTTCAAAGTGCTGAAAATTGTCTAAACTTATGATCTGCCACTTTTTTTAAAAATCGCCTTCTACTCAGTTTTGATTTTAGAAACATTGGTTTTTCTCGTCAGTAAATATACTTGAAAGACAGTGGAAATGCTTTTAACTTATCCACATAATTAGTGCGTTAAAATTGCAATACATTTCAAAGTGCTGAAAATTGTCTAAACTTATGAACTGTAATTTTTTTTCAAATCGCTTTCTCAATTTTGATTTTAGAAACATTGGTTTTTCTTGTAAGTAAAATTACTTTAAAGTCAGTGGAAATGCTTTTAACGTATACACATAATTAGTGCGTTTAAATTGCAATACATTTCAAAGTGCTGTAAATTGTCTAAACTTATGATCTGCCACTTTTTTTTGAAATCGCCTTCTACTCAGTTTTGATTTTAGAAACATTGGTTTTTCTCGTCAGTAAATATACTTGAAAGACAGTGGAAATGCTTTTAACTTATCCACATAATTAGTGCGTTAAAATTGCAATACATTTCAAAGTGCTGAAAATTGTCTAAACTTATGAACTGTAATTTTTTTTCAAATCGCTTTCTCAATTTTGATTTTAGAAACATTGGTTTTTCTTGTCAGTAAAATTACTTTAAAGTCAGTGGAAATGCTTTTAACGTATACACGTAATTAGTGCGTTTAAATTGCAATACATTTCAAAGTGCTGAAAATTGTCTAAACTTATGATCTGCCACTTTTTTTAAAAATCGCCTTCTACTCAGTTTTGATTTTAGAAACATTGGTTTTTCTCGTCAGTAAATATACTTGAAAGACAGTGGAAATGCTTTTAACTTATCCACATGATTAGTGCGTTTAAATTGCAATACATTTCAAAGTGCTGAAAATTGTCTAAACTTATGATCTGCTCTTTTTTTCCATATCGCCTTCTACTCAATTTTGATTTCAGAAACATTGGTTTTTCTTGTCAGTAAATTTACTTGAAAGTCAGTGGAAATGCTTTTAACTTATCCACATAATTAGTGCGTTTAAATTGCAATATATTTCAAAGTGCTGAAAATTGTCTAAACTTATGATCTGCTCTTTTTTTTCAAATCGCCTTCTACTCAATTTTGATTTTAGAAACATTGTTTTTTTTTGTCAGTAAAATTATTTGAATGTCAGTGGAAATGCTTTTAACTTATCCATATAATTAGTGCGTTTAAATTGCAATACATTTTACAGTGCTGAAAATTGTCTAAACTTATGAACTGTAATTTTTTTTCAAATCGCTTTCTCAATTTTGATTTTAGAAACATTGGTTTTTCTTGTAAGTAAAATTACTTTAAAGTCAGTGGAAATGCTTTTAACGTATACACATAATTAGTGCGTTTAAATTGCAATACATTTCAAAGTGCTGAAAATTGTCTAAATTTATGATCTGCCACTTTTTTTTCAAATATTCTTCTACTCAGTTTTGATTTTAGAAACATTGGTTTTTCTTGTGAGTAAAAATACTTGAAAGTCAGTGGAAATGCTTTTAACTTATTCACATAATTAGTGCGTTTAAATTGCAATACATTTCAAAGTGCTGAAAATTGTCTAAACTTATGAACTGTAATTTTTTTTCAAATCGCTTTCTCAATTTTGATTTTAGAAACATTGGTTTTTCTTGTCAGTAAAATTACTTTAAAGTCAGTGGAAATGCTTTTAACGTATACACATAATTAGTGAGTTTAAATTGCAATACATTTCAAAGTGCTGAAAATTGTCTAAATTTATGATCTGCCACTATTTTTTTCAAATCGCCTTCTACTCAGTTTTGATTTTAGAAACATTGGTTTTTCTTGTCAGTAAAATTACTTGAAAGTCAGTGGAAATGCTTTTAACTTATCCACATAATTAGTGCGTTTAAATTGCAATACATTTTACAGTGCTGAAAATTGTCTAAACTTATGAACTGTAATTTTTTTTCAAATCGCTTTCTCAATTTTGATTTTAGAAACATTGGTTTTTCTTGTAAGTAAAATTACTTTAAAGTCAGTGGAAATGCTTTTAACGTATACACATAATTAGTGCGTTTAAATTGCAATACATTTCAAAGTGCTGAAAATTGTCTAAATTTATGATCTGCCACTTTTTTTTCAAATCGCCTTCTACTCAGTTTTGATTTTAGAAACATTGGTTTTTCTTGTGAGTAAAAGTACTTGAAAGTCAGTGGAAATGCTTTTAACTTATTCACATAATTAGTGCGTTTAAATTGCAATACATTTCAAAGTGCTGAAAATTGTCTAAACTTATGAACTGTAATTTTTTTTCAAATCGCTTTCTCAATTTTGATTTTAGAAACATTGGTTTTTCTTGTAAGTAAAATTACTTTAAAGTCAGTGGAAATGCTTTTAACGTATACACATAATTAGTGCGTTTAAATTGCAATACATTTCAAAGTGCTGAAAATTGTCTAAACTTATGATCTGCTCTTTTTTTTGAAATCGCCTTCTACTCAGTTTTGATTTTAGAAACATTGGTTTTTCTCGTCAGTAAATATACTTGAAAGACAGTGGAAATGCTTTTAACTTATCCACATAATTAGTGCGTTAAAATTGCAATACATTTCAAAGTGCTGAAAATTGTCTAAACTTATGAACTGTAATTTTTTTTCAAATCGCTTTCTCAATTTTGATTTTAGAAACATTGGTTTTTCTTGTAAGTAAAATTACTTGAAAGTCAGTGGAAATGCTTTTAACTTATCCACATGATTAGTGCGTTTAAATTGCAATACATTTCAAAGTGCTGAAAATTGTCTAAACTTATGATCTGCTCTTTTTTTCCATATCGCCTTCTTCTCAATTTTGATTTCAGAAACATTGGTTTTTCTTGTCAGTAAATTTACTTGAAAGTCAGTGGAAATGCTTTTAACTTATCCACATAATTAGTGCGTTTAAATTGCAATATATTTCAAAGTGCTGAAAATTGTCTAAACTTATGATCTGCTCTTTTTTTTCAAATCGCCTTCTACTCAGTTTTGATTTTAGAAACATTGGTTTTTCTTGTGAGTAAAAATACTTGAAAGTCAGTGGAAATGCTTTTAACTTATTCACATAATTAGTGCGTTTAAATTGCAATACATTTCAAAGTGCTGAAAATTGTCTAAACTTATGAACTGTATTTTTTTTTCAAATTGCTTTCTCAATTTTGATTTTAGAAACATTGGTTTTTCTTGTCAGTAAAATTACTTTAAAGTCAGTGGAAATGCTTTTAACGTATACACATAATTAGTGCGTTTAAATTGCAATACATTTCAAAGTGCTGAAAATTGTCTAAATTTATGATCTGCCACTTTTTTTTCAAATCGCCTTCTACTCAGTTTTGATTTTAGAAACATTGGTTTTTCTTGTGAGTAAAAATACTTGAAAGTAAGTGGAAATGCTTTTAAATTATCCACATAATTAGTGCGTTTAAATTGCAATACATTTCAAAGTGCTGAAAATTGTCTAAACTTATGATTTGCAATGTTTTTTCAAATCGCCTTCTACTCAGTTTTGATTTTAGAAACATTGGTTTTTCTTGTCAGTAAAATTACTTTAAAGTCAGTGGAAATGCTTTTAACGTATACACATAATTAGTGCGTTTAAATTGCAATACATTTCAAAGTGCTGAAAATTGTCTAAATTTATGATCTGCCACTTTTTTTTCAAATCGCTTTCTACTCAGTTTTGATTTTAGAAACATTGGTTTTTCTTGTCAGTAAAATTACTTGAAAGACAGTGGAAATGCTTTTAACTTATCCACATAATTATTGCGTTAAAATTGCAATACATTTCAAAGTGCTGAAAATTGTCTAAACTTATGAACTGTAATATTTTTTCAAATCGCTTTTTCAATTTTGATTTTAGAAACATTGGTTTTTCTTGTAAGTAAAATTACTTGAAAGTCAGTGGAAATGATTTTAACTTATCCACAAGATTAGTGCGTTTAAATTGCAATACATTTCAAAGTGCTGAAAATTGTCTAAACTTATGATCTGCTCTTTTTTTCCATATCGCCTTCTACTCAATTTTGATTTCAGAAACATTGGTTTTTCTTGTCAGTAAATTTACTTGAAAGTCAGTGGAAATGCTTTTAACTTATCCACATAATTAGTGCGTTTAAATTGCAATATATTTCAAAGTGCTGAAAATTGTCTAAACTTATGATCTGCTCTTTTTTTTCAAATCGCCTTCTACTCAATTTTTATTTTAGAAACATTGTTTTTTTTTGTCAGTAAAATTATTTGAATGTCAGTGGAAATGCTTTTAACTTATCCACATAATCAGTGCGTTTAAATTGCAATACATTTCAAAGTGCTGAAAATTGTCTAAACCTATAACTGCCATTTTTTTTCAAATCACATTCTACTCAGTTTTGATTTTAGAAACATTGGTTTTTCTTGTCAGTAAAATTACTTGACAGTCAGTGGAAATGCTTTTAACTTATCCACATGATTAGTGCGTTTAAATTGCAATACATTTCAAAGTGCTGAAAATTGTCTAAACTTATGAACTGTAATTTTTTTTCAAATCGCTTTCTCAATTTTGATTTTAGAAACATTGGTTTTTCTTGTCAGTAAAATTACTTTAAAGTCAGTGGAAATGCTTTTAACGTATACACGTAATTAGTGCGTTTAAATTGCAATACATTTCAAAGTGCTGAAAATTGTCTAAATTTATGATCTGCCACTTTTTTTTCAAATCGCCTTCTACTCAGTTTTAATTTTAGAAACATTGGTTTTTCTTGTCAGTAAAATTACTTGAAAGTCAGTGGAAATGCTTTTAACTTATCCACATAATTAGTGCGTTTAAATTGCAATACATTTCAAAGTGCTGAAAATTGTCTAAACTTATGATCTGCCACTTTTTTTTCAAATCGCCTTCTACTCAGTTTTGATTTTAGAAACATTGGTTTTTCTTGTGAGTAAAAATACTTGAAAAACAGTGGAAATGCTTTTAACTTATTCACATAATTAGTGCGTTTAAATTGCAATACATTTCAAAGTGCTGAAAATTGTCTAAACTTATGAACTGTAATTTTTTTTCAAATCGCTTTCTCAATTTTGATTTTAGAAACATTGGTTTTTCTTGTAAGTAAAATTACTTTAAAGTCAGTGGAAATGCTTTTAACGTATACACATAATTAGTGCGTTTAAATTGCAATACATTTCAAAGTGCTGAAAATTGTCTAAACTTATGATCTGCCACTTTTTTTAAAAATCGCCTTCTACTCAGTTTTGATTTTAGAAACATTGGTTTTTCTCGTCAGTAAATATACTTGAAAGACAGTGGAAATGCTTTTAACTTATCCACATGATTAGTGCGTTTAAATTGCAATACATTTCAAAGTGCTGAAAATTGTCTAAACTTATGATCTGCTCTTTTTTTCCATATCGCCTTCTACTCAATTTTGATTTCAGAAACATTGGTTTTTCTTGTCAGTAAATTTACTTGAAAGTCAGTGGAAATGCTTTTAACTTATCCACATAATTAGTGCGTTTAAATTGCAATATATTTCAAAGTGCTGAAAATTGTCTAAACTTATGATCTGTAATTTTTTTGAAATCGCCTTCTCAATTTTGATTTTAAAAATATTGGTTTTTCTTGTCAGTAAAATTACTTGAAAGTTAGTGGATATACTTTTAACTTATTCACATAATTAGTGTGTTAAATTTGCAATATATTTCAAAGTGCTGAAAATTGTATAAACTTATGATCTGCTCTTTTTTTTAAAATCGTTGTCTACTCAATTTTGATTTTAGAAACATTGGTTTTTCTTGTCAGTAAAGTTACTTGAAAGTCAGTGGATATACTTTTAACTTATCCACATAATTAGTGCGTTACAATTGCAATACATTTCAAAGTGCTGAAAATTGTCTAAACTTATGATCTGCCACTTTTTTTTCAAATCGCGTTCTCAATTTTGATTTTAGAAACATTGTTTTTTCTTGTCAGTAAAATTACTTCAAAGTCAGTGGAAATGCTTTTAACTTATCCACATAATTAGTGCGTTTAAATTGCAATACATTTCAAAGTGCTGAAAATTGTCTAAACTTATGATCTGCCACTTTTTTTTCAAATCGCCTTCTACTCAGTTTTGATTTTAGAAACATTGGTTTTTCTTGTGAGTAAAAATACTTGAAAGTCAGTGGAAATGCTTTTAACTTATTCACATAATTAGTGCGTTTAAATTGCAATACATTTCAAAGTGCTGAAAATTGTCTAAACTTATGATCTGCCACTTTTTTTTAAAATCGCCTTCTACTCAATTTTGATTTTAGAAACATTGGTTTTTCTTGTAAGTAAAATTACTTGAAAGTCAGTGGAAATGCTTTTAACGTATACACATAATTAGTGCGTTTAAATTGCAATACATTTCAAAGTGCTGAAAATTGTCTAAACTTATGATCTGCCACTTTTTTTTGAAATCGCCTTCTACTCAGTTTTGATTTTAGAAACATTGGTTTTTCTCGTCAGTAAATATACTTGAAAGACAGTGGAAATGCTTTTAACTTTTCAACATAATTAGTGCGTTAAAATTGCAATACATTTCAAAGTGCTGAAAATTGTCTAAACTTATGAACTGTAATTTTTTTTCAAATCGCTTTCTCAATTTTGATTTTAGAAACATTGGTTTTTCTTGTAAGTAAAATTACTTGAAAGTCAGTGGAAATGCTTTTAACTTATCCACATGATTAGTGCGTTTAAATTGCAATACATTTTAAAGTGCTGAAAATTGTCTAAACTTATGATCTGCTCTTTTTTTCCATATCGCCTTCTACTCAATTTTGATTTCAGAAACATTGGTTTTTCTTGTCAGTAAATTTACTTGAAAGTCAGTGGAAATGCTTTTAACTTATCCACATAATTAGTGCGTTTAAGTTGCAATATATTTCAAAGTGCTGAAAATTGTCTAAACTTATGATCTGCTCTTTTTTTTCAAATCGCCTTCTACTCAATTTTGATTTTAGAAACATTGTTTTTTTTTGTCAGTAAAATTATTTGAATGTCAGTGGAAATGCTTTTAACTTATCCATATAATTAGTGCGTTAAAATTGCAATACATTTTACAGTGCTGAAAATTGTCTAAACTTATGAACTGTAATTTTTTTTCAAATCGCTTTCTCAATTTTGATTTTAGAAACATTGGTTTTTCTTGTAAGTAAAATTACTTTAAAGTCAGTGGAAATGCTTTTAACGTATACACATAATTAGTGCGTTTAAATTGCAATACATTTCAAAGTGCTGAAAATTGTCTAAATTTATGATCTGCCACTTTTTTTTCAAATCGCCTTCTGCTCAGTTTTGATTTTAGAAACATTGGTTTTTCTTGTGAGTAAAAATACTTGAAAGTCAGTGGAAATGCTTTTAACTTATTCACATAATTAGTGCGTTTAAATTGCAATACATTTCAAAGTGCTGAAAATTGTCTAAACTTATGAACTGTAATTTTTTTTCAAATCGCTTTCTCAATTTTGATTTTAGAAACATTGGTTTTTCTTGTCAGTAAAATTACTTTAAAGTCAGTGGAAATGCTTTTAACGTATACACATAATTAGTGCGTTTAAATTGCAATACATTTCAAAGTGCTGAAAATTGTCTAAACTTATGATCTGCCACTTTTTTTTGAAATCGCCTTCTACTCAATTTTGATTTTAGAAACATTGGTTTTTCTTGTAAGTAAAATTACTTTAAAGTCAGTGGAAATGCTTTTAACGTATACACATAATTAGTGCGTTTAAATTGCAATACATTTCAAAGTGCTGAAAATTGTCTAAACTTATGATCTGCCACTTTTTTTTAAAATCGCCTTCTACTCAGTTTTGATTTTAGAAACATTGGTTTTTCTCGTCAGTAAATATACTTGAAAGACAGTGGAAATGCTTTTAACTTATCCACATAATTAGTGCGTTAAAATTGCAATACATTTCAAAGTGCTGAAAATTGTCTAAACTTATGAACTGTAATTTTTTTTCAAATCGCTTTCTCAATTTTGATTTTAGAAACATTGGTTTTTCTTGTAAGTAAAATTACTTTAAAGTCAGTGGAAATGCTTTTAACGTATACACATAATTAGTGCGTTTAAATTGCAATACATTTCAAAGTGCTGTAAATTGTCTAAACTTATGATCTGCCACTTTTTTTTGAAATCGCCTTCTACTCAGTTTTGATTTTAGAAACATTGGTTTTTCTCGTCAGTAAATATACTTGAAAGACAGTGGAAATGCTTTTAACTTATCCACATAATTAGTGCGTTAAAATTGCAATACATTTCAAAGTGCTGAAAATTGTCTAAACTTATGAACTGTAATTTTTTTTCAAATCGCTTTCTCAATTTTGATTTTAGAAACATTGGTTTTTCTTGTCAGTAAAATTACTTTAAAGTCAGTGGAAATGCTTTTAACGTATACACATAATTAGTGCGTTTAAATTGCAATACATTTCAAAGTGCTGAAAATTGTCTAAACTTATGATCTGCCACTTTTTTTTGAAATCGCCTTCTACTCAATTTTGATTTTAGAAACATTGGTTTTTCTTGTAAGTAAAATTACTTTAAAGTCAGTGGAAATGCTTTTAACGTATACACATAATTAGTGCGTTTAAATTGCAATACATTTCAAAGTGCTGAAAATTGTCTAAACTTATGATCTGCCACTTTTTTTTTAAATCGCCTTCTACTCAGTTTTGATTTTAGAAACATTGGTTTTTCTCGTCAGTAAATATACTTGAAAGACAGTGGAAATGCTTTTAACTTATCCACATAATTAGTGCGTTAAAATTGCAATACATTTCAAAGTGCTGAAAATTGTCTAAACTTATGAACTGTAATTTTTTTTCAAATCGCTTTCTCAATTTTGATTTTAGAAACATTGGTTTTTCTTGTAAGTAAAATTACTTTAAAGTCAGTGGAAATGCTTTTAACGTATACACATAATTAGTGCGTTTAAATTGCAATACATTTCAAAGTGCTGTAAATTGTCTAAACTTATGATCTGCCACTTTTTTTTGAAATCGCCTTCTACTCAGTTTTGATTTTAGAAACATTGGTTTTTCTCGTCAGTAAATATACTTGAAAGACAGTGGAAATGCTTTTAACTTATCCACATAATTAGTGCGTTAAAATTGCAATACATTTCAAAGTGCTGAAAATTGTCTAAACTTATGAACTGTAATTTTTTTTCAAATCGCTTTCTCAATTTTGATTTTAGAAACATTGGTTTTTCTTGTAAGTAAAATTACTTGAAAGTCAGTGGAAATGCTTTTAACTTATCCACATGATTAGTGCGTTTAAATTGCAATACATTTTAAAGTGCTGAAAATTGTCTAAACTTATGATCTGCTCTTTTTTTCCATATCGCCTTCTACTCAATTTTGATTTCAGAAACATTGGTTTTTCTTGTCAGTAAATTTACTTGAAAGTCAGTGGAAATGCTTTTAACTTATCCACATAATTAGTGCGTTTAAATTGCAATATATTTCAAAGTGCTGAAAATTGTCTAAACTTATGATCTGCTCTTTTTTTTCAAATCGCCTTCTACTCAATTTTGATTTTAGAAACATTGTTTTTTTTTGTCAGTAAAATTATTTGAATGTCAGTGGAAATGCTTTTAACTTATCCATATAATTAGTGCGTTAAAATTGCAATACATTTTACAGTGCTGAAAATTGTCTAAACTTATGAACTGTAATTTTTTTTCAAATCGCTTTCTCAATTTTGATTTTAGAAACATTGGTTTTTCTTGTAAGTAAAATTACTTTAAAGTCAGTGGAAATGCTTTTAACGTATACACATAATTAGTGCGTTTAAATTGCAATACATTTCAAAGTGCTGAAAATTGTCTAAATTTATGATCTGCCACTTTTTTTTCAAATCGCCTTCTACTCAGTTTTGATTTTAGAAACATTGGTTTTTCTCGTCAGTAAATATACTTGAAAGACAGTGGAAATGCTTTTAACTTATCCACATAATTAGTGCGTTAAAATTGCAATACATTTCAAAGTGCTGAAAATTGTCTAAACTTATGAACTGTAATTTTTTTTCAAATCGCTTTCTCAATTTTGATTTTAGAAACATTGGTTTTTCTTGTAAGTAAAATTACTTGAAAGTCAGTGGAAATGCTTTTAACTTATCCACATGATTAGTGCGTTTAAATTGCAATACATTTCAAAGTGCTGAAAATTGTCTAAACATATGATCTGCTCTTTTTTTCCATATCGCCTTCTACTCAATTTTGATTTCAGAAACATTGGTTTTTCTTGTCAGTAAATTTACTTGAAAGTCAGTGGAAATGCTTTTAACGTATACACATAATTAGTGCGTTTAAATTGCAATACATTTCAAAGTGCTGAAAATTGTCTAAATTTATGATCTGCCACTTTTTTTTCAAATCGCCTTCTACTCAGTTTTTATTTTAGAAACATTGGTTTTTCTTGTGAGTAAAAATACTTGAAAGTCAGTGGAAATGCTTTTAACTTATTCACATAATTAGTGCGTTTAAATTGCAATACATTTCAAAGTGCTGAAAATTGTCTAAATTTATGATCTGCCACTTTTTTTTCAAATCGCCTTCTACTCAGTTTTGATTTTAGAAACATTGGTTTTTCTTGTGAGTAAAAATACTTGAAAGTCAGTGGAAATGCTTTTAACTTATTCACATAATTAGTGCGTTTAAATTGCAATACATTTCAAAGTGCTGAAAATTGTCTAAACTTATGATCTGCCACTTTTTTTTTAAATCGCCTTCTACTCAATTTTGATTTTAGAAACATTGGTTTTTCTTGTAAGTAAAATTACTTGAAAGTCAGTGGAAATGCTTTTAACGTATACACATAATTAGTGCGTTTAAATTGCAATACATTTCAAAGTGCTGAAAATTGTCTAAACTTATGATCTGCCACTTTTTTTTCAAATCGCTTTCTCAGTTTTGATTTTAGAAACATTGGTTTTTCTTGTGAGTAAAAATACTTGAAAGTCAGTGGAAATGCTTTTAACTTATTCACATAATTAGTGCGTTTAAATTGCAATACATTTCAAAGTGCTGAAAATTGTCTAAACTTATGAACTGTAATTTTTTTTCAAATCGCTTTCTCAATTTTGATTTTAGAAACATTGGTTTTTCTTGTCAGTAAAATTACTTTAAAGTCAGTGGAAATGCTTTTAACGTATACACATAATTAGTGCGTTTAAATTGCAATACATTTCAAAGTGCTGAAAATTGTCTAAACTTATGATCTGCCACTTTTTTTTCAAATCGCTTTCTCAGTTTTGATTTTAGAAACATTGGTTTTTCTTGTGAGTAAAAATACTTGAAAGTCAGTGGAAATGCTTTTAACTTATTCACATAATTAGTGCGTTTAAATTGCAATACATTTCAAAGTGCTGAAAATTGTCTAAACTTATGAACTGTAATTTTTTTTCAAATCGCTTTCTCAATTTTGATTTTAGAAACATTGGTTTTTCTTGTCAGTAAAATTACTTTAAAGTCAGTGGAAATGCTTTTAACGTATACACATAATTAGTGCGTTTAAATTGCAATACATTTCAAAGTGCTGAAAATTGTCTAAACTTATGATCTGCCACTTTTTTTTGAAATCGCCTTCTACTCAATTTTGATTTTAGAAACATTGGTTTTTCTTGTAAGTAAAATTACTTTAAAGTCAGTGGAAATGCTTTTAACGTATACACATAATTAGTGCGTTTAAATTGCAATACATTTAAAAGTGCTGAAAATTGTCTAAACTTATGATCTGCCACTTTTTTTTGAAATCGCCTTCTACTCAGTTTTGATTTTAGAAACATTGGTTTTTCTCGTCAGTAAAATTACTTGAAAGTCAGTGGAAATGCTTTTAACTTATCCAGATGATTAGTGCGTTTAAATTGCAATACATTTCAAAGTGCTGAAAATTGTCTAAACATATGATCTGCTCTTTTTTTCCATATCGCCTTCTACTCAATTTTGATTTCAGAAACATTAGTTTTTCTTGTCAGTAAATTTACTTGAAAGTCAGTGGAAATGCTTTTAACGTATACACATAATTAGTGCGTTTAAATTGCAATACATTTCAAAGTGCTGAAAATTGTCTAAACTTATGATCTGCCACTTTTTTTTGAAATCGCCTTCTACTCAATTTTGATTTTAGAAACATTGGTTTTTCTTGTAAGTAAAATTACTTTAAAGTCAGTGGAAATGCTTTTAACGTATACACATAATTAGTGCGTTTAAATTGCAATACATTTAAAAGTGCTGAAAATTGTCTAAACTTATGATCTGCCACTTTTTTTTGAAATCGCCTTCTACTCAGTTTTGATTTTAGAAACATTGGTTTTTCTCGTCAGTAAATATACTTGAAAGACAGTGGAAATGCTTTTAACTTATCCACATAATTAGTGCGTTAAAATTGCAATACATTTCAAAGTGCTGAAAATTGTCTAAACTTATGAACTGTAATTTTTTTTCAAATCGCTTTCTCAATTTTGATTTTAGAAACATTGGTTTTTCTTGTAAGTAAAATTACTTGAAAGTCAGTGGAAATGCTTTTAACTTATCCACATGATTAGTGCGTTTAAATTGCAATACATTTTAAAGTGCTGAAAATTGTCTAAACTTATGATCTGCTCTTTTTTTCCATATCGCCTTCTACTCAATTTTGATTTCAGAAACATTGGTTTTTCTTGTCAGTAAATTTACTTGAAAGTCAGTGGAAATGCTTTTAACTTATCCACATAATTAGTGCGTTTAAATTGCAATATATTTCAAAGTGCTGAAAATTGTCTAAACTTATGATCTGCTCTTTTTTTTCAAATCGCCTTCTACTCAATTTTGATTTTAGAAACATTGTTTTTTTTTGTCAGTAAAATTATTTGAATGTCAGTGGAAATGCTTTTAACTTATCCATATAATTAGTGCGTTAAAATTGCAATACATTTTACAGTGCTGAAAATTGTCTAAACTTATGAACTGTAATTTTTTTTCAAATCGCTTTCTCAATTTTGATTTTAGAAACATTGGTTTTTCTTGTAAGTAAAATTACTTTAAAGTCAGTGGAAATTCTTTTAACGTATACACATAATTGGTGCGTTTAAATTGCAATACATTTCAAAGTGCTGAAAATTGTCTAAATTTATGATCTGCCACTTTTTTTTCAAATCGCCTTCTACTCAGTTTTGATTTTAGAAACATTGGTTTTTCTTGTGAGTAAAAATACTTGAAAGTCAGTGGAAATGCTTTTAACTTATTCACATAATTAGTGCGTTTAAATTGCAATACATTTCAAAGTGCTGAAAATTGTCTAAACTTATGAACTGTAATTTTTTTTCAAATCGCTTTCTCAATTTTGATTTTAGAAACATTGGTTTTTCTTGTCAGTAAAATTACTTTAAAGTCAGTGGAAATGCTTTTAACGTATACACATAATTAGTGCGTTTAAATTGCAATACATTTCAAAGAGCTGAAAATTGTCTAAACTTATGATCTGCCACTTTTTTTTCAAATCGCTTTCTCAGTTTTGATTTTAGAAACATTGGTTTTTCTTGTGAGTAAAAATACTTGAAAGTCAGTGGAAATGCTTTTAACTTATTCACATAATTAGTGCGTTTAAATTGCAATACATTTCAAAGTGCTGAAAATTGTCTAAACTTATGAACTGTAATTTTTTTTCAAATCGCTTTCTCAATTTTGATTTTAGAAACATTGGTTTTTCTTGTAAGTAAAATTACTTTAAAGTCAGTGGAAATGCTTTTAACGTATACACATAATTAGTGCGTTTAAATTGCAATACATTTCAAAGTGCTGAAAATTGTCTAAACTTATGATCTGCCACTTTTTTTTGAAATCGCCTTCTACTCAGTTTTGATTTAAGAAACATTGGTTTTTCTCGTCAGTAAATATACTTGAAAGACAGTGGAAATGCTTTTAACTTATCCACATAATTAGTGCGTTAAAATTGCAATACATTTCAAAGTGCTGAAAATTGTCTAAACTTATGAACTGTAATTTTTTTTCAAATCGCTTTCTCAATTTTGATTTTAGAAACATTGGTTTTTCTTGTAAGTAAAATTACTTGAAAGTCAGTGGAAATGCTTTTAACTTATCCACATGATTAGTGCGTTTAAATTGCAATACATTTTAAAGTGCTGAAAATTGTCTAAACTTATGATCTGCTCTTTTTTTCCATATCGCCTTCTACTCAATTTTGATTTCAGAAACATTGGTTTTTCTTGTCAGTAAATTTATTTGAAAGTCAGTGGAAATGCTTTTAACTTATCCATATAATTAGTGCGTTAAAATTGCAATACATTTTACAGTGCTGAAAATTGTCTAAACTTATGAACTGTAATTTTTTTTCAAATCGCTTTCTCAATTTTGATTTTAGAAACATTGGTTTTTCTTGTAAGTAAAATTACTTTAAAGTCAGTGGAAATGCTTTTAACGTATACACATAATTAGTGCGTTTAAATTGCAATACATTTCAAAGTGCTGAAAATTGTCTAAATTTATGATCTGCCACTTTTTTTTCAAATCGCCTTCTACTCAGTTTTGATTTTAGAAACATTGGTTTTTCTTGTGAGTAAAAATACTTGAAAGTCAGTGGAAATGCTTTCAACTTATTCACATAATTAGTGCGTTTAAATTGCAATACATTTCAAAGTGCTGAAAATTGTCTAAACTTATGAACTGTAATTTTTTTTCAAATCGCTTTCTCAATTTTGATTTTAGAAACATTGGTTTTTCTTGTCAGTAAAATTACTTTAAAGTCAGTGGAAATGCATTTAACGTATTCACATAATTAGTGCGTTTAAATTGCAATACATTTCAAAGTGCTGAAAATTGTCTAAATTTATGATCTGCCACTTTTTTTTCAAATCGCCTTCTACTCAGTTTTGATTTTAGAAACATTGGTTTTTCTTGTGAGTAAAAATACTTGAAAGTCAGTGGAAATGCTTTTAACTTATTCACATAATTAGTGCGTTTAAATTGCAATACATTTCAAAGTGCTGAAAATTGTCTAAACTTATGATCTGCCACTTTTTTTTGAAATCGCCTTCTACTCAATTTTGATTTTAGAAACATTGGTTTTTCTTGTAAGTAAAATTACTTTAAAGTCAGTGGAAATGCTTTTAACGTATACACATAATTAGTGCGTTTAAATTGCATAACATTTCAAAGTGCTGAAAATTGTCTAAACTTATGATCTGCCACTTTTTTTTGAAATCGCCTTCTACTCAGTTTTGATTTTAGAAACATTGGTTTTTCTCGTCAGTAAATATACTTGAAAGACAGTGGAAATGCTTTTAACTTATCCACATAATTAGTGCGTTAAAATTGCAATACATTTCAAAGTGCTGAAAATTGTCTAAACTTATGAACTGTAATTTTTTTTCAAATCGCTTTCTCAATTTTGATTTTAGAAACATTGGTTTTTCTTGTAAGTAAAATTACTTGAAAGTCAGTGGAAATGCTTTTAACTTATCCACATGATTAGTGCGTTTAAATTGCAATACATTTTACAGTGCTGAAAATTGTCTAAACTTATGAACTGTAATTTTTTTTCAAATCGCTTTCTCAATTTTGATTTTAGAAACATTGGTTTTTCTTGTCAGTAAAATTACTTTAAAGTCAGTGGAAATGCTTTTAACGTATACACATAATTAGTGCGTTTAAATTGCAATACATTTCAAAGAGCTGAAAATTGTCTAAACTTATGATCTGCCACTTTTTTTTCAAATCGCTTTCTCAGTTTTGATTTTAGAAACATTGGTTTTTCTTGTGAGTAAAAATACTTGAAAGTCAGTGGAAATGCTTTTAACTTATTCACATAATTAGTGCGTTTAAATTGCAATACATTTCAAAGTGCTGAAAATTGTCTAAACTTATGAACTGTAATTTTTTTTCAAATCGCTTTCTCAATTTTGATTTTAGAAACATTGGTTTTTCTTGTAAGTAAAATTACTTTAAAGTCAGTGGAAATGCTTTTAACGTATACACATAATTAGTGCGTTTAAATTGCAATACATTTCAAAGTGCTGAAAATTGTCTAAACTTATGATCTGCCACTTTTTTTTGAAATCGCCTTCTACTCAGTTTTGATTTAAGAAACATTGGTTTTTCTCGTCAGTAAATATACTTGAAAGACAGTGGAAATGCTTTTAACTTATCCACATAATTAGTGCGTTAAAATTGCAATACATTTCAAAGTGCTGAAAATTGTCTAAACTTATGAACTGTAATTTTTTTTCAAATCGCTTTCTCAATTTTGATTTTAGAAACATTGGTTTTTCTTGTAAGTAAAATTACTTGAAAGTCAGTGGAAATGCTTTTAACTTATCCACATGATTAGTGCGTTTAAATTGCAATACATTTTAAAGTGCTGAAAATTGTCTAAACTTATGATCTGCTCTTTTTTTCCATATCGCCTTCTACTCAATTTTGATTTCAGAAACATTGGTTTTTCTTGTCAGTAAATTTATTTGAAAGTCAGTGGAAATGCTTTTAACTTATCCATATAATTAGTGCGTTAAAATTGCAATACATTTTACAGTGCTGAAAATTGTCTAAACTTATGAACTGTAATTTTTTTTCAAATCGCTTTCTCAATTTTGATTTTAGAAACATTGGTTTTTCTTGTAAGTAAAATTACTTTAAAGTCAGTGGAAATGCTTTTAACGTATACACATAATTAGTGCGTTTAAATTGCAATACATTTCAAAGTGCTGAAAATTGTCTAAATTTATGATCTGCCACTTTTTTTTCAAATCGCCTTCTACTCAGTTTTGATTTTAGAAACATTGGTTTTTCTTGTGAGTAAAAATACTTGAAAGTCAGTGGAAATGCTTTTAACTTATTCACATAATTAGTGCGTTTAAATTGCAATATATTTCAAAGTGCTGAAAATTGTCTAAACTTATGAACTGTAATTTTTTTTCAAATCGCTTTCTCAATTTTGATTTTAGAAACATTGGTTTTTCTTGTCAGTAAAATTACTTTAAAGTCAGTGGAAATGCATTTAACGTATTCACATAATTAGTGCGTTTAAATTGCAATACATTTCAAAGTGCTGAAAATTGTCTAAATTTATGATCTGCCACTTTTTTTTCAAATCGCCTTCTACTCAGTTTTGATTTTAGAAACATTGGTTTTTCTTGTGAGTAAAAATACTTGAAAGTCAGTGGAAATGCTTTTAACTTATTCACATAATTAGTGCGTTTAAATTGCAATACATTTCAAAGTGCTGAAAATTGTCTAAACTTATGATCTGCCACTTTTTTTTGAAATCGCCTTCTACTCAATTTTGATTTTAGAAACATTGGTTTTTCTTGTAAGTAAAATTACTTTAAAGTCAGTGGAAATGCTTTTAACGTATACACATAATTAGTGCGTTTAAATTGCAATACATTTCAAAGTGCTGAAAATTGTCTAAACTTATGATCTGCCACTTTTTTTTGAAATCGCCTTCTACTCAGTTTTGATTTTAGAAACATTGGTTTTTCTCGTCAGTAAATATACTTGAAAGACAGTGGAAATGCTTTTAACTTATCCACATAATTAGTGCGTTAAAATTGCAATACATTTCAAAGTGCTGAAAATTGTCTAAACTTATGAACTGTAATTTTTTTTCAAATCGCTTTCTCAATTTTGATTTTAGAAACATTGGTTTTTCTTGTAAGTAAAATTACTTGAAAGTCAGTGGAAATGCTTTTAACTTATCCACATTATTAGTGCGTTTAAATTGCAATACATTTTAAAGTGCTGAAAATTGTCTAAACTTATGATCTGCTCTTTTTTTCCATATCGCCTTCTACTCAATTTTGATTTCAGAAACATTGGTTTTTCTTGTCAGTAAATTTACTAGAAAGTCAGTGGAAATGCTTTTAACTTATCCACATAATTAGTGCGTTTAAATTGCAATATATTTCAAAGTGCTGAAAATTGTCTAAACTTATGATCTGCTCTTTTTTTTCAAATCGCCTTCTACTCAATTTTTATTTTAGAAACATTGTTTTTTTTTGTCAGTAAAATTATTTGAATGTCAGTGGACATGCTTTTAACTTATCCATATAATTAGTGCGTTAAAATTGCAATACATTTTACAGTGCTGAAAATTGTCCAAACTTATGAACTGTAATTTTTTTTCAAATCGCTTTCTCAATTTTGATTTTAGAAACATTGGTTTTTCTTGTAAGTAAAATTACTTTAAAGTCAGTGGAAATGCTTTTAACGTATACACATAATTAGTGCGTTTAAATTGCAATACATTTCAAAGTGCTGAAAATTGTCTAAATTTATGATCTGCCACTTTTTTTTCAAATCGCCTTCTACTCAGTTTTGATTTTAGAAACATTGGTTTTTCTTGTGAGTAAAAATACTTGAAAGTCAGTGGAAATGCTTTTAACTTATCCACATAATTAGTGCGTTAAAATTGCAATACATTTCAAAGTGCTGAAAATTGTCTAAACTTATGAACTGTAATTTTTTTTCAAATCGCTTTCTCAATTTTGATTTTAGAAACATTGGTTTTTCTTGTAAGTAAAATTACTTGAAAGTCAGTGGAAATGCTTTTAACTTATCCACATGATTAGTGCGTTTAAATTGCAATACATTTTAAAGTGCTGAAAATTGTCTAAACTTATGATCTGCTCTTTTTTTCCATATCGCCTTCTACTCAATTTTGATTTCAGAAACATTGGTTTTTCTTGTCAGTAAATTTACTAGAAAGTCAGTGGAAATGCTTTTAACTTATCCACATAATTAGTGCGTTTAAATTGCAATATATTTCAAAGTGCTGAAAATTGTCTAAACTTATGATCTGCTCTTTTTTTTCAAATCGCCTTCTACTCAATTTTTATTTTAGAAACATTGTTTTTTTTTGTCAGTAAAATTATTTGAATGTCAGTGGACATGCTTTTAACTTATCCATATAATTAGTGCGTTAAAATTGCAATACATTTTACAGTGCTGAAAATTGTCTAAACTTATGAACTGTAATTTTTTTTCAAATCGCTTTCTCAATTTTGATTTTAGAAACATTGGTTTTTCTTGTAAGTAAAATTACTTTAAAGTCAGTGGAAATGCTTTTAACGTATACACATAATTAGTGCGTTTAAATTGCAATACATTTCAAAGTGCTGAAAATTGTCTAAATTTATGATCTGCCACTTTTTTTTCAAATCGCCTTCTACTCAGTTTTGATTTTAGAAACATTGGTTTTTCTTGTGAGTAAAAATACTTGAAAGTCAGTGGAAATGCTTTTAACTTATTCACATAATTAGTGCGTTTAAATTGCAATACATTTCAAAGTGCTGAAAATTGTCTAAACTTATGAACTGTAATTTTTTTTCAAATCGCTTTCTCAATTTTGATTTTAGAAACATTGGTTTTTCTTGTCAGTAAAATTACTTTAAAGTCAGTGGAAATGCTTTTAACGTATACACATAATTAGTGCGTTTAAATTGCAATACATTTCAAAGTGCTGAAAATTGTCTAAACTTATGATCTGCCACTTTTTTTTCAAATCGCTTTCTCAGTTTTGATTTTAGAAACATTGGTTTTTCTTGTGAGTAAAAATACTTGAAAGTCAGTGGAAATGCTTTTAACTTATTTACATAATTAGTGCGTTTAAATTGCAATACATTTCAAAGTGCTGAAAATTGTCTAAACTTATGAACTGTAATTTTTTTTCAAATCGCTTTCTCAATTTTGATTTTAGAAACATTGGTTTTTCTTGTAAGTAAAATTACTTTAAAGTCAGTGGAAATGCTTTTAACGTATACACATAATTAGTGCGTTTAAATTGCAATACATTTCAAAGTGCTGAAAATTGTCTAAACTTATGATCTGCCACTTTTTTTTGAAATCGCCTTCTACTCAGTTTTGATTTTAGAAACATTGGTTTTTCTCGTCAGTAAATATACTTGAAAGACAGTGGAAATGCTTTTAACTTATCCACATAATTAGTGCGTTAAAATTGCAATACATTTCAAAGTGCTGAAAATTGTCTAAACTTATGAACTGTAATTTTTTTTCAAATCGCTTTCTCAATTTTGATTTTAGAAACATTGGTTTTTCTTGTAAGTAAAATTACTTGAAAGTCAGCGGAAATGCTTTTAACTTATCCACATGATTAGTGCGTTTAAATTGCAATACATTTCAAAGTGCTGAAAATTGTCTAAACTTATGATCTGCTCTTTTTTTCCATATCGCCTTCTACTCAATTTTGATTTCAGAAACATTGGTTTTTCTTGTCAGTAAATTTACTTGAAAGTCAGTGGAAATGCTTTTAACTTATCCACATAATTAGTGCGTTTAAATTGCAATATATTTCAAAGTGCTGAAAATTGTCTAAACTTATGATCTGCTCTTTTTTTCCATATCGCCTTCTACTCAATTTTAATTTCAGAAACATTGGTTTTTCTTGTCAGTAAATTTACTTGAAAGTCAGTGGAAATGCTTTTAACGTATACACATAATTAGTGCGTTTAAATTGCAATACATTTCAAAGTGCTGAAAATTGTCTAAATTTATGATCTGCCACTTTTTTTTCAAATCGCCTTCTACTCAGTTTTGATTTTAGAAACATTGGTTTTTCCAGTGAGTAAAAATACTTGAAAGTCAGTGGAAATGCTTTTAACTTATTCACATAATTAGTGCGTTTAAATTGCAATACATTTCAAAGTGCTGAAAATTGTCTAAATTTATGATCTGCCACTTTTTTTTCAAATCGCCTTCTACTCAGTTTTGATTTTAGAAACATTGGTTTTTCTTGTGAGTAAAAATACTTGAAAGTAAGTGGAAATGCTTTTAACTTATCCACATAATTAGTGCGTTTAAATTGCAATACATTTCAAAGTGCTGAAAATTGTCTAAATTTATGATCTGCCACTTTTTTTTCAAATCGCCTTCTACTCAGTTTTGATTTTAGAAACATTGGTTTTTCTTGTCAGTAAAATTACTTGAAAGACAGTGGAAATGCTTTTAACTTATCCACATAATTAGTGCGTTTAAATTGCAATACATTTCAAAGTGCTGAAAATTGTCTAAATTTATGATTTGCAATGTTTTTTCAAATCGCCTTCTACTCAGTTTTGATTTTAGAAACATTGGTTTTTCTTGTCAGTAAAATTACTTTAAAGTCAGTGGAAATGCTTTTAACGTATACACATAATTAGTGCGTTTAAATTGCAATACATTTCAAAGTGCTGAAAATTGTCTAAATTTATGATCTGCCACTTTTTTTTCAAATCGCCTTCTACTCAGTTTTGATTTTAGAAACATTGGTTTTTCTTGTCAGTAAAATTACTTGAAAGACAGTGGAAATGCTTTTAACTTATCCACATAATTAGTGCGTTAAAATTGCAATACATTTCAAAGTGCTGAAAATTGTCTAAACTTATGAACTGTAATTTTTTTTCAAGTCGCTTTCTCAATTTTGATTTTAGAAACATTGGTTTTTCTTGTAAGTAAAATTACTTGAAAGTCAGTGGAAATGATTTTAACTTATCCACATGATTAGTGCGTTTAAATTGCAATACATTTCAAAGTGCTGAAAATTGTCTAAACTTATGATCTGCTCTTTTTTTCCATATCGCCTTCTACTCAATTTTGATTTCAGAAACATTGGTTTTTCTTGTCAGTAAATTTACTTGAAAGTCAGTGGAAATGCTTTTAACTTATCCACATAATTAGTGCGTTTAAATTGCAATACATTTCAAAGTGCTGAAAATTGTCTAAACTTATGAAATGTAATTTTTTTTCAAATCGCTTTCTCAATTTTGATTTTAGAAACATTGGTTTTTCTTTTCAGTAAATTTACTTGAAAGTCAGTGGAAATGCTTTTAACTTATCCACATAATTAGTGCGTTTAAATTGCAATATATTTCAAAGTGCTGAAAATTGTCTAAACTTATGATCTGCTCTTTTTTTTCAAATCGCCTTCTACTCAGTTTTGATTTTAGAAACATTGGTTTTTCTTGTGAGTAAAAATACTTGAAAGTAAGTGGAAATGCTTTTAACTTATCCACATAATTAGTGCGTTTAAATTGCAATACATTTCAAAGTGCTGAAAATTGTCTAAATTTATGATCTGCCACTTTTTTTTCAAATCGCCTTCTACTCAGTTTTGATTTTAGAAACATTGGTTTTTCTTGTCAGTAAAATTACTTGAAAGACAGTGGAAATGCTTTTAACTTATCCACATAATTAGTGCGTTAAAATTGCAATACATTTCAAAGTGCTGAAAATTGTCTAAACTTATGAACTGTAATTTTTTTTCAAGTCGCTTTCTCAATTTTGATTTTAGAAACATTGGTTTTTCTTGTAAGTAAAATTACTTGAAAGTCAGTGGAAATGATTTTAACTTATCCACATGATTAGTGCGTTTAAATTGCAATACATTTCAAAGTGCTGAAAATTGTCTAAACTTATGATCTGCTCTTTTTTTCCATATCGCCTTCTACTCAATTTTGATTTCAGAAACATTGGTTTTTCTTGTAAGTAAAATTACTATAAGGTCAGTGGAAATGCTTTTAACGTATACACATAATTAGTGCGTTTAAATTGCAATACATTTCAAAGTGCTGAAAATTGTCTAAATTTATGATCTGCCACTTTTTTTTCAAATCGCCTTCTACTCAGTTTTGATTTTAGAAACATTGGTTTTTCTTGTGAGTAAAAATACTTGAAAGTAAGTGGAAATGCTTTTAACTTATCCACATAATTAGTGCGTTTAAATTGCAATACATTTCAAAGTGCTGAAAATTGTCTAAATTTATGATCTGCCACTTTTTTTTCAAATCGCCTTCTACTCAGTTTTGATTTTAGAAACATTGGTTTTTCTTGTGAGTAAAAATACTTGAAAGTCAGTGGAAATGCTTTTAACTTATTCACATAATTAGTGCGTTTAAATTGCAATACATTTCAAAGTGCTGAAAATTGTCTAAACTTATGAACTGTAATTTTTTTTCAAATCGCTTTCTCAATTTTGATTTTAGAAACATTGGTTTTTCTTGTCAGTAAAATTACTTTAAAGTCAGTGGAAATGCTTTTAACGTATACACATAATTAGTGCGTTTAAATTGCAATACATTTCAAAGTGCTGAAAATTGTCTAAACTTATGATCTGCCACTTTTTTTTCAAATCGCTTTCTCAGTTTTGATTTTAGAAACATTGGTTTTTCTTGTGAGTATAAATACTTGAAAGTCAGTGGAAATGCTTTTAACTTATTCACATAATTAGTGCGTTTAAATTGCAATACATTTCAAAGTGCTGAAAATTGTCTAAACTTATGAACTGTAATTTTTTTTCAAATCGCTTTCTCAATTTTGATTTTAGAAACATTGGTTTTTCTTGTAAGTAAAATTACTTTAAAGTCAGTGGAAATGCTTTTAACGTATACACATAATTAGTGCGTTTAAATTGCAATACATTTCAAAGTGCTGAAAATTGTCTAAACTTATGATCTGCCACTTTTTTTTGAAATCGCCTTCTACTCAGTTTTGATTTTAGAAACATTGGTTTTTCTCGTCAGTAAATATACTTGAAAGACAGTGGAAATGCTTTTAACTTATCCACATAATTAGTGCGTTAAAATTGCAATACATTTCAAAGTGCTGAAAATTGTCTAAACTTATGAACTGTAATTTTTTTCCATATCGCCTTCTACTCAATTTTGATTTCAGAAACATTGGTTTTTCTTGTCAGTAAATTTACTTGAAAGTCAGTGGAAATGCTTTTAACTTATCCACATAATTAGTGCGTTTAAATTGCAATATATTTCAAAGTGCTGAAAATTGTCTAAACTTATGATCTGCTCTTTTTTTCCATATCGCCTTCTACTCAATTTTAATTTCAGAAACATTGGTTTTTCTTGTCAGTAAATTTACTTGAAAGTCAGTGGAAATGCTTTTAACGTATACACATAATTAGTGCGTTTAAATTGCAATACATTTCAAAGTGCTGAAAATTGTCTAAATTTATGATCTGCCACTTTTTTTTCAAATCGCCTTCTACTCAGTTTTGATTTTAGAAACATTGGTTTTTCCAGTGAGTAAAAATACTTGAAAGTCAGTGGAAATGCTTTTAACTTATTCACATAATTAGTGCGTTTAAATTGCAATACATTTCAAAGTGCTGAAAATTGTCTAAATTTATGATCTGCCACTTTTTTTTCAAATCGCCTTCTACTCAGTTTTGATTTTAGAAACATTGGTTTTTCTTGTGAGTAAAAATACTTGAAAGTAAGTGGAAATGCTTTTAACTTATCCACATAATTAGTGCGTTTAAATTGCAATACATTTCAAAGTGCTGAAAATTGTCTAAATTTATGATTTGCAATGTTTTTTCAAATCGCCTTCTACTCAGTTTTGATTTTAGAAACATTGGTTTTTCTTGTCAGTAAAATTACTTTAAAGTCAGTGGAAATGCTTTTAACGTATACACATAATTAGTGCGTTTAAATTGCAATACATTTCAAAGTGCTGAAAATTGTCTAAATTTATGATTTGCAATGTTTTTTCAAATCGCCTTCTACTCAGTTTTGATTTTAGAAACATTGGTTTTTCTTGTCAGTAAAATTACTTTAAAGTCAGTGGAAATGCTTTTAACGTATACACATAATTAGTGCGTTTAAATTGCAATACATTTCAAAGTGCTGAAAATTGTCTAAATTTATGATCTGCCACTTTTTTTTCAAATCGCCTTCTACTCAGTTTTGATTTTAGAAACATTGGTTTTTCTTGTGAGTAAAAATACTTGAAAGTCAGTGGAAATGCTTTTAACTTATTCACATAATTAGTGCGTTTAAATTGCAATACATTTCAAATGCTGAAAATTGTCTAAACTTATGAACTGTAATTTTTTTTCAAATCGCTTTCTCAATTTTGATTTTAGAAACATTGGTTTTTCTTGTCAGTAAAATTACTTTAAAGTCAGTGGAAATGCTTTTAACGTATACACATAATTAGTGCGTTTAAATTGCAATACATTTCAAAGTGCTGAAAATTGTCTAAACTTATGATCTGCCACTTTTTTTTCAAATCGCTTTCTCAATTTTGATTTTAGAAACATTGGTTTTTCTTGTAAGTAAAATTACTTTAAAGTCAGTGGAAATGCTTTTAACGTATACACAAAATTAGTGCGTTTAAATTGCAATACATTTCAAAGTGCTGAAAATTGTCTAAACTTATGATCTGCCACTTTTTTTTGAAATCGCCTTCTACTCAGTTTTGATTTTAGAAACATTTGTTTTTCTCGTCAGTAAATATACTTGAAAGACAGTGGAAATGCTTTTAACTTATCCACATAATTAGTGCGTTAAAATTGCAATACATTTCAAAGTGCTGAAAATTGTCTAAACTTATGAACTGTAATTTTTTTTCAAATCGCTTTCTCAATTTTGATTTTAGAAACATTGGTTTTTCTTGTAAGTAAAATTACTTGAAAGTCAGCGGAAATGCTTTTAACTTATCCACATGATTAGTGCGTTTAAATTGCAATACATTTCAAAGTGCTGAAAATTGTCTAAACTTATGATCTGCTCTTTTTTTCCATATCGCCTTCTACTCAATTTTGATTTCAGAAACATTGGTTTTTCTTGTCAGTAAATTTACTTGAAAGTCAGTGGAAATGCTTTTAACTTATCCACATAATTAGTGCGTTTAAATTGCAATATATTTCAAAGTGCTGAAAATTGTCTAAACTTATGATCTGCTCTTTTTTTCCATATCGCCTTCTACTCAATTTTAATTTCAGAAACATTGGTTTTTCTTGTCAGTAAATTTACTTGAAAGTCAGTGGAAATGCTTTTAACGTATACACATAATTAGTGCGTTTAAATTGCAATACATTTCAAAGTGCTGAAAATTGTCTAAATTTATGATCTGCCACTTTTTTTTCAAATCGCCTTCTACTCAGTTTTGATTTTAGAAACATTGGTTTTTCTTGTCAGTAAAATTACTTGAAAGACAGTGGAAATGCTTTTAACTTATCCACATAATTAGTGCGTTAAAATTGCAATACATTTCAAAGTGCTGAAAATTGTCTAAACTTATGAACTGTAATTTTTTTTCAAGTCGCTTTCTCAATTTTGATTTTAGAAACATTGGTTTTTCTTGTAAGTAAAATTACTTGAAAGTCAGTGGAAATGATTTTAACTTATCCACATGATTAGTGCGTTTAAATTGCAATACATTTCAAAGTGCTGAAAATTGTCTAAACTTATGATCTGCTCTTTTTTTCCATATCGCCTTCTACTCAATTTTGATTTCAGAAACATTGGTTTTTCTTGTAAGTAAAATTACTTTAAAGTCAGTGGAAATGCTTTTAACGTATACACATAATTAGTGCGTTTAAATTGCAATACATTTCAAAGTGCTGAAAATTGTCTAAATTTATGATCTGCCACTTTTTTTTTCAAATCGCCTTCTACTCAGTTTTGATTTTAGAAACATTGGTTTTTCTTGTGAGTAAAAATACTTGAAAGTAAGTGGAAATGCTTTTAACTTATCCACATAATTAGTGCGTTTAAATTGCAATACATTTCAAAGTGCTGAAAATTGTCTAAGTTTATGATTTGCAATGTTTTTTCAAATCGCCTTCTACTCAGTTTTGATTTTAGAAACATTGGTTTTTCTTGTCAGTAAAATTACTTTAAAGTCAGTGGAAATGCTTTTAACGTATACACATAATTAGTGCGTTTAAATTGCAATACATTTCAAAGTGCTGAAAATTGTCTAAATTTATGATCTGCCACTTTTTTTTCAAATCGCCTTCTACTCAGTTTTGATTTTAGAAACATTGGTTTTTCTTGTCAGTAAAATTACTTGAAAGACAGTGGAAATGCTTTTAACTTATCCACATAATTAGTGCGTTAAAATTGCAATACATTTCAAAGTGCTGAAAATTGTCTAAACTTATGAACTGTAATTTTTTTTCAAGTCGCTTTCTCAATTTTGATTTTAGAAACATTGGTTTTTCTTGTAAGTAAAATTACTTGAAAGTCAGTGGAAATGATTTTAACTTATCCACATGATTAGTGCGTTTAAATTGCAATACATTTCAAAGTGCTGAAAATTGTCTAAACTTATGATCTGCTCTTTTTTTCCATATCGCCTTCTACTCAATTTTGATTTCAGAAACATTGGTTTTTCTTGTCAGTAAATTTACTTGAAAGTCAGTGGAAATGCTTTTAACTTATCCACATAATTAGTGCGTTTAAATTGCAATACATTTCAAAGTGCTGAAAATTGTCTAAACTTATGAAATGTAATTTTTTTTCAAATCGCTTTCTCAATTTTGATTTTAGAAACATTGGTTTTTCTTTTCAGTAAATTTACTTGAAAGTCAGTGGAAATGCTTTTAACTTATCCACATAATTAGTGCGTTTAAATTGCAATACATTTCAAAGTGCTGAAAATTGTCTAAATTTATGATCTGCCACTTTTTTTTCAAATCGCCTTCTACTCAGTTTTGATTTTAGAAACATTGGTTTTTCTTGTGAGTAAAAATACTTGAAAGTCAGTGGAAATGCTTTTAACTTATTCACATAATTAGTGCGTTTAAATTGCAATACATTTCAAAGTGCTGAAAATTGTCTAAACTTATGATCTGCCACTTTTTTTTGAAATCGCCTTCTACTCAGTTTTGATTTTAGAAACATTGGTTTTTCTCGTCAGTAAATATACTTGAAAGACAGTGGAAATGCTTTTAACTTATCCACATAATTAGTGCGTTAAAATTGCAATACATTTCAAAGTGCTGAAAATTGTCTAAACTTATGATCTGCCACTTTTTTTTGAAATCGCCTTCTACTCAGTTTTGATTTTAGAAACATTGGTTTTTCTCGTCAGTAAATATACTTGAAAGACAGTGGAAATGCTTTTAACTTATCCACATAATTAGTGCGTTAAAATTGCAATACATTTCAAAGTGCTGAAAATTGTCTAAACTTATGAACTGTAATTTTTTTTCAAATCGCTTTCTCAATTTTGATTTTAGAAACATTGGTTTTTCTTGTAAGTAAAATTACTTGAAAGTCAGTGGAAATGCTTTTAACTTATCCACATGATTAGTGCGTTTAAATTGCAATACATTTTAAAGTGCTGAAAATTGTCTAAACTTATGATCTGCTCTTTTTTTCCATATCGCCTTCTACTCAATTTTGATTTCAGAAACATTGGTTTTTCTTGTCAGTAAATTTACTAGAAAGTCAGTGGAAATGCTTTTAACTTATCCACATAATTAGTGCGTTTAAATTGCAATATATTTCAAAGTGCTGAAAATTGTCTAAACTTATGATCTGCTCTTTTTTTTCAAATCGCCTTCTACTCAATTTTTATTTTAGAAACATTGTTTTTTTTTTGTCAGTAAAATTATTTGAATGTCAGTGGACATGCTTTTAACTTATCCATATAATTAGTGCGTTAAAATTGCAATACATTTTACAGTGCTGAAAATTGTCTAAACTTATGAACTGTAATTTTTTTTCAAATCGCTTTCTCAATTTTGATTTTAGAAACATTGGTTTTTCTTGTCAGTAAAATTACTTTAAAGTCAGTGGAAATGCGTTTAACGTATACACATAATTAGTGCGTTTAAATTGCAATACATTTCAAAGTGCTGAAAATTGTCTAAACTTATGATCTGCCACTTTTTTTTCAAATCGCTTTCTCAGTTTTGATTTTAGAAACATTGGTTTTTCTTGTGAGTAAAAATACTTGAAAGTCAGTGGAAATGCTTTTAACTTATCCACATAATTAGTGCGTTTAAATTGCAATACATTTCAAAGTGCTGAAAATTGTCTAAACTTATGAAATGTAATTTTTTTTCAAATCGCTTTCTCAATTTTGATTTTAGAAACATTGGTTTTTCTTTTCAGTAAATTTACTTGAAAGTCAGTGGAAATGCTTTTAACTTATCCACATAATTAGTGCGTTTAAATTGCAATACATTTCAAAGTGCTGAAAATTGTCTAAATTTATGATCTGCCACTTTTTTTTCAAATCGCCTTCTACTCAGTTTTGATTTTAGAAACATTGGTTTTTCTTGTGAGTAAAAATACTTGAAAGTCAGTGGAAATGCTTTTAACTTATTCACATAATTAGTGCGTTTAAATTGCAATACATTTCAAAGTGCTGAAAATTGTCTAAACTTATGATCTGCCACTTTTTTTTGAAATCGCCTTCTACTCAGTTTTGATTTTAGAAACATTGGTTTTTCTCGTCAGTAAATATACTTGAAAGACAGTGGAAATGCTTTTAACTTATCCACATAATTAGTGCGTTAAAATTGCAATACATTTCAAAGTGCTGAAAATTGTCTAAACTTATGATCTGCCACTTTTTTTTGAAATCGCCTTCTACTCAGTTTTGATTTTAGAAACATTGGTTTTTCTCGTCAGTAAATATACTTGAAAGACAGTGGAAATGCTTTTAACTTATCCACATAATTAGTGCGTTAAAATTGCAATACATTTCAAAGTGCTGAAAATTGTCTAAACTTATGAACTGTAATTTTTTTTCAAATCGCTTTCTCAATTTTGATTTTAGAAACATTGGTTTTTCTTGTAAGTAAAATTACTTGAAAGTCAGTGGAAATGCTTTTAACTTATCCACATGATTAGTGCGTTTAAATTGCAATACATTTTAAAGTGCTGAAAATTGTCTAAACTTATGATCTGCTCTTTTTTTCCATATCGCCTTCTACTCAATTTTGATTTCAGAAACATTGGTTTTTCTTGTCAGTAAATTTACTAGAAAGTCAGTGGAAATGCTTTTAACTTATCCACATAATTAGTGCGTTTAAATTGCAATATATTTCAAAGTGCTGAAAATTGTCTAAACTTATGATCTGCTCTTTTTTTTCAAATCGCCTTCTACTCAATTTTTATTTTAGAAACATTGTTTTTTTTTGTCAGTAAAATTATTTGAATGTCAGTGGACATGCTTTTAACTTATCCATATAATTAGTGCGTTAAAATTGCAATACATTTTACAGTGCTGAAAATTGTCTAAACTTATGAACTGTAATTTTTTTTCAAATCGCTTTCTCAATTTTGATTTTAGAAACATTGGTTTTTCTTGTCAGTAAAATTACTTTAAAGTCAGTGGAAATGCGTTTAACGTATACACATAATTAGTGCGTTTAAATTGCAATACATTTCAAAGTGCTGAAAATTGTCTAAACTTATGATCTGCCACTTTTTTTTCAAATCGCTTTCTCAGTTTTGATTTTAGAAACATTGGTTTTTCTTGTGAGTAAAAATACTTGAAAGTCAGTGGAAATGCTTTTAACTTATTCACATAATTAGTGCGTTTAAATTGCAATACATTTCAAAGTGCTGAAAATTGTCTAAACTTATGAACTGTAATTTTTTTTCAAATCGCTTTCTCAATTTTGATTTTAGAAACATTGGTTTTTCTTGTAAGTAAAATTACTTTAAAGTCAGTGGAAATGCTTTTAACGTATACACATAATTAGTGCGTTTAAATTGCAATACATTTCAAAGTGCTGAAAATTGTCTAAACTTATGATCTGCCACTTTTTTTTGAAATCGCCTTCTACTCAGTTTTGATTTTAGAAACATTGGTTTTTCTCGTCAGTAAATATACTTGAAAGACAGTGGAAATGCTTTTAACTTATCCACATAATTAGTGCGTTAAAATTGCAATACATTTCAAAGTGCTGAAAATTGTCTAAACTTATGAACTGTAATTTTTTTTCAAATCGCTTTCTCAATTTTGATTTTAGAAACATTGGTTTTTCTTGTAAGTAAAATTATTTGAAAGTCAGCGGAAATGCTTTTAACTTATCCACATGATTAGTGCGTTTAAATTGCAATACATTTCAATGTGCTGAAAATTGTCTAAACTTATGATCTGCTTTTTTTTTCCATATCGCCTTCTACTCAATTTTGATTTCAGAAACATTGGTTTTTCTTGTCAGTAAATTTACTTGAAAGTCAGTGGAAATGCTTTTAACTTATCCACATAATTAGTGCGTTTAAATTGCAATATATTTCAAAGTGCTGAAAATTGTCTAAACTTATGATCTGCTCTTTTTTTCCATATCGCCTTCTACTCAATTTTAATTTCAGAAACATTGGTTTTTCTTGTCAGTAAATTTACTTGAAAGTCAGTGGAAATGCTTTTAACGTATACACATAATTAGTGCGTTTAAATTGCAATACATTTCAAAGTGCTGAAAATTGTCTAAATTTATGATCTGCCACTTTTTTTTCAAATCGCCTTCTACTCAGTTTTGATTTTAGAAACATTGGTTTTTCTTGTGAGTAAAAATACTTGAAAGTCAGTGGAAATGCTTTTAACTTATTCACATAATTAGTGCGTTTAAATTGCAATACATTTCAAAGTGCTGAAAATTGTCTAAATTTATGATCTGCCACTTTTTTTTCAAATCGCCTTCTACTCAGTTTTGATTTTAGAAACATTGGTTTTTCTTGTGAGTAAAAATACTTGAAAGTAAGTGGAAATGCTTTTAACTTATCCACATAATTAGTGCGTTTAAATTGCAATACATTTCAAAGTGCTGAAAATTGTCTAAATTTATGATCTGCCACTTTTTTTTCAAATCGCCTTCTACTCAGTTTTGATTTTAGAAACATTGGTTTTTCTTGTCAGTAAAATTACTTGAAAGACAGTGGAAATGCTTTTAACTTATCCACATAATTAGTGCGTTAAAATTGCAATACATTTCAAAGTGCTGAAAATTGTCTAAACTTATGAACTGTAATTTTTTTTCAAGTCGCTTTCTCAATTTTGATTTTAGAAACATTGGTTTTTCTTGTAAGTAAAATTACTTGAAAGTCAGTGGAAATGATTTTAACTTATCCACATGATTAGTGCGTTTAAATTGCAATACATTTCAAAGTGCTGAAAATTGTCTAAACTTATGATCTGCTCTTTTTTTCCATATCGCCTTCTACTCAATTTTGATTTCAGAAACATTGGTTTTTCTTGTCAGTAAATTTACTTGAAAGTCAGTGGAAATGCTTTTAACTTATCCACATAATTAGTGCGTTTAAATTGCAATACATTTCAAAGTGCTGAAAATTGTCTAAACTTATGAACTGTAATTTTTTTTCAAATCGCTTTCTCAATTTTGATTTTAGAAACATTGGTTTTTCTTGTAAGTAAAATTACTTTAAAGTCAGTGGAAATGCTTTTAACGTATACACATAATTAGTGCGTTTAAATTGCAATACATTTCAAAGTGCTGAAAATTGTCTAAACTTATGATCTGCCACTTTTTTTTAAAATCGCCTTCTACTCAGTTTTGATTTTAGAAACATTGGTTTTTCTCGTCAGTAAATATACTTGAAAGACAGTGGAAATGCTTTTAACTTATCCACATAATTAGTGCGTTAAAATTGCAATACATTTCAAAGTGCTGAAAATTGTCTAAACTTATGAACTGTAATTTTTTTTCAAATCGCTTTCTCAATTTTGATTTTAGAAACATTGGTTTTTCTTGTAAGTAAAATTACTTGAAAGTCAGTGGAAATGCTTTTAACTTATCCACATGATTAGTGCGTTTAAATTGCAATACATTTCAAAGTGCTGAAAATTGTCTAAACTTATGATCTGCTCTTTTTTTCCATATCGCCTTCTACTCAATTTTGATTTCAGAAACATTGGTTTTTCTTGTCAGTAAATTTACTTGAAAGTCAGTGGAAATGCTTTTAACTTATCCACATAATTAGTGCGTTTAAATTGCAATATATTTCAAAGTGCTGAAAATTGTCTAAACTTATGATCTGCTCTTTTTTTTCAAATCGCCTTCTACTCAATTTTGATTTTAGAAACATTGGTTTTTTTTGTCAGTAAAATTATTTGAATGTCAGTGGAAATGCTTTTAACTTATCCATATAATTAGTGCGTTAAAATTGCAATACATTTTACAGTGCTGAAAATTGTCTAAACTTATGAACTGTAATTTTTTTTCAAATTGCTTTCTCAATTTTGATTTTAGAAACATTGGTTTTTCTTGTAAGTAAAATTACTTTAAAGTCAGTGGAAATGCTTTTAACGTATACACATAATTAGTGCGTTTAAATTGCAATACATTTCAAAGTGCTGAAAATTGTCTAAACTTATGATCTGCCACTTTTTTTTTAAATCGCCTTCTACTCAGTTCTGATTTTAGAAACATTGGTTTTTCTCGTCAGTAAATATACTTGAAAGACAGTGGAAATGCTTTTAACTTATCCACATAATTAGTGCGTTAAAATTGCAATACATTTCAAAGTGCTGAAAATTGTCTAAACTTATGAACTGTAATTTTTTTTCAAATCGCTTTCTCAATTTTGATTTTAGAAACATTGGTTTTTCTTGTAAGTAAAATTACTTGAAAGTCAGTGGAAATGCTTTTAACTTATCCACATGATTAGTGCGTTTAAATTGCAATACATTTCAAAGTGCTGAAAATTGTCTAAACTTATGATCTGCTCTTTTTTTCCATATCGCCTTCTACTCAATTTTGATTTCAGAAACATTGGTTTTTCTTGTCAGTAAATTTACTTGAAAGTCAGTGGAAATGCTTTTAACTTATCCACACAATTAGTGCGTTTAAATTGCAATATATTTCAAAGTGCTGAAAATTGTCTAAACTTATGATCTGCTCTTTTTTTTCAAATCGCCTTCTACTCAATTTTGATTTTAGAAACATTGTTTTTTTTTGTCAGTAAAATTATTTGAATGTCAGTGGAAATGCTTTTAACTTATCCATATAATTAGTGCGTTAAAATTGCAATACATTTTACAGTGCTGAAAATTGTCTAAACTTATGAACTGTAATTTTTTTTCAAATCGCTTTCTCAATTTTGATTTTAGAAACATTGGTTTTTCTTGTAAGTAAAATTACTTTAAAGTCAGTGGAAATGCTTTTAACGTATACACATAATTAGTGCGTTTAAATTGCAATACATTTCAAAGTGCTGAAAATTGTCTAAATTTATGATCTGCCACTTTTTTTTCAAATCGCCTTCTACTCAGTTTTGATTTTAGAAACATTGGTTTTTCTTGTGAGTAAAAATACTTGAAAGTAAGTGGAAATGCTTTTAACTTATCCACATAATTAGTGCGTTTAAATTGCAATACATTTCAAAGTGCTGAAAATTGTCTAAATTTATGATTTGCAATGTTTTTTCAAATCGCCTTCTACTCAGTTTTGATTTTAGAAACATTGGTTTTTCTTGTCAGTAAAATTACTTTAAAGTCAGTGGAAATGCTTTTAACGTATACACATAATTAGTGCGTTCAAATTGCAATACATTTCAAAGTGCTGAAAATTGTCTAAATTTATGATCTGCCACTTTTTTTTCAAATCGCCTTCTACTCAGTTTTCATTTTAGAAACATTGGTTTTTCTTGTCAGTAAAATTACTTGAAAGACAGTGGAAATGCTTTTAACTTATCCACATAATTAGTGCGTTTAAATTGCAATACATTTCAAAGTGCTGAAAATTGTCTAAACTTATGAACTGTAATTTTTTTTCAAGTCGCTTTCTCAATTTTGATTTTAGAAACATTGGTTTTTCTTGTAAGTAAAATTACTTGAAAGTCAGTGGAAATGATTTTAACTTATCCACATGATTAGTGCGTTTAAATTGCAATACATTTCAAAGTGCTGAAAATTGTCTAAACTTATGATCTGCTCTTTTTTTCCATATCGCCTTCTACTCAATTTTGATTTCAGAAACATTGGTTTTTCTTGTCAGTAAATTTACTTGAAAGTCAGTGGAAATGCTTTTAACTTATCCACATAATTAGTGCGTTTAAATTGCAATACATTTCAAAGTGCTGAAAATTGTCTAAACTTATTAAATGTAATTTTTTTTCAAATCGCTTTCTCAATTTTGATTTTAGAAACATTGGTTTTTCTTTTCAGTAAATTTACTTGAAAGTCAGTGGAAATGCTTTTAACTTATCCACATAATTAGTGCGTTTAAATTGCAATATATTTCAAAGTGCTGAAAATTGTCTAAACTTATGATCTGCTCTTTTTTTTCAAATCGCCTTTTACTCAATTTTGATTTTAGAAACATTGGTTTTTCTTGTAAGTAAAATTACTTTAAAGTCAGTGGAAATGCTTTTAACGTATACACATAATTAGTGCGTTTAAATTGCAATACATTTCAAAGTGCTGAAAATTGTCTAAACTTATGATCTGCCACTTTTTTTTAAAATCGCCTTCTACTCAGTTTTGATTTTAGAAACATTGGTTTTTCTCGTCAGTAAATATACTTGAAAGACAGTGGAAATGCTTTTAACTTATCCACATAATTAGTGCGTTAAAATTGCAATACATTTCAAAGTGCTGAAAATTGTCTAAACTTATGAACTGTAATTTTTTTTCAAATCGCTTTCTCAATTTTGATTTTAGAAACATTGGTTTTTCTTGTAAGTAAATTTACTTGAAAGTCAGTGGAAAGGCTTTTAACTTATCCACATAATTAGTGCGTTTAAATTGCAATATATTTCAAAGTGCTGAAAATTGTCTAAACTTATGATCTGCTCTTTTTTTTCAAATCGCCTTCTACTCAATTTTGATTTTAGAAACATTGTTTTTTTTTGTCAGTAAAATTATTTGAATGTCAGTGGAAATGCTTTTAACTTATCCATATAATTAGTGCGTTAAAATTGCAATACATTTTACAGTGCTGAAAATTGTCTAAACTTATGAACTGTAATTTTTTTTCAAATCGCTTTCTCAGTTTTGATTTTAGAAACATTGGTTTTTCTTGTAAGTAAAATTACTTTAAAGTCAGTGGAAATGCTTTTAACGTATACACATAATTAGTGCGTTTAAATTGCAATACATTTCAAAGTGCTGAAAATTGTCTAAATTTATGATCTGCCACTTTTTTTTCAAATCGCCTTCTACTCAGTTTTGATTTTAGAAACATTGGTTTTTCTTGTGAGTAAAAATACTTGAAAGTAAGTGGAAATGCTTTTAACTTATCCACATAATTAGTGCGTTTAAATTGCAATACATTTCAAAGTGCTGAAAATTGTCTAAATTTATGATTTGCAATGTTTTTTCAAATCGCCTTCTACTCAGTTTTGATTTTAGAAACATTGGTTTATCTTGTCAGTAAAATTACTTTAAAGTCAGTGGAAATGCTTTTAACGTATACACATAATTAGTGCGTTTAAATTGCAATACATTTCAAAGTGCTGAAAATTGTCTAAATTTATGATCTGCCACTTTTTTTTCAAATCGCCTTCTACTCAGTTTTGATTTTAGAAACATTGGTTTTTCTTGTCAGTAAAATTACTTGAAAGACAGTGGAAATGCTTTTAACTTATCCACATAATTAGTGCGTTAAAATTGCAATACATTTCAAAGTGCTGAAAATTGTCTAAACTTATGAACTGTAATTTTTTTTCAAGTCGCTTTCTCAATTTTGATTTTAGAAACATTGGTTTTTCTTGTAAGTAAAATTACTTGAAAGTCAGTGGAAATGATTTTAACTTATCCACATGATTAGTGCGTTTAAATTGCAATACATTTCAAAGTGCTGAAAATTGTCTAAACTTATGATCTGCTCTTTTTTTCCATATCGCCTTCTACTCAATTTTGATTTCAGAAACATTGGTTTTTCTTGTCAGTAAATTTACTTGAAAGTCAGTGGAAATGCTTTTAACTTATCCACATAATTAGTGCGTTTAAATTGCAATGCATTTCAAAGTGCTGAAAATTGTCTAAACTTATGAAATGTAATTTTTTTTCAAATCGCTTTCTCAATTTTGATTTTAGAAACATTGGTTTTTCTTTTCAGTAAATTTACTTGAAAGTCAGTGGAAATGCTTTTAACTTATCCACATAATTAGTGCGTTTAAATTGCAATATATTTCAAAGTGCTGAAAATTGTCTAAACTTATGATCTGCTCTTTTTTTTCAAATCGCCTTTTACTCAATTTTGATTTTAGAAACATTGGTTTTTCTTGTAAGTAAAATTACTTTAAAGTCAGTGGAAATGCTTTTAACGTATACACATAATTAGTGCGTTTAAATTGCAATACATTTCAAAGTGCTGAAAATTGTCTAAACTTATGATCTGCCACTTTTTTTTTAAATCGCCTTCTACTCAGTTTTGATTTTAGAAACATTGGTTTTTCTCGTCAGTAAATATACTTGAAAGACAGTGGAAATGCTTTAAACTTATCCACATAATTAGTGCGTTAAAATTGCAATACATTTCAAAGTGCTGAAAATTGTCTAAACTTATGAACTGTAATTTTTTTTCAAATCGCTTTCTCAATTTTGATTTTAGAAACATTGGTTTTTCTTGTAAGTAAAATTACTTGAAAGTCAGTGGAAATGCTTTTAACTTATCCACATGATTAATGCGTTTAAATTGCAATACATTTCAAAGTGCTGAAAATTGTCTAAACTTATGATCTGCTCTTTTTTTCCATATCGCCTTCTACTCAATTTTGATTTCAGAAACATTGGTTTTTCTTGTCAGTAAATTTACTTGAAAGTCAGTGGAAATGCTTTTAACTTATCCACATAATTAGTGCGTTTAAATTGCAATATATTTCAAAGTGCTGAAAATTGTCTAAACTTATGATCTGCTCTTTTTTTCCAAATCGCCTTCTACTCAATTTTGATTTTAGAAACATTGTTTTTTTTTGTCAGTAAAATTATTTGAATGTCAGTGGAAATGCATTTAACTTATCCATATAATTAGTGCGTTAAAATTGCAATACATTTTACAGTGCTGAAAATTGTCTAAACTTATGAACTGTAATTTTTTTTCAAATCGCTTTCTCAATTTTGATTTTAGAAACATTGGTTTTTTTTGTAAGTAAAATTACTTTAAAGTCAGTGGAAATGCTTTTAACGTATACACATAATTAGTGCGTTTAAATTGCAATACATTTCAAAGTGCTGAAAATTGTCTAAACTTATGATCTGCCACTTTTTTTTGAAATCGCCTTCTACTCAGTTTTGATTTTAGAAACATTGGTTTTTCTCGTCAGTAAATATACTTGAAAGACAGTGGAAATGCTTTTAACTTATCCACATAATTAGTGCGTTAAAATTGCAATACATTTCAAAGTGCTGAAAATTGTCTAAACTTATGAACTGTAATTTTTTTTCAAATCGCTTTCTCAATTTTGATTTTAGAAACATTGGTTTTTCTTGTAAGTAAAATTACTTGAAAGTCAGTGGAAATGCTTTTAACTTATCCACATGATTAGTGCGTTTAAATTGCAATACATTTCAAAGTGCTGAAAATTGTCTAAACTTATGATCTGCTCTTTTTTTCCATATCGCCTTCTACTCAATTTTGATTTCAGAAACATTGGTTTTTCTTGTCAGTAAATTTACTTGAAAGTCAGTGGAAATGCTTTTAACTTATCCACATAATTAGTGCGTTTAAATTGCAATATATTTCAAAGTGCTGAAAATTGTCTAAACTTATGATCTGCTCTTTTTTTTCAAATCGCCTTCTACTCAATTTTGATTTTAGAAACATTGTTTTTTTTTGTCAGTAAAATTATTTGAATGTCAGTGGAAATGCTTTTAACTTATCCATATAATTAGTGCGTTAAAATTGCAATACATTTTACAGTGCTGAAAATTGTCTAAACTTATGAACTGTAATTTTTTTTCAAATCGCTTTCTCAATTTTGATTTTAGAAACATTGGTTTTTCTTGTAAGTAAAATTACTTTAAAGTCAGTGGAAATGCTTTTAACGTATACACATAATTAGTGCGTTTAAATTGCAATACATTTCAAAGTGCTGAAAATTGTCTAAATTTATGATCTGCCACTTTTTTTTCAAATCGCCTTCTACTCAGTTTTGATTTTAGAAACATTGGTTTTTCTTGTGAGTAAAAATACTTGAAAGTAAGTGGAAATGCTTTTAACTTATCCACATAATTAGTGCGTTTAAATTGCAATACATTTCAAAGTGCTGAAAATTGTCTAAATTTATGATTTGCAATGTTTTTTCAAATCGCCTTCTACTCAGTTTTGATTTTAGAAACATTGGTTTATCTTGTCAGTAAAATTACTTTAAAGACAGTGGAAATGCTTTTAACTTATCCACATAATTAGTGCGTTAAAATTGCAATACATTTCAAAGTGCTGAAAATTGTCTAAACTTATGAACTGTAATTTTTTTTCAAGTCGCTTTCTCAATTTTGATTTTAGAAACATTGGTTTTTCTTGTAAGTAAAATTACTTGAAAGTCAGTGGAAATGATTTTAACTTATCCACATGATTAGTGCGTTTAAATTGCAATACATTTCAAAGTGCTGAAAATTGTCTAAACTTATGATCTGCTCTTTTTTTCCATATCGCCTTCTAGTCAATTTTGATTTCAGAAACATTGGTTTTTCTTGTCAGTAAATTTACTTGAAAGTCAGTGGAAATGCTTTTAACTTATCCACATAATTAGTGCGTTTAAATTGCAATGCATTTCAAAGTGCTGAAAATTGTCTAAACTTATGAAATGTAATTTTTTTTCAAATCGCTTTCTCAATTTTGATTTTAGAAACATTGGTTTTTCTTTTCAGTAAATTTACTTGAAAGTCAGTGGAAATGCTTTTAACTTATCCACATAATTAGTGCGTTTAAATTGCAATATATTTCAAAGTGCTGAAAATTGTCTAAACTTATGATCTGCTCTTTTTTTTCAAATCGCCTTTTACTCAATTTTGATTTTAGAAACATTGGTTTTTCTTGTAAGTAAAATTACTTTAAAGTCAGTGGAAATGCTTTTAACGTATACACATAATTAGTGCGTTTAAATTGCAATACATTTCAAAGTGCTGAAAATTGTCTAAACTTATGATCTGCCACTTTTTTTTTAAATCGCCTTCTACTCAGTTTTGATTTTAGAAACATTGGTTTTTCTCGTCAGTAAATATACTTGAAAGACAGTGGAAATGCTTTTAACTTATCCACATAATTAGTGCGTTAAAATTGCAATACATTTCAAAGTGCTGAAAATTGTCTAAACTTATGAACTGTAATTTTTTTTCAAATCGCTTTCTCAATTTTGATTTTAGAAACATTGGTTTTTCTTGTAAGTAAAATTACTTGAAAGTCAGTGGAAATGCTTTTAACTTATCCACATGATTAGTGCGTTTAAATTGCAATACATTTCAAAGTGCTGAAAATTGTCTAAACTTATGATCTGCTCTTTTTTTCCATATCGCCTTCTACTCAATTTTGATTTCAGAAACATTGGTTTTTCTTGTCAGTAAATTTACTTGAAAGTCAGTGGAAATGCTTTTAACTTATCCACATAATTAGTGCGTTTAAATTGCAATATATTTCAAAGTGCTGAAAATTGTCTAAACTTATGATCTGCTCTTTTTTTTCAAATCGCCTTCTACTCAATTTTGATTTTAGAAACATTGTTTTTTTTTGTCAGTAAAATTATTTGAATGTCAGTGGAAATGCTTTTAACTTATCCATATAATTAGTGCGTTAAAATTGCTATACATTTTACAGTGCTGAAAATTGTCTAAACTTATGAACTGTAATTTTTTTTCAAATCGCTTTCTCAATTTTGATTTTAGAAACATTGGTTTTTCTTGTAAGTAAAATTACTTTAAAGTTAGTGGAAATGCTTTTAACGTATACACATAATTAGTGCGTTTAAATTGCAATACATTTCAAAGTGCTGAAAATTGTCTAAACTTATGATCTGCCACTTTTTTTTAAAATCGCCTTCTACTCAGTTTTGATTTTAGAAACATTGGTTTTTCTCGTCAGTAAATATACTTGAAAGACAGTGGAAATGCTTTTAACTTATCCACATAATTAGTGCGTTAAAATTGCAATACATTTCAAAGTGCTGAAAATTGTCTAAACTTATGATCTGCTCTTTTTTTCCATATCGCCTTCTACTCAATTTTAATTTCAGAAACATTGGTTTTTCTTGTCAGTAAATTTACTTGAAAGTCAGTGGAAATGCTTTTAACGTATACACATAATTAGTGCGTTTAAATTGCAATACATTTCAAAGTGCTGAAAATTGTCTAAATTTATGATCTGCCACTTTTTTTTCAAATCGCCTTCTACTCAGTTTTGATTTTAGAAACATTGGTTTTTCTTGTGAGTAAAAATACTTGAAAGTCAGTGGAAATGCTTTTAACTTATTCACATAATTAGTGCGTTTAAATTGCAATACATTTCAAAGTGCTGAAAATTGTCTAAATTTATGATCTGCCACTTTTTTTTCAAATCGCCTTCTACTCAGTTTTGATTTTAGAAACATTGGTTTTTCTTGTGAGTAAAAATACTTGAAAGTAAGTGGAAATGCTTTTAACTTATCCACATAATTAGTGCGTTTAAATTGCAATACATTTCAAAGTGCTGAAAATTGTCTAAATTTATGATTTGCAATGTTTTTTCAAATCGCCTTCTACTCAGTTTTGATTTTAGAAACATTGGTTTATCTTGTCAGTAAAATTACTTTAAAGTCAGTGGAAATGCTTTTAACGTATACACATAATTAGTGCGTTTAAATTGCAATACATTTCAAAGTGCTGAAAATTGTCTAAATTTATGATCTGCCACTTTTTTTTCAAATCGCCTTCTACTCAGTTTTGATTTTAGAAACATTGGTTTTTCTTGTCAGTAAAATTACTTGAAAGACAGTGGAAATGCTTTTAACTTATCCACATAATTAGTGCGTTAAAATTGCAATACATTTCAAAGTGCTGAAAATTGTCTAAACTTATGAACTGTAATTTTTTTTCAAGTCGCTTTCTCAATTTTGATTTTAGAAACATTGGTTTTTCTTGTAAGTAAAATTACTTGAAAGTCAGTGGAAATGATTTTAACTTATCCACATGATTAGTGCGTTTAAATTGCAATACATTTCAAAGTGCTGAAAATTGTCTAAACTTATGATCTGCTCTTTTTTTCCATATCGCCTTCTTCTCAATTTTGATTTCAGAAACATTGGTTTTTCTTGTCAGTAAATTTACTTGAAAGTCAGTGGAAATGCTTTTAACTTATCCACATAATTAGTGCGTTTAAATTGCAATGCATTTCAAAGTGCTGAAAATTGTCTAAACTTATGAAATGTAATTTTTTTTCAAATCGCTTTCTCAATTTTGATTTTAGAAACATTGGTTTTTCTTTTCAGTAAATTTACTTGAAAGTCAGTGGAAATGCTTTTAACTTATCCACATAATTAGTGCGTTTAAATTGCAATATATTTCAAAGTGCTGAAAATTGTCTAAACTTATGATCTGCTCTTTTTTTTCAAATCGCCTTTTACTCAATTTTGATTTTAGAAACATTGGTTTTTCTTGTAAGTAAAATTACTTTAAAGTCAGTGGAAATGCTTTTAACGTATACACATAATTAGTGCGTTTAAATTGCAATACATTTCAAAGTGCTGAAAATTGTCTAAACTTATGATCTGCCACTTTTTTTTTAAATCGCCTTCTACTCAGTTTTGATTTTAGAAACATTGGTTTTTCTCGTCAGTAAATATACTTGAAAGACAGTGGAAATGCTTTTAACTTATCCACATAATTAGTGCGTTAAAATTGCAATACATTTCAAAGTGCTGAAAATTGTCTAAACTTATGAACTGTAATTTTTTTTCAAATCGCTTTCTCAATTTTGATTTTAGAAACATTGGTTTTTCTTGTAAGTAAAATTACTTGAAAGTCAGTGGAAATGCTTTTAACTTATCCACATGATTAGTGCGTTTAAATTGCAATACATTTCAAAGTGCTGAAAATTGTCTAAACTTATGATCTGCTTTTTTTTTCCATATCGCCTTCTACTCAATTTTGATTTCAGAAACATTGGTTTTTCTTGTCAGTAAATTTACTTGAAAGTCAGTGGAAATGCTTTTAACTTATCCACATAATTAGTGCGTTTAAATTGCAATATATTTCAAAGTGCTGAAAATTGTCTAAACTTATGATCTGCTCTTTTTTTTCAAATCGCCTTCTACTCAATTTTGATTTTAGAAACATTTTTTTTTTTTGTCAGTAAAATTATTTGAATGTCAGTGGAAATGCTTTTAACTTATCCATATAATTAGTGCGTTAAAATTGCAATACATTTTACAGTGCTGAAAATTGTCTAAACTTATGAACTGTAATTTTTTTTCAAATCGCTTTCTCAATTTTGATTTTAGAAACATTGGTTTTTCTTGTAAGTAAAATTACTTTAAAGTCAGTGGAAATGCTTTTAACGTATACACATAATTAGTGCGTTTAAATTGCAATACATTTCAAAGTGCTGAAAATTGTCTAAACTTATGATCTGCCACTTTTTTTTGAAATCGCCTTCTACTCAGTTTTGATTTTAGAAACATTGGTTTTTCTCGTCAGTAAATATACTTGAAAGACAGTGGAAATGCTTTTAACTTATCCACATAATTAGTGCGTTAAAATTGCAATACATTTCAAAGTGCTGAAAATTGTCTAAACTTATGAACTGTAATTTTTTTTCAAATCGCTTTCTCAATTTTGATTTTAGAAACATTGGTTTTTCTTGTTAAGTAAAATTACTTGAAAGTCAGCGGAAATGCTTTTAACTTATCCACATGATTAGTGCGTTTAAATTGCAATACATTTCAAAGTGCTGAAAATTGTCTAAACTTATGATCTGCTCTTTTTTTCCATATCGCCTTCTACTCAATTTTGATTTCAGAAACATTGGTTTTTCTTGTCAGTAAATTTACTTGAAAGTCAGTGGAAATGCTTTTAACTTATCCACATAATTAGTGCGTTTAAATTGCAATATATTTCAAAGTGCTGAAAATTGTCTAAACTTATGATCTGCTCTTTTTTTCCATATCGCCTTCTACTCAATTTTAATTTCAGAAACATTGGTTTTTCTTGTCAGTAAATTTACTTGAAAGTCAGTGGAAATGCTTTTAACGTATACACATAATTAGTGCGTTTAAATTGCAATACATTTCAAAGTGCTGAAAATTGTCTAAATTTATGATCTGCCACTTTTTTTTCAAATCGCCTTCTACTCAGTTTTGATTTTAGAAACATTGGTTTTTCTTGTGAGTAAAAATACTTGAAAGTCAGTGGAAATGCTTTTAACTTATCCACATAATTAGTGCGTTTAAATTGCAATACATTTCAAAGTGCTGAAAATTGTCTAAATTTATGATCTGCCACTTTTTTTTCAAATCGCCTTCTACTCAGTTTTGATTTTAGAAACATTGGTTTTTCTTGTGAGTAAAAATACTTGAAAGTAAGTGGAAATGCTTTTAACGTATACACATAATTAGTGCGTTTAAATTGCAATACATTTCAAAGTGCTGAAAATTGTCTAAATTTATGATCTGCCACTTTTTTTTCAAATCGCCTTCTACTCAGTTTTGATTTTAGAAACATTGGTTTTTCTTGTCAGTAAAATTACTTGAAAGACAGTGGAAATGCTTTTAACTTATCCACATAATTAGTGCGTTAAAATTGCAATACATTTCAAAGTGCTGAAAATTGTCTAAACTTATGAACTGTAATTTTTTTTCAAGTCGCTTTCTCAATTTTGATTTTAGAAACATTGGTTTTTCTTGTAAGTAAAATTACTTGAAAGTCAGTGGAAATGATTTTAACTTATCCACATGATTAGTGCGTTTAAATTGCAATACATTTCAAAGTGCTGAAAATTGTCTAAACTTATGATCTGCTCTTTTTTTCCATATCGCCTTCTACTCAATTTTGATTTCAGAAACATTGGTTTTTCTTGTCAGTAAATTTACTTGAAAGTCAGTGGAAATGCTTTTAACTTATCCACATAATTAGTGCGTTTAAATTGCAATACATTTCAAAGTGCTGAAAATTGTCTAAACTTATGAAATGTAATTTTTTTTCAAATCGCTTTCTCAATTTTGATTTTAGAAACATTGGTTTTTCTTTTCAGTAAATTTACTTGAAAGTCAGTGGAAATGCTTTTAACTTATCCACATAATTAGTGCGTTTAAATTGCAATATATTTCAAAGTGCTGAAAATTGTCTAAACTTATGATCTGCTCTTTTTTTTCAAATCGCCTTTTACTCAATTTTGATTTTAGAAACATTGGTTTTTCTTGTAAGTAAAATTACTTTAAAGTCAGTGGAAATGCTTTTAACGTATACACATAATTAGTGCGTTTAAATTGCAATACATTTCAAAGTGCTGAAAATTGTCTAAACTTATGATCTGCCACTTTTTTTTTAAATCGCCTTCTACTCAGTTTTGATTTTAGAAACATTGGTTTTTCTCGTCAGTAAATATACTTGAAAGACAGTGGAAATGCTTTTAACTTATCCACATAATTAGTGCGTTAAAATTGCAATACATTTCAAAGTGCTGAAAATTGTCTAAACTTATGAACTGTAATTTTTTTTCAAATCGCTTTCTCAATTTTGATTTTAGAAACATTGGTTTTTCTTGTAAGTAAAATTACTTGAAAGTCAGCGGAAATGCTTTTAACTTATCCACATGATTAGTGCGTTTAAATTGCAATACATTTCAAAGTGCTGAAAATTGTCTAAACTTATGATCTGCTCTTTTTTTCCATATCGCCTTCTACTCAATTTTGATTTCAGAAACATTGGTTTTTCTTGTCAGTAAATTTACTTGAAAGTCAGTGGAAATGCTTTTAACTTATCCACATAATTAGTGCGTTTAAATTGCAATATATTTCAAAGTGCTGAAAATTGTCTAAACTTATGATCTGCTCTTTTTTTTCAAATCGCCTTCTACTCAATTTTGATTTTAGAAACATTGTTTTTTTTTGTCAGTAAAATTATTTGAATGTCAGTGGAAATGCTTTTAACTTATCCATATAATTAGTGCGTTAAAATTGCAATACATTTTACAGTGCTGAAAATTGTCTAAACTTATGAACTGTAATTTTTTTTCAAATCGCTTTCTCAATTTTGATTTTAGAAACATTGGTTTTTCTTGTAAGTAAAATTACTTTAAAGTCAGTGGAAATGCTTTTAACGTATACACATAATTAGTGCGTTTAAATTGCAATACATTTCAAAGTGCTGAAAATTGTCTAAATTTATGATCTGCCACTTTTTTTTCAAATCGCCTTCTACTCAGTTTTGATTTTAGAAACATTGGTTTTTCTTGTGAGTAAAAATACTTGAAAGTAAGTGGAAATGCTTTTAACTTATCCACATAATTAGTGCGTTTAAATTGCAATACATTTCAAAGTGCTGAAAATTGTCTAAATTTATGATTTGCAATGTTTTTTCAAATCGCCTTCTACTCAGTTTTGATTTTAGAAACATTGGTTTTTCTTGTCAGTAAAATTACTTTAAAGTCAGTGGAAATGCTTTTAACGTATACACATAATTAGTGCGTTTAAATTGCAATACATTTCAAAGTGCTGAAAATTGTCTAAATTTATGATCTGCCACTTTTTTTTCAAATCGCCTTCTACTCAGTTTTGATTTTAGAAACATTGGTTTTTCTTGTCAGTAAAATTACTTGAAAGACAGTGGAAATGCTTTTAACTTATCCACATAATTAGTGCGTTAAAATTGCAATACATTTCAAAGTGCTGAAAATTGTCTAAACTTATGAACTGTAATTTTTTTTCAAATCGCTTTCTCAATTTTGATTTTAGAAACATTGGTTTTTCTTGTAAGTAAAATTACTTGAAAGTCAGTGGAAATGATTTTAACTTATCCACATGATTAGTGCGTTTAAATTGCAATACATTTCAAAGTGCTGAAAATTGTTTAAACTTATGATCTGCTCTTTTTTTCCATATCGCCTTCTACTCAATTTTAATTTCAGAAACATTGGTTTTTCTTGTCAGTAAATTTACTTGAAAGTCAGTGGAAATGCTTTTAACTTATCCACATAATTAGTGCGTTTAAATTGCAATACATTTCAAAGTGCTGAAAATTGTCTAAACTTATGAAATGTAATTTTTTTTCAAATCGCTTTCTCAATTTTGATTTTAGAAACATTGGTTTTTCTTTTCAGTAAATTTACTTGAAAGTCAGTGGAAATGCTTTTAACTTATCCACATAATTAGTGCGTTTAAATTGCAATATATTTCACAGTGCTGAAAATTGTCTAAACTTATGATCTGCTCTTTTTTTTCAAATCGCCTTTTACTCAATTTTGATTTTAGAAACATTGGTTTTTCTTGTAAGTAAAATTACTTTAAAGTCAGTGGAAATGCTTTTAACGTATACACATAATTAGTGCGTTTAAATTGCAATACATTTCAAAGTGCTGAAAATTGTCTAAACTTATGATCTGCCACTTTTTTTTTAAATCGCCTTCTACTCAGTTTTGATTTTAGAAACATTGGTTTTTCTCGTCAGTAAATATACTTGAAAGACAGTGGAAATGCTTTTAACTTATCCACATAATTAGTGCGTTAAAATTGCAATACATTTCAAAGTGCTGAAAATTGTCTAAACTTATGAACTGTAATTTTTTTTCAAATCGCTTTCTCAATTTTGATTTTAGAAACATTGGTTTTTCTTGTAAGTAAAATTACTTGAAAGTCAGTGGAAATGCTTTTAACTTATCCACATGATTAGTGCGTTTAAATTGCAATACATTTCAAAGTGCTGAAAATTGTCTAAACTTATGATCTGCTCTTTTTTTCCATATCGCCTTCTACTCAATTTTGATTTCAGAAACATTGGTTTTTCTTGTCAGTAAATTTACTTGAAAGTCAGTGGAAATGCTTTTAACTTATCCACATAATTAGTGCGTTTAAATTGCAATATATTTCAAAGTGCTGAAAATTGTCTAAACTTATGATCTGCTCTTTTTTTTCAAATCGCCTTCTACTCAATTTTGATTTTAGAAACATTGTTTTTTTTTGTCAGTAAAATTATTTGAATGTCAGTGGAAATGCTTTTAACTTATCCACATAATTAGTGCGTTTAAATTGCAATATATTTCAAAGTGCTGAAAATTGTCTAAACTTATGATCTGCTCTTTTTTTTCAAATCGCCTTCTACTCAATTTTGATTTTAGAAACATTGTTTTTTTTTGTCAGTAAAATTATTTGAATGTCAGTGGAAATGCTTTTAACTTATCCATATAATTAGTGCGTTAAAATTGCAATACATTTTACAGTGCTGAAAATTGTCTAAACATATGAACTGTAATTTTTTTTCAAATCGCTTTCTCAATTTTGATTTTAGAAACATTGGTTTTTCTTGTAAGTAAAATTACTTTAAAGTCAGTGGAAATGCTTTTAACTTATCCACATGATTAGTGCGTTTAAATTGCAATACATTTCAAAGTGCTGAAAATTGTCTAAACTTATGATCTGCTCTTTTTTTCCATATCGCCTTCTACTCAATTTTGATTTCAGAAACATTGGTTTTTCTTGTCAGTAAATTTACTTGAAAGTCAGTGGAAATGCTTTTAACATTTTCACATAATTAGTGCGTTTAAATTGCAATATATTTCAAAGTGCTGAAAATTGTCTAAACTTATGATCTGCTCTTTTTTTTCAAATCGCCTTCTACTCAATTTTGATTTTAGAAACATTGTTTTTTTTTGTCAGTAAAATTATTTGAATGTCAGTGGAAATGCTTTTAACTTATCCATATAATTAGTGCGTTAAAATTGCAATACATTTTACAGTGCTGAAAATTGTCTAAACTTATGAACTGTAATTTTTTTTCAAATCGCTTTCTCAATTTTGATTTTAGAAACATTGGTTTTTCTTGTAAGTAAAATTACTTTAAAGTCAGTGGAAATGCTTTTAACGTATACACATAATTAGTGCGTTTAAATTGCAATACATTTCAAAGTGCTGAAAATTGTCTAAATTTATGATCTGCCACTTTTTTTTCAAATCGCCTTCTACTCAGTTTTGATTTTAGAAACATTGGTTTTTCTTGTGAGTAAAAATACTTGAAAGACAGTGGAAATGCTTTTAACTTATTCACATAATTAGTGCGTTTAAATTGCAATACATTTCAAAGTGCTGAAAATTGTCTAAACTTATGATCTGCCACTTTTTTTTCAAATCCCCTTCTACTCAGTTTTGATTTTAGAAACATTGGTTTTTCTTGTGAGTAAAAATACTTGAAAGTCAGTGGAAATGCTTTTAACTTATTCACATAATTAGTGCGTTTAAATTGCAATACATTTCAAAGTGCTGAAAATTGTCTAAATTTATGATCTGCCACTTTTTTTTCAAATCGCCTTCTACTCAGTTTTGATTTTAGAAACATTGGTTTTTCTTGTCAGTAAAATTACTTGAAAGTCAGTGGAAATGCTTTTAACTTATCCACATAATTAGTGCGTTTAAATTGCAATACATTTCAAAGTGCTGAAAATTGTCTAAACTTATGATCTGCCACTTTTTTTTCAAATCGCCTTCTACTCAGTTTTGATTTTAGAAACATTGGTTTTTCTTGTGAGTAAAAATACTTGAAAGTCAGTGGAAATGCTTTTAACTTATTCACATAATTAGTGCGTTTAAATTGCAATACATTTCAAAGTGCTGAAAATTGTCTAAACTTATGAACTGTAATTTTTTTTCAAATCGCTTTCTCAATTTTGATTTTAGAAACATTGGTTTTTCTTGTAAGTAAAATTACTTTAAAGTCAGTGGAAATGCTTTTAACGTATACACATAATTAGTGCGTTTAAATTGCAATACATTTCAAAGTGCTGAAAATTGTCTAAACTTATGATCTGCCACTTTTTTTTGAAATCGCCTTCTACTCAGTTTTGATTTTAGAAACATTGGTTTTTCTCGTCAGTAAATATACTTGAAAGACAGTGGAAATGCTTTTAACTTATCCACATAATTAGTGCGTTAAAATTGCAATACATTTCAAAGTGCTGAAAATTGTCTAAACTTATGAACTGTAATTTTTTTTCAAATCTCTTTCTCAATTTTGATTTTAGAAACATTGGTTTTTCTTGTAAGTAAAATTACTTGAAAGACAGTGGAAATGCTTTTAACTTATCCACATGATTAGTGCGTTTAAATTGCAATACATTTCAAAGTGCTGAAAATTGTCTAAACTTATGATCTGCTCCTTTTTTCCATATCGCCTTCTACTCAATTTTGATTTCAGAAACATTGGTTTTTCTTGTCAGTAAATTTACTTGAAAGTCAGTGGAAATGCTTTTAACTTATCCACATAATTAGTGCGTTTAAATTGCAATATATTTCAAAGTGCTGAAAATTGTCTAAACTTATGATCTGCTCTTTTTTTTCAAATCGCCTTCTACTCAATTTTGATTTTAGAAACATTGTTTTTTTTTGTCAGTAAAATTATTTGAATGTCAGTGGAAATGCTTTTAACTTATCCATATAATTAGTGCGTTAAAATTGCAATACATTTTACAGTGCTGAAAATTGTCTAAACTTATGAACTGTAATTTTTTTTCAAATCGCTTTCTCAATTTTGATTTTAGAAACATTGGTTTTTCTTGTAAGTAAAATTACTTTAAAGTCAGTGGAAATGCTTTTAACGTATACACATAATTAGTGCGTTTAAATTGCAATACATTTCAAAGTGCTGAAAATTGTCTAAATTTATGATCTGCCACTTTTTTTTCAAATCGCCTTCTACTCAGTTTTGATTTTAGAAACATTGATTTTTCTTGTGAGTAAAAATACTTGAAAGTCAGTGGAAATGCTTTTAACTTATTCACATAATTAGTGCGTTTAAATTGCAATACATTTCAAAGTGCTGAAAATTGTCTAAACTTATGAACTGTAATTTTTTTTCAAATCGCTTTCTCAATTTTGATTTTAGAAACATTGGTTTTTCTTGTAAGTAAAATTACTTGAAAGTCAGTGGAAATGATTTTAACTTATCCACATGATTAGTGCGTTTAAATTGCAATACATTTCAAAGTGCTGAAAATTGTTTAAACTTATGATCTGCTCTTTTTTTCCATATCGCCTTCTACTCAATTTTAATTTCAGAAACATTGGTTTTTCTTGTCAGTAAATTTACTTGAAAGTCAGTGGAAATGCTTTTAACTTATCCACATAATTAGTGCGTTTAAATTGCAATACATTTCAAAGTGCTGAAAATTGTCTAAACTTATGAAATGTAATTTTTTTTCAAATCGCTTTCTCAATTTTGATTTTAGAAACATTGGTTTTTCTTTTCAGTAAATTTACTTGAAAGTCAGTGGAAATGCTTTTAACTTATCCACATAATTAGTGCGTTTAAATTGCAATATATTTCACAGTGCTGAAAATTGTCTAAACTTATGATCTGCTCTTTTTTTTCAAATCGCCTTTTACTCAATTTTGATTTTAGAAACATTGGTTTTTCTTGTAAGTAAAATTACTTTAAAGTCAGTGGAAATGCTTTTAACGTATACACATAATTAGTGCGTTTAAATTGCAATACATTTCAAAGTGCTGAAAATTGTCTAAACTTATGATCTGCCACTTTTTTTTTAAATCGCCTTCTACTCAGTTTTGATTTTAGAAACATTGGTTTTTCTCGTCAGTAAATATACTTGAAAGACAGTGGAAATGCTTTTAACTTATCCACATAATTAGTGCGTTAAAATTGCAATACATTTCAAAGTGCTGAAAATTGTCTAAACTTATGAACTGTAATTTTTTTTCAAATCGCTTTCTCAATTTTGATTTTAGAAACATTGGTTTTTCTTGTAAGTAAAATTACTTGAAAGTCAGTGGAAATGCTTTTAACTTATCCACATGATTAGTGCGTTTAAATTGCAATACATTTCAAAGTGCTGAAAATTGTCTAAACTTATGATCTGCTCTTTTTTTCCATATCGCCTTCTACTCAATTTTGATTTCAGAAACATTGGTTTTTCTTGTCAGTAAATTTACTTGAAAGTCAGTGGAAATGCTTTTAACTTATCCACATAATTAGTGCGTTTAAATTGCAATATATTTCAAAGTGCTGAAAATTGTCTAAACTTATGATCTGCTCTTTTTTTTCAAATCGCCTTCTACTCAGTTTTGATTTTAGAAACATTGGTTTTTTTTGTCAGTAAAATTATTTGAATGTCAGTGGAAATGCTTTTAACTTATCCACATAATTAGTGCGTTTAAATTGCAATATATTTCAAAGTGCTGAAAATTGTCTAAACTTATGATCTGCTCTTTTTTTTCAAATCGCCTTCTACTCAATTTTGATTTTAGAAACATTGTTTTTTTTTGTCAGTAAAATTATTTGAATGTCAGTGGAAATGCTTTTAACTTATCCATATAATTAGTGCGTTAAAATTGCAATACATTTTACAGTGCTGAAAATTGTCTAAACTTATGAACTGTAATTTTTTTTCAAATCGCTTTCTCAATTTTGATTTTAGAAACATTGGTTTTTCTTGTAAGTAAAATTACTTTAAAGTCAGTGGAAATGCTTTTAACTTATCCACATGATTAGTGCGTTTAAATTGCAATACATTTCAAAGTGCTGAAAATTGTCTAAACTTATGATCTGCTCTTTTTTTCCATATCGCCTTCTACTCAATTTTGATTTCAGAAACATTGGTTTTTCTTGTCAGTAAATTTACTTGAAAGTCAGTGGAAATGCTTTTAACTTATTCACATAATTAGTGCGTTTAAATTGCAATATATTTCAAAGTGCTGAAAATTGTCTAAACTTATGATCTGCTCTTTTTTTTCAAATCGCCTTCTACTCAATTTTGATTTTAGAAACATTGTTTTTTTTTGTCAGTAAAATTATTTGAATGTCAGTGGAAATGCTTTTAACTTATCCATATAATTAGTGCGTTAAAATTGCAATACATTTTACAGTGCTGAAAATTGTCTAAACTTATGAACTGTAATTTTTTTTCAAATCGCTTTCTCAATTTTGATTTTAGAAACATTGGTTTTTCTTGTAAGTAAAATTACTTTAAAGTCAGTGGAAATGCTTTTAACGTATACACATAATTAGTGCGTTTAAATTGCAATACATTTCAAAGTGCTGAAAATTGTCTAAATTTATGATCTGCCACTTTTTTTTCAAATCGCCTTCTACTCAGTTTTGATTTTAGAAACATTGGTTTTTCTTGTGAGTAAAAATACTTGAAAGACAGTGGAAATGCTTTTAACTTATTCACATAATTAGTGCGTTTAAATTGCAATACATTTCAAAGTGCTGAAAATTGTCTAAACTTATGATCTGCCACTTTTTTTTCAAATCCCCTTCTACTCAGTTTTGATTTTAGAAACATTGGTTTTTCTTGTGAGTAAAAATACTTGAAAGTCAGTGGAAATGCTTTTAACTTATTCACATAATTAGTGCGTTTAAATTGCAATACATTTCAAAGTGCTGAAAATTGTCTAAATTTATGATCTGCCACTTTTTTTTCAAATCGCCTTCTACTCAGTTTTGATTTTAGAAACATTGGTTTTTCTTGTCAGTAAAATTACTTGAAAGTCAGTGGAAATGCTTTTAACTTATCCACATAATTAGTGCGTTTAAATTGCAATACATTTCAAAGTGCTGAAAATTGTCTAAACTTATGATCTGCCACTTTTTTTTCAAATCGCCTTCTACTCAGTTTTGATTTTAGAAACATTGGTTTTTCTTGTGAGTAAAAATACTTGAAAGTCAGTGGAAATGCTTTTAACTTATTCACATAATTAGTGCGTTTAAATTGCAATACATTTCAAAGTGCTGAAAATTGTCTAAACTTATGAACTGTAATTTTTTTTCAAATCGCTTTCTCAATTTTGATTTTAGAAACATTGGTTTTTCTTGTAAGTAAAATTACTTTAAAGTCAGTGGAAATGCTTTTAACGTATACACATAATTAGTGCGTTTAAATTGCAATACATTTCAAAGTGCTGAAAATTGTCTAAACTTATGATCTGCTCCTTTTTTCCATATCGCCTTCTACTCAATTTTGATTTCAGAAACATTGGTTTTTCTTGTCAGTAAATTTACTTGAAAGTCAGTGGAAATGCTTTTAACTTATCCACATAATTAGTGCGTTTAAATTGCAATATATTTCAAAGTGCTGAAAATTGTCTAAACTTATGATCTGCTCTTTTTTTTCAAATCGCCTTCTACTCAATTTTGATTTTAGAAACATTGTTTTTTTTTGTCAGTAAAATTATTTGAATGTCAGTGGAAATGCTTTTAACTTATCCATATAATTAGTGCGTTAAAATTGCAATACATTTTACAGTGCTGAAAATTGTCTAAACTTATGAACTGTAATTTTTTTTCAAATCGCTTTCTCAATTTTGATTTTAGAAACATTGGTTTTTCTTGTAAGTAAAATTACTTTAAAGTCAGTGGAAATGCTTTTAACGTATACACATAATTAGTGCGTTTAAATTGCAATACATTTCAAAGTGCTGAAAATTGTCTAAATTTATGATCTGCCACTTTTTTTTCAAATCGCCTTCTACTCAGTTTTGATTTTAGAAACATTGATTTTTCTTGTGAGTAAAAATACTTGAAAGTCAGTGGAAATGCTTTTAACTTATTCACATAATTAGTGCGTTTAAATTGCAATACATTTCAAAGTGCTGAAAATTGTCTAAACTTATGAACTGTAATTTTTTTTCAAATCGCTTTCTCAATTTTGATTTTAGAAACATTGGTTTTTCTTGTCAGTAAAATTACTTTAAAGTCAGTGGAAATGCTTTTAACGTATACACATAATTAGTGCGTTTAAATTGCAATACATTTCAAAGTGCTGAAAATTGTCTAAACTTATGATCTGCCACTTTTTTTTCAAATCGCTTTCTCAGTTTTGATTTTAGAAACATTGGTTTTTTTTGTCAGTAAAATTATTTGAATGTCAGTGGAAATGCTTTTAACTTATCCATATAATTAGTGCGTTAAAATTGCAATACATTTTACAGTGCTGAAAATTGTCTAAACTTATGAACTGTAATTTTTTTTCAAATCGCTTTCTCAATTTTGATTTTAGAAACATTGGTTTTTCTTGTAAGTAAAATTACTTTAAAGTCAGTGGAAATGCTTTTAACGTATACACATAATTAGTGCGTTTAAATTGCAATACATTTCAAAGTGCTGAAAATTGTCTAAATTTATGATCTGCCACTTTTTTTTCAAATCGCCTTCTACTCAGTTTTGATTTTAGAAACATTGATTTTTCTTGTGAGTAAAAATACTTGAAAGTCAGTGGAAATGCTTTTAACATTCACATAATTAGTGCGTTTAAATTGCAATACATTTCAAAGTGCTGAAAATTGTCTAAACTTATGAACTGTAATTTTTTTTCAAATCGCTTTCTCAATTTTGATTTTAGAAACATTGGTTTTTCTTGTCAGTAAAATTACTTTAAAGTCAGTGGAAATGCTTTTAACGTATACACATAATTAGTGCGTTTAAATTGCAATACATTTCAAAGTGCTGAAAATTGTCTAAACTTATGATCTGCCACTTTTTTTTCAAATCGCTTTCTCAGTTTTGATTTTAGAAACATTGGTTTTTCTTGTGAGTAAAAATACTTGAAAGTCAGTGGAAATGCTTTTAACTTATTCACATAATTAGTGCGTTTAAATTGCAATACATTTCAAAGTGCTGAAAATTGTCTAAACTTATGAACTGTAATTTTTTTTCAAATCGCTTTCTCAATTTTGATTTTAGAAACATTGGTTTTTCTTGTAAGTAAAATTACTTTAAAGTCAGTGGAAATGCTTTTAACGTATACACATAATTAGTGCGTTTAAATTGCAATACATTTCAAAGTGCTGAAAATTGTCTAAACTTATGATCTGCCACTTTTTTTTGAAATCGCCTTCTACTCAGTTTTGATTTTAGAAACATTGGTTTTTCTCGTCAGTAAATATACTTGAAAGACAGTGGAAATGCTTTTAACTTATCCACATAATTAGTGCGTTAAAATTGCAATACATTTCAAAGTGCTGAAAATTGTCTAAACTTATGAACTGTAATTTTTTTTCAAATCGCTTTCTCAATTTTGATTTTAGAAACATTGGTTTTTCTTGTAAGTAAAATTACTTGAAAGTCAGTGGAAATGCTTTTAACTTATCCATATGATTAGTGCGTTTAAATTGCAATACATTTCAAAGTGCTGAAAATTGTCTAAACTTATGATCTGCTCTTTTTTTCCATATCGCCTTCTACTCAATTTTGATTTCAGAAACATTGGTTTTTCTTGTCAGTAAATTTACTTGAAAGTCAGTGGAAATGCTTTTAACTTATCCACATAATTAGTGCGTTTAAATTGCAATACATTTCAAAGTGCTGAAAATTGTCTAAATTTATGATCTGCCACTTTTTTTTCAAATCGCCTTCTACTCAGTTTTGATTTTAGAAACATTGATTTTTCTTGTGAGTAAAAATACTTGAAAGTCAGTGGAAATGCTTTTAACTTATTCACATAATTAGTGCGTTTAAATTGCAATACATTTCAAAGTGCTGAAAATTGTCTAAACTTATGAACTGTAATTTTTTTTCAAATCGCTTTCTCAATTTTGATTTTAGAAACATTGGTTTTTCTTGTCAGTAAAATTACTTTAAAGTCAGTGGAAATGCTTTTAACGTATACACATAATTAGTGCGTTTAAATTGCAATACATTTCAAAGTGCTGAAAATTGTCTAAACTTATGATCTGCCACTTTTTTTTCAAATCGCTTTCTCAGTTTTGATTTTAGAAACATTGGTTTTTCTTGTGAGTAAAAATACTTGAAAGTCAGTGGAAATGCTTTTAACTTATTCACATAATTAGTGCGTTTAAATTGCAATACATTTCAAAGTGCTGAAAATTGTCTAAACTTATGAACTGTAATTTTTTTTCAAATCGCTTTCTCAATTTTGATTTTAGAAACATTGGTTTTTCTTGTCAGTAAAATTACTTTAAAGTCAGTGGAAATGCTTTTAACGTATACACATAATTAGTGCGTTTAAATTGCAATACATTTCAAAGTGCTGAAAATTGTCTAAACTTATGATCTGCCACTTTTTTTTGAAATCGCCTTCTACTCAGTTTTGATTTTAGAAACATTGGTTTTTCTCGTCAGTAAATATACTTGAAAGACAGTGGAAATGCTTTTAACTTATCCACATAATTAGTGCGTTAAAATTGCAATACATTTCAAAGTGCTGAAAATTGTCTAAACTTATGAACTGTAATTTTTTTTCAAATCGCTTTCTCAATTTTGATTTTAGAAACATTGGTTTTTCTTGTAAGTAAAATTACTTGAAAGTCAGTGGAAATGCTTTTAACTTATCCACATGATTAGTGCGTTTAAATTGCATTACATTTCAAAGTGCTGAAAATTGTCTAAACTTATGATCTGCTCTTTTTTTCCATATCGCCTTCTACTCAATTTTGATTTCAGAAACATTGGTTTTTCTTGTCAGTAAATTTACTTGAAAGTCAGTGGAAATGCTTTTAACTTATCCACATAATTAGTGCGTTTAAATTGCAATATATTTCAAAGTGCTGAAAATTGTCTAAACTTATGATCTGCTCTTTTTTTCCATATCGCCTTCTACTCAATTTTGATTTCAGAAACATTGGTTTTTCTTGTCAGTAAATTTACTTGAAAGTCAGTGGAAATGCTTTTAACGTATACACATAATTAGTGCGTTTAAATTGCAATACATTTCAAAGTGCTGAAAATTGTCTAAATTTATGATCTGCCACTTTTTTTTCAAATCGCCTTCTACTCAGTTTTGATTTTAGAAACATTGGTTTTTCTTGTGAGTAAAAATACTTGAAAGTCAGTGGAAATGCTTTTAACTTATTCACATAATTAGTGCGTTTAAATTGCAATACATTTCAAAGTGCTGAAAATTGTCTAAATTTATGATCTGCCACTTTTTTTTCAAATCGCCTTCTACTCAGTTTTGATTTTAGAAACATTGGTTTTTCTTGTGAGTAAAAATACTTGAAAGTAAGTGGAAATGCTTTTAACTTATCCACATAATTAGTGCGTTTAAATTGCAATACATTTCAAAGTGTTGAAAATTGTCTAAACTTATGAACTGTAATTTTTTTTCAAATCGCTTTCTCAATTTTGATTTTAGAAACATTGGTTTTTCTTGTCAGTAAAATTACTTTAAAGTCAGTGGAAATGCTTTTAACGTATACACATAATTAGTGCGTTTAAATTGCAATACATTTCAAAGTGCTGAAAATTGTCTAAACTTATGATCTGACACTTTTTTTTCAAATCGCTTTCTCAGTTTTGATTTTAGAAACATTGGTTTTTCTTGTGAGTAAAAATACTTGAAAGTCAGTGGAAATGCTTTTAACTTATTCACATAATTAGTGCGTTTAAATTGCAATACATTTCAAAGTGCTGAAAATTGTCTAAACTTATGAACTGTAATTTTTTTTCAAATCGCTTTCTCAATTTTGATTTTAGAAACATTGGTTTTTCTTGTAAGTAAAATTACTTTAAAGTCAGTGGAAATGCTTTTAACGTATACACATAATTAGTGCGTTTAAATTGCAATACATTTCAAAGTGCTGAAAATTGTCTAAACTTATGATCTGCCACTTTTTTTTGAAATCGCCTTCTACTCAGTTTTGATTTTAGAAACATTGGTTTTTCTCGTCAGTAAATATACTTGAAAGACAGTGGAAATGCTTTTAACTTATCCACATAATTAGTGCGTTAAAATTGCAATACATTTCAAAGTGCTGAAAATTGTCTAAACTTATGAACTGTAATTTTTTTTCAAATCGCTTTCTCAATTTTGATTTTAGAAACATTGGTTTTTCTTGTAAGTAAAATTACTTGAAAGTCAGTGGAAATGCTTTTAACTTATCCACATGATTAGTGCGTTTAAATTGCAATACATTTCAAAGTGCTGAAAATTGTCTAAACTTATGATCTGCTCTTTTTTTCCATATCGCCTTCTACTCAATTTTGATTTCAGAAACATTGGTTTTTCTTGTCAGTAAATTTACTTGAAAGTCAGTGGAAATGCTTTTAACGTATACACATAATTAGTGCGTTTAAATTGCAATACATTTCAAAGTGCTGAAAATTGTCTAAATTTATGATCTGCCACTTTTTTTTCAAATCGCCTTCTACTCAGTTTTGATTTTAGAAACATTGGTTTTTCTTGTGAGTAAAAATACTTGAAAGTCAGTGGAAATGCTTTTAACTTATTCACATAATTAGTGCGTTTAAATTGCAATACATTTCAAAGTGCTGAAAATTGTCTAAATTTATGATCTGCCACTTTTTTTTCAAATCGCCTTCTACTCAGTTTTGATTTTAGAAACATTGGTTTTTCTTGTGAGTAAAAATATTTGAAAGTAAGTGGAAATGCTTTTAACTTATCCACATAATTAGTGCGTTTAAATTGCAATACATTTCAAAGTGCTGAAAATTGTCTAAATTTATGATTTGCAATGTTTTTTCAAATCGCCTTCTACTCAGTTTTGATTTTAGAAACATTGGTTTTTCTTGTCAGTAAAATTACTTTAAAGTAAGTGGAAATGCTTTTAACTTATCCACATAATTAGTGCGTTTAAATTGCAATACATTTCAAAGTGCTGAAAATTGTCTAAATTTATGATTTGCAATGTTTTTTCAAATCGCCTTCTACTCAGTTTTGATTTTAGAAACATTGGTTTTTCTTGTCAGTAAAATTACTTTAAAGTCAGTGGAAATGCTTTTAACTTATCCACATAATTAGTGCGTTAAAATTGCAATACATTTCAAAGTGCTGAAAATTGTCTAAACTTATGAACTGTAATTTTTTTTCAAGTCGCTTTCTCAATTTTGATTTTAGAAACATTGGTTTTTCTTGTAAGTAAAATTACTTGAAAGTCAGTGGAAATGATTTTAACTTATCCACATGATTAGTGCGTTTAAATTGCAATACATTTCAAAGTGCTGAAAATTGTCTAAACTTATGATCTGCTCTTTTTTTCCATATCGCCTTCTACTCAATTTTGATTTCAGAAACATTGGTTTTTCTTGTCAGTAAATTTACTTGAAAGTCAGTGGAAATGCTTTTAACTTATCCACATAATTAGTGCGTTTAAATTGCAATACATTTCAAAGTGCTGAAAATTGTCTAAACTTATGATCTGCTCTTTTTTTTCAAATCGCCTTTCACTCAATTTTGATTTTAGAAACATTGTTTTTTTTTGTCAGTAAAATTATTTGAATGTCAGTGGAAATGCTTTTAACTTATCCACATAATTAGTGCGTTAAAATTGCAATACATTTCACAGTGCTGAAAATTGTCTAAACTTATGAACTGTAATTTTTTCTCAAATCGCTTTCTCAATTTTGATTTTAGAAACATTGGTTTTTCTTTTCAGTAAATTTACTTGAAAGTCAGTGGAAATGCTTTTAACTTATCCACATAATTAGTGCGTTTAAATTGCAATATATTTCAAAGTGCTGAAAATTGTCTAAACTTATGATCTGCCACTTTTTTTTTAAATCGCCTTCTACTCAGTTTTGATTTTAGAAACATTGGTTTTTCTCGTCAGTAAATATACTTGAAAGACAGTGGAAATGCTTTTAACTTATCCACATAATTAGTGCGTTAAAATTGCAATACATTTCAAAGTGCTGAAAATTGTCTAAACTTATGAACTGTAATTTTTTTTCAAATCGCTTTCTCAATTTTGATTTTAGAAACATTGGTTTTTCTTGTAAGTAAAATTACTTGAAAGTCAGTGGAAATGCTTTTAACTTATCCACATGATTAGTGCGTTTAAATTGCAATACATTTCAAAGTGCTGAAAATTGTCTAAACTTATGATCTGCTCTTTTTTTCCATATCGCCTTCTACTCAATTTTGATTTCAGAAACATTGGTTTTTCTTGTCAGTAAATTTACTTGAAAGTCAGTGGAAATGCTTTTAACTTATTCACATAATTAGTGCGTTTAAATTGCAATATATTTCAAAGTGCTGAAAATTGTCTAAACTTATGATCTGCTCTTTTTTTTCAAATCGCCTTCTACTCAATTTTGATTTTAGAAACATTGTTTTTTTTTGTCAGTAAAATTATTTGAATGTCAGTGGAAATGCTTTTAACTTATCCATATAATTAGTGCGTTAAAATTGCAATACATATTACAGTGCTGAAAATTGTCTAAACTTATGAACTGTAATTTTTTTTCAAATCGCTTTCTCAATTTTGATTTTAGAAACATTGGTTTTTCTTGTAAGTAAAATTACTTTAAAGTCAGTGGAAATGCTTTTAACGTATACACATAATTAGTGCGTTTAAATTGCAATACATTTCAAAGTGCTGAAAATTGTCTAAATTTATGATCTGCCACTTTTTTTTCAAATCGCCTTCTACTCAGTTTTGATTTTAGAAACATTGGTTTTTCTTGTGAGTAAAAATACTTGAAAGACAGTGGAAATGCTTTTAACTTATTCACATAATTAGTGCGTTTAAATTGCAATACATTTCAAAGTGCTGAAAATTGTCTAAACTTATGATCTGCCACTTTTTTTTCAAATCGCCTTCTACTCAGTTTTGATTTTAGAAACATTGGTTTTTCTTGTGAGTAAAAATACTTGAAAGTCAGTGGAAATGCTTTTAACTTATTCACATAATTAGTGCGTTTAAATTGCAATACATTTCAAAGTGCTGAAAATTGTCTAAATTTATGATCTGCCACTTTTTTTTCAAATCGCCTTCTACTCAGTTTTGATTTTAGAAACATTGGTTTTTCTTGTCAGTAAAATTACTTGAAAGTCAGTGGAAATGCTTTTAACTTATCCACATAATTAGTGCGTTTAAATTGCAATACATTTCAAAGTGCTGAAAATTGTCTAAACTTATGATCTGCCACTTTTTTTTCAAATCGCCTTCTACTCAGTTTTGATTTTAGAAACATTGGTTTTTCTTGTGAGTAAAAATACTTGAAAGTCAGTGGAAATGCTTTTAACTTATTCACATAATTAGTGCGTTTAAATTGCAATACATTTCAAAGTGCTGAAAATTGTCTAAACTTATGAACTGTAATTTTTTTTCAAATCGCTTTCTCAATTTTGATTTTAGAAACATTGGTTTTTCTTGTAAGTAAAATTACTTTAAAGTCAGTGGAAATGCTTTTAACGTATACACATAATTAGTGCGTTTAAATTGCAATACATTTCAAAGTGCTGAAAATTGTCTAAACTTATGATCTGCCACTTTTTTTTGAAATCGCCTTCTACTCAGTTTTGATTTTAGAAAGATTGGTTTTTCTCGTCAGTAAATATACTTGAAAGACAGTGGAAATGCTTTTAACTTATCCACATAATTAGTGCGTTAAAATTGCAATACATTTCAAAGTGCTGAAAATTGTCTAAACTTATGAACTGTAATTTTTTTTCAAATCTCTTTCTCAATTTTGATTTTAGAAACATTGGTTTTTCTTGTAAGTAAAATTACTTGAAAGACAGTGGAAATGCTTTTAACTTATCCACATGATTAGTGCGTTTAAATTGCAATACATTTCAAAGTGCTGAAAATTGTCTAAACTTATGATCTGCTCCTTTTTTCCATATCGCCTTCTACTCAATTTTGATTTCAGAAACATTGGTTTTTCTTGTCAGTAAATTTACTTGAAAGTCAGTGGAAATGCTTTTAACTTATCCACATAATTAGTGCGTTTAAATTGCAATATTTTTCAAAGTGCTGAAAATTGTCTAAACTTATGATCTGCCACTTTTTTTTCAAATCGCCTTCTACTCAATTTTGATTTTAGAAACATTGTTTTTTTTTGTCAGTAAAATTATTTGAATGTCAGTGGAAATGCTTTTAACTTATCCATATAATTAGTGCGTTAAAATTGCAATACATTTTACAGTGCTGAAAATTGTCTAAACTTATGAACTGTAATTTTTTTTCAAATCGCTTTCTCAATTTTGATTTTAGAAACATTGGTTTTTCTTGTAAGTAAAATTACTTTAAAGTCAGTGGAAATGCTTTTAACGTATACACATAATTAGTGCGTTTAAATTGCAATACATTTCAAAGTGCTGAAAATTGTCTAAATTTATGATCTGCCACTTTTTTTTTTAAATCGCCTTCTACTCAGTTTTGATTTTAGAAACATTGGTTTTTCTTGTGAGTAAAAATACTTGAAAGTCAGTGGAAATGCTTTTAACTTATTCACATAATTAGTGCGTTTAAATTGCAATACATTTCAAAGTGCTGAAAATTGTCTAAACTTATGAACTGTAATTTTTTTTCAAATCGCTTTCTCAATTTTGATTTTAGAAACATTGGTTTTTCTTGTCAGTAAAATTACTTTAAAGTCAGTGGAAATGCTTTTAACGTATACACATAATTAGTGCGTTTAAATTGCAATACATTTCAAAGTGCTGAAAATTGTCTAAACTTATGATCTGCCACTTTTTTTTCAAATCGCTTTCTCAGTTTTGATTTTAGAAACATTGGTTTTTCTTGTGAGTAAAAATACTTGAAAGTCAGTGGAAATGCTTTTAACTTATTCACATAATTAGTGCGTTTAAATTGCAATACATTTCAAAGTGCTGAAAATTGTCTAAACTTATGAACTGTAATTTTTTTTCAAATCGCTTTCTCAATTTTGATTTTAGAAACATTGGTTTTTCTTGTAAGTAAAATTACTTTAAAGTCAGTGGAAATGCTTTTAACGTATACACATAATTAGTGCGTTTAAATTGCAATACATTTCAAAGTGCTGAAATTTGTCTAAACTTATGATCTGCCACTTTGTTTTGAAATCGCCTTCTACTCAGTTTTGATTTTAGAAAGATTGGTTTTTCTCGTCAGTAAATATACTTGAAAGACAGTGGAAATGCTTTTAACTTATCCACATAATTAGTGCGTTAAAATTGCAATACATTTCAAAGTGCTGAAAATTGTCTAAACTTATGAACTGTAATTTTTTTTCAAATCGCTTTCTCAATTTTGATTTTAGAAACATTGGTTTTTCTTGTAAGTAAAATTACTTGAAAGTCAGTGGAAATGCTTTTAACTTATCCACATGATTAGTGCGTTTAAATTGCAATACATTTCAAAGTGCTGAAAATTGTCTAAACTTATGATCTGCTCTTTTTTTCCATATCGCCTTCTACTCAATTTTGATTTCAGAAACATTGGTTTTTCTTGTCAGTAAATTTACTTGAAAGTCAGTGGAAATGCTTTTAACTTATCCACATAATTAGTGCGTTTAAATTGCAATATATTTCAAAGTGCTGAAAATTGTCTAAACTTATGATCTGCTCTTTTTTTCCATATCGCCTTCTACTCAATTTTAATTTCAGAAACATTGGTTTTTCTTGTCAGTAAATTTACTTGAAAGTCAGTGGAAATGCTTTTAACGTATACACATAATTAGTGCGTTTAAATTGCAATACATTTCAAAGTGCTGAAAATTGTCTAAATTTATGATCTGCCACTTTTTTTTCAAATCGCCTTCTACTCAGTTTTGATTTTAGAAACATTGGTTTTTCTCGTCAGTAAATATACTTGAAAGACAGTGGAAATGCTTTTAACTTATCCACATAATTAGTGCGTTAAAATTGCAATACATTTCAAAGTGCTGAAAATTGTCTAAACTTATGAACTGTAATTTTTTTTCAAATCGCTTTCTCAATTTTGATTTTAGAAACATTGGTTTTTCTTGTAAGTAAAATTACTTGAAAGTCAGTGGAAATGCTTTTAACTTATCCACATGATTAGTGCGTTTAAATTGCAATACATTTCAAAGTGCTGAAAATTGTCTAAACTTATGATCTGCTCTTTTTTTCCATATCGCCTTCTACTCAATTTTGATTTCAGAAACATTGGTTTTTCTTGTCAGTAAATTTACTTGAAAGTCAGTGGAAATGCTTTTAACGTATACACATAATTAGTGCGTTTAAATTGCAATACATTTCAAAGTGCTGAAAATTGTCTAAATTTATGATCTGCAACTTTTTTTTCAAATCGCCTTCTACTCAGTTTTGATTTTAGAAACATTGGTTTTTCTTGTGAGTAAAAATACTTGAAAGTCAGTGGAAATGCTTTTAACTTATTCACATAATTAGTGCGTTTAAATTGCAATACATTTCAAAGTGCTGAAAATTGTCTAAATTTATGATCTGCAACTTTTTTTTCAAATCGCCTTCTACTCAGTTTTGATTTTAGAAACATTGGTTTTTCTTGTGAGTAAAAATACTTGAAAGTAAGTGGAAATGCTTTTAACTTATCCACATAATTAGTGCGTTTAAATTGCAATACATTTCAAAGTGCTGAAAATTGTCTAAATTTATGATTTGCAATGTTTTTTCAAATCGCCTTCTACTCAGTTTTGATTTTAGAAACATTGGTTTTTCTTGTCAGTAAAATTACTTTAAAGTCAGTGGAAATGCTTTTAACGTATACACATAATTAGTGCGTTTAAATTGCAATACATTTCAAAGTGCTGAAAATTGTCTAAATTTATGATCTGCCACTTTTTTTTCAAATCGCCTTCTACTCAGTTTTGATTTTAGAAACATTGGTTTTTCTTGTGAGTAAAAATACTTGAAAGTCAGTGGAAATGCTTTTAACTTATTCACATAATTAGTGCGTTTAAATTGCAATACATTTCAAAGTGCTGAAAATTGTCTAAACTTATGAACTGTAATTTTTTTTCAAATCGCTTTCTCAATTTTGATTTTAGAAACATTGGTTTTTCTTGTAAGTAAAATTACTTTAAAGTCAGTGGAAATGCTTTTAACGTATACACATAATTAGTGCGTTTAAATTGCAATACATTTCAAAGTGCTGAAAATTGTCTAAATTTATGATCTGCCACTTTTTTTTTTAAATCGCCTTCTACTCAGTTTTGATTTTAGAAACATTGGTTTTTCTTGTGAGTAAAAATACTTGAAAGTCAGTGGAAATGCTTTTAACTTATTCACATAATTAGTGCGTTTAAATTGCAATACATTTCAAAGTGCTGAAAATTGTCTAAACTTATGAACTGTAATTTTTTTTCAAATCGCTTTCTCAATTTTGATTTTAGAAACATTGGTTTTTCTTGTCAGTAAAATTACTTTAAAGTCAGTGGAAATGCTTTTAACGTATACACATAATTAGTGCGTTTAAATTGCAATACATTTCAAAGTGCTGAAAATTGTCTAAACTTATGATCTGCCACTTTTTTTTCAAATCGCTTTCTCAGTTTTGATTTTAGAAACATTGGTTTTTCTTGTGAGTAAAAATACTTGAAAGTCAGTGGAAATGCTTTTAACTTATTCACATAATTAGTGCGTTTAAATTGCAATACATTTCAAAGTGCTGAAAATTGTCTAAACTTATGAACTGTAATTTTTTTTCAAATCGCTTTCTCAATTTTGATTTTAGAAACATTGGTTTTTCTTGTAAGTAAAATTACTTTAAAGTCAGTGGAAATGCTTTTAACGTATACACATAATTAGTGCGTTTAAATTGCAATACATTTCAAAGTGCTGAAAATTGTCTAAACTTATGATCTGCCACTTTTTTTTGAAATCGCCTTCTACTCAGTTTTGATTTTAGAAAGATTGGTTTTTCTCGTCAGTAAATATACTTGAAAGACAGTGGAAATGCTTTTAACTTATCCACATAATTAGTGCGTTAAAATTGCAATACATTTCAAAGTGCTGAAAATTGTCTAAACTTATGAACTGTAATTTTTTTTCAAATCGCTTTCTCAATTTTGATTTTAGAAACATTGGTTTTTCTTGTAAGTAAAATTACTTGAAAGTCAGTGGAAATGCTTTTAACTTATCCACATGATTAGTGCGTTTAAATTGCAATACATTTCAAAGTGCTGAAAATTGTCTAAACTTATGATCTGCTCTTTTTTTCCATATCGCCTTCTACTCAATTTTGATTTCAGAAACATTGGTTTTTCTTGTCAGTAAATTTACTTGAAAGTCAGTGGAAATGCTTTTAACTTATCCACATAATTAGTGCGTTTAAATTGCAATATATTTCAAAGTGCTGAAAATTGTCTAAACTTATGATCTGCTCTTTTTTTCCATATCGCCTTCTACTCAATTTTAATTTCAGAAACATTGGTTTTTCTTGTCAGTAAATTTACTTGAAAGTCAGTGGAAATGCTTTTAACGTATACACATAATTAGTGCGTTTAAATTGCAATACATTTCAAAGTGCTGAAAATTGTCTAAATTTATGATCTGCCACTTTTTTTTCAAATCGCCTTCTACTCAGTTTTGATTTTAGAAACATTGGTTTTTCTCGTCAGTAAATATACTTGAAAGACAGTGGAAATGCTTTTAACTTATCCACATAATTAGTGCGTTAAAATTGCAATACATTTCAAAGTGCTGAAAATTGTCTAAACTTATGAACTGTAATTTTTTTTCAAATCGCTTTCTCAATTTTGATTTTAGAAACATTGGTTTTTCTTGTAAGTAAAATTACTTGAAAGTCAGTGGAAATGCTTTTAACTTATCCACATGATTAGTGCGTTTAAATTGCAATACATTTCAAAGTGCTGAAAATTGTCTAAACTTATGATCTGCTCTTTTTTTCCATATCGCCTTCTACTCAATTTTGATTTCAGAAACATTGGTTTTTCTTGTCAGTAAATTTACTTGAAAGTCAGTGGAAATGCTTTTAACTTATCCACATAATTAGTGCGTTTAAATTGCAATACATTTCAAAGTGCTGAAAATTGTCTAAATTTATGATCTGCCACTTTTTTTTCAAATCGCCTTCTACTCAGTTTTGATTTTAGAAACATTGGTTTTTCTTGTGAGTAAAAATACTTGAAAGTCAGTGGAAATGCTTTTAACTTATTCACATAATTAGTGCGTTTAAATTGAAATACATTTCAAAGTGCTGAAAATTGTCTAAATTTATGATCTGCCACTTTTTTTTCAAATCGCCTTCTACTCAGTTTTGATTTTAGAAACATTGGTTTTTCTTGTGAGTAAAAATACTTGAAAGTAAGTGGAAATGCTTTTAACTTATCCACATAATTAGTGCGTTTAAATTGCAATACATTTCAAAGTGCTGAAAATTGTCTAAATTTATGATTTGCAATGTTTTTTCAAATCGCCTTCTACTCAGTTTTGATTTTAGAAACATTGGTTTTTCTTGTCAGTAAAATTACTTTAAAGTCAGTGGAAATGCTTTTAACGTATACACATAATTAGTGCGTTTAAATTGCAATACATTTCAAAGTGCTGAAAATTGTCTAAATTTATGATCTGCCACTTTTTTTTCAAATCGCCTTCTACTCAGTTTTGATTTTAGAAACATTGGTTTTTCTTGTGAGTAAAAATACTTGAAAGTCAGTGGAAATGCTTTTAACTTATTCACATAATTAGTGCGTTTAAATTGCAATACATTTCAAAGTGCTGAAAATTGTCTAAACTTATGAACTGTAATTTTTTTTCAAATCGCTTTCTCAATTTTGATTTTAGAAACATTGGTTTTTCTTGTAAGTAAAATTACTTTAAAGTCAGTGGAAATGCTTTTAACGTATACACATAATTAGTGCGTTTAAATTGCAATACATTTCAAAGTGCTGAAAATTGTCTAAACTTATGATCTGCCACTTTTTTTTGAAATCGCCTTCTACTCAGTTTTGATTTTAGAAACATTGGTTTTTCTCGTCAGTAAATATACTTGAAAGACAGTGGAAATGCTTTTAACTTATCCACATAATTAGTGCGTTAAAATTGCAATACATTTCAAAGTGCTGAAAATTGTCTAAACTTATGAACTGTAATTTTTTTTCAAATCTCTTTCTCAATTTTGATTTTAGAAACATTGGTTTTTCTTGTAAGTAAAATTACTTGAAAGACAGTGGAAATGCTTTTAACTTATCCACATGATTAGTGCGTTTAAATTGCAATACATTTCAAAGTGCTGAAAATTGTCTAAACTTATGATCTGCTCCTTTTTTCCATATCGCCTTCTACTCAATTTTGATTTCAGAAACATTGGTTTTTCTTGTCAGTAAATTTACTTGAAAGTCAGTGGAAATGCTTTTAACTTATCCACATAATTAGTGCGTTTAAATTGCAATATTTTTCAAAGTGCTGAAAATTGTCTAAACTTATGATCTGCTCTTTTTTTTCAAATCGCCTTCTACTCAATTTTGATTTTAGAAACATTGTTTTTTTTTGTCAGTAAAATTATTTGAATGTCAGTGGAAATGCTTTTAACTTATCCATATAATTAGTGCGTTAAAATTGCAATACATTTTACAGTGCTGAAAATTGTCTAAACTTATGAACTGTAATTTTTTTTCAAATCGCTTTCTCAATTTTGATTTTAGAAACATTGGTTTTTCTTGTAAGTAAAATTACTTTAAAGTCAGTGGAAATGCTTTTAACGTATACACATAATTAGTGCGTTTAAATTGCAATACATTTCAAAGTGCTGAAAATTGTCTAAACTTATGATCTGCCACTTTTTTTTGAAATCGCCTTCTACTCAGTTTTGATTTTAGAAAGATTGGTTTTTCTCGTCAGTAAATATACTTGAAAGACAGTGGAAATGCTTTTAACTTATCCACATAATTAGTGCGTTAAAATTGCAATACATTTCAAAGTGCTGAAAATTGTCTAAACTTATGAACTGTAATTTTTTTTCAAATCGCTTTCTCAATTTTGATTTTAGAAACATTGGTTTTTCTTGTAAGTAAAATTACTTGAAAGTCAGTGGAAATGCTTTTAACTTATCCACATGATTAGTGCGTTTAAATTGCAATACATTTCAAAGTGCTGAAAATTGTCTAAACTTATGATCTGCTCTTTTTTTCCATATCGCCTTCTACTCAATTTTGATTTCAGAAACATTGGTTTTTCTTGTCAGTAAATTTACTTGAAAGTCAGTGGAAATGCTTTTAACTTATCCACATAATTAGTGCGTTTAAATTGCAATATATTTCAAAGTGCTGAAAATTGTCTAAACTTATGATCTGCTCTTTTTTTCCATATCGCCTTCTACTCAATTTTAATTTCAGAAACATTGGTTTTTCTTGTCAGTAAATTTACTTGAAAGTCAGTGGAAATGCTTTTAACGTATACACATAATTAGTGCGTTTAAATTGCAATACATTTCAAAGTGCTGAAAATTGTCTAAATTTATGATCTGCCACTTTTTTTTCAAATCGCCTTCTACTCAGTTTTGATTTTAGAAACATTGGTTTTTCTCGTCAGTAAATATACTTGAAAGACAGTGGAAATGCTTTTAACTTATCCACATAATTAGTGCGTTAAAATTGCAATACATTTCAAAGTGCTGAAAATTGTCTAAACTTATGAACTGTAATTTTTTTTCAAATCGCTTTCTCAATTTTGATTTTAGAAACATTGGTTTTTCTTGTAAGTAAAATTACTTGAAAGTCAGTGGAAATGCTTTTAACTTATCCACATGATTAGTGCGTTTAAATTGCAATACATTTCAAAGTGCTGAAAATTGTCTAAACTTATGATCTGCTCTTTTTTTCCATATCGCCTTCTACTCAATTTTGATTTCAGAAACATTGGTTTTTCTTGTCAGTAAATTTACTTGAAAGTCAGTGGAAATGCTTTTAACGTATACACATAATTAGTGCGTTTAAATTGCAATACATTTCAAAGTGCTGAAAATTGTCTAAATTTATGATCTGCCACTTTTTTTTCAAATCGCCTTCTACTCAGTTTTGATTTTAGAAACATTGGTTTTTCTTGTGAGTAAAAATACTTGAAAGTCAGTGGAAATGCTTTTAACTTATTCACATAATTAGTGCGTTTAAATTGCAATACATTTCAAAGTGCTGAAAATTGTCTAAATTTATGATCTGCCACTTTTTTTTCAAATCGCCTTCTACTCAGTTTTGATTTTAGAAACATTGGTTTTTCTTGTGAGTAAAAATACTTGAAAGTCAGTGGAAATGCTTTTAACTTATTCACATAATTAGTGCGTTTAAATTGCAATACATTTCAAAGTGCTGAAAATTGTCTAAACTTATGAACTGTAATTTTTTTTCAAATCGCTTTCTCAATTTTGATTTTAGAAACATTGGTTTTTCTTGTAAGTAAAATTACTTGAAAGACAGTGGAAATGCTTTTAACTTATCCACATGATTAGTGCGTTTAAATTGCAATACATTTCAAAGTGCTGAAAATTGTCTAAACTTATGATCTGCTCCTTTTTTCCATATCGCCTTCTACTCAATTTTGATTTCAGAAACATTGGTTTTTCTTGTCAGTAAATTTACTTGAAAGTCAGTGGAAATGCTTTTAACTTATCCACATAATTAGTGCGTTTAAATTGCAATATTTTTCAAAGTGCTGAAAATTGTCTAAACTTATGATCTGCCACTTTTTTTTCAAATCGCCTTCTACTCAATTTTGATTTTAGAAACATTGTTTTTTTTTGTCAGTAAAATTATTTGAATGTCAGTGGAAATGCTTTTAACTTATCCATATAATTAGTGCGTTAAAATTGCAATACATTTTACAGTGCTGAAAATTGTCTAAACTTATGAACTGTAATTTTTTTTCAAATCGCTTTCTCAATTTTGATTTTAGAAACATTGGTTTTTCTTGTAAGTAAAATTACTTTAAAGTCAGTGGAAATGCTTTTAACGTATACACATAATTAGTGCGTTTAAATTGCAATACATTTCAAAGTGCTGAAAATTGTCTAAATTTATGATCTGCCACTTTTTTTTTTAAATCGCCTTCTACTCAGTTTTGATTTTAGAAACATTGGTTTTTCTTGTGAGTAAAAATACTTGAAAGTCAGTGGAAATGCTTTTAACTTATTCACATAATTAGTGCGTTTAAATTGCAATACATTTCAAAGTGCTGAAAATTGTCTAAACTTATGAACTGTAATTTTTTTTCAAATCGCTTTCTCAATTTTGATTTTAGAAACATTGGTTTTTCTTGTCAGTAAAATTACTTTAAAGTCAGTGGAAATGCTTTTAACGTATACACATAATTAGTGCGTTTAAATTGCAATACATTTCAAAGTGCTGAAAATTGTCTAAACTTATGATCTGCCACTTTTTTTTCAAATCGCTTTCTCAGTTTTGATTTTAGAAACATTGGTTTTTCTTGTGAGTAAAAATACTTGAAAGTCAGTGGAAATGCTTTTAACTTATTCACATAATTAGTGCGTTTAAATTGCAATACATTTCAAAGTGCTGAAAATTGTCTAAACTTATGAACTGTAATTTTTTTTCAAATCGCTTTCTCAATTTTGATTTTAGAAACATTGGTTTTTCTTGTAAGTAAAATTACTTTAAAGTCAGTGGAAATGCTTTTAACGTATACACATAATTAGTGCGTTTAAATTGCAATACATTTCAAAGTGCTGAAATTTGTCTAAACTTATGATCTGCCACTTTGTTTTGAAATCGCCTTCTACTCAGTTTTGATTTTAGAAAGATTGGTTTTTCTCGTCAGTAAATATACTTGAAAGACAGTGGAAATGCTTTTAACTTATCCACATAATTAGTGCGTTAAAATTGCAATACATTTCAAAGTGCTGAAAATTGTCTAAACTTATGAACTGTAATTTTTTTTCAAATCGCTTTCTCAATTTTGATTTTAGAAACATTGGTTTTTCTTGTAAGTAAAATTACTTGAAAGTCAGTGGAAATGCTTTTAACTTATCCACATGATTAGTGCGTTTAAATTGCAATACATTTCAAAGTGCTGAAAATTGTCTAAACTTATGATCTGCTCTTTTTTTCCATATCGCCTTCTACTCAATTTTGATTTCAGAAACATTGGTTTTTCTTGTCAGTAAATTTACTTGAAAGTCAGTGGAAATGCTTTTAACTTATCCACATAATTAGTGCGTTTAAATTGCAATATATTTCAAAGTGCTGAAAATTGTCTAAACTTATGATCTGCTCTTTTTTTCCATATCGCCTTCTACTCAATTTTAATTTCAGAAACATTGGTTTTTCTTGTCAGTAAATTTACTTGAAAGTCAGTGGAAATGCTTTTAACGTATACACATAATTAGTGCGTTTAAATTGCAATACATTTCAAAGTGCTGAAAATTGTCTAAATTTATGATCTGCCACTTTTTTTTCAAATCGCCTTCTACTCAGTTTTGATTTTAGAAACATTGGTTTTTCTCGTCAGTAAATATACTTGAAAGACAGTGGAAATGCTTTTAACTTATCCACATAATTAGTGCGTTAAAATTGCAATACATTTCAAAGTGCTGAAAATTGTCTAAACTTATGAACTGTAATTTTTTTTCAAATCGCTTTCTCAATTTTGATTTTAGAAACATTGGTTTTTCTTGTAAGTAAAATTACTTGAAAGTCAGTGGAAATGCTTTTAACTTATCCACATGATTAGTGCGTTTAAATTGCAATACATTTCAAAGTGCTGAAAATTGTCTAAACTTATGATCTGCTCTTTTTTTCCATATCGCCTTCTACTCAATTTTGATTTCAGAAACATTGGTTTTTCTTGTCAGTAAATTTACTTGAAAGTCAGTGGAAATGCTTTTAACGTATACACATAATTAGTGCGTTTAAATTGCAATACATTTCAAAGTGCTGAAAATTGTCTAAATTTATGATCTGCAACTTTTTTTTCAAATCGCCTTCTACTCAGTTTTGATTTTAGAAACATTGGTTTTTCTTGTGAGTAAAAATACTTGAAAGTCAGTGGAAATGCTTTTAACTTATTCACATAATTAGTGCGTTTAAATTGCAATACATTTCAAAGTGCTGAAAATTGTCTAAATTTATGATCTGCAACTTTTTTTTCAAATCGCCTTCTACTCAGTTTTGATTTTAGAAACATTGGTTTTTCTTGTGAGTAAAAATACTTGAAAGTAAGTGGAAATGCTTTTAACTTATCCACATAATTAGTGCGTTTAAATTGCAATACATTTCAAAGTGCTGAAAATTGTCTAAATTTATGATTTGCAATGTTTTTTCAAATCGCCTTCTACTCAGTTTTGATTTTAGAAACATTGGTTTTTCTTGTCAGTAAAATTACTTTAAAGTCAGTGGAAATGCTTTTAACGTATACACATAATTAGTGCGTTTAAATTGCAATACATTTCAAAGTGCTGAAAATTGTCTAAATTTATGATCTGCCACTTTTTTTTCAAATCGCCTTCTACTCAGTTTTGATTTTAGAAACATTGGTTTTTCTTGTGAGTAAAAATACTTGAAAGTCAGTGGAAATGCTTTTAACTTATTCACATAATTAGTGCGTTTAAATTGCAATACATTTCAAAGTGCTGAAAATTGTCTAAACTTATGAACTGTAATTTTTTTTCAAATCGCTTTCTCAATTTTGATTTTAGAAACATTGGTTTTTCTTGTAAGTAAAATTACTTTAAAGTCAGTGGAAATGCTTTTAACGTATACACATAATTAGTGCGTTTAAATTGCAATACATTTCAAAGTGCTGAAAATTGTCTAAATTTATGATCTGCCACTTTTTTTTTTAAATCGCCTTCTACTCAGTTTTGATTTTAGAAACATTGGTTTTTCTTGTGAGTAAAAATACTTGAAAGTCAGTGGAAATGCTTTTAACTTATTCACATAATTAGTGCGTTTAAATTGCAATACATTTCAAAGTGCTGAAAATTGTCTAAACTTATGAACTGTAATTTTTTTTCAAATCGCTTTCTCAATTTTGATTTTAGAAACATTGGTTTTTCTTGTCAGTAAAATTACTTTAAAGTCAGTGGAAATGCTTTTAACGTATACACATAATTAGTGCGTTTAAATTGCAATACATTTCAAAGTGCTGAAAATTGTCTAAACTTATGATCTGCCACTTTTTTTTCAAATCGCTTTCTCAGTTTTGATTTTAGAAACATTGGTTTTTCTTGTGAGTAAAAATACTTGAAAGTCAGTGGAAATGCTTTTAACTTATTCACATAATTAGTGCGTTTAAATTGCAATACATTTCAAAGTGCTGAAAATTGTCTAAACTTATGAACTGTAATTTTTTTTCAAATCGCTTTCTCAATTTTGATTTTAGAAACATTGGTTTTTCTTGTAAGTAAAATTACTTTAAAGTCAGTGGAAATGCTTTTAACGTATACACATAATTAGTGCGTTTAAATTGCAATACATTTCAAAGTGCTGAAAATTGTCTAAACTTATGATCTGCCACTTTTTTTTGAAATCGCCTTCTACTCAGTTTTGATTTTAGAAAGATTGGTTTTTCTCGTCAGTAAATATACTTGAAAGACAGTGGAAATGCTTTTAACTTATCCACATAATTAGTGCGTTAAAATTGCAATACATTTCAAAGTGCTGAAAATTGTCTAAACTTATGAACTGTAATTTTTTTTCAAATCGCTTTCTCAATTTTGATTTTAGAAACATTGGTTTTTCTTGTAAGTAAAATTACTTGAAAGTCAGTGGAAATGCTTTTAACTTATCCACATGATTAGTGCGTTTAAATTGCAATACATTTCAAAGTGCTGAAAATTGTCTAAACTTATGATCTGCTCTTTTTTTCCATATCGCCTTCTACTCAATTTTGATTTCAGAAACATTGGTTTTTCTTGTCAGTAAATTTACTTGAAAGTCAGTGGAAATGCTTTTAACTTATCCACATAATTAGTGCGTTTAAATTGCAATATATTTCAAAGTGCTGAAAATTGTCTAAACTTATGATCTGCTCTTTTTTTCCATATCGCCTTCTACTCAATTTTAATTTCAGAAACATTGGTTTTTCTTGTCAGTAAATTTACTTGAAAGTCAGTGGAAATGCTTTTAACGTATACACATAATTAGTGCGTTTAAATTGCAATACATTTCAAAGTGCTGAAAATTGTCTAAATTTATGATCTGCCACTTTTTTTTCAAATCGCCTTCTACTCAGTTTTGATTTTAGAAACATTGGTTTTTCTCGTCAGTAAATATACTTGAAAGACAGTGGAAATGCTTTTAACTTATCCACATAATTAGTGCGTTAAAATTGCAATACATTTCAAAGTGCTGAAAATTGTCTAAACTTATGAACTGTAATTTTTTTTCAAATCGCTTTCTCAATTTTGATTTTAGAAACATTGGTTTTTCTTGTAAGTAAAATTACTTGAAAGTCAGTGGAAATGCTTTTAACTTATCCACATGATTAGTGCGTTTAAATTGCAATACATTTCAAAGTGCTGAAAATTGTCTAAACTTATGATCTGCTCTTTTTTTCCATATCGCCTTCTACTCAATTTTGATTTCAGAAACATTGGTTTTTCTTGTCAGTAAATTTACTTGAAAGTCAGTGGAAATGCTTTTAACTTATCCACATAATTAGTGCGTTTAAATTGCAATACATTTCAAAGTGCTGAAAATTGTCTAAATTTATGATCTGCCACTTTTTTTTCAAATCGCCTTCTACTCAGTTTTGATTTTAGAAACATTGGTTTTTCTTGTGAGTAAAAATACTTGAAAGTCAGTGGAAATGCTTTTAACTTATTCACATAATTAGTGCGTTTAAATTGAAATACATTTCAAAGTGCTGAAAATTGTCTAAATTTATGATCTGCCACTTTTTTTTCAAATCGCCTTCTACTCAGTTTTGATTTTAGAAACATTGGTTTTTCTTGTGAGTAAAAATACTTGAAAGTAAGTGGAAATGCTTTTAACTTATCCACATAATTAGTGCGTTTAAATTGCAATACATTTCAAAGTGCTGAAAATTGTCTAAATTTATGATTTGCAATGTTTTTTCAAATCGCCTTCTACTCAGTTTTGATTTTAGAAACATTGGTTTTTCTTGTCAGTAAAATTACTTTAAAGTCAGTGGAAATGCTTTTAACGTATACACATAATTAGTGCGTTTAAATTGCAATACATTTCAAAGTGCTGAAAATTGTCTAAATTTATGATCTGCCACTTTTTTTTCAAATCGCCTTCTACTCAGTTTTGATTTTAGAAACATTGGTTTTTCTTGTGAGTAAAAATACTTGAAAGTCAGTGGAAATGCTTTTAACTTATTCACATAATTAGTGCGTTTAAATTGCAATACATTTCAAAGTGCTGAAAATTGTCTAAACTTATGAACTGTAATTTTTTTTCAAATCGCTTTCTCAATTTTGATTTTAGAAACATTGGTTTTTCTTGTAAGTAAAATTACTTTAAAGTCAGTGGAAATGCTTTTAACGTATACACATAATTAGTGCGTTTAAATTGCAATACATTTCAAAGTGCTGAAAATTGTCTAAACTTATGATCTGCCACTTTTTTTTGAAATCGCCTTCTACTCAGTTTTGATTTTAGAAACATTGGTTTTTCTCGTCAGTAAATATACTTGAAAGACAGTGGAAATGCTTTTAACTTATCCACATAATTAGTGCGTTAAAATTGCAATACATTTCAAAGTGCTGAAAATTGTCTAAACTTATGAACTGTAATTTTTTTTCAAATCTCTTTCTCAATTTTGATTTTAGAAACATTGGTTTTTCTTGTAAGTAAAATTACTTGAAAGACAGTGGAAATGCTTTTAACTTATCCACATGATTAGTGCGTTTAAATTGCAATACATTTCAAAGTGCTGAAAATTGTCTAAACTTATGATCTGCTCCTTTTTTCCATATCGCCTTCTACTCAATTTTGATTTCAGAAACATTGGTTTTTCTTGTCAGTAAATTTACTTGAAAGTCAGTGGAAATGCTTTTAACTTATCCACATAATTAGTGCGTTTAAATTGCAATATTTTTCAAAGTGCTGAAAATTGTCTAAACTTATGATCTGCTCTTTTTTTTCAAATCGCCTTCTACTCAATTTTGATTTTAGAAACATTGTTTTTTTTTGTCAGTAAAATTATTTGAATGTCAGTGGAAATGCTTTTAACTTATCCATATAATTAGTGCGTTAAAATTGCAATACATTTTACAGTGCTGAAAATTGTCTAAACTTATGAACTGTAATTTTTTTTCAAATCGCTTTCTCAATTTTGATTTTAGAAACATTGGTTTTTCTTGTAAGTAAAATTACTTTAAAGTCAGTGGAAATGCTTTTAACGTATACACATAATTAGTGCGTTTAAATTGCAATACATTTCAAAGTGCTGAAAATTGTCTAAACTTATGATCTGCCACTTTTTTTTGAAATCGCCTTCTACTCAGTTTTGATTTTAGAAAGATTGGTTTTTCTCGTCAGTAAATATACTTGAAAGACAGTGGAAATGCTTTTAACTTATCCACATAATTAGTGCGTTAAAATTGCAATACATTTCAAAGTGCTGAAAATTGTCTAAACTTATGAACTGTAATTTTTTTTCAAATCGCTTTCTCAATTTTGATTTTAGAAACATTGGTTTTTCTTGTAAGTAAAATTACTTGAAAGTCAGTGGAAATGCTTTTAACTTATCCACATGATTAGTGCGTTTAAATTGCAATACATTTCAAAGTGCTGAAAATTGTCTAAACTTATGATCTGCTCTTTTTTTCCATATCGCCTTCTACTCAATTTTGATTTCAGAAACATTGGTTTTTCTTGTCAGTAAATTTACTTGAAAGTCAGTGGAAATGCTTTTAACTTATCCACATAATTAGTGCGTTTAAATTGCAATATATTTCAAAGTGCTGAAAATTGTCTAAACTTATGATCTGCTCTTTTTTTCCATATCGCCTTCTACTCAATTTTAATTTCAGAAACATTGGTTTTTCTTGTCAGTAAATTTACTTGAAAGTCAGTGGAAATGCTTTTAACGTATACACATAATTAGTGCGTTTAAATTGCAATACATTTCAAAGTGCTGAAAATTGTCTAAATTTATGATCTGCCACTTTTTTTTCAAATCGCCTTCTACTCAGTTTTGATTTTAGAAACATTGGTTTTTCTCGTCAGTAAATATACTTGAAAGACAGTGGAAATGCTTTTAACTTATCCACATAATTAGTGCGTTAAAATTGCAATACATTTCAAAGTGCTGAAAATTGTCTAAACTTATGAACTGTAATTTTTTTTCAAATCGCTTTCTCAATTTTGATTTTAGAAACATTGGTTTTTCTTGTAAGTAAAATTACTTGAAAGTCAGTGGAAATGCTTTTAACTTATCCACATGATTAGTGCGTTTAAATTGCAATACATTTCAAAGTGCTGAAAATTGTCTAAACTTATGATCTGCTCTTTTTTTCCATATCGCCTTCTACTCAATTTTGATTTCAGAAACATTGGTTTTTCTTGTCAGTAAATTTACTTGAAAGTCAGTGGAAATGCTTTTAACGTATACACATAATTAGTGCGTTTAAATTGCAATACATTTCAAAGTGCTGAAAATTGTCTAAATTTATGATCTGCCACTTTTTTTTCAAATCGCCTTCTACTCAGTTTTGATTTTAGAAACATTGGTTTTTCTTGTGAGTAAAAATACTTGAAAGTCAGTGGAAATGCTTTTAACTTATTCACATAATTAGTGCGTTTAAATTGCAATACATTTCAAAGTGCTGAAAATTGTCTAAATTTATGATCTGCCACTTTTTTTTCAAATCGCCTTCTACTCAGTTTTGATTTTAGAAACATTGGTTTTTCTTGTGAGTAAAAATACTTGAAAGTCAGTGGAAATGCTTTTAACTTATTCACATAATTAGTGCGTTTAAATTGCAATACATTTCAAAGTGCTGAAAATTGTCTAAACTTATGAACTGTAATTTTTTTTCAAATCGCTTTCTCAATTTTGATTTTAGAAACATTGGTTTTTCTTGTAAGTAAAATTACTTTAAAGTCAGTGGAAATGCTTTTAACGTATACACATAATTAGTGCGTTTAAATTGCAATACATTTCAAAGTGCTGAAAATTGTCTAAACTTATGATCTGCCACTTTTTTTTGAAATCGCCTTCTACTCAGTTTTGATTTTAGAAACATTGGTTTTTCTCGTCAGTAAATATACTTGAAAGACAGTGGAAATGCTTTTAACTTATCCACATAATTAGTGCGTTAAAATTGCAATACATTTCAAAGTGCTGAAAATTGTCTAAACTTATGAACTGTAATTTTTTTTCAAATCTCTTTCTCAATTTTGATTTTAGAAACATTGGTTTTTCTTGTAAGTAAAATTACTTGAAAGACAGTGGAAATGCTTTTAACTTATCCACATGATTAGTGCGTTTAAATTGCAATACATTTCAAAGTGCTGAAAATTGTCTAAACTTATGATCTGCTCCTTTTTTCCATATCGCCTTCTACTCAATTTTGATTTCAGAAACATTGGTTTTTCTTGTCAGTAAATTTACTTGAAAGTCAGTGGAAATGCTTTTAACTTATCCACATAATTAGTGCGTTTAAATTGCAATATTTTTCAAAGTGCTGAAAATTGTCTAAACTTATGATCTGCTCTTTTTTTTCAAATCGCCTTCTACTCAATTTTGATTTTAGAAACATTGTTTTTTTTTGTCAGTAAAATTATTTGAATGTCAGTGGAAATGCTTTTAACTTATCCATATAATTAGTGCGTTAAAATTGCAATACATTTTACAGTGCTGAAAATTGTCTAAACTTATGAACTGTAATTTTTTTTCAAATCGCTTTCTCAATTTTGATTTTAGAAACATTGGTTTTTCTTGTAAGTAAAATTACTTTAAAGTCAGTGGAAATGCTTTTAACGTATACACATAATTAGTGCGTTTAAATTGCAATACATTTCAAAGTGCTGAAAATTGTCTAAATTTATGATCTGCCACTTTTTTTTTTAAATCGCCTTCTACTCAGTTTTGATTTTAGAAACATTGGTTTTTCTTGTGAGTAAAAATACTTGAAAGTCAGTGGAAATGCTTTTAACTTATTCACATAATTAGTGCGTTTAAATTGCAATACATTTCAAAGTGCTGAAAATTGTCTAAACTTATGAACTGTAATTTTTTTTCAAATCGCTTTCTCAATTTTGATTTTAGAAACATTGGTTTTTCTTGTAAGTAAAATTACTTTAAAGTCAGTGGAAATGCTTTTAACGTATACACATAATTAGTGCGTTTAAATTGCAATACATTTCAAAGTGCTGAAAATTGTCTAAACTTATGATCTGCTCTTTTTTTCCATATCGCCTTCTACTCAATTTTGATTTCAGAAACATTGGTTTTTCTTGTCAGTAAATTTACTTGAAAGTCAGTGGAAATGCTTTTAACGTATACACATAATTAGTGCGTTTAAATTGCAATACATTTCAAAGTGCTGAAAATTGTCTAAATTTATGATCTGCCACTTTTTTTTCAAATCGCCTTCTACTCAGTTTTGATTTTAGAAACATTGGTTTTTCTTGTGAGTAAAAATACTTGAAAGTCAGTGGAAATGCTTTTAACTTATTCACATAATTAGTGCGTTTAAATTGCAATACATTTCAAAGTGCTGAAAATTGTCTAAATTTATGATCTGCCACTTTTTTTTCAAATCGCCTTCTACTCAGTTTTGATTTTAGAAACATTGGTTTTTCTTGTGAGTAAAAATACTTGAAAGTAAGTGGAAATGCTTTTAACTTATCCACATAATTAGTGCGTTTAAATTGCAATACATTTCAAAGTGCTGAAAATTGTCTAAATTTATGATTTGCAATGTTTTTTCAAATCGCCTTCTACTCAGTTTTGATTTTAGAAACATTGGTTTTTCTTGTCAGTAAAATTACTTTAAAGTCAGTGGAAATGCTTTTAACGTATACACATAATTAGTGCGTTTAAATTGCAATACATTTCAAAGTGCTGAAAATTGTCTAAATTTATGATCTGCCACTTTTTTTTCAAATCGCCTTCTACTCAGTTTTGATTTTAGAAACATTGGTTTTTCTTGTGAGTAAAAATACTTGAAAGTCAGTGGAAATGCTTTTAACTTATTCACATAATTAGTGCGTTTAAATTGCAATACATTTCAAAGTGCTGAAAATTGTCTAAACTTATGAACTGTAATTTTTTTTCAAATCGCTTTCTCAATTTTGATTTTAGAAACATTGGTTTTTCTTGTAAGTAAAATTACTTTAAAGTCAGTGGAAATGCTTTTAACGTATACACATAATTAGTGCGTTTAAATTGCAATACATTTCAAAGTGCTGAAAATTGTCTAAACTTATGATCTGCCACTTTTTTTTGAAATCGCCTTCTACTCAGTTTTGATTTTAGAAACATTGGTTTTTCTCGTCAGTAAATATACTTGAAAGACAGTGGAAATGCTTTTAACTTATCCACATAATTAGTGCGTTAAAATTGCAATACATTTCAAAGTGCTGAAAATTGTCTAAACTTATGAACTGTAATTTTTTTTCAAATCTCTTTCTCAATTTTGATTTTAGAAACATTGGTTTTTCTTGTAAGTAAAATTACTTGAAAGACAGTGGAAATGCTTTTAACTTATCCACATGATTAGTGCGTTTAAATTGCAATACATTTCAAAGTGCTGAAAATTGTCTAAACTTATGATCTGCTCCTTTTTTCCATATCGCCTTCTACTCAATTTTGATTTCAGAAACATTGGTTTTTCTTGTCAGTAAATTTACTTGAAAGTCAGTGGAAATGCTTTTAACTTATCCACATAATTAGTGCGTTTAAATTGCAATATTTTTCAAAGTGCTGAAAATTGTCTAAACTTATGATCTGCTCTTTTTTTTCAAATCGCCTTCTACTAATTTTGATTTTAGAAACATTGTTTTTTTTTGTCAGTAAAATTATTTGAATGTCAGTGGAAATGCTTTTAACTTATCCATATAATTAGTGCGTTAAAATTGTAATACATTTTACAGTGCTGAAAATTGTCTAAACTTATGAACTGTAATTTTTTTTCAAATCGCTTTCTCAATTTTGATTTTAGAAACATTGGTTTTTCTTGTAAGTAAAATTACTTTAAAGTCAGTGGAAATGCTTTTAACGTATACACATAATTAGTGCGTTTAAATTGCAATACATTTCAAAGTGCTGAAAATTGTCTAAACTTATGATCTGCCACTTTTTTTTGAAATCGCCTTCTACTCAGTTTTGATTTTAGAAAGATTGGTTTTTCTCGTCAGTAAATATACTTGAAAGACAGTGGAAATGCTTTTAACTTATCCACATAATTAGTGCGTTAAAATTGCAATACATTTCAAAGTGCTGAAAATTGTCTAAACTTATGAACTGTAATTTTTTTTCAAATCGCTTTCTCAATTTTGATTTTAGAAACATTGGTTTTTCTTGTAAGTAAAATTACTTGAAAGTCAGTGGAAATGCTTTTAACTTATCCACATGATTAGTGCGTTTAAATTGCAATACATTTCAAAGTGCTGAAAATTGTCTAAACTTATGATCTGCTCTTTTTTTCCATATCGCCTTCTACTCAATTTTGATTTCAGAAACATTGGTTTTTCTTGTCAGTAAATTTACTTGAAAGTCAGTGGAAATGCTTTTAACTTATCCACATAATTAGTGCGTTTAAATTGCAATATATTTCAAAGTGCTGAAAATTGTCTAAACTTATGATCTGCTCTTTTTTTCCATATCGCCTTCTACTCAATTTTAATTTCAGAAACATTGGTTTTTCTTGTCAGTAAATTTACTTGAAAGTCAGTGGAAATGCTTTTAACGTATACACATAATTAGTGCGTTTAAATTGCAATACATTTCAAAGTGCTGAAAATTGTCTAAATTTATGATCTGCCACTTTTTTTTCAAATCGCCTTCTACTCAGTTTTGATTTTAGAAACATTGGTTTTTCTCGTCAGTAAATATACTTGAAAGACAGTGGAAATGCTTTTAACTTATCCACATAATTAGTGCGTTAAAATTGCAATACATTTCAAAGTGCTGAAAATTGTCTAAACTTATGAACTGTAATTTTTTTTCAAATCGCTTTCTCAATTTTGATTTTAGAAACATTGGTTTTTCTTGTAAGTAAAATTACTTGAAAGTCAGTGGAAATGCTTTTAACTTATCCACATGATTAGTGCGTTTAAATTGCAATACATTTCAAAGTGCTGAAAATTGTCTAAACTTATGATCTGCTCTTTTTTTCCATATCGCCTTCTACTCAATTTTGATTTCAGAAACATTGGTTTTTCTTGTCAGTAAATTTACTTGAAAGTCAGTGGAAATGCTTTTAACGTATACACATAATTAGTGCGTTTAAATTGCAATACATTTCAAAGTGCTGAAAATTGTCTAAATTTATGATCTGCCACTTTTTTTTCAAATCGCCTTCTACTCAGTTTTGATTTTAGAAACATTGGTTTTTCTTGTGAGTAAAAATACTTGAAAGTCAGTGGAAATGCTTTTAACTTATTCACATAATTAGTGCGTTTAAATTGCAATACATTTCAAAGTGCTGAAAATTGTCTAAATTTATGATCTGCCACTTTTTTTTCAAATCGCCTTCTACTCAGTTTTGATTTTAGAAACATTGGTTTTTCTTGTGAGTAAAAATACTTGAAAGTAAGTGGAAATGCTTTTAACTTATCCACATAATTAGTGCGTTTAAATTGCAATACATTTCAAAGTGCTGAAAATTGTCTAAATTTATGATTTGCAATGTTTTTTCAAATCGCCTTCTACTCAGTTTTGATTTTAGAAACATTGGTTTTTCTTGTCAGTAAAATTACTTTAAAGTCAGTGGAAATGCTTTTAACGTATACACATAATTAGTGCGTTTAAATTGCAATACATTTCAAAGTGCTGAAAATTGTCTAAATTTATGATCTGCCACTTTTTTTTCAAATCGCCTTCTACTCAGTTTTGATTTTAGAAACATTGGTTTTTCTTGTGAGTAAAAATACTTGAAAGTCAGTGGAAATGCTTTTAACTTATTCACATAATTAGTGCGTTTAAATTGCAATACATTTCAAAGTGCTGAAAATTGTCTAAATTTATGATCTGCCACTTTTTTTTCAAATCGCCTTCTACTCAGTTTTGATTTTAGAAACATTGGTTTTTCTTGTGAGTAAAAATACTTGAAAGTAAGTGGAAATGCTTTTAACTTATCCACATAATTAGTGCGTTTAAATTGCAATACATTTCAAAGTGCTGAAAATTGTCTAAATTTATGATTTGCAATGTTTTTTCAAATCGCCTTCTACTCAGTTTTGATTTTAGAAACATTGGTTTTTCTCGTCAGTAAATATACTTGAAAGACAGTGGAAATGCTTTTAACTTATCCACATAATTAGTGCGTTAAAATTGCAATACATTTCAAAGTGCTGAAAATTGTCTAAACTTATGAACTGTAATTTTTTTTCAAATCTCTTTCTCAATTTTGATTTTAGAAACATTGGTTTTTCTTGTAAGTAAAATTACTTGAAAGACAGTGGAAATGCTTTTAACTTATCCACATGATTAGTGCGTTTAAATTGCAATACATTTCAAAGTGCTGAAAATTGTCTAAACTTATGATCTGCTCCTTTTTTCCATATCGCCTTCTACTCAATTTTGATTTCAGAAACATTGGTTTTTCTTGTCAGTAAATTTACTTGAAAGTCAGTGGAAATGCTTTTAACTTATCCACATAATTAGTGCGTTTAAATTGCAATATTTTTCAAAGTGCTGAAAATTGTCTAAACTTATGATCTGCTCTTTTTTTTCAAATCGCCTTCTACTCAATTTTGATTTTAGAAACATTGTTTTTTTTTGTCAGTAAAATTATTTGAATGTCAGTGGAAATGCTTTTAACTTATCCATATAATTAGTGCGTTAAAATTGCAATACATTTTACAGTGCTGAAAATTGTCTAAACTTATGAACTGTAATTTTTTTTCAAATCGCTTTCTCAATTTTGATTTTAGAAACATTGGTTTTTCTTGTAAGTAAAATTACTTTAAAGTCAGTGGAAATGCTTTTAACGTATACACATAATTAGTGCGTTTAAATTGCAATACATTTCAAAGTGCTGAAAATTGTCTAAATTTATGATCTGCCACTTTTTTTTTTAAATCGCCTTCTACTCAGTTTTGATTTTAGAAACATTGGTTTTTCTTGTGAGTAAAAATACTTGAAAGTCAGTGGAAATGCTTTTAACTTATTCACATAATTAGTGCGTTTAAATTGCAATACATTTCAAAGTGCTGAAAATTGTCTAAACTTATGAACTGTAATTTTTTTTCAAATCGCTTTCTCAATTTTGATTTTAGAAACATTGGTTTTTCTTGTAAGTAAAATTACTTTAAAGTCAGTGGAAATGCTTTTAACGTATACACATAATTAGTGCGTTTAAATTGCAATACATTTCAAAGTGCTGAAAATTGTCTAAACTTATGATCTGCTCTTTTTTTCCATATCGCCTTCTACTCAATTTTGATTTCAGAAACATTGGTTTTTCTTGTCAGTAAATTTACTTGAAAGTCAGTGGAAATGCTTTTAACGTATACACATAATTAGTGCGTTTAAATTGCAATACATTTCAAAGTGCTGAAAATTGTCTAAATTTATGATCTGCCACTTTTTTTTCAAATCGCCTTCTACTCAGTTTTGATTTTAGAAACATTGGTTTTTCTTGTGAGTAAAAATACTTGAAAGTCAGTGGAAATGCTTTTAACTTATTCACATAATTAGTGCGTTTAAATTGCAATACATTTCAAAGTGCTGAAAATTGTCTAAATTTATGATCTGCCACTTTTTTTTCAAATCGCCTTCTACTCAGTTTTGATTTTAGAAACATTGGTTTTTCTTGTGAGTAAAAATACTTGAAAGTAAGTGGAAATGCTTTTAACTTATCCACATAATTAGTGCGTTTAAATTGCAATACATTTCAAAGTGCTGAAAATTGTCTAAATTTATGATTTGCAATGTTTTTTCAAATCGCCTTCTACTCAGTTTTGATTTTAGAAACATTGGTTTTTCTTGTCAGTAAAATTACTTTAAAGTCAGTGGAAATGCTTTTAACGTATACACATAATTAGTGCGTTTAAATTGCAATACATTTCAAAGTGCTGAAAATTGTCTAAATTTATGATCTGCCACTTTTTTTTCAAATCGCCTTCTACTCAGTTTTGATTTTAGAAACATTGGTTTTTCTTGTGAGTAAAAATACTTGAAAGTCAGTGGAAATGCTTTTAACTTATTCACATAATTAGTGCGTTTAAATTGCAATACATTTCAAAGTGCTGAAAATTGTCTAAACTTATGAACTGTAATTTTTTTTCAAATCGCTTTCTCAATTTTGATTTTAGAAACATTGGTTTTTCTTGTAAGTAAAATTACTTTAAAGTCAGTGGAAATGCTTTTAACGTATACACATAATTAGTGCGTTTAAATTGCAATACATTTCAAAGTGCTGAAAATTGTCTAAACTTATGATCTGCCACTTTTTTTTGAAATCGCCTTCTACTCAGTTTTGATTTTAGAAACATTGGTTTTTCTCGTCAGTAAATATACTTGAAAGACAGTGGAAATGCTTTTAACTTATCCACATAATTAGTGCGTTAAAATTGCAATACATTTCAAAGTGCTGAAAATTGTCTAAACTTATGAACTGTAATTTTTTTTCAAATCTCTTTCTCAATTTTGATTTTAGAAACATTGGTTTTTCTTGTAAGTAAAATTACTTGAAAGACAGTGGAAATGCTTTTAACTTATCCACATGATTAGTGCGTTTAAATTGCAATACATTTCAAAGTGCTGAAAATTGTCTAAACTTATGATCTGCTCCTTTTTTCCATATCGCCTTCTACTCAATTTTGATTTCAGAAACATTGGTTTTTCTTGTCAGTAAATTTACTTGAAAGTCAGTGGAAATGCTTTTAACTTATCCACATAATTAGTGCGTTTAAATTGCAATATTTTTCAAAGTGCTGAAAATTGTCTAAACTTATGATCTGCTCTTTTTTTTCAAATCGCCTTCTACTAATTTTGATTTTAGAAACATTGTTTTTTTTTGTCAGTAAAATTATTTGAATGTCAGTGGAAATGCTTTTAACTTATCCATATAATTAGTGCGTTAAAATTGTAATACATTTTACAGTGCTGAAAATTGTCTAAACTTATGAACTGTAATTTTTTTTCAAATCGCTTTCTCAATTTTGATTTTAGAAACATTGGTTTTTCTTGTAAGTAAAATTACTTTAAAGTCAGTGGAAATGCTTTTAACGTATACACATAATTAGTGCGTTTAAATTGCAATACATTTCAAAGTGCTGAAAATTGTCTAAATTTATGATCTGCCACTTTTTTTTTTAAATCGCCTTCTACTCAGTTTTGATTTTAGAAACATTGGTTTTTCTTGTGAGTAAAAATACTTGAAAGTCAGTGGAAATGCTTTTAACTTATTCACATAATTAGTGCGTTTAAATTGCAATACATTTCAAAGTGCTGAAAATTGTCTAAACTTATGAACTGTAATTTTTTTTCAAATCGCTTTCTCAATTTTGATTTTAGAAACATTGGTTTTTCTTGTGAGTAAAAATACTTGAAAGTCAGTGGAAATGCTTTTAACGTATACACATAATTAGTGCGTTTAAATTGCAATACATTTCAAAGTGCTGAAAATTGTCTAAACTTATGATCTGCCACTTTTTTTTCAAATCGCTTTCTCAGTTTTGATTTTAGAAACATTGGTTTTTCTTGTGAGTAAAAATACTTGAAAGTCAGTGGAAATGCTTTTAACTTATTCACATAATTAGTGCGTTTAAATTGCAATACATTTCAAAGTGCTGAAAATTGTCTAAACTTATGAACTGTAATTTTTTTTCAAATCGCTTTCTCAATTTTGATTTTAGAAACATTGGTTTTTCTTGTAAGTAAAATTACTTTAAAGTCAGTGGAAATGCTTTTAACGTATACACATAATTAGTGCGTTTAAATTGCAATACATTTCAAAGTGCTGAAAATTGTCTAAACTTATGATCTGCCACTTTTTTTTGAAATCGCCTTCTACTCAGTTTTGATTTTAGAAACATTGGTTTTTCTCGTCAGTAAATATACTTCAAAGACAGTGGAAATGCTTTTAACTTATCCACATAATTAGTGCGTTAAAATTGCAATACATTTCAAAGTGCTGAAAATTGTCTAAACTTATGAACTGTAATTTTTTTTCAAATCGCTTTCTCAATTTTGATTTTAGAAACATTGGTTTTTCTTGTAAGTAAAATTACTTGAAAGTCAGTGGAAATGCTTTTAACTTATCCACATGATTAGTGCGTTTAAATTGCAATACATTTCAAAGTGCTGAAAATTGTCTAAACTTATGATCTGCTCTTTTTTTCCATATCGCCTTCTACTCAATTTTGATTTCAGAAACATTGGTTTTTCTTGTCAGTAAATTTACTTGAAAGTCAGTGGAAATGCTTTTAACTTATCCACATAATTAGTGCGTTTAAATTGCAATATATTTCAAAGTGCTGAAAATTGTCTAAACTTATGATCTGCTCTTTTTTTCCATATCGCTTTCTACTCAATTTTAATTTCAGAAACATTGGTTTTTCTTGTCAGTAAATTTACTTGAAAGTCAGTGGAAATGCTTTTAACGTATACACATAATTAGTGCGTTTAAATTGCAATACATTTCAAAGTGCTGAAAATTGTCTAAATTTATGATCTGCCACTTTTTTTTCAAATCGCCTTCTACTCAGTTTTGATTTTAGAAACATTGGTTTTTCTCGTCAGTAAATATACTTGAAAGACAGTGGAAATGTTTTTAACTTATCCACATAATTAGTGCGTTAAAATTGCAATACATTTCAAAGTGCTGAAAATTGTCTAAACTTATGAACTGTAATTTTTTTTCAAATCGCTTTCTCAATTTTGATTTTAGAAACATTGGTTTTTCTTGTAAGTAAAATTACTTGAAAGTCAGTGGAAATGCTTTTAACTTATCCACATGATTAGTGCGTTTAAATTGCAATACATTTCAAAGTGCTGAAAATTGTCTAAACTTATGATCTGCTCTTTTTTTCCATATCGCCTTCTACTCAATTTTGATTTCAGAAACATTGGTTTTTCTTGTCAGTAAATTTACTTGAAAGTCAGTGGAAATGCTTTTAACGTATACACATAATTAGTGCGTTTAAATTGCAATACATTTCAAAGTGCTGAAAATTGTCTAAATTTATGATCTGCCACTTTTTTTTCAAATCGCCTTCTACTCAGTTTTGATTTTAGAAACATTGGTTTTTCTTGTGAGTAAAAATACTTGAAAGTCAGTGGAAATGCTTTTAACTTATTCACATAATTAGTGCGTTTAAATTGCAATACATTTCAAAGTGCTGAAAATTGTCTAAATTTATGATCTGCCACTTTTTTTTCAAATCGCCTTCTACTCAGTTTTGATTTTAGAAACATTGGTTTTTCTTGTGAGTAAAAATACTTGAAAGTAAGTGGAAATGCTTTTAACTTATCCACATAATTAGTGCGTTTAAATTGCAATACATTTCAAAGTGCTGAAAATTGTCTAAATTTATGATTTGCAATGTTTTTTCAAATCGCCTTCTACTCAGTTTTGATTTTAGAAACATTGGTTTTTCTTGTCAGTAAAATTACTTTAAAGTCAGTGGAAATGCTTTTAACGTATACACATAATTAGTGCGTTTAAATTGCAATACATTTCAAAGTGCTGAAAATTGTCTAAATTTATGATCTGCCACTTTTTTTTCAAATCGCCTTCTACTCAGTTTTGATTTTAGAAACATTGGTTTTTCTTGTGAGTAAAAATACTTGAAAGTCAGTGGAAATGCTTTTAACTTATTCACATAATTAGTGCGTTTAAATTGCAATACATTTCAAAGTGCTGAAAATTGTCTAAACTTATGAACTGTAATTTTTTTTCAAATCGCTTTCTCAATTTTGATTTTAGAAACATTGGTTTTTCTTGTAAGTAAAATTACTTGAAAGTCAGTGGAAATGCTTTTAACGTTTACACATAATTAGTGCGTTTAAATTGCAATACATTTCAAAGTGCTGAAAATTGTCTAAATTTATGATCTGCCACTTTTTTTTCAAATCGCCTTCTACTCAGTTTTGATTTTAGAAACATTGGTTTTTCTTGTGAGTAAAAATACTTGAAAGTAAGTGGAAATGCTTTTAACTTATCCACATAATTAGTGCGTTTAAATTGCAATACATTTCAAAGTGCTGAAAATTGTCTAAATTTATGATTTGCAATGTTTTTTCAAATCGCCTTCTACTCAGTTTTGATTTTAGAAACATTGGTTTATCTTGTCAGTAAAATTACTTTAAAGTCAGTGGAAATGCTTTTAACGTATACACATAATTAGTGCGTTTAAATTGCAATACATTTCAAAGTGCTGAAAATTGTCTAAACTTATGAACTGTAATTTTTTTTCAAATCGCTTTCTCAATTTTGATTTTAGAAACATTGGTTTTTCTTGTAAGTAAAATTACTTTAAAGTCAGTGGAAATGCTTTTAACGTATACACATAATTAGTGCGTTTAAATTGCAATACATTTCAAAGTGCTGAAAATTGTCTAAATTTATGATCTGCCACTTTTTTTTTTAATCGCCTTCTACTCAGTTTTGATTTTAGAAACATTGGTTTTTCTTGTGAGTAAAAATACTTGAAAGTCAGTGGAAATGCTTTTAACTTATTCACATAATTAGTGCGTTTAAATTGCAATACATTTCAAAGTGCTGAAAATTGTCTAAACTTATGAACTGTAATTTTTTTTCAAATCGCTTTCTCAATTTTGATTTTAGAAACATTGGTTTTTCTTGTCAGTAAAATTACTTTAAAGTCAGTGGAAATGCTTTTAACGTATACACATAATTAGTGCGTTTAAATTGCAATACATTTCAAAGTGCTGAAAATTGTCTAAACTTATGATCTGCCACTTTTTTTTCAAATCGCTTTCTCAGTTTTGATTTTAGAAACATTGGTTTTTCTTGTGAGTAAAAATACTTGAAAGTCAGTGGAAATGCTTTTAACTTATTCACATAATTAGTGCGTTTAAATTGCAATACATTTCAAAGTGCTGAAAATTGTCTAAACTTATGAACTGTAATTTTTTTTCAAATCGCTTTCTCAATTTTGATTTTAGAAACATTGGTTTTTCTTGTAAGTAAAATTACTTTAAAGTCAGTGGAAATGCTTTTAACGTATACACATAATTAGTGCGTTTAAATTGCAATACATTTCAAAGTGCTGAAAATTGTCTAAACTTATGATCTGCCACTTTTTTTTGAAATCGCCTTCTACTCAGTTTTGATTTTAGAAAGATTGGTTTTTCTCGTCAGTAAATATACTTGAAAGACAGTGGAAATGCTTTTAACTTATCCACATAATTAGTGCGTTAAAATTGCAATACATTTCAAAGTGCTGAAAATTGTCTAAACTTATGAACTGTAATTTTTTTTCAAATCGCTTTCTCAATTTTGATTTTAGAAACATTGGTTTTTCTTGTAAGTAAAATTACTTGAAAGTCAGTGGAAATGCTTTTAACTTATCCACATGATTAGTGCGTTTAAATTGCAATACATTTCAAAGTGCTGAAAATTGTCTAAACTTATGATCTGCTCTTTTTTTCCATATCGCCTTCTACTCAATTTTGATTTCAGAAACATTGGTTTTTCTTGTCAGTAAATTTACTTGAAAGTCAGTGGAAATGCTTTTAACTTATCCACATAATTAGTGCGTTTAAATTGCAATATATTTCAAAGTGCTGAAAATTGTCTAAACTTATGATCTGCTCTTTTTTTCCATATCGCCTTCTACTCAATTTTAATTTCAGAAACATTGGTTTTTCTTGTCAGTAAATTTACTTGAAAGTCAGTGGAAATGCTTTTAACGTATACACATAATTAGTGCGTTTAAATTGCAATACATTTCAAAGTGCTGAAAATTGTCTAAATTTATGATCTGCCACTTTTTTTTCAAATCGCCTTCTACTCAGTTTTGATTTTAGAAACATTGGTTTTTCTCGTCAGTAAATATACTTGAAAGACAGTGGAAATGCTTTTAACTTATCCACATAATTAGTGCGTTAAAATTGCAATACATTTCAAAGTGCTGAAAATTGTCTAAACTTATGAACTGTAATTTTTTTTCAAATCGCTTTCTCAATTTTGATTTTAGAAACATTGGTTTTTCTTGTAAGTAAAATTACTTGAAAGTCAGTGGAAATGCTTTTAACTTATCCACATGATTAGTGCGTTTAAATTGCAATACATTTCAAAGTGCTGAAAATTGTCTAAACTTATGATCTGCTCTTTTTTTCCATATCGCCTTCTACTCAATTTTGATTTCAGAAACATTGGTTTTTCTTGTCAGTAAATTTACTTGAAAGTCAGTGGAAATGCTTTTAACGTATACACATAATTAGTGCGTTTAAATTGCAATACATTTCAAAGTGCTGAAAATTGTCTAAATTTATGATCTGCCACTTTTTTTTCAAATCGCCTTCTACTCAGTTTTGATTTTAGAAACATTGGTTTTTCTTGTGAGTAAAAATACTTGAAAGTAAGTGGAAATGCTTTTAACTTATCCACATAATTAGTGCGTTTAAATTGCAATACATTTCAAAGTGCTGAAAATTGTCTAAATTTATGATTTGCAATGTTTTTTCAAATCGCCTTCTACTCAGTTTTGATTTTAGAAACATTGGTTTTTCTTGTCAGTAAAATTACTTTAAAGTCAGTGGAAATGCTTTTAACGTATACACATAATTAGTGCGTTTAAATTGCAATACATTTCAAAGTGCTGAAAATTGTCTAAATTTATGATCTGCCACTTTTTTTTCAAATCGCCTTCTACTCAGTTTTGATTTTAGAAACATTGGTTTTTCTTGTGAGTAAAAATACTTGAAAGTCAGTGGAAATGCTTTTAACTTATTCACATAATTAGTGCGTTTAAATTGCAATACATTTCAAAGTGCTGAAAATTGTCTAAACTTATGAACTGTAATTTTTTTTCAAATCGCTTTCTCAATTTTGATTTTAGAAACATTGGTTTTTCTTGTAAGTAAAATTACTTTAAAGTCAGTGGAAATGCTTTTAACGTATACACATAATTAGTGCGTTTAAATTGCAATACATTTCAAAGTGCTGAAAATTGTCTAAATTTATGATTTGCAATGTTTTTTCAAATCGCCTTCTACTCAGTTTTGATTTTAGAAACATTGGTTTATCTTGTCAGTAAAAATACTTGAAAGTAAGTGGAAATGCTTTTAACTTATCCACATAATTAGTGCGTTTAAATTGCAATACATTTCAAAGTGCTGAAAATTGTCTAAATTTATGATTTGCAATGTTTTTTCAAATCGCCTTCTACTCAGTTTTGATTTTAGAAACATTGGTTTATCTTGTCAGTAAAATTACTTTAAAGTCAGTGGAAATGCTTTTAACGTATACACATAATTAGTGCGTTTAAATTGCAATACATTTCAAAGTGCTGAAAATTGTCTAAACTTATGAACTGTAATTTTTTTTCAAATCGCTTTCTCAATTTTGATTTTAGAAACATTGGTTTTTCTTGTAAGTAAAATTACTTTAAAGTCAGTGGAAATGCTTTTAACGTATACACATAATTAGTGCGTTTAAATTGCAATACATTTCAAAGTGCTGAAAATTGTCTAAATTTATGATCTGCCACTTTTTTTTTTAAATCGCCTTCTACTCAGTTTTGATTTTAGAAACATTGGTTTTTCTTGTGAGTAAAAATACTTGAAAGTCAGTGGAAATGCTTTTAACTTATTCACATAATTAGTGCGTTTAAATTGCAATACATTTCAAAGTGCTGAAAATTGTCTAAACTTATGAACTGTAATTTTTTTTCAAATCGCTTTCTCAATTTTGATTTTAGAAACATTGGTTTTTCTTGTCAGTAAAATTACTTTAAAGTCAGTGGAAATGCTTTTAACGTATACACATGATTAGTGCGTTTAAATTGCAATACATTTCAAAGTGCTGAAAATTGTCTAAACTTATGATCTGCTCTTTTTTTCCATATCGCCTTCTACTCAATTTTGATTTCAGAAACATTGGTTTTTCTTGTCAGTAAATTTACTTGAAAGTCAGTGGAAATGCTTTTAACTTATCCACATAATTAGTGCGTTTAAATTGCAATACATTTCAAAGTGCTGAAAATTGTCTAAACTTATGATCTGCTCTTTTTTTCCATATCGCCTTCTACTCAATTTTAATTTCAGAAACATTGGTTTTTCTTGTCAGTAAATTTACTTGAAAGTCAGTGGAAATGCTTTTAACGTATACACATAATTAGTGCGTTTAAATTGCAATACATTTCAAAGTGCTGAAAATTGTCTAAATTTATGATCTGCCACTTTTTTTTCAAATCGCCTTCTACTCAGTTTTGATTTTAGAAAGATTGGTTTTTCTCGTCAGTAAATATACTTGAAAGACAGTGGAAATGCTTTTAACTTATCCACATAATTAGTGCGTTAAAATTGCAATACATTTCAAAGTGCTGAAAATTGTCTAAACTTATGAACTGTAATTTTTTTTCAAATCGCTTTCTCAATTTTGATTTTAGAAACATTGGTTTTTCTTGTAAGTAAAATTACTTGAAAGTCAGTGGAAATGCTTTTAACTTATCCACATGATTAGTGCGTTTAAATTGCAATACATTTCAAAGTGCTGAAAATTGTCTAAACTTATGATCTGCTCTTTTTTTCCATATCGCCTTCTACTCAATTTTGATTTCAGAAACATTGGTTTTTCTTGTCAGTAAATTTACTTGAAAGTCAGTGGAAATGCTTTTAACTTATCCACATAATTAGTGCGTTTAAATTGCAATATATTTCAAAGTGCTGAAAATTGTCTAAACTTATGATCTGCTCTTTTTTTCCATATCGCCTTCTACTCAATTTTAATTTCAGAAACATTGGTTTTTCTTGTCAGTAAATTTACTTGAAAGTCAGTGGAAATGCTTTTAACGTATACACATAATTAGTGCGTTTAAATTGCAATACATTTCAAAGTGCTGAAAATTGTCTAAATTTATGATCTGCCACTTTTTTTTCAAATCGCCTTCTACTCAGTTTTGATTTTAGAAACATTGGTTTTTCTCGTCAGTAAATATACTTGAAAGACAGTGGAAATGCTTTTAACTTATCCACATAATTAGTGCGTTAAAATTGCAATACATTTCAAAGTGCTGAAAATTGTCTAAACTTATGAACTGTAATTTTTTTTCAAATCGCTTTCTCAATTTTGATTTTAGAAACATTGGTTTTTCTTGTAAGTAAAATTACTTGAAAGTCAGTGGAAATGCTTTTAACTTATCCACATGATTAGTGCGTTTAAATTGCAATACATTTCAAAGTGCTGAAAATTGTCTAAACTTATGATCTGCTCTTTTTTTCCATATCGCCTTCTACTCAATTTTGATTTCAGAAACATTGGTTTTTCTTGTCAGTAAATTTACTTGAAAGTCAGTGGAAATGCTTTTAACGTATACACATAATTAGTGCGTTAAAATTGCAATACATTTCAAAGTGCTGAAAATTGTCTAAATTTATGATCTGCCACTTTTTTTTCAAATCGCCTTCTACTCAGTTTTGATTTTAGAAACATTGGTTTTTCTTGTGAGTAAAAATACTTGAAAGTCAGTGGAAATGCTTTTAACTTATTCACATAATTAGTGCGTTTAAATTGCAATACATTTCAAAGTGCTGAAAATTGTCTAAATTTATGATCTGCCACTTTTTTTTCAAATCGCCTTCTACTCAGTTTTGATTTTAGAAACATTGGTTTTTCTTGTGAGTAAAAATACTTGAAAGTAAGTGGAAATGCTTTTAACTTATCCACATAATTAGTGCGTTTAAATTGCAATACATTTCAAAGTGCTGAAAATTGTCTAAATTTATGATTTGCAATGTTTTTTCAAATCGCCTTCTACTCAGTTTTGATTTTAGAAACATTGGTTTTTCTTGTCAGTAAAATTACTTTAAAGTCAGTGGAAATGCTTTTAACGTATACACATAATTAGTGCGTTTAAATTGCAATACATTTCAAAGTGCTGAAAATTGTCTAAATTTATGATCTGCCACTTTTTTTTCAAATCGCCTTCTACTCAGTTTTGATTTTAGAAACATTGGTTTTTCTTGTGAGTAAAAATACTTGAAAGTCAGTGGAAATGCTTTTAACTTATTCACATAATTAGTGCGTTTAAATTGCAATACATTTCAAAGTGCTGAAAATTGTCTAAACTTATGAACTGTAATTTTTTTTCAAATCGCTTTCTCAATTTTGATTTTAGAAACATTGGTTTTTCTTGTAAGTAAAATTACTTTAAAGTCAGTGGAAATGCTTTTAACGTATACACATAATTAGTGCGTTTAAATTGCAATACATTTCAAAGTGCTGAAAATTGTCTAAACTTATGATCTGCCACTTTTTTTTAAAATCGCCTTCTACTCAGTTTTGATTTTAGAAACATTGGTTTTTCTCGTCAGTAAATATACTTGAAAGACAGTGGAAATGCTTTTAACTTATCCACATAATTAGTGCGTTAAAATTGCAATACATTTCAAAGTGCTGAAAATTGTCTAAACTTATGAACTGTAATTTTTTTTCAAATCGCTTTCTCAATTTTGATTTTAGAAACATTGGTTTTTCTTGTAAGTAAAATTACTTTAAAGTCAGTGGAAATGCTTTTAACGTATACACATAATTAGTGCGTTTAAATTGCAATACATTTCAAAGTGCTGAAAATTGTCTAAACTTATGATCTGCTCTTTTTTTCCATATCGCCTTCTACTCAATTTTGATTTCAGAAACATTGGTTTTTCTTGTCAGTAAATTTACTTGAAAGTCAGTGGAAATGCTTTTAACGTATACACATAATTAGTGCGTTTAAATTGCAATACATTTCAAAGTGCTGAAAATTGTCTAAATTTATGATCTGCCACTTTTTTTTCAAATCGCCTTCTACTCAGTTTTGATTTTAGAAACATTGGTTTTTCTTGTGAGTAAAAATACTTGAAAGTCAGTGGAAATGCTTTTAACTTATTCACATAATTAGTGCGTTTAAATTGCAATACATTTCAAAGTGCTGAAAATTGTCTAAATTTATGATCTGCCACTTTTTTTTCAAATCGCCTTCTACTCAGTTTTGATTTTAGAAACATTGGTTTTTCTTGTGAGTAAAAATACTTGAAAGTAAGTGGAAATGCTTTTAACTTATCCACATAATTAGTGCGTTTAAATTGCAATACATTTCAAAGTGCTGAAAATTGTCTAAATTTATGATTTGCAATGTTTTTTCAAATCGCCTTCTACTCAGTTTTGATTTTAGAAACATTGGTTTTTCTTGTCAGTAAAATTACTTTAAAGTCAGTGGAAATGCTTTTAACGTATACACATAATTAGTGCGTTTAAATTGCAATACATTTCAAAGTGCTGAAAATTGTCTAAATTTATGATCTGCCACTTTTTTTTCAAATCGCCTTCTACTCAGTTTTGATTTTAGAAACATTGGTTTTTCTTGTGAGTAAAAATACTTGAAAGTCAGTGGAAATGCTTTTAACTTATTCACATAATTAGTGCGTTTAAATTGCAATACATTTCAAAGTGCTGAAAATTGTCTAAACTTATGAACTGTAATTTTTTTTCAAATCGCTTTCTCAATTTTGATTTTAGAAACATTGGTTTTTCTTGTAAGTAAAATTACTTTAAAGTCAGTGGAAATGCTTTTAACGTATACACATAATTAGTGCGTTTAAATTGCAATACATTTCAAAGTGCTGAAAATTGTCTAAACTTATGATCTGCCACTTTTTTTTGAAATCGCCTTCTACTCAGTTTTGATTTTAGAAACATTGGTTTTTCTCGTCAGTAAATATACTTCAAAGACAGTGGAAATGCTTTTAACTTATCCACATAATTAGTGCGTTAAAATTGCAATACATTTCAAAGTGCTGAAAATTGTCTAAACTTATGAACTGTAATTTTTTTTCAAATCGCTTTCTCAATTTTGATTTTAGAAACATTGGTTTTTCTTGTAAGTAAAATTACTTGAAAGTCAGTGGAAATGCTTTTAACTTATCCACATGATTAGTGCGTTTAAATTGCAATACATTTCAAAGTGCTGAAAATTGTCTAAACTTATGATCTGCTCTTTTTTTCCATATCGCCTTCTACTCAATTTTGATTTCAGAAACATTGGTTTTTCTTGTCAGTAAATTTACTTGAAAGTCAGTGGAAATGCTTTTAACTTATCCACATAATTAGTGCGTTTAAATTGCAATATATTTCAAAGTGCTGAAAATTGTCTAAACTTATGATCTGCTCTTTTTTTCCATATCGCTTTCTACTCAATTTTAATTTCAGAAACATTGGTTTTTCTTGTCAGTAAATTTACTTGAAAGTCAGTGGAAATGCTTTTAACGTATACACATAATTAGTGCGTTTAAATTGCAATACATTTCAAAGTGCTGAAAATTGTCTAAATTTATGATCTGCCACTTTTTTTTCAAATCGCCTTCTACTCAGTTTTGATTTTAGAAACATTGGTTTTTCTCGTCAGTAAATATACTTGAAAGACAGTGGAAATGTTTTTAACTTATCCACATAATTAGTGCGTTAAAATTGCAATACATTTCAAAGTGCTGAAAATTGTCTAAACTTATGAACTGTAATTTTTTTTCAAATCGCTTTCTCAATTTTGATTTTAGAAACATTGGTTTTTCTTGTAAGTAAAATTACTTGAAAGTCAGTGGAAATGCTTTTAACTTATCCACATGATTAGTGCGTTTAAATTGCAATACATTTCAAAGTGCTGAAAATTGTCTAAACTTATGATCTGCTCTTTTTTTCCATATCGCCTTCTACTCAATTTTGATTTCAGAAACATTGGTTTTTCTTGTCAGTAAATTTACTTGAAAGTCAGTGGAAATGCTTTTAACGTATACACATAATTAGTGCGTTTAAATTGCAATACATTTCAAAGTGCTGAAAATTGTCTAAATTTATGATCTGCCACTTTTTTTTCAAATCGCCTTCTACTCAGTTTTGATTTTAGAAACATTGGTTTTTCTTGTGAGTAAAAATACTTGAAAGTCAGTGGAAATGCTTTTAACTTATCCACATAATTAGTGCGTTTAAATTGCAATACATTTCAAAGTGCTGAAAATTGTCTAAACTTATGATCTGCTCCTTTTTTCCATATCGCCTTCTACTCAATTTTGATTTCAGAAACATTGGTTTTTCTTGTCAGTAAATTTACTTGAAAGTCAGTGGAAATGCTTTTAACTTATCCACATAATTAGTGCGTTTAAATTGCAATATTTTTCAAAGTGCTGAAAATTGTCTAAACTTATGATCTGCTCTTTTTTTTCAAATCGCCTTCTACTCAATTTTGATTTTAGAAACATTGTTTTTTTTTGTCAGTAAAATTATTTGAATGTCAGTGGAAATGCTTTTAACTTATCCATATAATTAGTGCGTTAAAATTGCAATACATTTTACAGTGCTGAAAATTGTCTAAACTTATGATCTGCCACTTTTTTTTAAAATCGCCTTCTACTCAGTTTTGATTTTAGAAACATTGGTTTTTCTTGTGAGTAAAAATACTTGAAAGTCAGTGGAAATGCTTTTAACTTATTCACATAATTAGTGCGTTTAAATTGCAATACATTTCAAAGTGCTGAAAATTGTCTAAACTTATGAACTGTAATTTTTTTTCAAATCGCTTTCTCAATTTTGATTTTAGAAACATTGGTTTTTCTTGTCAGTAAAATTACTTTAAAGTCAGTGGAAATGCTTTTAACGTATACACATAATTAGTGCGTTTAAATTGCAATACATTTCAAAGTGCTGAAAATTGTCTAAACTTATGATCTGCCACTTTTTTTTCAAATCGCTTTCTCAGTTTTGATTTTAGAAACATTGGTTTTTCTTGTGAGTAAAAATACTTGAAAGTCAGTGGAAATGCTTTTAACTTATTCACATAATTAGTGCGTTTAAATTGCAATACATTTCAAAGTGCTGAAAATTGTCTAAACTTATGAACTGTAATTTTTTTTCAAATCGCTTTCTCAATTTTGATTTTAGAAACATTGGTTTTTCTTGTAAGTAAAATTACTTTAAAGTCAGTGGAAATGCTTTTAACGTATACACATAATTAGTGCGTTTAAATTGCAATACATTTCAAAGTGCTGAAAATTGTCTAAACTTATGATCTGCCACTTTTTTTTGAAATCGCCTTCTACTCAGTTTTGATTTTAGAAACATTGGTTTTTCTCGTCAGTAAATATACTTCAAAGACAGTGGAAATGCTTTTAACTTATCCACATAATTAGTGCGTTAAAATTGCAATACATTTCAAAGTGCTGAAAATTGTCTAAACTTATGAACTGTAATTTTTTTTCAAATCGCTTTCTCAATTTTGATTTTAGAAACATTGGTTTTTCTTGTAAGTAAAATTACTTGAAAGTCAGTGGAAATGCTTTTAACTTATCCACATGATTAGTGCGTTTAAATTGCAATACATTTCAAAGTGCTGAAAATTGTCTAAACTTATGATCTGCTCTTTTTTTCCATATCGCCTTCTACTCAATTTTGATTTCAGAAACATTGGTTTTTCTTGTCAGTAAATTTACTTGAAAGTCAGTGGAAATGCTTTTAACTTATCCACATAATTAGTGCGTTTAAATTGCAATATATTTCAAAGTGCTGAAAATTGTCTAAACTTATGATCTGCTCTTTTTTTCCATATCGCTTTCTACTCAATTTTAATTTCAGAAACATTGGTTTTTCTTGTCAGTAAATTTACTTGAAAGTCAGTGGAAATGCTTTTAACGTATACACATAATTAGTGCGTTTAAATTGCAATACATTTCAAAGTGCTGAAAATTGTCTAAATTTATGATCTGCCACTTTTTTTTCAAATCGCCTTCTACTCAGTTTTGATTTTAGAAACATTGGTTTTTCTCGTCAGTAAATATACTTGAAAGACAGTGGAAATGTTTTTAACTTATCCACATAATTAGTGCGTTAAAATTGCAATACATTTCAAAGTGCTGAAAATTGTCTAAACTTATGAACTGTAATTTTTTTTCAAATCGCTTTCTCAATTTTGATTTTAGAAACATTGGTTTTTCTTGTAAGTAAAATTACTTGAAAGTCAGTGGAAATGCTTTTAACTTATCCACATGATTAGTGCGTTTAAATTGCAATACATTTCAAAGTGCTGAAAATTGTCTAAACTTATGATCTGCTCTTTTTTTCCATATCGCCTTCTACTCAATTTTGATTTCAGAAACATTGGTTTTTCTTGTCAGTAAATTTACTTGAAAGTCAGTGGAAATGCTTTTAACGTATACACATAATTAGTGCGTTTAAATTGCAATACATTTCAAAGTGCTGAAAATTGTCTAAATTTATGATCTGCCACTTTTTTTTCAAATCGCCTTCTACTCAGTTTTGATTTTAGAAACATTGGTTTTTCTTGTGAGTAAAAATACTTGAAAGTCAGTGGAAATGCTTTTAACTTATTCACATAATTAGTGCGTTTAAATTGCAATACATTTCAAAGTGCTGAAAATTGTCTAAATTTATGATCTGCCACTTTTTTTTCAAATCGCCTTCTACTCAGTTTTGATTTTAGAAACATTGGTTTTTCTTGTGAGTAAAAATACTTGAAAGTAAGTGGAAATGCTTTTAACTTATCCACATAATTAGTGCGTTTAAATTGCAATACATTTCAAAGTGCTGAAAATTGTCTAAATTTATGATTTGCAATGTTTTTTCAAATCGCCTTCTACTCAGTTTTGATTTTAGAAACATTGGTTTTTCTTGTCAGTAAAATTACTTTAAAGTCAGTGGAAATGCTTTTAACGTATACACATAATTAGTGCGTTTAAATTGCAATACATTTCAAAGTGCTGAAAATTGTCTAAATTTATGATCTCTCACTTTTTTTTCAAATCGCCTTTTACTCAGTTTTGATTTTAGAAACATTGGTTTTTCTTGTGAGTAAAAATACTTGAAAGTCAGTGGAAATGCTTTTAACGTATACACATAATTAGTGCGTTTAAATTGCAATACATTTCAAAGTGCTGAAAATTGTCTAAACTTATGAACTGTAATTTTTTTTCAAATCGCTTTCTCAATTTTGATTTTAGAAACATTGGTTTTTCTTGTAAGTAAAATTACTTGAAAGTCAGTGGAAATGCTTTTAACGTATACACATAATTAGTGCGTTTAAATTGCAATACATTTCAAAGTGCTGAAAATTGTCTAAATTTATGATCTGCCACTTTTTTTTCAAATCGCCTTCTACTCAGTTTTGATTTTAGAAACATTGGTTTTTCTTGTGAGTAAAAATACTTGAAATTAAGTGGAAATGCTTTTAACTTATCCACATAATTAGTGCGTTTAAATTGCAATACATTTCAAAGTGCTGAAAATTGTCTAAATTTATGATTTGCAATGTTTTTTCAAATCGCCTTCTACTCAGTTTTGATTTTAGAAACATTGGTTTATCTTGTCAGTAAAATTACTTTAAAGTCAGTGGAAATGCTTTTAACGTATACACATAATTAGTGCGTTTAAATTGCAATACATTTCAAAGTGCTGAAAATTGTCTAAATTTATGATCTGCCACTTTTTTTTCAAATCGCCTTCTACTCAGTTTTGATTTTAGAAACATTGGTTTTTCTTGTGAGTAAAAATACTTGAAAGTCAGTGGAAATGCTTTTAACTTATTCACATAATTAGTGCGTTTAAATTGCAATACATTTCAAAGTGCTGAAAATTGTCTAAATTTATGATCTGCCACTTTTTTTTCAAATCGCCTTCTACTCAGTTTTGATTTTAGAAACATTGGTTTTTCTTGTGAGTAAAAATACTTGAAAGTAAGTGGAAATGCTTTTAACTTATCCACATAATTAGTGCGTTTAAATTGCAATACATTTCAAAGTGCTGAAAATTGTCTAAATTTATGATCTGCCACTTTTTTTTCAAATCGCCTTCTACTCAGTTTTGATTTTAGAAACATTGGTTTTTCTTGTCAGTAAAATTACTTGAAAGACAGTGGAAATGCTTTTAACTTATCCACATAATTAGTGCGTTAAAATTGCAATACATTTCAAAGTGCTGAAAATTGTCTAAACTTATGAACTGTAATTTTTTTTCAAGTCGCTTTCTCAATTTTGATTTTAGAAACATTGGTTTTTCTTGTAAGTAAAATTACTTGAAAGTCAGTGGAAATGATTTTAACGTATCCACATGATTATTGCGTTTAAATTGCAATACATTTCAAAATGCTGAAAATTGTCTAAACTTATGATCTGCTCTTTTTTTCCATATCGCCTTCTACTCAATTTTGATTTCAGAAACATTGGTTTTTCTTTTCAGTAAATTTACTTGAAAGTCAGTGGAAATGCTTTTAACTTATCCACATAATTAGTGCGTTTAAATTGCAATATATTTCAAAGTGCTGAAAATTGTCTAAACTTATGATCTGCTCTTTTTTTTCAAATCGCCTTCTTCTCAATTTTGATTTTAGAAACATTGGTTTTTCTTGTAAGTAAAATTACTTGAAAGTCAGTGGAAATGCTTTTAACGTATACACATAATTAGTGCGTTTAAATTGCAATACATTTCAAAGTGCTGAAAATTGTCTAAATTTATGATCTGCCACTTTTTTTTCAAATCGCCTTCTACTCAGTTTTGATTTTAGAAACATTGGTTTTTCTTGTGAGTAAAAATACTTGAAAGTAAGTGGAAATGCTTTTAACTTATCCACATAATTAGTGCGTTTAAATTGCAATACATTTCAAAGTGCTGAAAATTGTCTAAATTTATGATTTGCAATGTTTTTTCAAATCGCCTTCTACTCAGTTTTGATTTTAGAAACATTGGTTTTTCTTGTCAGTAAAATTACTTTAAAGTCAGTGGAAATGCTTTTAACGTATACACATAATTAGTGCGTTTAAATTGCAATACATTTCAAAGTGCTGAAAATTGTCTAAATTTATGATCTGCCACTTTTTTTTCAAATCGCCTTCTACTCAGTTTTGATTTTAGAAACATTGGTTTTTCTTGTCAGTAAAATTACTTGAAAGACAGTGGAAATGCTTTTAACTTATCCACATAATTAGTGCGTTAAAATTGCAATACATTTCAAAGTGCTGAAAATTGTCTAAACTTATGAACTGTAATTTTTTTTCAAGTCGCTTTCTCAATTTTGATTTTAGAAACATTGGTTTTTCTTGTAAGTAAAATTACTTTAAAGTCAGTGGAAATGCTTTTAACGTATACACATAATTAGTGCGTTTAAATTGCAATACATTTCAAAGTGCTGAAAATTGTCTAAATTTATGATTTGCAATGTTTTTTCAAATCGCCTTCTACTCAGTTTTGATTTTAGAAACATTGGTTTATCTTGTCAGTAAAATTACTTTAAAGTCAGTGGAAATGCTTTTAACGTATACACATAATTAGTACGTTTAAATTGCAATACATTTCAAAGTGCTGAAAATTGTCTAAATTTATGATCTGCCACTTTTTTTTCAAATCGCCTTCTACTCAGTTTTGATTTTAGAAACATTGGTTTTTCTTGTGAGTAAAAATACTTGAAAGTAAGTGGAAATGCTTTTAACTTATCCACATAATTAGTGCGTTTAAATTGCAATACATTTCAAAGTGCTGAAAATTGTCTAAATTTATGATCTGCCACTTTTTTTTCAAATCGCCTTCTACTCAGTTTTGATTTTAGAAACATTGGTTTTTCTTGTCAGTAAAATTACTTGAAAGACAGTGGAAATGCTTTTAACTTATCCACATAATTAGTGCGTTAAAATTGCAATACATTTCAAAGTGCTGAAAATTGTCTAAACTTATGAACTGTAATTTTTTTTCAAGTCGCTTTCTCAATTTTGATTTTAGAAACATTGTTTTTTCTTGTAAGTAAAATTACTTGAAAGTCAGTGGAAATGATTTTAACTTATCCACATGATTAGTGCGTTTAAATTGCAATACATTTCAAAGTGCTGAAAATTGTCTAAACTTATGATCTGCTCTTTTTTTCCATATCGCCTTCTACTCAATTTTGATTTCAGAAACATTGGTTTTTCTTGTCAGTAAATTTACTTGAAAGTCAGTGGAAATGCTTTTAACTTATCCACATAATTAGTGCGTTTAAATTGCAATACATTTCAAAGTGCTGAAAATTGTCTAAACTTATGAACTGTAATTTTTTTTCAAATCGCTTTCTCAATTTTGATTTTAGAAACATTGGTTTTTCTTTTCAGTAAATTTACTTGAAAGTCAGTGGAAATGCTTTTAACGTATACACATAATTAGTGCGTTTAAATTGCAATACATTTCAAAGTGCTGAAAATTGTCTAAATTTATGATCTGCCACTTTTTTTTCAAATCGCCTTCTACTCAGTTTTGATTTTAGAAACATTGGTTTTTCTTGTGAGTAAAAATACTTGAAAGTAAGTGGAAATGCTTTTAACTTATCCACATAATTAGTGCGTTTAAATTGCAATACATTTCAAAGTGCTGAAAATTGTCTAAATTTATGATTTGCAATGTTTTTTCAAATCGCCTTCTACTCAGTTTTGATTTTAGAAACATTGGTTTTTCTTGTCAGTAAAATTACTTTAAAGTCAGTGGAAATGCTTTTAACGTATACACATAATTAGTGCGTTTAAATTGCAATACATTTCAAAGTGCTGAAAATTGTCTAAATTTATGATCTGCCACTTTTTTTTCAAATCGCCTTCTACTCAGTTTTGATTTTAGAAACATTGGTTTTTCTTGTCAGTAAAATTACTTGAAAGACAGTGGAAATGCTTTTAACTTATCCACATAATTAGTGCGTTAAAATTGCAATACATTTCAAAGTGCTGAAAATTGTCTAAACTTATGAACTGTAATTTTTTTTCAAGTCGCTTTCTCAATTTTGATTTTAGAAACATTGGTTTTTCTTGTAAGTAAAATTACTTGAAAGTCAGTGGAAATGATTTTAACTTATCCACATGATTAGTGCGTTTAAATTGCAATACATTTCAAAGTGCTGAAAATTGTCTAAACTTATGATCTGCTCTTTTTTTCCATATCGCCTTCTACTCAATTTTGATTTCAGAAACATTGGTTTTTCTTGTCAGTAAATTTACTTGAAAGTCAGTGGAAATGCTTTTAACTTATCCACATAATTAGTGCGTTTAAATTGCAATACATTTCAAAGTGCTGAAAATTGTCTAAACTTATGAAATGTAATTTTTTTTCAAATCGCTTTCTCAATTTTGATTTTAGAAACATTGGTTTTTCTTTTCAGTAAATTTACTTGAAAGTCAGTGGAAATGCTTTTAACTTATCCACATAATTAGTGCGTTTAAATTGCAATATATTTCAAAGTGCTGAAAATTGTCTAAACTTATGATCTGCTCTTTTTTTTCAAATCGCCTTTTACTCAATTTTGATTTTAGAAACATTGGTTTTTCTTGTAAGTAAAATTACTTTAAAGTCAGTGGAAATGCTTTTAACGTATACACATAATTAGTGCGTTTAAATTGCAATACATTTCAAAGTGCTGAAAATTGTCTAAACTTATGATCTGCCACTTTTTTTTAAAATCGCCTTCTACTCAGTTTTGATTTTAGAAACATTGGTTTTTCTCGTCAGTAAATATACTTGAAAGACAGTGGAAATGCTTTTAACTTATCCACATAATTAGTGCGTTAAAATTGCAATACATTTCAAAGTGCTGAAAATTGTCTAAACTTATGAACTGTAATTTTTTTTCAAATCGCTTTCTCAATTTTGATTTTAGAAACATTGGTTTTTCTTGTAAGTAAAATTACTTGAAAGTCAGTGGAAATGCTTTTAACTTATCCACATGATTAGTGCGTTTAAATTGCAATACATTTCAAAGTGCTGAAAATTGTCTAAACTTATGATCTGCTCTTTTTTTCCATATCGCCTTCTACTCAATTTTGATTTCAGAAACATTGGTTTTTCTTGTCAGTAAATTTACTTGAAAGTCAGTGGAAATGCTTTTAACTTATCCACATAATTAGTGCGTTTAAATTGCAATATATTTCAAAGTGCTGAAAATTGTCTAAACTTATGATCTGCTCTTTTTTTTCAAATCGCCTTCTACTCAATTTTGATTTTAGAAACATTGTTTTTTTTTGTCAGTAAAATTATTTGAATGTCAGTGGAAATGCTTTTAACTTATCCATATAATTAGTGCGTTAAAATTGCAATACATTTTACAGTGCTGAAAATTGTCTAAACTTATGAACTGTAATTTTTTTTCAAATCGCTTTCTCAATTTTGATTTTAGAAACATTGGTTTTTCTTGTAAGTAAAATTACTTTAAAGTCAGTGGAAATGCTTTTAACGTATACACATAATTAGTGCGTTTAAATTGCAATACATTTCAAAGTGCTGAAAATTGTCTAAATTTATGATCTGCCACTTTTTTTTCAAATCGCCTTCTACTCAGTTTTGATTTTAGAAACATTGGTTTTTCTTGTGAGTAAAAATACTTGAAAGTAAGTGGAAATGCTTTTAACTTATCCACATAATTAGTGCGTTTAAATTGCAATACATTTCAAAGTGCTGAAAATTGTCTAAATTTATGATTTGCAATGTTTTTTTCAAATCGCCTTCTACTCAGTTTTGATTTTAGAAACATTGGTTTTTCTTGTCAGTAAAATTACTTTAAAGTCAGTGGAAATGCTTTTAACGTATACACATAATTAGTGCGTTTAAATTGCAATACATTTCAAAGTGCTGAAAATTGTCTAAATTTATGATCTGCCACTTTTTTTTCAAATCGCCTTCTACTCAGTTTTGATTTTAGAAACATTGGTTTTTCTTGTCAGTAAAATTACTTGAAAGACAGTGGAAATGCTTTTAACTTATCCACATAATTAGTGCGTTAAAATTGCAATACATTTCAAAGTGCTGAAAATTGTCTAAACTTATGAACTGTAATTTTTTTTCAAATCGCTTTCTCAATTTTGATTTTAGAAACATTGGTTTTTCTTGTAAGTAAAATTACTTGAAAGTCAGTGGAAATGATTTTAACTTATCCACAAGATTAGTGCGTTTAAATTGCAATACATTTCAAAGTGCTGAAAATTGTTTAAACTTATGATCTGCTCTTTTTTTCCATATCGCCTTCTACTCAATTTTAATTTCAGAAACATTGGTTTTTCTTGTCAGTAAATTTACTTGAAAGTCAGTGGAAATGCTTTTAACTTATCCACATAATTAGTGCGTTTAAATTGCAATACATTTCAAAGTGCTGAAAATTGTCTAAACTTATGAAATGTAATTTTTTTTCAAATCGCTTTCTCAATTTTGATTTTAGAAACATTGGTTTTTCTTTTCAGTAAATTTACTTGAAAGTCAGTGGAAATGCTTTTAACTTATCCACATAATTAGTGCGTTTAAATTGCAATATATTTCACAGTGCTGAAAATTGTCTAAACTTATGATCTGCTCTTTTTTTTCAAATCGCCTTTTACTCAATTTTGATTTTAGAAACATTGGTTTTTCTTGTAAGTAAAATTACTTTAAAGTCAGTGGAAATGCTTTTAACGTATACACATAATTAGTGCGTTTAAATTGCAATACATTTCAAAGTGCTGAAAATTGTCTAAACTTATGATCTGCCACTTTTTTTTAAAATCGCCTTCTACTCAGTTTTGATTTTAGAAACATTGGTTTTTCTCGTCAGTAAATATACTTGAAAGACAGTGGAAATGCTTTTAACTTATCCACATAATTAGTGCGTTAAAATTGCAATACATTTCAAAGTGCTGAAAATTGTCTAAACTTATGAACTGTAATTTTTTTTCAAATCGCTTTCTCAATTTTGATTTTAGAAACATTGGTTTTTCTTGTAAGTAAAATTACTTGAAAGTCAGTGGAAATGCTTTTAACTTATCCACATGATTAGTGCGTTTAAATTGCAATACATTTCAAAGTGCTGAAAATTGTTTAAACTTATGATCTGCTCTTTTTTTCCATATCGCCTTCTACTCAATTTTAATTTCAGAAACATTGGTTTTTCTTGTCAGTAAATTTACTTGAAAGTCAGTGGAAATGCTTTTAACTTATCCACATAATTAGTGCGTTTAAATTGCAATACATTTCAAAGTGCTGAAAATTGTCTAAACTTATGAAATGTAATTTTTTTTCAAATCGCTTTCTCAATTTTGATTTTAGAAACATTGGTTTTTCTTTTCAGTAAATTTACTTGAAAGTCAGTGGAAATGCTTTTAACTTATCCACATAATTAGTGCGTTTAAATTGCAATATATTTCACAGTGCTGAAAATTGTCTAAACTTATGATCTGCTCTTTTTTTTCAAATCGCCTTTTACTCAATTTTGATTTTAGAAACATTGGTTTTTCTTGTAAGTAAAATTACTTTAAAGTCAGTGGAAATGCTTTTAACGTATACACATAATTAGTGCGTTTAAATTGCAATACATTTCAAAGTGCTGAAAATTGTCTAAACTTATGATCTGCCACTTTTTTTTAAAATCGCCTTCTACTCAGTTTTGATTTTAGAAACATTGGTTTTTCTCGTCAGTAAATATACTTGAAAGACAGTGGAAATGCTTTTAACTTATCCACATAATTAGTGCGTTAAAATTGCAATACATTTCAAAGTGCTGAAAATTGTCTAAACTTATGAACTGTAATTTTTTTTCAAATCGCTTTCTCAATTTTGATTTTAGAAACATTGGTTTTTCTTGTAAGTAAAATTACTTGAAAGTCAGTGGAAATGCTTTTAACTTATCCACATGATTAGTGCGTTTAAATTGCAATACATTTCAAAGTGCTGAAAATTGTCTAAACTTATGATCTGCTCTTTTTTTCCATATCGCCTTCTACTCAATTTTGATTTCAGAAACATTGGTTTTTCTTGTCAGTAAATTTACTTGAAAGTCAGTGGAAATGCTTTTAACTTATCCACATAATTAGTGCGTTTAAATTGCAATATATTTCAAAGTGCTGAAAATTGTCTAAACTTATGATCTGCTCTTTTTTTTCAAATCGCCTTCTACTCAATTTTGATTTTAGAAACATTGTTTTTTTTTGTCAGTAAAATTATTTGAATGTCAGTGGAAATGCTTTTAACTTATCCACATAATTAGTGCGTTAAAATTGCAATATATTTCAAAGTGCTGAAAATTGTCTAAACTTATGATCTGCTCTTTTTTTTCAAATCGCCTTCTACTCAATTTTGATTTTAGAAACATTGTTTTTTTTTGTCAGTAAAATTATTTGAATGTCAGTGGAAATGCTTTTAACTTATCCATATAATTAGTGCGTTAAAATTGCAATACATTTTACAGTGCTGAAAATTGTCTAAACTTATGAACTGTAATTTTTTTTCAAATCGCTTTCTCAATTTTGATTTTAGAAACATTGGTTTTTCTTGTAAGTAAAATTACTTTAAAGTCAGTGGAAATGCTTTTAACTTATCCACATGATTAGTGCGTTTAAATTGCAATACATTTCAAAGTGCTGAAAATTGTCTAAACTTATGAACTGTAATTTTTTTTCAAATCGCTTTCTCAATTTTGATTTTAGAAACATTGGTTTTTCTTGTAAGTAAAATTACTTGAAAGTCAGTGGAAATGCTTTTAACTTATCCACATGATTAGTGCGTTTAAATTGCAATACATTTCAAAGTGCTGAAAATTGTCTAAACTTATGATCTGCTCTTTTTTTCCATATCGCCTTCTACTCAATTTTGATTTCAGAAACATTGGTTTTTCTTGTCAGTAAATTTACTTGAAAGTCAGTGGAAATGCTTTTAACTTATCCACATAATTAGTGCGTTTAAATTGCAATATATTTCAAAGTGCTGAAAATTGTCTAAACTTATGATCTGCTCTTTTTTTTCAAATCGCCTTCTACTCAATTTTGATTTTAGAAACATTGTTTTTTTTTGTCAGTAAAATTATTTGAATGTCAGTGGAAATGCTTTTAACTTATCCACATAATTAGTGCGTTAAAATTGCAATATATTTCAAAGTGCTGAAAATTGTCTAAACTTATGATCTGCTCTTTTTTTTCAAATCGCCTTCTACTCAATTTTGATTTTAGAAACATTGTTTTTTTTTGTCAGTAAAATTATTTGAATGTCAGTGGAAATGCTTTTAACTTATCCATATAATTAGTGCGTTAAAATTGCAATACATTTTACAGTGCTGAAAATTGTCTAAACTTATGAACTGTAATTTTTTTTCAAATCGCTTTCTCAATTTTGATTTTAGAAACATTGGTTTTTCTTGTAAGTAAAATTACTTTAAAGTCAGTGGAAATGCTTTTAACGTATACACATAATTAGTGCGTTTAAATTGCAATACATTTCAAAGTGCTGAAAATTGTCTAAATTTATGATCTGCCACTTTTTTTTCAAATCGCCTTCTACTCAGTTTTGATTTTAGAAACATTGGTTTTTCTTGTGAGTAAAAATACTTGAAAGACAGTGGAAATGCTTTTAACTTATTCACATAATTAGTGCGTTTAAATTGCAATACATTTCAAAGTGCTGAAAATTGTCTAAACTTATGATCTGCCACTTTTTTTTCAAATCCCCTTCTACTCAGTTTTGATTTTAGAAACATTGGTTTTTCTTGTGAGTAAAAATACTTGAAAGTCAGTGGAAATGCTTTTAACTTATTCACATAATTAGTGCGTTTAAATTGCAATACATTTCAAGGTGCTGAAAATTGTCTAAATTTATGATCTGCCACTTTTTTTTCAAATCGCCTTCTACTCAGTTTTGATTTTAGAAACATTGGTTTTTCTTGTGAGTAAAAATACTTGAAAGTCAGTGGAAATGCTTTTAACTTATTCACATAATTAGTGCGTTTAAATTGCAATACATTTCAAAGTGCTGAAAATTGTCTAAACTTATGAACTGTAATTTTTTTTCAAATCGCTTTCTCAATTTTGATTTTAGAAACATTGGTTTTTCTTGTAAGTAAAATTACTTTAAAGTCAGTGGAAATGCTTTTAACTTATCCACATAATTAGTGCGTTAAAATTGCAATATATTTCAAAGTGCTGAAAATTGTCTAAACTTATGATCTGCTCTTTTTTTTCAAATCGCCTTCTACTCAATTTTGATTTTAGAAACATTGTTTTTTTTTGTCAGTAAAATTATTTGAATGTCAGTGGAAATGCTTTTAACTTATCCATATAATTAGTGCGTTAAAATTGCAATACATTTTACAGTGCTGAAAATTGTCTAAACTTATGAACTGTAATTTTTTTTCAAATCGCTTTCTCAATTTTGATTTTAGAAACATTGGTTTTTCTTGTAAGTAAAATTACTTTAAAGTCAGTGGAAATGCTTTTAACTTATCCACATGATTAGTGCGTTTAAATTGCAATACATTTCAAAGTGCTGAAAATTGTCTAAACTTATGATCTGCTCTTTTTTTCCATATCGCCTTCTACTCAATTTTGATTTCAGAAACATTGGTTTTTCTAGTCAGTAAATTTACTTGAAAGTCAGTGGAAATGCTTTTAACTTATTCACATAATTAGTGCGTTTAAATTGCAATATATTTCAAAGTGCTGAAAATTGTCTAAACTTATGATCTGCTCTTTTTTTTCAAATCGCCTTCTACTCAATTTTGATTTTAGAAACATTGTTTTTTTTTGTCAGTAAAATTATTTGAATGTCAGTGGAAATGCTTTTAACGTATACACATAATTAGTGCGTTTAAATTGCAATACATTTCAAAGTGCTGAAAATTGTCTAAATTTATGATCTGCCACTTTTTTTTCAAATCGCCTTCTACTCAGTTTTGATTTTAGAAACATTGGTTTTTCTTGTGAGTAAAAATACTTGAAAGACAGTGGAAATGCTTTTAACTTATTCACATAATTAGTGCGTTTAAATTGCAATACATTTCAAAGTGCTGAAAATTGTCTAAACTTATGATCTGCCACTTTTTTTTCAAATCCCCTTCTACTCAGTTTTGATTTTAGAAACATTGGTTTTTCTTGTGAGTAAAAATACTTGAAAGTCAGTGGAAATGCTTTTAACTTATTCACATAATTAGTGCGTTTAAATTGCAATACATTTCAAAGTGCTGAAAATTGTCTAAATTTATGATCTGCCACTTTTTTTTCAAATCGCCTTCTACTCAGTTTTGATTTTAGAAACATTGGTTTTTCTTGTGAGTAAAAATACTTGAAAGTCAGTGGAAATGCTTTTAACTTATTCACATAATTAGTGCGTTTAAATTGCAATACATTTCAAAGTGCTGAAAATTGTCTAAACTTATGAACTGTAATTTTTTTTCAAATCGCTTTCTCAATTTTGATTTTAGAAACATTGGTTTTTCTTGTAAGTAAAATTACTTTAAAGTCAGTGGAAATGCTTTTAACGTATACACATAATTAGTGCGTTTAAATTGCAATACATTTCAAAGTGCTGAAAATTGTCTAAACTTATGATCTGCCACTTTTTTTTGAAATCGCCTTCTACTCAGTTTTGATTTTAGAAACATTGGTTTTTCTCGTCAGTAAATATACTTGAAAGACAGTGGAAATGCTTTTAACTTATCCACATAATTAGTGCGTTAAAATTGCAATACATTTCAAAGTGCTGAAAATTGTCTAAACTTATGAACTGTAATTTTTTTTCAAATCTCTTTCTCAATTTTGATTTTAGAAACATTGGTTTTTCTTGTAAGTAAAATTACTTGAAAGACAGTGGAAATGCTTTTAACTTATCCACATGATTAGTGCGTTTAAATTGCAATACATTTCAAAGTGCTGAAAATTGTCTAAACTTATGATCTGCTCCTTTTTTCCATATCGCCTTCTACTCAATTTTGATTTCAGAAACATTGGTTTTTCTTGTCAGTAAATTTACTTGAAAGTCAGTGGAAATGCTTTTAACTTATCCACATAATTAGTGCGTTTAAATTGCAATATATTTCAAAGTGCTGAAAATTGTCTAAACTTATGATCTGCTCTTTTTTTTCAAATCGCCTTCTACTCAATTTTGATTTTAGAAACATTGTTTTTTTTTGTCAGTAAAATTATTTGAATGTCAGTGGAAATGCTTTTAACTTATCCATATAATTAGTGCGTTAAAATTGCAATACATTTTACAGTGCTGAAAATTGTCTAAACTTATGAACTGTAATTTTTTTTCAAATCGCTTTCTCAATTTTGATTTTAGAAACATTGGTTTTTCTTGTAAGTAAAATTACTTTAAAGTCAGTGGAAATGCTTTTAACGTATACACATAATTAGTGCGTTTAAATTGCAATACATTTCAAAGTGCTGAAAATTGTCTAAATTTATGATCTGCCACTTTTTTTTCAAATCGCCTTCTACTCAGTTTTGATTTTAGAAACATTGATTTTTCTTGTGAGTAAAAATACTTGAAAGTCAGTGGAAATGCTTTTAACTTATTCACATAATTAGTGCGTTTAAATTGCAATACATTTCAAAGTGCTGAAAATTGTCTAAACTTATGAACTGTAATTTTTTTTCAAATCGCTTTCTCAATTTTGATTTTAGAAACATTGGTTTTTCTTGTCAGTAAAATTACTTTAAAGTCAGTGGAAATGCTTTTAACGTATACACATAATTAGTGCGTTTAAATTGCAATACATTTCAAAGTGCTGAAAATTGTCTAAACTTATGATCTGCCACTTTTTTTTCAAATCGCTTTCTCAGTTTTGATTTTAGAAACATTGGTTTTTCTTGTGAGTAAAAATACTTGAAAGTCAGTGGAAATGCTTTTAACTTATTCACATAATTAGTGCGTTTAAATTGCAATACATTTCAAAGTGCTGAAAATTGTCTAAACTTATGAACTGTAATTTTTTTTCAAATCGCTTTCTCAATTTTGATTTTAGAAACATTGGTTTTTCTTGTAAGTAAAATTACTTTAAAGTCAGTGGAAATGCTTTTAACGTATACACATAATTAGTGCGTTTAAATTGCAATACATTTCAAAGTGCTGAAAATTGTCTAAACTTATGATCTGCCACTTTTTTTTGAAATCGCCTTCTACTCAGTTTTGATTTTAGAAACATTGGTTTTTCTCGTCAGTAAATATACTTGAAAGACAGTGGAAATGCTTTTAACTTATCCACATAATTAGTGCGTTAAAATTGCAATACATTTCAAAGTGCTGAAAATTGTCTAAACTTATGAACTGTAATTTTTTTTCAAATCGCTTTCTCAATTTTGATTTTAGAAACATTGGTTTTTCTTGTAAGTAAAATTACTTGAAAGTCAGTGGAAATGCTTTTAACTTATCCACATGATTAGTGCGTTTAAATTGCAATACATTTCAAAGTGCTGAAAATTGTCTAAACTTATGATCTGCTCTTTTTTTCCATATCGCCTTCTACTCAATTTTGATTTCAGAAACATTGGTTTTTCTTGTCAGTAAATTTACTTGAAAGTCAGTGGAAATGCTTTTAACTTATCCACATAATTAGTGCGTTTAAATTGCAATATATTTCAAAGTGCTGAAAATTGTCTAAACTTATGATCTGCTCTTTTTTTCCATATCGCCTTCTACTCAATTTTAATTTCAGAAACATTGGTTTTTCTTGTCAGTAAATTTACTTGAAAGTCAGTGGAAATGCTTTTAACGTATACACATAATTAGTGCGTTTAAATTGCAATACATTTCAAAGTGCTGAAAATTGTCTAAATTTATGATCTGCCACTTTTTTTTCAAATCGCCTTCTACTCAGTTTTGATTTTAGAAACATTGGTTTTTCTCGTCAGTAAATATACTTGAAAGACAGTGGAAATGCTTTTAACTTATCCACATAATTAGTGCGTTAAAATTGCAATACATTTCAAAGTGCTGAAAATTGTCTAAACTTATGAACTGTAATTTTTTTTCAAATCGCTTTCTCAATTTTGATTTTAGAAACATTGGTTTTTCTTGTGAGTAAAAATACTTGAAAGTCAGTGGAAATGCTTTTAACTTATTCACATAATTAGTGCGTTTAAATTGCAATACAATTCAAAGTGCTGAAAATTGTCTAAACTTATGAACTGTAATGTTTTTTCAAATCGCTTTCTCAATTTTGATTTTAGAAACATTGGTTTTTCTTGTGAGTAAAAATACTTGAAAGTCAGTGGAAATGCTTTTAACTTATTCACATAATTAGTGCGTTTAAATTGCAATACATTTCAAAGTGCTGAAAATTGTCTAAACTTATGAACTGTAATTTTTTTTCAAATCGCTTTCTCAATTTTGATTTTAGAAACATTGGTTTTTCTTGTAAGTAAAATTACTTTAAAGTCAGTGGAAATGCTTTTAACGTATACACATAATTAGTGCGTTTAAATTGCAATACATTTCAAAGTGCTGAAAATTGTCTAAACTTATGATCTGCCACTTTTTTTTGAAATCGCCTTCTACTCAGTTTTGATTTTAGAAACATTGGTTTTTCTCGTCAGTAAATATACTTGAAAGACAGTGGAAATGCTTTTAACTTATCCACATAATTAGTGCGTTAAAATTGCAATACATTTCAAAGTGCTGAAAATTGTCTAAACTTATGAACTGTAATTTTTTTTCAAATCGCTTTCTCAATTTTGATTTTAGAAACATTGGTTTTTCTTGTAAGTAAAATTACTTGAAAGTCAGTGGAAATGCTTTTAACTTATCTACATGATTAGTGCGTTTAAATTGCAATACATTTCAAAGTGCTGAAAATTGTCTAAATTTATGATCTGCCACTTTTTTTTCAAATCGCCTTCTACTCAGTTTTGATTTTAGAAACATTGATTTTTCTTGTGAGTAAAAATACTTGAAAGTCAGTGGAAATGCTTTTAACTTATTCACATAATTAGTGCGTTTAAATTGCAATACATTTCAAAGTGCTGAAAATTGTCTAAACTTATGAACTGTAATTTTTTTTCAAATCGCTTTCTCAATTTTGATTTTAGAAACATTGGTTTTTCTTGTCAGTAAAATTACTTTAAAGTCAGTGGAAATGCTTTTAACGTATACACATAATTAGTGCGTTTAAATTGCAATACATTTCAAAGTGCTGAAAATTGTCTAAACTTATGATCTGCCACTTTTTTTTCAAATCGCTTTCTCAGTTTTGATTTTAGAAACATTGGTTTTTCTTGTGAGTAAAAATACTTGAAAGTCAGTGGAAATGCTTTTAACTTATTCACATAATTAGTGCGTTTAAATTGCAATACATTTCAAAGTGCTGAAAATTGTCTAAACTTATGAACTGTAATTTTTTTTCAAATCGCTTTCTCAATTTTGATTTTAGAAACATTGGTTTTTCTTGTAAGTAAAATTACTTTAAAGTCAGTGGAAATGCTTTTAACGTATACACATAATTAGTGCGTTTAAATTGCAATACATTTCAAAGTGCTGAAAATTGTCTAAACTTATGATCTGCCACTTTTTTTTGAAATCGCCTTCTACTCAGTTTTGATTTTAGAAACATTGGTTTTTCTCGTCAGTAAATATACTTGAAAGACAGTGGAAATGCTTTTAACTTATCCACATAATTAGTGCGTTAAAATTGCAATACATTTCAAAGTGCTGAAAATTGTCTAAACTTATGAACTGTAATTTTTTTTCAAATCGCTTTCTCAATTTTGATTTTAGAAACATTGGTTTTTCTTGTAAGTAAAATTACTTGAAAGTCAGTGGAAATGCTTTTAACTTATCCACATGATTAGTGCGTTTAAATTGCAATACATTTCAAAGTGCTGAAAATTGTCTAAACTTATGATCTGCTCTTTTTTTCCATATCGCCTTCTACTCAATTTTGATTTCAGAAACATTGGTTTTTCTTGTCAGTAAATTTACTTGAAAGTCAGTGGAAATGCTTTTAACTTATCCACATAATTAGTGCGTTTAAATTGCAATATATTTCAAAGTGCTGAAAATTGTCTAAACTTATGATCTGCTCTTTTTTTCCATATCGCCTTCTACTCAATTTTAATTTCAGAAACATTGGTTTTTCTTGTCAGTAAATTTACTTGAAAGTCAGTGGAAATGCTTTTAACGTATACACATAATTAGTGCGTTTAAATTGCAATACATTTCAAAGTGCTGAAAATTGTCTAAATTTATGATCTGCCACTTTTTTTTCAAATCGCCTTCTACTCAGTTTTGATTTTAGAAACATTGGTTTTTCTCGTCAGTAAATATACTTGAAAGACAGTGGAAATGCTTTTAACTTATCCACATAATTAGTGCGTTAAAATTGCAATACATTTCAAAGTGCTGAAAATTGTCTAAACTTATGAACTGTAATTTTTTTTCAAATCGCTTTCTCAATTTTGATTTTAGAAACATTGGTTTTTCTTGTGAGTAAAAATACTTGAAAGTCAGTGGAAATGCTTTTAACTTATTCACATAATTAGTGCGTTTAAATTGCAATACAATTCAAAGTGCTGAAAATTGTCTAAACTTATGAACTGTAATGTTTTTTCAAATCGCTTTCTCAATTTTGATTTTAGAAACATTGGTTTTTCTTGTGAGTAAAAATACTTGAAAGTCAGTGGAAATGCTTTTAACTTATTCACATAATTAGTGCGTTTAAATTGCAATACATTTCAAAGTGCTGAAAATTGTCTAAACTTATGAACTGTAATTTTTTTTCAAATCGCTTTCTCAATTTTGATTTTAGAAACATTGGTTTTTCTTGTAAGTAAAATTACTTTAAAGTCAGTGGAAATGCTTTTAACGTATACACATAATTAGTGCGTTTAAATTGCAATACATTTCAAAGTGCTGAAAATTGTCTAAACTTATGATCTGCCACTTTTTTTTGAAATCGCCTTCTACTCAGTTTTGATTTTAGAAACATTGGTTTTTCTCGTCAGTAAATATACTTGAAAGACAGTGGAAATGCTTTTAACTTATCCACATAATTAGTGCGTTAAAATTGCAATACATTTCAAAGTGCTGAAAATTGTCTAAACTTATGAACTGTAATTTTTTTTCAAATCGCTTTCTCAATTTTGATTTTAGAAACATTGGTTTTTCTTGTAAGTAAAATTACTTGAAAGTCAGTGGAAATGCTTTTAACTTATCTACATGATTAGTGCGTTTAAATTGCAATACATTTCAAAGTGCTGAAAATTGTCTAAACTTATGATCTGCTCTTTTTTTCCATATCGCCTTCTACTCAATTTTGATTTCAGAAACATTGGTTTTTCTTGTCAGTAAATTTACTTGAAAGTCAGTGGAAATGCTTTTAACTTATCCACATAATTAGTGCGTTTAAATTGCAATATATTTCAAAGTGCTGAAAATTGTCTAAACTTATGATCTGCTCTTTTTTTCCATATCGCCTTCTACTCAATTTTAATTTCAGAAACATTGGTTTTTCTTGTCAGTAAATTTACTTGAAAGTCAGTGGAAATGCTTTTAACGTATACACATAATTAGTGCGTTTAAATTGCAATACATTTCAAAGTGCTGAAAATTGTCTAAATTTATGATCTGCCACTTTTTTTTCAAATCGCCTTCTACTCAGTTTTGATTTTAGAAACATTGGTTTTTCTCGTCAGTAAATATACTTGAAAGACAGTGGAAATGCTTTTAACTTATCCACATAATTAGTGCGTTAAAATTGCAATACATTTCAAAGTGCTGAAAATTGTCTAAACTTATGAACTGTAATTTTTTTTCAAATCGCTTTCTCAATTTTGATTTTAGAAACATTGGTTTTTCTTGTGAGTAAAAATACTTGAAAGTCAGTGGAAATGCTTTTAACTTATTCACATAATTAGTGCGTTTAAATTGCAATACATTTCAAAGTGCTGAAAATTGTCTAAACTTATGAACTGTAATGTTTTTTCAAATCGCTTTCTCAATTTTGATTTTAGAAACATTGGTTTTTCTTGTAAGTAAAATTACTTGAAAGTCAGTGGAAATGATTTTAACTTATCCACATGATTAGTGCGTTTAAATTGCAATACATTTCAAAGTGCTGAAAATTGTTTAAACTTATGATCTGCTCTTTTTTTCCATATCGCCTTCTACTCAATTTTAATTTCAGAAACATTGGTTTTTCTTGTCAGTAAATTTACTTGAAAGTCAGTGGAAATGCTTTTAACTTATCCACATAATTAGTGCGTTTAAATTGCAATACATTTCAAAGTGCTGAAAATTGTCTAAACTTATGATCTGCCACTTTTTTTTGAAATCGCCTTCTACTCAGTTTTGATTTTAGAAACATTGGTTTTTCTCGTCAGTAAATATACTTGAAAGACAGTGGAAATGCTTTTAACTTATCCACATAATTAGTGCGTTAAAATTGCAATACATTTCAAAGTGCTGAAAATTGTCTAAACTTATGAACTGTAATTTTTTTTCAAATCTCTTTCTCAATTTTGATTTTAGAAACATTGGTTTTTCTTGTAAGTAAAATTACTTGAAAGACAGTGGAAATGCTTTTAACTTATCCACATGATTAGTGCGTTTAAATTGCAATACATTTCAAAGTGCTGAAAATTGTCTAAACTTATGATCTGCTCCTTTTTTCCATATCGCCTTCTACTCAATTTTGATTTCAGAAACATTGGTTTTTCTTGTCAGTAAATTTACTTGAAAGTCAGTGGAAATGCTTTTAACTTATCCACATAATTAGTGCGTTTAAATTGCAATATATTTCAAAGTGCTGAAAATTGTCTAAACTTATGATCTGCTCTTTTTTTTCAAATCGCCTTCTACTCAATTTTGATTTTAGAAACATTGTTTTTTTTTGTCAGTAAAATTATTTGAATGTCAGTGGAAATGCTTTTAACTTATCCATATAATTAGTGCGTTAAAATTGCAATACATTTTACAGTGCTGAAAATTGTCTAAACTTATGAACTGTAATTTTTTTTCAAATCGCTTTCTCAATTTTGATTTTAGAAACATTGGTTTTTCTTGTAAGTAAAATTACTTTAAAGTCAGTGGAAATGCTTTTAACGTATACACATAATTAGTGCGTTTAAATTGCAATACATTTCAAAGTGCTGAAAATTGTCTAAATTTATGATCTGCCACTTTTTTTTCAAATCGCCTTCTACTCAGTTTTGATTTTAGAAACATTGATTTTTCTTGTGAGTAAAAATACTTGAAAGTCAGTGGAAATGCTTTTAACTTATTCACATAATTAGTGCGTTTAAATTGCAATACATTTCAAAGTGCTGAAAATTGTCTAAACTTATGAACTGTAATTTTTTTTCAAATCGCTTTCTCAATTTTGATTTTAGAAACATTGGTTTTTCTTGTCAGTAAAATTACTTTAAAGTCAGTGGAAATGCTTTTAACGTATACACATAATTAGTGCGTTTAAATTGCAATACATTTCAAAGTGCTGAAAATTGTCTAAACTTATGATCTGCCACTTTTTTTTCAAATCGCTTTCTCAGTTTTGATTTTAGAAACATTGGTTTTTCTTGTGAGTAAAAATACTTGAAAGTCAGTGGAAATGCTTTTAACTTATTCACATAATTAGTGCGTTTAAATTGCAATACATTTCAAAGTGCTGAAAATTGTCTAAACTTATGAACTGTAATTTTTTTTCAAATCGCTTTCTCAATTTTGATTTTAGAAACATTGGTTTTTCTTGTAAGTAAAATTACTTTAAAGTCAGTGGAAATGCTTTTAACTTATCCACATGATTAGTGCGTTTAAATTGCAATACATTTCAAAGTGCTGAAAATTGTCTAAACTTATGATCTGCTCTTTTTTTCCATATCGCCTTCTACTCAATTTTGATTTCAGAAACATTGGTTTTTCTTGTCAGTAAATTTACTTGAAAGTCAGTGGAAATGCTTTTAACTTATCCACATAATTAGTGCGTTTAAATTGCAATATATTTCAAAGTGCTGAAAATTGTCTAAACTTATGATCTGCTCTTTTTTTCCATATCGCCTTCTACTCAATTTTAATTTCAGAAACATTGGTTTTTCTTGTCAGTAAATTTACTTGAAAGTCAGTGGAAATGCTTTTAACGTATACACATAATTAGTGCGTTTAAATTGCAATACATTTCAAAGTGCTGAAAATTGTCTAAATTTATGATCTGCCACTTTTTTTTCAAATCGCCTTCTACTCAGTTTTGATTTTAGAAACATTGGTTTTTCTCGTCAGTAAATATACTTGAAAGACAGTGGAAATGCTTTTAACTTATCCACATAATTAGTGCGTTAAAATTGCAATACATTTCAAAGTGCTGAAAATTGTCTAAACTTATGAACTGTAATTTTTTTTCAAATCGCTTTCTCAATTTTGATTTTAGAAACATTGGTTTTTCTTGTGAGTAAAAATACTTGAAAGTCAGTGGAAATGCTTTTAACTTATTCACATAATTAGTGCGTTTAAATTGCAATACATTTCAAAGTGCTGAAAATTGTCTAAACTTATGAACTGTAATGTTTTTTCAAATCGCTTTCTCAATTTTGATTTTAGAAACATTGGTTTTTCTTGTAAGTAAAATTACTTGAAAGTCAGTGGAAATGATTTTAACTTATCCACATGATTAGTGCGTTTAAATTGCAATACATTTCAAAGTGCTGAAAATTGTTTAAACTTATGATCTGCTCTTTTTTTCCATATCGCCTTCTACTCAATTTTAATTTCAGAAACATTGGTTTTTCTTGTCAGTAAATTTACTTGAAAGTCAGTGGAAATGCTTTTAACTTATCCACATAATTAGTGCGTTTAAATTGCAATACATTTCAAAGTGCTGAAAATTGTCTAAACTTATGAAATGTAATTTTTTTTCAAATCGCTTTCTCAATTTTGATTTTAGAAACATTGGTTTTTCTTTTCAGTAAATTTACTTGAAAGTCAGTGGAAATGCTTTTAACTTATCCACATAATTAGTGCGTTTAAATTGCAATATATTTCACAGTGCTGAAAATTGTCTAAACTTATGATCTGCTCTTTTTTTTCAAATCGCCTTTTACTCAATTTTGATTTTAGAAACATTGGTTTTTCTTGTAAGTAAAATTACTTTAAAGTCAGTGGAAATGCTTTTAACGTATACACATAATTAGTGCGTTTAAATTGCAATACATTTCAAAGTGCTGAAAATTGTCTAAACTTATGATCTGCCACTTTTTTTTAAAATCGCCTTCTACTCAGTTTTGATTTTAGAAACATTGGTTTTTCTCGTCAGTAAATATACTTGAAAGACAGTGGAAATGCTTTTAACTTATCCACATAATTAGTGCGTTAAAATTGCAATACATTTCAAAGTGCTGAAAATTGTCTAAACTTATGAACTGTAATTTTTTTTCAAATCGCTTTCTCAATTTTGATTTTAGAAACATTGGTTTTTCTTGTAAGTAAAATTACTTGAAAGTCAGTGGAAATGCTTTTAACTTATCCACATGATTAGTGCGTTTAAATTGCAATACATTTCAAAGTGCTGAAAATTGTCTAAACTTATGATCTGCTCTTTTTTTCCATATCGCCTTCTACTCAATTTTGATTTCAGAAACATTGGTTTTTCTTGTCAGTAAATTTACTTGAAAGTCAGTGGAAATGCTTTTAACTTATCCACATAATTAGTGCGTTTAAATTGCAATATATTTCAAAGTGCTGAAAATTGTCTAAACTTATGATCTGCTCTTTTTTTTCAAATCGCCTTCTACTCAATTTTGATTTTAGAAACATTGTTTTTTTTTGTCAGTAAAATTATTTGAATGTCAGTGGAAATGCTTTTAACTTATCCACATAATTAGTGCGTTTAAATTGCAATATATTTCAAAGTGCTGAAAATTGTCTAAACTTATGATGTGCTCTTTTTTTTCAAATCGCCTTCTTCTCAATTTTGATTTTAGAAACATTGTTTTTTTTTGTCAGTAAAATTATTTGAATGTCAGTGGAAATGCTTTTAACTTATCCATATAATTAGTGCGTTAAAATTGCAATACATTTTACAGTGCTGAAAATTGTCTAAACTTATGAACTGTAATTTTTTTTCAAATCGCTTTCTCAATTTTGATTTTAGAAACATTGGTTTTTCTTGTAAGTAAAATTACATTAAAGTCAGTGGAAATGCTTTTAACGTATACACATAATTAGTGCGTTTAAATTGCAATACATTTCAAAGTGCTGAAAATTGTCTAAACTTATGATCTGCCACTTTTTTTTCAAATCGCCTTCTACTCAGTTTTGATTTTAGAAACATTGGTTTTTCTTGTGAGTAAAAATACTTGAAAGACAGTGGAAATGCTTTTAAATTATTCACATAATTAGTGCGTTTAAATTGCAATACATTTCAAAGTGCTGAAAATTGTCTAAACTTATGATCTGCCACTTTTTTTTCAAATCCCCTTCTACTCAGTTTTGATTTTAGAAACATTGGTTTTTCTTGTGAGTAAAAATACTTGAAAGTCAGTGGAAATGCTTTTAACTTATTCACATAATTAGTGCGTTTAAATTGCAATACATTTCAAAGTGCTGAAAATTGTCTAAATTTATGATCTGCCACTTTTTTTTCAAATCGCCTTCTACTCAGTTTTGATTTTAGAAACATTGGTTTTTCTTGTCAGTAAAATTACTTGAAAGTCAGTGGAAATGCTTTTAACTTATCCACATAATTAGTGCGTTTAAATTGCAATACATTTCAAAGTGCTGAAAATTGTCTAAACTTATGATCTGCCACTTTTTTTTCAAATCGCCTTCTACTCAGTTTTGATTTTAGAAACATTGGTTTTTCTTGTGAGTAAAAATACTTGAAAGTCAGTGGAAATGCTTTTAACTTATTCACATAATTAGTGCGTTTAAATTGCAATACATTTCAAAGTGCTGAAAATTGTCTAAACTTATGAACTGTAATTTTTTTTCAAATCGCTTTCTCAATTTTGATTTTAGAAACATTGGTTTTTCTTGTAAGTAAAATTACTTTAAAGTCAGTGGAAATGCTTTTAACGTATACACATAATTAGTGCGTTTAAATTGCAATACATTTCAAAGTGCTGAAAATTGTCTAAACTTATGATCTGCCACTTTTTTTTGAAATCGCCTTCTACTCAGTTTTGATTTTAGAAACATTGGTTTTTCTCGTCAGTAAATATACTTGAAAGACAGTGGAAATGCTTTTAACTTATCCACATAATTAGTGCGTTAAAATTGCAATACATTTCAAAGTGCTGAAAATTGTCTAAACTTATGAACTGTAATTTTTTTTCAAATCTCTTTCTCAATTTTGATTTTAGAAACATTGGTTTTTCTTGTAAGTAAAATTACTTGAAAGACAGTGGAAATGCTTTTAACTTATCCACATGATTAGTGCGTTTAAATTGCAATACATTTCAAAGTGCTGAAAATTGTCTAAACTTATGATCTGCTCCTTTTTTCCATATCGCCTTCTACTCAATTTTGATTTCAGAAACATTGGTTTTTCTTGTCAGTAAATTTACTTGAAAGTCAGTGGAAATGCTTTTAACTTATCCACATAATTAGTGCGTTTAAATTGCAATATATTTCAAAGTGCTGAAAATTGTCTAAACTTATGATCTGCTCTTTTTTTTCAAATCGCCTTCTACTCAATTTTGATTTTAGAAACATTGTTTTTTTTTGTCAGTAAAATTATTTGAATGTCAGTGGAAATGCTTTTAACTTATCCATATAATTAGTGCGTTAAAATTGCAATACATTTTACAGTGCTGAAAATTGTCTAAACTTATGAACTGTAATTTTTTTTCAAATCGCTTTCTCAATTTTGATTTTAGAAACATTGGTTTTTCTTGTAAGTAAAATTACTTTAAAGTCAGTGGAAATGCTTTTAACGTATACACATAATTAGTGCGTTTAAATTGCAATACATTTCAAAGTGCTGAAAATTGTCTAAATTTATGATCTGCCACTTTTTTTTCAAATCGCCTTCTACTCAGTTTTGATTTTAGAAACATTGATTTTTCTTGTGAGTAAAAATACTTGAAAGTCAGTGGAAATGCTTTTAACTTATTCACATAATTAGTGCGTTTAAATTGCAATACATTTCAAAGTGCTGAAAATTGTCTAAACTTATGAACTGTAATTTTTTTTCAAATCGCTTTCTCAATTTTGATTTTAGAAACATTGGTTTTTCTTGTCAGTAAAATTACTTTAAAGTCAGTGGAAATGCTTTTAACGTATACACATAATTAGTGCGTTTAAATTGCAATACATTTCAAAGTGCTGAAAATTGTCTAAACTTATGATCTGCCACTTTTTTTTCAAATCGCTTTCTCAGTTTTGATTTTAGAAACATTGGTTTTTCTTGTGAGTAAAAATACTTGAAAGTCAGTGGAAATGCTTTTAACTTATTCACATAATTAGTGCGTTTAAATTGCAATACATTTCAAAGTGCTGAAAATTGTCTAAACTTATGAACTGTAATTTTTTTTCAAATCGCTTTCTCAATTTTGATTTTAGAAACATTGGTTTTTCTTGTAAGTAAAATTACTTTAAAGTCAGTGGAAATGCTTTTAACGTATACACATAATTAGTGCGTTTAAATTGCAATACATTTCAAAGTGCTGAAAATTGTCTAAACTTATGATCTGCCACTTTTTTTTGAAATCGCCTTCTACTCAGTTTTGATTTTAGAAACATTGGTTTTTCTCGTCAGTAAATATACTTGAAAGACAGTGGAAATGCTTTTAACTTATCCACATAATTAGTGCGTTAAAATTGCAATACATTTCAAAGTGCTGAAAATTGTCTAAACTTATGAACTGTAATTTTTTTTCAAATCTCTTTCTCAATTTTGATTTTAGAAACATTGGTTTTTCTTGTAAGTAAAATTACTTGAAAGACAGTGGAAATGCTTTTAACTTATCCACATGATTAGTGCGTTTAAATTGCAATACATTTCAAAGTGCTGAAAATTGTCTAAACTTATGATCTGCTCCTTTTTTCCATATCGCCTTCTACTCAATTTTGATTTCAGAAACATTGGTTTTTCTTGTCAGTAAATTTACTTGAAAGTCAGTGGAAATGCTTTTAACTTATCCACATAATTAGTGCGTTTAAATTGCAATATATTTCAAAGTGCTGAAAATTGTCTAAACTTATGATCTGCTCTTTTTTTTCAAATCGCCTTCTACTCAATTTTGATTTTAGAAACATTGTTTTTTTTTGTCAGTAAAATTATTTGAATGTCAGTGGAAATGCTTTTAACTTATCCATATAATTAGTGCGTTAAAATTGCAATACATTTTACAGTGCTGAAAATTGTCTAAACTTATGAACTGTAATTTTTTTTCAAATCGCTTTCTCAATTTTGATTTTAGAAACATTGGTTTTTCTTGTAAGTAAAATTACTTTAAAGTCAGTGGAAATGCTTTTAACGTATACACATAATTAGTGCGTTTAAATTGCAATACATTTCAAAGTGCTGAAAATTGTCTAAATTTATGATCTGCCACTTTTTTTTCAAATCGCCTTCTACTCAGTTTTGATTTTAGAAACATTGATTTTTCTTGTGAGTAAAAATACTTGAAAGTCAGTGGAAATGCTTTTAACTTATTCACATAATTAGTGCGTTTAAATTGCAATACATTTCAAAGTGCTGAAAATTGTCTAAACTTATGAACTGTAATTTTTTTTCAAATCGCTTTCTCAATTTTGATTTTTAGAAACATTGGTTTTTCTCGTCAGTAAATATACTTGAAAGACAGTGGAAATGCTTTTAACTTATCCACATAATTAGTGCGTTAAAATTGCAATACATTTCAAAGTGCTGAAAATTGTCTAAACTTATGAACTGTAATTTTTTTTCAAATCGCTTTCTCAATTTTGATTTTAGAAACATTGGTTTTTCTTGTAAGTAAAATTACTTGAAAGACAGTGGAAATGCTTTTAACTTATCCACATGATTAGTGCGTTTAAATTGCAATACATTTCAAAGTGCTGAAAATTGTCTAAACTTATGATCTGCTCCTTTTTTCCATATCGCCTTCTACTCAATTTTGATTTTAGAAACATTGTTTTTTTTTGTCAGTAAAATTATTTGAATGTCAGTGGAAATGCTTTTAACTTATCCATATAATTAGTGCGTTAAAATTGCAATACATTTTACAGTGCTGAAAATTGTCTAAACTTATGAACTGTAATTTTTTTTCAAATCGCTTTCTCAATTTTGATTTTAGAAACATTGGTTTTTCTTGTAAGTAAAATTACTTTAAAGTCAGTGGAAATGCTTTTAACGTATACACATAATTAGTGCGTTTAAATTGCAATACATTTCAAAGTGCTGAAAATTGTCTAAATTTATGATCTGCCACTTTTTTTTCAAATCGCCTTCTACTCAGTTTTGATTTTAGAAACATTGATTTTTCTTGTGAGTAAAAATACTTGAAAGTCAGTGGAAATGCTTTTAACTTATTCACATAATTAGTGCGTTTAAATTGCAATACATTTCAAAGTGCTGAAAATTGTCTAAACTTATGAACTGTAATTTTTTTTCAAATCGCTTTCTCAATTTTGATTTTAGAAACATTGGTTTTTCTTGTCAGTAAAATTACTTTAAAGTCAGTGGAAATGCTTTTAACGTATACACATAATTAGTGCGTTTAAATTGCAATACATTTCAAAGTGCTGAAAATTGTCTAAACTTATGATCTGCCACTTTTTTTTCAAATCGCTTTCTCAGTTTTGATTTTAGAAACATTGGTTTTTCTTGTGCGTAAAAATACTTGAAAGTCAGTGGAAATGCTTTTAACTTATTCACATAATTAGTGCGTTTAAATTGCAATACATTTCAAAGTGCTGAAAATTGTCTAAACTTATGAACTGTAATTTTTTTTCAAATCGCTTTCTCAATTTTGATTTTAGAAACATTGGTTTTTCTTGTAAGTAAAATTACTTTAAAGTCAGTGGAAATGCTTTTAACGTATACACATAATTAGTGCGTTTAAATTGCAATACATTTCAAAGTGCTGAAAATTGTCTAAATTTATGATCTGCCACTTTTTTTTCAAATCGCCTTCTACTCAGTTTTGATTTTAGAAACATTGGTTTTTCTCGTCAGTAAATATACTTGAAAGACAGTGGAAATGCTTTTAACTTATCCACATAATTAGTGCGTTAAAATTGCAATACATTTCAAAGTGCTGAAAATTGTCTAAACTTATGAACTGTAATTTTTTTTCAAATCGCTTTCTCAATTTTGATTTTAGAAACATTGGTTTTTCTTGTAAGTAAAATTACTTGAAAGTCAGTGGAAATGCTTTTAACTTATCCACATGATTAGTGCGTTTAAATTGCAATACATTTCAAAGTGCTGAAAATTGTCTAAACTTATGATCTGCTCTTTTTTTCCATATCGCCTTCTACTCAATTTTGATTTCAGAAACATTGGTTTTTCTTGTCAGTAAATTTACTTGAAAGTCAGTGGAAATGCTTTTAACTTATCCACATAATTAGTGCGTTTAAATTGCAATATATTTCAAAGTGCTGAAAATTGTCTAAACTTATGATCTGCTCTTTTTTTCCATATCGCCTTCTACTCAATTTTAATTTCAGAAACATTGGTTTTTCTTGTCAGTAAATTTACTTGAAAGTCAGTGGAAATGCTTTTAACGTATACACATAATTAGTGCGTTTAAATTGCAATACATTTCAAAGTGCTGAAAATTGTCTAAATTTATGATCTGCCACTTTTTTTTCAAATCGCCTTCTACTCAGTTTTGATTTTAGAAACATTGGTTTTTCTCGTCAGTAAATATACTTGAAAGACAGTGGAAATGCTTTTAACTTATCCACATAATTAGTGCGTTAAAATTGCAATACATTTCAAAGTGCTGAAAATTGTCTAAACTTATGAACTGTAATTTTTTTTCAAATCGCTTTCTCAATTTTGATTTTAGAAACATTGGTTTTTCTTGTGAGTAAAAATACTTGAAAGTCAGTGGAAATGCTTTTAACTTATTCACATAATTAGTGCGTTTAAATTGCAATACATTTCAAAGTGCTGAAAATTGTCTAAACTTATGAACTGTAATTTTTTTTCAAATCGCTTTCTCAATTTTGATTTTAGAAACATTGGTTTTTCTTTTAAGTAAAATTACTTTAAAGTCAGTGGAAATGCTTTTAACGTATACACATAATTAGTGCGTTTAAATTGCAATACATTTCAAAGTGCTGAAAATTGTCTAAACTTATGATCTGCCACTTTTTTTTGAAATCGCCTTCTACTCAGTTTTGATTTTAGAAACATTGGTTTTTCTCGTCAGTAAATATACTTGAAAGACAGTGGAAATGCTTTTAACTTATCCACATAATTAGTGCGTTAAAATTGCAATACATTTCAAAGTGCTGAAAATTGTCTAAACTTATGAACTGTAATTTTTTTTCAAATCGCTTTCTCAATTTTGATTTTAGAAACATTGGTTTTTCTTGTAAGTAAAATTACTTGAAAGTCAGTGGAAATGCTTTTAACTTATCCACATGATTAGTGCGTTTAAATTGCAATACATTTCAAAGTGCTGAAAATTGTCTAAACTTATGATCTGCTCTTTTTTTCCATATCGCCTTCTACTCAATTTTGATTTCAGAAACATTGGTTTTTCTTGTCAGTAAATTTACTTGAAAGTCAGTGGAAATGCTTTTAACTTATCCACATAATTAGTGCGTTTAAATTGCAATATATTTCAAAGTGCTGAAAATTGTCTAAACTTATGATCTGCTCTTTTTTTCCATATCGCCTTCTACTCAATTTTGATTTCAGAAACATTGGTTTTTCTTGTCAGTAAATTTACTTGAAAGTCAGTGGAAATGCTTTTAACGTATACACATAATTAGTGCGTTTAAATTGCAATACATTTCAAAGTGCTGAAAATTGTCTAAATTTATGATCTGCCACTTTTTTTTCAAATCGCCTTCTACTCAGTTTTGATTTTAGAAACATTGGTTTTTCTTGTGAGTAAAAATACTTGAAAGTCAGTGGAAATGCTTTTAACTTATTCACATAATTAGTGCGTTTAAATTGCAATACATTTCAAAGTGCTGAAAATTGTCTAAATTTATGATCTGCCACTTTTTTTTCAAATCGCCTTTTACTCAGTTTTGATTTTAGAAACATTGGTTTTTCTTGTGAGTAAAAATACTTGAAAGTAAGTGGAAATGCTTTTAACTTATCCACATAATTAGTGCGTTTAAATTGCAATACATTTCAAAGTGCTGAAAATTGTCTAAATTTATGATTTGCAATGTTTTTTCAAATCGCCTTCTACTCAGTTTTGATTTTAGAAACATTGGTTTTTCTTGTCAGTAAAATTACTTTAAAGTCAGTGGAAATGCTTTTAACGTATACACATAATTAGTGCGTTTAAATTGCAATACATTTCAAAGTGCTGAAAATTGTCTAAATTTATGATCTGCCACTTTTTTTTCAAATCGCCTTCTACTCAGTTTTGATTTTAGAAACATTGGTTTTTCTTGTGAGTAAAAATACTTGAAAGTCAGTGGAAATGCTTTTAACTTATTCAAATAATTAGTGCGTTTAAATTGCAATACATTTCAAAGTGCTGAAAATTGTCTAAACTTATGAACTGTAATTTTTTTTCAAATCGCTTTCTCAATTTTGATTTTAGAAACATTGGTTTTTCTTGTCAGTAAAATTACTTTAAAGTCAGTGGAAATGCTTTTAACGTATACACATAATTAGTGCGTTTAAATTGCAATACATTTCAAAGTGCTGAAAATTGTCTAAACTTATGATCTGACACTTTTTTTTCAAATCGCTTTCTCAGTTTTGATTTTAGAAACATTGGTTTTTCTTGTGAGTAAAAATACTTGAAAGTCAGTGGAAATGCTTTTAACTTATTCACATAATTAGTGCGTTTAAATTGCAATACATTTCAAAGTGCTGAAAATTGTCTAAACTTATGAACTGTAATTTTTTTTCAAATCGCTTTCTCAATTTTGATTTTAGAAACATTGGTTTTTCTTGTAAGTAAAATTACTTTAAAGTCAGTGGAAATGCTTTTAACGTATACACATAATTAGTGCGTTTAAATTGCAATACATTTCAAAGTGCTGAAAATTGTCTAAACTTATGATCTGCCACTTTTTTTTGAAATCGCCTTCTACTCAGTTTTGATTTTAGAAACATTGGTTTTTCTCGTCAGTAAATATACTTGAAAGACAGTGGAAATGCTTTTAACTTATCCACATAATTAGTGCGTTAAAATTGCAATACATTTCAAAGTGCTGAAAATTGTCTAAACTTATGAACTGTAATTTTTTTTCAAATCGCTTTCTCAATTTTGATTTTAGAAACATTGGTTTTTCTTGTAAGTAAAATTACTTGAAAGTCAGTGGAAATGCTTTTAACTTATCCACATGATTAGTGCGTTTAAATTGCAATACATTTCAAAGTGCTGAAAATTGTCTAAACTTATGATCTGCTCTTTTTTTCCATATCGCCTTCTACTCAATTTTGATTTCAGAAACATTGGTTTTTCTTGTCAGTAAATTTACTTGAAAGTCAGTGGAAATGCTTTTAACGTATACACATAATTAGTGCGTTTAAATTGCAATACATTTCAAAGTGCTGAAAATTGTCTAAATTTATGATCTGCCACTTTTTTTTCAAATCGCCTTCTACTCAGTTTTGATTTTAGAAACATTGGTTTTTCTTGTGAGTAAAAATACTTGAAAGTCAGTGGAAATGCTTTTAACTTATTCACATAATTAGTGCGTTTAAATTGCAATACATTTCAAAGTGCTGAAAATTGTCTAAATTTATGATCTGCCACTTTTTTTTCAAATCGCCTTCTACTCAGTTTTGATTTTAGAAACATTGGTTTTTCTTGTGAGTAAAAATATTTGAAAGTAAGTGGAAATGCTTTTAACTTATCCACATAATTAGTGCGTTTAAATTGCAATACATTTCAAAGTGCTGAAAATTGTCTAAATTTATGATTTGCAATGTTTTTTCAAATCGCCTTCTACTCAGTTTTGATTTTAGAAACATTGGTTTTTCTTGTAAGTAAAATTACTTGAAAGTCAGTGGAAATGATTTTAACTTATCCACATGATTAGTGCGTTTAAATTGCAATACATTTCAAAGTGCTGAAAATTGTCTAAACTTATGATCTGCTCTTTTTTTCCATATCGCCTTCTACTCAATTTTGATTTCAGAAACATTGGTTTTTCTTGTCAGTAAATTTACTTGAAAGTCAGTGGAAATGCTTTTAACTTATCCACATAATTAGTGCGTTTAAATTGCAATACATTTCAAAGTGCTGAAAATTGTCTAAACTTATGATCTGCTCTTTTTTTTCAAATCGCCTTTCACTCAATTTTGATTTTAGAAACATTGTTTTTTTTTGTCAGTAAAATTATTTGAATGTCAGTGGAAATGCTTTTAACTTATCCACATAATTAGTGCGTTAAAATTGCAATACATTTCACAGTGCTGAAAATTGTCTAAACTTATGAACTGTAATTTTTTCTCAAATCGCTTTCTCAATTTTGATTTTAGAAACATTGGTTTTTCTTTTCAGTAAATTTACTTGAAAGTCAGTGGAAATGCTTTTAACTTATCCACATAATTAGTGCGTTTAAATTGCAATATATTTCAAAGTGCTGAAAATTGTCTAAACTTATGATCTGCTCTTTTTTTTCAAATCGCCTTCTACTCAATTTTGATTTTAGAAACATTGGTTTTTCTTGTCAGTAAAATTACTTTAAAGTCAGTGGAAATGCTTTTAACGTATACACATAATTAGTGCGTTTAAATTGCAATACATTTCAAAGTGCTGAAAATTGTCTAAACTTATGATCTGCCACTTTTTTTTTAAATCGCCTTCTACTCAGTTTTGATTTTAGAAACATTGGTTTTTCTCGTCAGTAAATATACTTGAAAGACAGTGGAAATGCTTTTAACTTATCCACATAATTAGTGCGTTAAAATTGCAATACATTTCAAAGTGCTGAAAATTGTCTAAACTTATGAACTGTAATTTTTTTTCAAATCGCTTTCTCAATTTTGATTTTAGAAACATTTTTTTTTTCTTGTAAGTAAAATTACTTGAAAGTCAGTGGAAATGCTTTTAACTTATCCACATGATTAGTGCGTTTAAATTGCAATACATTTCAAAGTGCTGAAAATTGTCTAAACTTATGATCTGCTCTTTTTTTCCATATCGCCTTCTACTCAATTTTGATTTCAGAAACATTGGTTTTTCTTGTCAGTAAATTTACTTGAAAGTCAGTGGAAATGCTTTTAACTTATCCACATAATTAGTGCGTTTAAATTGCAATATATTTCAAAGTGCTGAAAATTGTCTAAACTTATGATCTGCTCTTTTTTTCCATATCGCCTTCTACTCAATTTTGATTTCAGAAACATTGGTTTTTCTTGTCAGTAAATTTACTTGAAAGTCAGTGGAAATGCTTTTAACGTATACACATAATTAGTGCGTTTAAATTGCAATACATTTCAAAGTGCTGAAAATTGTCTAAATTTATGATCTGCCACTTTTTTTTCAAATCGCCTTCTACTCAGTTTTGATTTTAGAAACATTGGTTTTTCTTGTGAGTAAAAATACTTGAAAGTCAGTGGAAATGCTTTTAACTTATTCACATAATTAGTGCGTTTAAATTGCAATACATTTCAAAGTGCTGAAAATTGTCTAAATTTATGATCTGCCACTTTTTTTTCAAATCGCCTTTTACTCAGTTTTGATTTTAGAAACATTGGTTTTTCTTGTGAGTAAAAATACTTGAAAGTAAGTGGAAATGCTTTTAACTTATCCACATAATTAGTGCGTTTAAATTGCAATACATTTCAAAGTGCTGAAAATTGTCTAAATTTATGATTTGCAATGTTTTTTCAAATCGCCTTCTACTCAGTTTTGATTTTAGAAACATTGGTTTTTCTTGTCAGTAAAATTACTTTAAAGTCAGTGGAAATGCTTTTAACGTATACACATAATTAGTGCGTTTAAATTGCAATACATTTCAAAGTGCTGAAAATTGTCTAAATTTATGATCTGCCACTTTTTTTTCAAATCGCCTTCTACTCAGTTTTGATTTTAGAAACATTGGTTTTTCTTGTGAGTAAAAATACTTGAAAGTCAGTGGAAATGCTTTTAACTTATTCAAATAATTAGTGCGTTTAAATTGCAATACATTTCAAAGTGCTGAAAATTGTCTAAACTTATGAACTGTAATTTTTTTTCAAATCGCTTTCTCAATTTTGATTTTAGAAACATTGGTTTTTCTTGTCAGTAAAATTACTTTAAAGTCAGTGGAAATGCTTTTAACGTATACACATAATTAGTGCGTTTAAATTGCAATACATTTCAAAGTGCTGAAAATTGTCTAAATTTATGATCTGCCATTTTTTTTTCAAATCGCCTTCTACTCAGTTTTGATTTTAGAAACATTGATTTTTCTTGTGAGTAAAAATACTTGAAAGTCAGTGGAAATGCTTTTAACTTATTCACATAATTAGTGCGTTTAAATTGCAATACATTTCAAAGTGCTGAAAATTGTCTAAACTTATGAACTGTAATTTTTTTTCAAATCGCTTTCTCAATTTTGATTTTAGAAACATTGGTTTTTCTTGTAAGTAAAATTACTTTAAAGTCAGTGGAAATGCTTTTAACGTATACACATAATTAGTGCGTTTAAATTGCAATACATTTCAAAGTGCTGAAAATTGTCTAAACTTATGATCTGCCACTTTTTTTTGAAATCGCCTTCTACTCAGTTTTGATTTTAGAAACATTGGTTTTTCTTGTGAGTAAAAATACTTGAAAGTCAGTGGAAATGCTTTTAACTTATTCACATAATTAGTGCGTTTAAATTGCAATACATTTCAAAGTGCTGAAAATTGTCTAAACTTATGAACTGTAATTTTTTTTCAAATCGCTTTCTCAATTTTGATTTTAGAAACATTGGTTTTTCTTGTCAGTAAAATTACTTTAAAGTCAGTGGAAATGCTTTTAACGTATACACATAATTAGTGCGTTTAAATTGCAATACATTTCAAAGTGCTGAAAATTGTCTAAACTTATGATCTGACACTTTTTTTTCAAATCGCTTTCTCAGTTTTGATTTTAGAAACATTGGTTTTTCTTGTAAGTAAAAATACTTGAAAGTCAGTGGAAATGCTTTTAACTTATTCACATAATTAGTGCGTTTAAATTGCAATACATTTCAAAGTGCTGAAAATTGTCTAAACTTATGAACTGTAATTTTTTTTCAAATCGCTTTCTCAATTTTGATTTTAGAAACATTGGTTTTTCTTGTAAGTAAAATTACTTTAAAGTCAGTGGAAATGCTTTTAACGTATACACATAATTAGTGCGTTTAAATTGCAATACATTTCAAAGTGCTGAAAATTGTCTAAACTTATGATCTGCCACTTTTTTTTGAAATCGCCTTCTACTCATTTTTGATTTTAGAAACATTGGTTTTTCTCGTCAGTAAATATACTTGAAAGACAGTGGAAATGCTTTTAACTTATCCACATAATTAGTGCGTTAAAATTGCAATACCTTTCAAAGTGCTGAAAATTGTCTAAACTTATGAACTGTAATTTTTTTTCAAATCGCTTTCTTAATTTTGATTTTAGAAACATTGGTTTTTCTTGTAAGTAAAATTACTTGAAAGTCAGTGGAAATGCTTTTAACTTATCCACATGATTAGTGCGTTTAAATTGCAATACATTTCAAAGTGCTGAAAATTGTCTAAACTTATGATCTGCTCTTTTTTTCCATATCGCCTTCTACTCAATTTTAATTTCAGAAACATTGGTTTTTCTTGTCAGTAAATTTACTTGAAAGTCAGTGGAAATGCTTTTAACGTATACACATAATTAGTGCGTTTAAATTGTAATACATTTCAAAGTGCTGAAAATTGTCTAAATTTATGATCTGCCACTTTTTTTTCAAATCGCCTTCTACTCAGTTTTGATTTTAGAAACATTGGTTTTTCTCGTCAGTAAATATACTTGAAAGACAGTGGAAATGCTTTTAACTTATCCACATAATTAGTGCGTTAAAATTGCAATACATTTCAAAGTGCTGAAAATTGTCTAAACTTATGAACTGTAATTTTTTTTCAAATCGCTTTCTCAATTTTGATTTTAGAAACATTGGTTTTTCTTGTGAGTAAAAATACTTGAAAGTCAGTGGAAATGCTTTTAACTTTTTCACATAATTAGTGCGTTTAAATTGCAATACATTTCAAAGTGCTGAAAATTGTCTAAACTTATGAACTGTAATTTTTTTTCAAATCGCTTTCTCAATTTTGATTTTAGAAACATTGGTTTTTCTTTTAAGTAAAATTACTTTAAAGTCAGTGGAAATGCTTTTAACGTATACACATAATTAGTGCGTTTAAATTGCAATACATTTCAAAGTGCTGAAAATTGTCTAAACTTATGAACTGTAATTTTTTTTCAAATCGCTTTCTCAATTTTGATTTTAGAAACATTGGTTTTTCTTGTAAGTAAAATTACTTTAAAGTCAGTGGAAATGCTTTTAACGTATACACATAATTAGTGCGTTTAAATTGCAATACATTTCAAAGTGCTGAAAATTGTCTAAACTTATGATCTGCCACTTTTTTTTGAAATCGCCTTCTACTCAGTTTTGATTTTAGAAACATTGGTTTTTCTCGTCAGTAAATATACTTGAAAGACAGTGGAAATGCTTTTAACTTATCCACATAATTAGTGCGTTAAAATTGCAATACATTTCAAAGTGCTGAAAATTGTCTAAACTTATGAACTGTAATTTTTTTTCAAATCGCTTTCTCAATTTTGATTTTAGAAACATTGGTTTTTCTTGTAAGTAAAATTACTTGAAAGTCAGTGGAAATGCTTTTAACTTATCCACATGATTAGTGCGTTTAAATTGCAATACATTTCAAAGTGCTGAAAATTGTCTAAACTTATGATCTGCTCTTTTTTTCCATATCGCCTTCTACTCAATTTTGATTTCAGAAACATTGGTTTTTCTTGTCAGTAAATTTACTTGAAAGTCAGTGGAAATGCTTTTAACGTATACACATAATTAGTGCGTTTAAATTGCAATACATTTCAAAGTGCTGAAAATTGTCTAAATTTATGATCTGCCACTTTTTTTTCAAATCGCCTTCTACTCAGTTTTGATTTTAGAAACATTGGTTTTTCTTGTGAGTAAAAATACTTGAAAGTCAGTGGAAATGCTTTTAACTTATTCACATAATTAGTGCGTTTAAATTGCAATACATTTCAAAGTGCTGAAAATTGTCTAAATTTATGATCTGCCACTTTTTTTTCAAATCGCCTTCTACTCAGTTTTGATTTTAGAAACATTGGTTTTTCTTGTGAGTAAAAATATTTGAAAGTAAGTGGAAATGCTTTTAACTTATCCACATAATTAGTGCGTTTAAATTGCAATACATTTCAAAGTGCTGAAAATTGTCTAAATTTATGATTTGCAATGTTTTTTCAAATCGCCTTCTACTCAGTTTTGATTTTAGAAACATTGGTTTTTCTTGTAAGTAAAATTACTTGAAAGTCAGTGGAAATGATTTTAACTTATCCACATGATTAGTGCGTTTAAATTGCAATACATTTCAAAGTGCTGAAAATTGTCTAAACTTATGATCTGCTCTTTTTTTCCATATCGCCTTCTACTCAATTTTGATTTCAGAAACATTGGTTTTTCTTGTCAGTAAATTTACTTGAAAGTCAGTGGAAATGCTTTTAACTTATCCACATAATTAGTGCGTTTAAATTGCAATACATTTCAAAGTGCTGAAAATTGTCTAAACTTATGATCTGCTCTTTTTTTTCAAATCGCCTTTCACTCAATTTTGATTTTAGAAACATTGTTTTTTTTTGTCAGTAAAATTATTTGAATGTCAGTGGAAATGCTTTTAACTTATCCACATAATTAGTGCGTTAAAATTGCAATACATTTCACAGTGCTGAAAATTGTCTAAACTTATGAACTGTAATTTTTTCTCAAATCGCTTTCTCAATTTTGATTTTAGAAACATTGGTTTTTCTTTTCAGTAAATTTACTTGAAAGTCAGTGGAAATGCTTTTAACTTATCCACATAATTAGTGCGTTTAAATTGCAATATATTTCAAAGTGCTGAAAATTGTCTAAACTTATGATCTGCTCTTTTTTTTCAAATCGCCTTCTACTCAATTTTGATTTTAGAAACATTGGTTTTTCTTGTCAGTAAAATTACTTTAAAGTCAGTGGAAATGCTTTTAACGTATACACATAATTAGTGCGTTTAAATTGCAATACATTTCAAAGTGCTGAAAATTGTCTAAACTTATGATCTGCCACTTTTTTTTGAAATCGCCTTCTACTCAGTTTTGATTTTAGAAACATTGGTTTTTCTCGTCAGTAAATATACTTGAAAGACAGTGGAAATGCTTTTAACTTATCCACATAATTAGTGCGTTAAAATTGCAATACATTTCAAAGTGCTGAAAATTGTCTAAACTTATGAACTGTAATTTTTTTTCAAATCGCTTTCTCAATTTTGATTTTAGAAACATTGGTTTTTCTTGTAAGTAAAATTACTTGAAAGTCAGTGGAAATGCTTTTAACTTATCCACATGATTAGTGCGTTTAAATTGCAATACATTTCAAAGTGCTGAAAATTGTCTAAACTTATGATCTGCTCTTTTTTTCCATATCGCCTTCTACTCAATTTTGATTTCAGAAACATTGGTTTTTCTTGTCAGTAAATTTACTTGAAAGTCAGTGGAAATGCTTTTAACTTATCCACATAATTAGTGCGTTTAAATTGCAATATATTTCAAAGTGCTGAAAATTGTCTAAACTTATGATCTGCTCTTTTTTTCCATATCGCCTTCTACTCAATTTTGATTTCAGAAACATTGGTTTTTCTTGTCAGTAAATTTACTTGAAAGTCAGTGGAAATGCTTTTAACGTATACACATAATTAGTGCGTTTAAATTGCAATACATTTCAAAGTGCTGAAAATTGTCTAAATTTATGATCTGCCACTTTTTTTTCAAATCGCCTTCTACTCAGTTTTGATTTTAGAAACATTGGTTTTTCTTGTGAGTAAAAATACTTGAAAGTCAGTGGAAATGCTTTTAACTTATTCACATAATTAGTGCGTTTAAATTGCAATACATTTCAAAGTGCTGAAAATTGTCTAAATTTATGATCTGCCACTTTTTTTTCAAATCGCCTTCTACTCAGTTTTGATTTTAGAAACATTGGTTTTTCTTGTGAGTAAAAATATTTGAAAGTAAGTGGAAATGCTTTTAACTTATCCACATAATTAGTGCGTTTAAATTGCAATACATTTCAAAGTGCTGAAAATTGTCTAAATTTATGATTTGCAATGTTTTTTCAAATCGCCTTCTACTCAGTTTTGATTTTAGAAACATTGGTTTTTCTTGTAAGTAAAATTACTTGAAAGTCAGTGGAAATGATTTTAACTTATCCACATGATTAGTGCGTTTAAATTGCAAAACATTTCAAAGTGCTGAAAATTGTCTAAACTTATGATCTGCTCTTTTTTTCCATATCGCCTTCTACTCAATTTTGATTTCAGAAACATTGGTTTTTCTTGTCAGTAAATTTACTTGAAAGTCAGTGGAAATGCTTTTAACTTATCCACATAATTAGTGCGTTTAAATTGCAATACATTTCAAAGTGCTGAAAATTGTCTAAACTTATGATCTGCTCTTTTTTTTCAAATCGCCTTTCACTCAATTTTGATTTTAGAAACATTGTTTTTTTTTGTCAGTAAAATTATTTGAATGTCAGTGGAAATGCTTTTAACTTATCCACATAATTAGTGCGTTAAAATTGCAATACATTTCACAGTGCTGAAAATTGTCTAAACTTATGAACTGTAATTTTTTCTCAAATCGCTTTCTCAATTTTGATTTTAGAAACATTGGTTTTTCTTTTCAGTAAATTTACTTGAAAGTCAGTGGAAATGCTTTTAACTTATCCACATAATTAGTGCGTTTAAATTGCAATATATTTCAAAGTGCTGAAAATTGTCTAAACTTATGATCTGCTCTTTTTTTTCAAATCGCCTTCTACTCAATTTTGATTTTAGAAACATTGGTTTTTCTTGTCAGTAAAATTACTTTAAAGTCAGTGGAAATGCTTTTAACGTATACACATAATTAGTGCGTTTAAATTGCAATACATTTCAAAGTGCTGAAAATTGTCTAAACTTATGATCTGCCACTTTTTTTTGAAATCGCCTTCTACTCAGTTTTGATTTTAGAAACATTGGTTTTTCTCGTCAGTAAATATACTTGAAAGACAGTGGAAATGCTTTTAACTTATCCACATAATTAGTGCGTTAAAATTGCAATACATTTCAAAGTGCTGAAAATTGTCTAAACTTATGAACTGTAATTTTTTTTCAAATCGCTTTCTCAATTTTGATTTTAGAAACATTGGTTTTTCTTGTAAGTAAAATTACTTGAAAGTCAGTGGAAATGCTTTTAACTTATCCACATGATTAGTGCGTTTAAATTGCAATACATTTCAAAGTGCTGAAAATTGTCTAAACTTATGATCTGCTCTTTTTTTCCATATCGCCTTCTACTCAATTTTGATTTCAGAAACATTGGTTTTTCTTGTCAGTAAATTTACTTGAAAGTCAGTGGAAATGCTTTTAACTTATCCACATAATTAGTGCGTTTAAATTGCAATATATTTCAAAGTGCTGAAAATTGTCTAAACTTATGATCTGCTCTTTTTTTCCATATCGCCTTCTACTCAATTTTGATTTCAGAAACATTGGTTTTTCTTGTCAGTAAATTTACTTGAAAGTCAGTGGAAATGCTTTTAACGTATACACATAATTAGTGCGTTTAAATTGCAATACATTTCAAAGTGCTGAAAATTGTCTAAATTTATGATCTGCCACTTTTTTTTCAAATCGCCTTCTACTCAGTTTTGATTTTAGAAACATTGGTTTTTCTTGTGAGTAAAAATACTTGAAAGTCAGTGGAAATGCTTTTAACTTATTCACATAATTAGTGCGTTTAAATTGCAATACATTTCAAAGTGCTGAAAATTGTCTAAATTTATGATCTGCCACTTTTTTTTCAAATCGCCTTTTACTCAGTTTTGATTTTAGAAACATTGGTTTTTCTTGTGAGTAAAAATACTTGAAAGTAAGTGGAAATGCTTTTAACTTATCCACATAATTAGTGCGTTTAAATTGCAATACATTTCAAAGTGCTGAAAATTGTCTAAATTTATGATTTGCAATGTTTTTTCAAATCGCCTTCTACTCAGTTTTGATTTTAGAAACATTGGTTTTTCTTGTCAGTAAAATTACTTTAAAGTCAGTGGAAATGCTTTTAACGTATACACATAATTAGTGCGTTTAAATTGCAATACATTTCAAAGTGCTGAAAATTGTCTAAATTTATGATCTGCCACTTTTTTTTCAAATCGCCTTCTACTCAGTTTTGATTTTAGAAACATTGGTTTTTCTTGTGAGTAAAAATACTTGAAAGTCAGTGGAAATGCTTTTAACTTATTCAAATAATTAGTGCGTTTAAATTGCAATACATTTCAAAGTGCTGAAAATTGTCTAAACTTATGAACTGTAATTTTTTTTCAAATCGCTTTCTCAATTTTGATTTTAGAAACATTGGTTTTTCTTGTCAGTAAAATTACTTTAAAGTCAGTGGAAATGCTTTTAACGTATACACATAATTAGTGCGTTTAAATTGCAATACATTTCAAAGTGCTGAAAATTGTCTAAACTTATGATCTGACACTTTTTTTTCAAATCGCTTTCTCAGTTTTGATTTTAGAAACATTGGTTTTTCTTGTGAGTAAAAATACTTGAAAGTCAGTGGAAATGCTTTTAACTTATTCACATAATTAGTGCGTTTAAATTGCAATACATTTCAAAGTGCTGAAAATTGTCTAAACTTATGAACTGTAATTTTTTTTCAAATCGCTTTCTCAATTTTGATTTTAGAAACATTGGTTTTTCTTGTAAGTAAAATTACTTTAAAGTCAGTGGAAATGCTTTTAACGTATACACATAATTAGTGCGTTTAAATTGCAATACATTTCAAAGTGCTGAAAATTGTCTAAACTTATGATCTGCCACTTTTTTTTGAAATCGCCTTCTACTCAGTTTTGATTTTAGAAACATTGGTTTTTCTTGTGAGTAAAAATACTTGAAAGTCAGTGGAAATGCTTTTAACTTATTCACATAATTAGTGCGTTTAAATTGCAATACATTTCAAAGTGCTGAAAATTGTCTAAACTTATGAACTGTAATTTTTTTTCAAATCGCTTTCTCAATTTTGATTTTAGAAACATTGGTTTTTCTTGTCAGTAAAATTACTTTAAAGTCAGTGGAAATGCTTTTAACGTATACACATAATTAGTGCGTTTAAATTGCAATACATTTCAAAGTGCTGAAAATTGTCTAAACTTATGATCTGACACTTTTTTTTCAAATCGCTTTCTCAGTTTTGATTTTAGAAACATTGGTTTTTCTTGTGAGTAAAAATACTTGAAAGTCAGTGGAAATGCTTTTAACTTATTCACATAATTAGTGCGTTTAAATTGCAATACATTTCAAAGTGCTGAAAATTGTCTAAACTTATGAACTGTAATTTTTTTTCAAATCGCTTTCTCAATTTTGATTTTAGAAACATTGGTTTTTCTTGTAAGTAAAATTACTTTAAAGTCAGTGGAAATGCTTTTAACGTATACACATAATTAGTGCGTTTAAATTGCAATACATTTCAAAGTGCTGAAAATTGTCTAAACTTATGATCTGCCACTTTTTTTTGAAATCGCCTTCTACTCATTTTTGATTTTAGAAACATTGGTTTTTCTCGTCAGTAAATATACTTGAAAGACAGTGGAAATGCTTTTAACTTATCCACATAATTAGTGCGTTAAAATTGCAATACCTTTCAAAGTGCTGAAAATTGTCTAAACTTATGAACTGTAATTTTTTTTCAAATCGCTTTCTTAATTTTGATTTTAGAAACATTGGTTTTTCTTGTAAGTAAAATTACTTGAAAGTCAGTGGAAATGCTTTTAACTTATCCACATGATTAGTGCGTTTAAATTGCAATACATTTCAAAGTGCTGAAAATTGTCTAAACTTATGATCTGCTCTTTTTTTCCATATCGCCTTCTACTCAATTTTAATTTCAGAAACATTGGTTTTTCTTGTCAGTAAATTTACTTGAAAGTCAGTGGAAATGCTTTTAACGTATACACATAATTAGTGCGTTTAAATTGTAATACATTTCAAAGTGCTGAAAATTGTCTAAATTTATGATCTGCCACTTTTTTTTCAAATCGCCTTCTACTCAGTTTTGATTTTAGAAACATTGGTTTTTCTCGTCAGTAAATATACTTGAAAGACAGTGGAAATGCTTTTAACTTATCCACATAATTAGTGCGTTAAAATTGCAATACATTTCAAAGTGCTGAAAATTGTCTAAACTTATGAACTGTAATTTTTTTTCAAATCGCTTTCTCAATTTTGATTTTAGAAACATTGGTTTTTCTTGTGAGTAAAAATACTTGAAAGTCAGTGGAAATGCTTTTAACTTTTTCACATAATTAGTGCGTTTAAATTGCAATACATTTCAAAGTGCTGAAAATTGTCTAAACTTATGAACTGTAATTTTTTTTCAAATCGCTTTCTCAATTTTGATTTTAGAAACATTGGTTTTTCTTTTAAGTAAAATTACTTTAAAGTCAGTGGAAATGCTTTTAACGTATACACATAATTAGTGCGTTTAAATTGCAATACATTTCAAAGTGCTGAAAATTGTCTAAACTTATGATCTGCCACTTTTTTTTGAAATCGCCTTCTACTCAGTTTTGATTTTAGAAACATTGGTTTTTCTCGTCAGTAAATATACTTGAAAGACAGTGGAAATGCTTTTAACTTATCCACATAATTAGTGCGTTAAAATTGCAATACATTTCAAAGTGCTGAAAATTGTCTAAACTTATGAACTGTAATTTTTTTTCAAATCGCTTTCTCAATTTTGATTTTAGAAACATTGGTTTTTCTTGTAAGTAAAATTACTTGAAAGTCAGTGGAAATGCTTTTAACTTATCCACATGATTAGTGCGTTTAAATTGCAATACATTTCAAAGTGCTGAAAATTGTCTAAACTTATGATCTGCTCTTTTTTTCCATATCGCCTTCTACTCAATTTTGATTTCAGAAACATTGGTTTTTCTTGTCAGTAAATTTACTTGAAAGTCAGTGGAAATGCTTTTAACTTATCCACATAATTAGTGCGTTTAAATTGCAATATATTTCAAAGTGCTGAAAATTGTCTAAACTTATGATCTGCTCTTTTTTTCCATATCGCCTTCTACTCAATTTTGATTTCAGAAACATTGGTTTTTCTTGTAAGTAAATTTACTTGAAAGTCAGTGGAAATGCTTTTAACGTATACACATAATTAGTGCGTTTAAATTGCAATACATTTCAAAGTGCTGAAAATTGTCTAAATTTATGATCTGCCACTTTTTTTTCAAATCGCCTTCTACTCAGTTTTGATTTTAGAAACATTGGTTTTTCTTGTGAGTAAAAATACTTGAAAGTCAGTGGAAATGCTTTTAACTTATTCACATAATTAGTGCGTTTAAATTGCAATACATTTCAAAGTGCTGAAAATTGTCTAAATTTATGATCTGCCACTTTTTTTTCAAATCGCCTTTTACTCAGTTTTGATTTTAGAAACATTGGTTTTTCTTGTGAGTAAAAATACTTGAAAGTAAGTGGAAATGCTTTTAACTTATCCACATAATTAGTGCGTTTAAATTGCAATACATTTCAAAGTGCTGAAAATTGTCTAAATTTATGATTTGCAATGTTTTTTCAAATCGCCTTCTACTCAGTTTTGATTTTAGAAACATTGGTTTTTCTTGTCAGTAAAATTACTTTAAAGTCAGTGGAAATGCTTTTAACGTATACACATAATTAGTGCGTTTAAATTGCAATACATTTCAAAGTGCTGAAAATTGTCTAAATTTATGATCTGCCACTTTTTTTTCAAATCGCCTTCTACTCAGTTTTGATTTTAGAAACATTGGTTTTTCTTGTGAGTAAAAATACTTGAAAGTCAGTGGAAATGCTTTTAACTTATTCAAATAATTAGTGCGTTTAAATTGCAATACATTTCAAAGTGCTGAAAATTGTCTAAACTTATGAACTGTAATTTTTTTTCAAATCGCTTTCTCAATTTTGATTTTAGAAACATTGGTTTTTCTTGTCAGTAAAATTACTTTAAAGTCAGTGGAAATGCTTTTAACGTATACACATAATTAGTGCGTTTAAATTGCAATACATTTCAAAGTGCTGAAAATTGTCTAAACTTATGATCTGACACTTTTTTTTCAAATCGCTTTCTCAGTTTTGATTTTAGAAACATTGGTTTTTCTTGTGAGTAAAAATACTTGAAAGTCAGTGGAAATGCTTTTAACTTATTCACATAATTAGTGCGTTTAAATTGCAATACATTTCAAAGTGCTGAAAATTGTCTAAACTTATGATCTGCCACTTTTTTTTGAAATCGCCTTCTACTCAGTTTTGATTTTAGAAACATTGGTTTTTCTCGTCAGTAAATATACTTGAAAGACAGTGGAAATGCTTTTAACTTATCCACATAATTAGTGCGTTAAAATTGCAATACATTTCAAAGGGCTGAAAATTGTCTAAACTTATGAACTGTAATTTTTTTTCAAATCGCTTTCTCAATTTTGATTTTAGAAACATTGGTTTTTCTTGTAAGTAAAATTACTTGAAAGTCAGTGGAAATGCTTTTAACTTATCCACATGATTAGTGCGTTTAAATTGCAATACATTTCAAAGTGCTGAAAATTGTCTAAACTTATGATCTGCTCTTTTTTTCCATATCGCCTTCTACTCAATTTTGATTTCAGAAACATTGGTTTTTCTTGTCAGTAAATTTACTTGAAAGTCAGTGGAAATGCTTTTAACGTATACACATAATTAGTGCGTTTAAATTGCAATACATTTCAAAGTGCTGAAAATTGTCTAAATTTATGATCTGCCACTTTTTTTTCAAATCGCCTTCTACTCAGTTTTGATTTTAGAAACATTGGTTTTTCTTGTGAGTAAAAATACTTGAAAGTCAGTGGAAATGCTTTTAACTTATTCACATAATTAGTGCGTTTAAATTGCAATACATTTCAAAGTGCTGAAAATTGTCTAAATTTATGATCTGCCACTTTTTTTTCAAATCGCCTTCTACTCAGTTTTGATTTTAGAAACATTGGTTTTTCTTGTGAGTAAAAATATTTGAAAGTAAGTGGAAATGCTTTTAACTTATCCACATAATTAGTGCGTTTAAATTGCAATACATTTCAAAGTGCTGAAAATTGTCTAAATTTATGATTTGCAATGTTTTTTCAAATCGCCTTCTACTCAGTTTTGATTTTAGAAACATTGGTTTTTCTTGTAAGTAAAATTACTTGAAAGTCAGTGGAAATGATTTTAACTTATCCACATGATTAGTGCGTTTAAATTGCAATACATTTCAAAGTGCTGAAAATTGTCTAAACTTATGATCTGCTCTTTTTTTCCATATCGCCTTCTACTCAATTTTGATTTCAGAAACATTGGTTTTTCTTGTCAGTAAATTTACTTGAAAGTCAGTGGAAATGCTTTTAACTTATCCACATAATTAGTGCGTTTAAATTGCAATACATTTCAAAGTGCTGAAAATTGTCTAAACTTATGATCTGCTCTTTTTTTTCAAATCGCCTTTCACTCAATTTTGATTTTAGAAACATTGTTTTTTTTTGTCAGTAAAATTATTTGAATGTCAGTGGAAATGCTTTTAACTTATCCACATAATTAGTGCGTTAAAATTGCAATACATTTCACAGTGCTGAAAATTGTCTAAACTTATGAACTGTAATTTTTTCTCAAATCGCTTTCTCAATTTTGATTTTAGAAACATTGGTTTTTCTTTTCAGTAAATTTACTTGAAAGTCAGTGGAAATGCTTTTAATTTATCCACATAATTAGTGCGTTTAAATTGCAATATATTTCAAAGTGCTGAAAATTGTCTAAACTTATGATCTGCTCTTTTTTTTCAAATCGCCTTCTACTCAATTTTGATTTTAGAAACATTGGTTTTTCTTGTCAGTAAAATTACTTTAAAGTCAGTAGAAATGCTTTTAACGTATACACATAATTAGTGCGTTTAAATTGCAATACATTTCAAAGTGCTGAAAATTGTCTAAACTTATGATCTGCCACTTTTTTTTTAAATCGCCTTCTACTCAGTTTTGATTTTAGAAACATTGGTTTTTCTCGTCAGTAAATATACTTGAAAGACAGTGGAAATGCTTTTAACTTATCCACATAATTAGTGCGTTAAAATTGCAATACATTTCAAAGTGCTGAAAATTGTCTAAACTTATGAACTGTAATTTTTTTTCAAATCGCTTTCTCAATTTTGATTTTAGAAACATTGGTTTTTCTTGTAAGTAAAATTACTTGAAAGTCAGTGGAAATGCTTTTAACTTATCCACATGATTAGTGCGTTTAAATTGCAATACATTTCAAAGTGCTGAAAATTGTCTAAACTTATGATCTGCTCTTTTTTTCCATATCGCCTTCTACTCAATTTTGATTTCAGAAACATTGGTTTTTCTTGTCAGTAAATTTACTTGAAAGTCAGTGGAAATGCTTTTAACTTATTCACATAATTAGTGCGTTTAAATTGCAATATATTTCAAAGTGCTGAAAATTGTCTAAACTTATGATCTGCTCTTTTTTTTCAAATCGCCTTCTACTCAATTTTGATTTTAGAAACATTGTTTTTTTTTGTCAGTAAAATTATTTGAATGTCAGTGGAAATGCTTTTAACTTATCCATATAATTAGTGCGTTAAAATTGCAATACATATTACAGTGCTGAAAATTGTCTAAACTTATGAACTGTAATTTTTTTTCAAATCGCTTTCTCAATTTTGATTTTAGAAACATTGGTTTTTCTTGTAAGTAAAATTACTTTAAAGTCAGTGGAAATGCTTTTAACGTATACACATAATTAGTGCGTTTAAATTGCAATACATTTCAAAGTGCTGAAAATTGTCTAAATTTATGATCTGCCACTTTTTTTTCAAATCGCCTTCTACTCAGTTTTGATTTTAGAAACTTTGGTTTTTCTTGTGAGTAAAAATACTTGAAAGACAGTGGAAATGCTTTTAACTTATTCACATAATTAGTGCGTTTAAATTGCAATACATTTCAAAGTGCTGAAAATTGTCTAAACTTATGATCTGCCACTTTTTTTTCAAATCGCCTTCTACTCAGTTTTGATTTTAGAAACATTGGTTTTTCTTGTGAGTAAAAATACTTGAAAGTCAGTGGAAATGCTTTTAACTTATTCACATAATTAGTGCGTTTAAATTGCAATACATTTCAAAGTGCTGAAAATTGTCTAAATTTATGATCTGCCACTTTTTTTTCAAATCGCCTTCTACTCAGTTTTGATTTTAGAAACATTGGTTTTTCTTGTCAGTAAAATTACTTGAAAGTCAGTGGAAATGCTTTTAACTTATCCACATAATTAGTGCGTTTAAATTGCAATACATTTCAAAGTGCTGAAAATTGTCTAAACTTATGATCTGCCACTTTTTTTTCAAATCGATTTCTACTCAGTTTTGATTTTAGAAACATTGGTTTTTCTTGTGAGTAAAAATACTTGAAAGTCAGTGGAAATGCTTTTAACTTATTCACATAATTAGTGCGTTTAAATTGCAATACATTTCAAAGTGCTGAAAATTGTCTAAACTTATGAACTGTAATTTTTTTTCAAATCGCTTTCTCAATTTTGATTTTAGAAACATTGGTTTTTCTTGTAAGTAAAATTACTTTAAAGTCAGTGGAAATGCTTTAAACGTATACACATAATTAGTGCGTTTAAATTGAAATACATTTCAAAGTGCTGAAAATTGTCTAAACTTATGATCTGCCACTTTTTTTTGAAATCGCCTTCTACTCAGTTTTGATTTTAGAAACATTGGTTTTTCTCGTCAGTAAATATACTTGAAAGACAGTGGAAATGCTTTTAACTTATCCACATAATTAGTGCGTTAAAATTGCAATACATTTCAAAGGGCTGAAAATTGTCTAAACTTATGAACTGTAATTTTTTTTCAAATCGCTTTCTCAATTTTGATTTTAGAAACATTGGTTTTTCTTGTAAGTAAAATTACTTGAAAGTCAGTGGAAATGCTTTTAACTTATCCACATGATTAGTGCGTTTAAATTGCAATACATTTCAAAGTGCTGAAAATTGTCTAAACTTATGATCTGCTCTTTTTTTCCATATCGCCTTCTACTCAATTTTGATTTCAGAAACATTGGTTTTTCTTGTCAGTAAATTTACTTGAAAGTCAGTGGAAATGCTTTTAACGTATACACATAATTAGTGCGTTTAAATTGCAATACATTTCAAAGTGCTGAAAATTGTCTAAATTTATGATCTGCCACTTTTTTTTCAAATCGCCTTCTACTCAGTTTTGATTTTAGAAACATTGGTTTTTCTTGTGAGTAAAAATACTTGAAAGTCAGTGGAAATGCTTTTAACTTATTCACATAATTAGTGCGTTTAAATTGCAATACATTTCAAAGTGCTGAAAATTGTCTAAATTTATGATCTGCCACTTTTTTTTCAAATCGCCTTCTACTCAGTTTTGATTTTAGAAACATTGGTTTTTCTTGTGAGTAAAAATATTTGAAAGTAAGTGGAAATGCTTTTAACTTATCCACATAATTAGTGCGTTTAAATTGCAATACATTTCAAAGTGCTGAAAATTGTCTAAATTTATGATTTGCAATGTTTTTTCAAATCGCCTTCTACTCAGTTTTGATTTTAGAAACATTGGTTTTTCTTGTAAGTAAAATTACTTGAAAGTCAGTGGAAATGATTTTAACTTATCCACATGATTAGTGCGTTTAAATTGCAATACATTTCAAAGTGCTGAAAATTGTCTAAACTTATGATCTGCTCTTTTTTTCCATATCGCCTTCTACTCAATTTTGATTTCAGAAACATTGGTTTTTCTTGTCAGTAAATTTACTTGAAAGTCAGTGGAAATGCTTTTAACTTATCCACATAATTAGTGCGTTTAAATTGCAATACATTTCAAAGTGCTGAAAATTGTCTAAACTTATGATCTGCTCTTTTTTTTCAAATCGCCTTTCACTCAATTTTGATTTTAGAAACATTGTTTTTTTTTGTCAGTAAAATTATTTGAATGTCAGTGGAAATGCTTTTAACTTATCCACATAATTAGTGCGTTAAAATTGCAATACATTTCACAGTGCTGAAAATTGTCTAAACTTATGAACTGTAATTTTTTCTCAAATCGCTTTCTCAATTTTGATTTTAGAAACATTGGTTTTTCTTTTCAGTAAATTTACTTGAAAGTCAGTGGAAATGCTTTTAACTTATCCACATAATTAGTGCGTTTAAATTGCAATATATTTCAAAGTGCTGAAAATTGTCTAAACTTATGATCTGCTCTTTTTTTTCAAATCGCCTTCTACTCAATTTTGATTTTAGAAACATTGGTTTTTCTTGTCAGTAAAATTACTTTAAAGTCAGTGGAAATGCTTTTAACGTATACACATAATTAGTGCGTTTAAATTGCAATACATTTCAAAGTGCTGAAAATTGTCTAAACTTATGATCTGCCACTTTTTTTTTAAATCGCCTTCTACTCAGTTTTGATTTTAGAAACATTGGTTTTTCTCGTCAGTAAATATACTTGAAAGACAGTGGAAATGCTTTTAACTTATCCACATAATTAGTGCGTTAAAATTGCAATACATTTCAAAGTGCTGAAAATTGTCTAAACTTATGAACTGTAATTTTTTTTCAAATCGCTTTCTCAATTTTGATTTTAGAAACATTGGTTTTTCTTGTAAGTAAAATTACTTGAAAGTCAGTGGAAATGCTTTTAACTTATCCACATGATTAGTGCGTTTAAATTGCAATACATTTCAAAGTGCTGAAAATTGTCTAAATTTATGATCTGCCACTTTTTTTTCAAATCGCCTTCTACTCAGTTTTGATTTTAGAAACATTGGTTTTTCTTGTGAGTAAAAATATTTGAAAGTAAGTGGAAATGCTTTTAACTTATCCACATAATTAGTGCGTTTAAATTGCAATACATTTCAAAGTGCTGAAAATTGTCTAAATTTATGATTTGCAATGTTTTTTCAAATCGCCTTCTACTCAGTTTTGATTTTAGAAACATTGGTTTTTCTTGTAAGTAAAATTACTTGAAAGTCAGTGGAAATGATTTTAACTTATCCACATGATTAGTGCGTTTAAATTGCAATACATTTCAAAGTGCTGAAAATTGTCTAAACTTATGATCTGCTCTTTTTTTCCATATCGCCTTCTACTCAATTTTGATTTCAGAAACATTGGTTTTTCTTGTCAGTAAATTTACTTGAAAGTCAGTGGAAATGCTTTTAACTTATCCACATAATTAGTGCGTTTAAATTGCAATACATTTCAAAGTGCTGAAAATTGTCTAAACTTATGATCTGCTCTTTTTTTTCAAATCGCCTTTCACTCAATTTTGATTTTAGAAACATTGTTTTTTTTTGTCAGTAAAATTATTTGAATGTCAGTGGAAATGCTTTTAACTTATCCACATAATTAGTGCGTTAAAATTGCAATACATTTCACAGTGCTGAAAATTGTCTAAACTTATGAACTGTAATTTTTTCTCAAATCGCTTTCTCAATTTTGATTTTAGAAACATTGGTTTTTCTTTTCAGTAAATTTACTTGAAAGTCAGTGGAAATGCTTTTAACTTATCCACATAATTAGTGCGTTTAAATTGCAATATATTTCAAAGTGCTGAAAATTGTCTAAACTTATGATCTGCTCTTTTTTTTCAAATCGCCTTCTACTCAATTTTGATTTTAGAAACATTGGTTTTTCTTGTCAGTAAAATTACTTTAAAGTCAGTGGAAATGCTTTTAACGTATACACATAATTAGTGCGTTTAAATTGCAATACATTTCAAAGTGCTGAAAATTGTCTAAACTTATGATCTGCCACTTTTTTTTTAAATCGCCTTCTACTCAGTTTTGATTTTAGAAACATTGGTTTTTCTCGTCAGTAAATATACTTGAAAGACAGTGGAAATGCTTTTAACTTATCCACATAATTAGTGCGTTAAAATTGCAATACATTTCAAAGTGCTGAAAATTGTCTAAACTTATGAACTGTAATTTTTTTTCAAATCGCTTTCTCAATTTTGATTTTAGAAACATTGGTTTTTCTTGTAAGTAAAATTACTTGAAAGTCAGTGGAAATGCTTTTAACTTATCCACATGATTAGTGCGTTTAAATTGCAATACATTTCAAAGTGCTGAAAATTGTCTAAACTTATGATCTGCTCTTTTTTTCCATATCGCCTTCTACTCAATTTTGATTTCAGAAACATTGGTTTTTCTTGTCAGTAAATTTACTTGAAAGTCAGTGGAAATGCTTTTAACTTATTCACATAATTAGTGCGTTTAAATTGCAATATATTTCAAAGTGCTGAAAATTGTCTAAACTTATGATCTGCTCTTTTTTTTCAAATCGCCTTCTACTCAATTTTGATTTTAGAAACATTGTTTTTTTTTGTCAGTAAAATTATTTGAATGTCAGTGGAAATGCTTTTAACTTATCCATATAATTAGTGCGTTAAAATTGCAATACATATTACAGTGCTGAAAATTGTCTAAACTTATGAACTGTAATTTTTTTTCAAATCGCTTTCTCAATTTTGATTTTAGAAACATTGGTTTTTCTTGTAAGTAAAATTACTTTAAAGTCAGTGGAAATGCTTTTAACGTATACACATAATTAGTGCGTTTAAATTGCAATACATTTCAAAGTGCTGAAAATTGTCTAAATTTATGATCTGCCACTTTTTTTTCAAATCGCCTTCTACTCAGTTTTGATTTTAGAAACATTGGTTTTTCTTGTGAGTAAAAATACTTGAAAGACAGTGGAAATGCTTTTAACTTATTCACATAATTAGTGCGTTTAAATTGCAATACATTTCAAAGTGCTGAAAATTGTCTAAACTTATGATCTGCCACTTTTTTTTCAAATCGCCTTCTACTCAGTTTTGATTTTAGAAACATTGGTTTTTCTTGTGAGTAAAAATACTTGAAAGTCAGTGGAAATGCTTTTAACTTATTCACATAATTAGTGCGTTTAAATTGCAATACATTTCAAAGTGCTGAAAATTGTCTAAATTTATGATCTGCCACTTTTTTTTCAAATCGCCTTCTACTCAGTTTTGATTTTAGAAACATTGGTTTTTCTTGTCAGTAAAATTACTTGAAAGTCAGTGGAAATGCTTTTAACTTATCCACATAATTAGTGCGTTTAAATTGCAATACATTTCAAAGTGCTGAAAATTGTCTAAACTTATGATCTGCCACTTTTTTTTCAAATCGCCTTCTACTCAGTTTTGATTTTAGAAACATTGGTTTTTCTTGTGAGTAAAAATACTTGAAAGTCAGTGGAAATGCTTTTAACTTATTCACATAATTAGTGCGTTTAAATTGCAATACATTTCAAAGTGCTGAAAATTGTCTAAACTTATGAACTGTAATTTTTTTTCAAATCGCTTTCTCAATTTTGATTTTAGAAACATTGGTTTTTCTTGTAAGTAAAATTACTTTAAAGTCAGTGGAAATGCTTTTAACGTATACACATAATTAGTGCGTTTAAATTGCAATACATTTCAAAGTGCTGAAAATTGTCTAAACTTATGATCTGCCACTTTTTTTTGAAATCGCCTTCTACTCAGTTTTGATTTTAGAAACATTGGTTTTTCTCGTCAGTAAATATACTTGAAAGACAGTGGAAATGCTTTTAACTTATCCACATAATTAGTGCGTTAAAATTGCAATACATTTCAAAGGGCTGAAAATTGTCTAAACTTATGAACTGTAATTTTTTTTCAAATCGCTTTCTCAATTTTGATTTTAGAAACATTGGTTTTTCTTGTAAGTAAAATTACTTGAAAGTCAGTGGAAATGCTTTTAACTTATCCACATGATTAGTGCGTTTAAATTGCAATACATTTCAAAGTGCTGAAAATTGTCTAAACTTATGATCTGCTCTTTTTTTCCATATCGCCTTCTACTCAATTTTGATTTCAGAAACATTGGTTTTTCTTGTGAGTAAAAATACTTGAAAGTCAGTGGAAATGCTTTTAACTTATTCACATAATTAGTGCGTTTAAATTGCAATACATTTCAAAGTGCTGAAAATTGTCTAAACTTATGAACTGTAATTTTTTTTCAAATCGCTTTCTCAATTTTGATTTTAGAAACATTGGTTTTTCTTGTAAGTAAAATTACTTTAAAGTCAGTGGAAATGCTTTAAACGTATACACATAATTAGTGCGTTTAAATTGAAATACATTTCAAAGTGCTGAAAATTGTCTAAACTTATGATCTGCCACTTTTTTTTGAAATCGCCTTCTACTCAGTTTTGATTTTAGAAACATTGGTTTTTCTCGTCAGTAAATATACTTGAAAGACAGTGGAAATGCTTTTAACTTATCCACATAATTAGTGCGTTAAAATTGCAATACATTTCAAAGGGCTGAAAATTGTCTAAACTTATGAACTGTAATTTTTTTTCAAATCGCTTTCTCAATTTTGATTTTAGAAACATTGGTTTTTCTTGTAAGTAAAATTACTTGAAAGTCAGTGGAAATGCTTTTAACTTATCCACATGATTAGTGCGTTTAAATTGCAATACATTTCAAAGTGCTGAAAATTGTCTAAACTTATGATCTGCTCTTTTTTTCCATATCGCCTTCTACTCAATTTTGATTTCAGAAACATTGGTTTTTCTTGTCAGTAAATTTACTTGAAAGTCAGTGGAAATGCTTTTAACGTATACACATAATTAGTGCGTTTAAATTGCAATACATTTCAAAGTGCTGAAAATTGTCTAAATTTATGATCTGCCACTTTTTTTTCAAATCGCCTTCTACTCAGTTTTGATTTTAGAAACATTGGTTTTTCTTGTGAGTAAAAATACTTGAAAGTCAGTGGAAATGCTTTTAACTTATTCACATAATTAGTGCGTTTAAATTGCAATACATTTCAAAGTGCTGAAAATTGTCTAAATTTATGATCTGCCACTTTTTTTTCAAATCGCCTTCTACTCAGTTTTGATTTTAGAAACATTGGTTTTTCTTGTGAGTAAAAATATTTGAAAGTAAGTGGAAATGCTTTTAACTTATCCACATAATTAGTGCGTTTAAATTGCAATACATTTCAAAGTGCTGAAAATTGTCTAAATTTATGATTTGCAATGTTTTTTCAAATCGCCTTCTACTCAGTTTTGATTTTAGAAACATTGGTTTTTCTTGTAAGTAAAATTACTTGAAAGTCAGTGGAAATGATTTTAACTTATCCACATGATTAGTGCGTTTAAATTGCAATACATTTCAAAGTGCTGAAAATTGTCTAAACTTATGATCTGCTCTTTTTTTCCATATCGCCTTCTACTCAATTTTGATTTCAGAAACATTGGTTTTTCTTGTCAGTAAATTTACTTGAAAGTCAGTGGAAATGCTTTTAACTTATCCACATAATTAGTGCGTTTAAATTGCAATACATTTCAAAGTGCTGAAAATTGTCTAAACTTATGATCTGCTCTTTTTTTTCAAATCGCCTTTCACTCAATTTTGATTTTAGAAACATTGTTTTTTTTTGTCAGTAAAATTATTTGAATGTCAGTGGAAATGCTTTTAACTTATCCACATAATTAGTGCGTTAAAATTGCAATACATTTCACAGTGCTGAAAATTGTCTAAACTTATGAACTGTAATTTTTTCTCAAATCGCTTTCTCAATTTTGATTTTAGAAACATTGGTTTTTCTTTTCAGTAAATTTACTTGAAAGTCAGTGGAAATGCTTTTAACTTATCCACATAATTAGTGCGTTTAAATTGCAATATATTTCAAAGTGCTGAAAATTGTCTAAACTTATGATCTGCTCTTTTTTTTCAAATCGCCTTCTACTCAATTTTGATTTTAGAAACATTGGTTTTTCTTGTCAGTAAAATTACTTTAAAGTCAGTGGAAATGCTTTTAACGTATACACATAATTAGTGCGTTTAAATTGCAATACATTTCAAAGTGCTGAAAATTGTCTAAACTTATGATCTGCCACTTTTTTTTAAAATCGCCTTCTACTCAGTTTTGATTTTAGAAACATTGGTTTTTCTCGTCAGTAAATATACTTGAAAGACAGTGGAAATGCTTTTAACTTATCCACATAATTAGTGCGTTAAAATTGCAATACATTTCAAAGTGCTGAAAATTGTCTAAACTTATGAACTGTAATTTTTTTTCAAATCGCTTTCTCAATTTTGATTTTAGAAACATTGGTTTTTCTTGTAAGTAAAATTACTTGAAAGTCAGTGGAAATGCTTTTAACTTATCCACATGATTAGTGCGTTTAAATTGCAATACATTTCAAAGTGCTGAAAATTGTCTAAACTTATGATCTGCTCTTTTTTTCCATATCGCCTTCTACTCAATTTTGATTTCAGAAACATTGGTTTTTCTTGTCAGTAAATTTACTTGAAAGTCAGTGGAAATGCTTTTAACTTATTCACATAATTAGTGCGTTTAAATTGCAATATATTTCAAAGTGCTGAAAATTGTCTAAACTTATGATCTGCTCTTTTTTTTCAAATCGCCTTCTACTCAATTTTGATTTTAGAAACATTGTTTTTTTTTGTCAGTAAAATTATTTGAATGTCAGTGGAAATGCTTTTAACTTATCCATATAATTAGTGCGTTAAAATTGCAATACATATTACAGTGCTGAAAATTGTCTAAACTTATGAACTGTAATTTTTTTTCAAATCGCTTTCTCAATTTTGATTTTAGAAACATTGGTTTTTCTTGTAAGTAAAATTACTTTAAAGTCAGTGGAAATGCTTTTAACGTATACACATAATTAGTGCGTTTAAATTGCAATACATTTCAAAGTGCTGAAAATTGTCTAAATTTATGATCTGCCACTTTTTTTTCAAATCGCCTTCTACTCAGTTTTGATTTTAGAAACATTGGTTTTTCTTGTGAGTAAAAATACTTGAAAGACAGTGGAAATGCTTTTAACTTATTCACATAATTAGTGCGTTTAAATTGCAATACATTTCAAAGTGCTGAAAATTGTCTAAACTTATGATCTGCCACTTTTTTTTCAAATCGCCTTCTACTCAGTTTTGATTTTAGAAACATTGGTTTTTCTTGTGAGTAAAAATACTTGAAAGTCAGTGGAAATGCTTTTAACTTATTCACATAATTAGTGCGTTTAAATTGCAATACATTTCAAAGTGCTGAAAATTGTCTAAATTTATGATCTGCCACTTTTTTTTCAAATCGCCTTCTACTCAGTTTTGATTTTAGAAACATTGGTTTTTCTTGTCAGTAAAATTACTTGAAAGTCAGTGGAAATGCTTTTAACTTATCCACATAATTAGTGCGTTTAAATTGCAATACATTTCAAAGTGCTGAAAATTGTCTAAACTTATGATCTGCCACTTTTTTTTCAAATCGCCTTCTACTCAGTTTTGATTTTAGAAACATTGGTTTTTCTTGTGAGTAAAAATACTTGAAAGTCAGTGGAAATGCTTTTAACTTATTCACATAATTAGTGCGTTTAAATTGCAATACATTTCAAAGTGCTGAAAATTGTCTAAACTTATGAACTGTAATTTTTTTTCAAATCGCTTTCTCAATTTTGATTTTAGAAACATTGGTTTTTCTTGTAAGTAAAATTACTTTAAAGTCAGTGGAAATGCTTTTAACGTATACACATAATTAGTGCGTTTAAATTGCAATACATTTCAAAGTGCTGAAAATTGTCTAAACTTATGATCTGCCACTTTTTTTTGAAATCGCCTTCTACTCAGTTTTGATTTTAGAAACATTGGTTTTTCTCGTCAGTAAATATACTTGAAAGACAGTGGAAATGCTTTTAACTTATCCACATAATTAGTGCGTTAAAATTGCAATACATTTCAAAGGGCTGAAAATTGTCTAAACTTATGAACTGTAATTTTTTTTCAAATCGCTTTCTCAATTTTGATTTTAGAAACATTGGTTTTTCTTGTAAGTAAAATTACTTGAAAGTCAGTGGAAATGCTTTTAACTTATCCACATGATTAGTGCGTTTAAATTGCAATACATTTCAAAGTGCTGAAAATTGTCTAAACTTATGATCTGCTCTTTTTTTCCATATCGCCTTCTACTCAATTTTGATTTCAGAAACATTGGTTTTTCTTGTCAGTAAATTTACTTGAAAGTCAGTGGAAATGCTTTTAACGTATACACATAATTAGTGCGTTTAAATTGCAATACATTTCAAAGTGCTGAAAATTGTCTAAATTTATGATCTGCCACTTTTTTTTCAAATCGCCTTCTACTCAGTTTTGATTTTAGAAACATTGGTTTTTCTTGTGAGTAAAAATACTTGAAAGTCAGTGGAAATGCTTTTAACTTATTCACATAATTAGTGCGTTTAAATTGCAATACATTTCAAAGTGCTGAAAATTGTCTAAATTTATGATCTGCCACTTTTTTTTCAAATCGCCTTCTACTCAGTTTTGATTTTAGAAACATTGGTTTTTCTTGTGAGTAAAAATATTTGAAAGTAAGTGGAAATGCTTTTAACTTATCCACATAATTAGTGCGTTTAAATTGCAATACATTTCAAAGTGCTGAAAATTGTCTAAATTTATGATTTGCAATGTTTTTTCAAATCGCCTTCTACTCAGTTTTGATTTTAGAAACATTGGTTTTTCTTGTAAGTAAAATTACTTGAAAGTCAGTGGAAATGATTTTAACTTATCCACATGATTAGTGCGTTTAAATTGCAATACATTTCAAAGTGCTGAAAATTGTCTAAACTTATGATCTGCTCTTTTTTTCCATATCGCCTTCTACTCAATTTTGATTTCAGAAACATTGGTTTTTCTTGTCAGTAAATTTACTTGAAAGTCAGTGGAAATGCTTTTAACTTATCCACATAATTAGTGCGTTTAAATTGCAATACATTTCAAAGTGCTGAAAATTGTCTAAACTTATGATCTGCTCTTTTTTTTCAAATCGCCTTTCACTCAATTTTGATTTTAGAAACATTGTTTTTTTTTGTCAGTAAAATTATTTGAATGTCAGTGGAAATGCTTTTAACTTATCCACATAATTAGTGCGTTAAAATTGCAATACATTTCACAGTGCTGAAAATTGTCTAAACTTATGAACTGTAATTTTTTCTCAAATCGCTTTCTCAATTTTGATTTTAGAAACATTGGTTTTTCTTTTCAGTAAATTTACTTGAAAGTCAGTGGAAATGCTTTTAACTTATCCACATAATTAGTGCGTTTAAATTGCAATATATTTCAAAGTGCTGAAAATTGTCTAAACTTATGATCTGCTCTTTTTTTTCAAATCGCCTTCTACTCAATTTTGATTTTAGAAACATTGGTTTTTCTTGTCAGTAAAATTACTTTAAAGTCAGTGGAAATGCTTTTAACGTATACACATAATTAGTGCGTTTAAATTGCAATACATTTCAAAGTGCTGAAAATTGTCTAAACTTATGATCTGCCACTTTTTTTTTAAATCGCCTTCTACTCAGTTTTGATTTTAGAAACATTGGTTTTTCTCGTCAGTAAATATACTTGAAAGACAGTGGAAATGCTTTTAACTTATCCACATAATTAGTGCGTTAAAATTGCAATACATTTCAAAGTGCTGAAAATTGTCTAAACTTATGAACTGTAATTTTTTTTCAAATCGCTTTCTCAATTTTGATTTTAGAAACATTGGTTTTTCTTGTAAGTAAAATTACTTGAAAGTCAGTGGAAATGCTTTTAACTTATCCACATGATTAGTGCGTTTAAATTGCAATACATTTCAAAGTGCTGAAAATTGTCTAAACTTATGATCTGCTCTTTTTTTCCATATCGCCTTCTACTCAATTTTGATTTCAGAAACATTGGTTTTTCTTGTCAGTAAATTTACTTGAAAGTCAGTGGAAATGCTTTTAACTTATTCACATAATTAGTGCGTTTAAATTGCAATATATTTCAAAGTGCTGAAAATTGTCTAAACTTATGATCTGCTCTTTTTTTTCAAATCGCCTTCTACTCAATTTTGATTTTAGAAACATTGTTTTTTTTTGTCAGTAAAATTATTTGAATGTCAGTGGAAATGCTTTTAACTTATCCATATAATTAGTGCGTTAAAATTGCAATACATATTACAGTGCTGAAAATTGTCTAAACTTATGAACTGTAATTTTTTTTCAAATCGCTTTCTCAATTTTGATTTTAGAAACATTGGTTTTTCTTGTAAGTAAAATTACTTTAAAGTCAGTGGAAATGCTTTTAACGTATACACATAATTAGTGCGTTTAAATTGCAATACATTTCAAAGTGCTGAAAATTGTCTAAATTTATGATCTGCCACTTTTTTTTCAAATCGCCTTCTACTCAGTTTTGATTTTAGAAACATTGGTTTTTCTTGTGAGTAAAAATACTTGAAAGACAGTGGAAATGCTTTTAACTTATTCACATAATTAGTGCGTTTAAATTGCAATACATTTCAAAGTGCTGAAAATTGTCTAAACTTATGATCTGCCACTTTTTTTTCAAATCGCCTTCTACTCAGTTTTGATTTTAGAAACATTGGTTTTTCTTGTGAGTAAAAATACTTGAAAGTCAGTGGAAATGCTTTTAACTTATTCACATAATTAGTGCGTTTAAATTGCAATACATTTCAAAGTGCTGAAAATTGTCTAAATTTATGATCTGCCACTTTTTTTTCAAATCGCCTTCTACTCAGTTTTGATTTTAGAAACATTGGTTTTTCTTGTCAGTAAAATTACTTGAAAGTCAGTGGAAATGCTTTTAACTTATCCACATAATTAGTGCGTTTAAATTGCAATACATTTCAAAGTGCTGAAAATTGTCTAAACTTATGATCTGCCACTTTTTTTTCAAATCGCCTTCTACTCAGTTTTGATTTTAGAAACATTGGTTTTTCTTGTGAGTAAAAATACTTGAAAGTCAGTGGAAATGCTTTTAACTTATTCACATAATTAGTGCGTTTAAATTGCAATACATTTCAAAGTGCTGAAAATTGTCTAAACTTATGAACTGTAATTTTTTTTCAAATCGCTTTCTCAATTTTGATTTTAGAAACATTGGTTTTTCTTGTAAGTAAAATTACTTTAAAGTCAGTGGAAATGCTTTTAACGTATACACATAATTAGTGCGTTTAAATTGCAATACATTTCAAAGTGCTGAAAATTGTCTAAACTTATGATCTGCCACTTTTTTTTGAAATCGCCTTCTACTCAGTTTTGATTTTAGAAACATTGGTTTTTCTCGTCAGTAAATATACTTGAAAGACAGTGGAAATGCTTTTAACTTATCCACATAATTAGTGCGTTAAAATTGCAATACATTTCAAAGTGCTGAAAATTGTCTAAACTTATGAACTGTAATTTTTTTTCAAATCTCTTTCTCAATTTTGATTTTAGAAACATTGGTTTTTCTTGTAAGTAAAATTACTTGAAAGACAGTGGAAATGCTTTTAACTTATCCACATGATTAGTGCGTTTAAATTGCAATACATTTCAAAGTGCTGAAAATTGTCTAAACTTATGATCTGCTCCTTTTTTCCATATCGCCTTCTACTCAATTTTGATTTCAGAAACATTGGTTTTTCTTGTCAGTAAATTTACTTGAAAGTCAGTGGAAATGCTTTTAACTTATCCACATAATTAGTGCGTTTAAATTGCAATATATTTCAAAGTGCTGAAAATTGTCTAAACTTATGATCTGCTCTTTTTTTTCAAATCGCCTTCTACTCAATTTTGATTTTAGAAACATTGTTTTTTTTTGTCAGTAAAATTATTTGAATGTCAGTGGAAATGCTTTTAACTTATCCATATAATTAGTGCGTTAAAATTGCAATACATTTTACAGTGCTGAAAATTGTCTAAACTTATGAACTGTAATTTTTTTTCAAATCGCTTTCTCAATTTTGATTTTAGAAACATTGGTTTTTCTTGTAAGTAAAATTACTTTAAAGTCAGTGGAAATGCTTTTAACGTATACACATAATTAGTGCGTTTAAATTGCAATACATTTCAAAGTGCTGAAAATTGTCTAAATTTATGATCTGCCACTTTTTTTTTTAAATCGCCTTCTACTCAGTTTTGATTTTAGAAACATTGGTTTTTCTTGTGAGTAAAAATACTTGAAAGTCAGTGGAAATGCTTTTAACTTATTCACATAATTAGTGCGTTTAAATTGCAATACATTTCAAAGTGCTGAAAATTGTCTAAACTTATGAACTGTAATTTTTTTTCAAATCGCTTTCTCAATTTTGATTTTAGAAACATTGGTTTTTCTTGTCAGTAAAATTACTTTAAAGTCAGTGGAAATGCTTTTAACGTATACACATAATTAGTGCGTTTAAATTGCAATACATTTCAAAGTGCTGAAAATTGTCTAAACTTATGATCTGCCACTTTTTTTTCAAATCGCTTTCTCAGTTTTGATTTTAGAAACATTGGTTTTTCTTGTGAGTAAAAATACTTGAAAGTCAGTGGAAATGCTTTTAACTTATTCACATAATTAGTGCGTTTAAATTGCAATACATTTCAAAGTGCTGAAAATTGTCTAAACTTATGAACTGTAATTTTTTTTCAAATCGCTTTCTCAATTTTGATTTTAGAAACATTGGTTTTTCTTGTAAGTAAAATTACTTTAAAGTCAGTGGAAATGCTTTTAACGTATACACATAATTAGTGCGTTTAAATTGCAATACATTTCAAAGTGCTGAAAATTGTCTAAACTTATGATCTGCCACTTTTTTTTGAAATCGCCTTCTACTGTTTTGATTTTAGAAACATTGGTTTTTCTCGTCGGTAAATATACTTGAAAGACAGTGGAAATGCTTTTAACTTATCCACATAATTAGTGCGTTAAAATTGCAATACATTTCAAAGTGCTGAAAATTGTCTAAACTTATGAACTGTAATTTTTTTTCAAATCGCTTTCTCAATTTTGATTTTAGAAACATTGGTTTTTCTTGTAAGTAAAATTACTTGAAAGTCAGTGGAAATGCTTTTAACTTATCCACATGATTAGTGCGTTTAAATTGCAATACATTTCAAAGTGCTGAAAATTGTCTAAACTTATGATCTGCTCTTTTTTTCCATATCGCCTTCTACTCAATTTTGATTTCAGAAACATTGGTTTTTCTTGTCAGTAAATTTACTTGAAAGTCAGTGGAAATGCTTTTAACTTATCCACATAATTAGTGCGTTTAAATTGCAATATATTTCAAAGTGCTGAAAATTGTCTAAACTTATGATCTGCTCTTTTTTTCCATATCGCCTTCTACTCAATTTTAATTTCAGAAACATTGGTTTTTCTTGTCAGTAAATTTACTTGAAAGTCAGTGGAAATGCTTTTAACGTATACACATAATTAGTGCGTTTAAATTGCAATACATTTCAAAGTGCTGAAAATTGTCTAAATTTATGATCTGCCACTTTTTTTTCAAATCGCCTTCTACTCAGTTTTGATTTTAGAAACATTGGTTTTTCTCGTCAGTAAATATACTTGAAAGACAGTGGAAATGCTTTTAACTTATCCACATAATTAGTGCGTTAAAATTGCAATACATTTCAAAGTGCTGAAAATTGTCTAAACTTATGAACTGTAATTTTTTTTCAAATCGCTTTCTCAATTTTGATTTTAGAAACATTGGTTTTTCTTGTAAGTAAAATTACTTGAAAGTCAGTGGAAATGCTTTTAACTTATCCACATGATTAGTGCGTTTAAATTGCAATACATTTCAAAGTGCTGAAAATTGTCTAAACTTATGATCTGCTCTTTTTTTCCATATCGCCTTCTACTCAATTTTGATTTCAGAAACATTGGTTTTTCTTGTCAGTAAATTTACTTGAAAGTCAGTGGAAATGCTTTTAACGTATACACATAATTAGTGCGTTTAAATTGCAATACATTTCAAAGTGCTGAAAATTGTCTAAATTTATGATCTGCCACTTTTTTTTCAAATCGCCTTCTACTCAGTTTTGATTTTAGAAACATTGGTTTTTCTTGTGAGTAAAAATACTTGAAAGTCAGTGGAAATGCTTTTAACTTATTCACATAATTAGTGCGTTTAAATTGCAATACATTTCAAAGTGCTGAAAATTGTCTAAATTTATGATCTGCCACTTTTTTTTCAAATCGCCTTCTACTCAGTTTTGATTTTAGAAACATTGGTTTTTCTTGTGAGTAAAAATACTTGAAAGTAAGTGGAAATGCTTTTAACTTATCCACATAATTAGTGCGTTTAAATTGCAATACATTTCAAAGTGCTGAAAATTGTCTAAATTTATGATTTGCAATGTTTTTTCAAATCGCCTTCTACTCAGTTTTGATTTTAGAAACATTGGTTTTTCTTGTCAGTAAAATTACTTTAAAGTCAGTGGAAATGCTTTTAACGTATACACATAATTAGTGCGTTTAAATTGCAATACATTTCAAAGTGCTGAAAATTGTCTAAATTTATGATCTGCCACTTTTTTTTCAAATCGCCTTCTACTCAGTTTTGATTTTAGAAACATTGGTTTTTCTTGTGAGTAAAAATACTTGAAAGTCAGTGGAAATGCTTTTAACTTATTCACATAATTAGTGCGTTTAAATTGCAATACATTTCAAAGTGCTGAAAATTGTCTAAACTTATGAACTGTAATTTTTTTTAAAATCGCTTTCTCAATTTTGATTTTAGAAACATTGGTTTTTCTTGTCAGTAAAATTACTTTAAAGTCAGTGGAAATGCTTTTAACGTATACACATAATTAGTGCGTTTAAATTGCAATACATTTCAAAGTGCTGAAAATTGTCTAAACTTATGATCTGACACTTTTTTTTCAAATCGCTTTCTCAGTTTTGATTTTAGAAACATTGGTTTTTCTTGTGAGTAAAAATACTTGAAAGTCAGTGGAAATGCTTTTAACTTATTCACATAATTAGTGCGTTTAAATTGCAATACATTTCAAAGTGCTGAAAATTGTCTAAACTTATGAACTGTAATTTTTTTTCAAATCGCTTTCTCAATTTTGATTTTAGAAACATTGGTTTTTCTTGTAAGTAAAATTACTTTAAAGTCAGTGGAAATGCTTTTAACGTATACACATAATTAGTGCGTTTAAATTGCAATACATTTCAAAGTGCTGAAAATTGTCTAAACTTATGATCTGCCACTTTTTTTTGAAATCGCCTTCTACTCATTTTTGATTTTAGAAACATTGGTTTTTCTCGTCAGTAAATATACTTGAAAGACAGTGGAAATGCTTTTAACTTATCCACATAATTAGTGCGTTAAAATTGCAATACATTTCAAAGTGCTGAAAATTGTCTAAACTTATGAACTGTAATTTTTTTTCAAATCGCTTTCTTAATTTTGATTTTAGAAACATTGGTTTTTCTTGTAAGTAAAATTACTTGAAAGTCAGTGGAAATGCTTTTAACTTATCCACATGATTAGTGCGTTTAAATTGCAATACATTTCAAAGTGCTGAAAATTGTCTAAACTTATGATCTGCTCTTTTTTTCCATATCGCCTTCTACTCAATTTTGATTTCAGAAACATTGGTTTTTCTTGTCAGTAAATTTACTTGAAAGTCAGTGGAAATGCTTTTAACGTATACACATAATTAGTGCGTTTAAATTGCAATACATTTCAAAGTGCTGAAAATTGTCTAAATTTATGATCTGCCACTTTTTTTTCAAATCGCCTTCTACTCAGTTTTGATTTTAGAAACATTGGTTTTTCTTGTGAGTAAAAATACTTGAAAGTCAGTGGAAATGCTTTTAACTTATTCACATAATTAGTGCGTTTAAATTGCAATACATTTCAAAGTGCTGAAAATTGTCTAAATTTATGATTTGCAATGTTTTTTCAAATCGCCTTCTACTCAGTTTTGATTTTAGAAACATTGGTTTTTCTTGTCAGTAAAATTACTTTAAAGTCAGTGGAAATGCTTTTAACTTATCCACATAATTAGTGCGTTAAAATTGCAATACATTTCAAAGTGCTGAAAATTGTCTAAACTTATGAACTGTAATTTTTTTTCAAGTCGCTTTCTCAATTTTGATTTTAGAAACATTGGTTTTTCTTGTAAGTAAAATTACTTGAAAGTCAGTGGAAATGATTTTAACTTATCCACATGATTAGTGCGTTTAAATTGCAATACATTTCAAAGTGCTGAAAATTGTCTAAACTTATGATCTGCTCTTTTTTTCCATATCGCCCTCTACTCAATTTTGATTTCAGAAACATTGGTTTTTCTTGTCAGTAAATTTACTTGAAAGTCAGTGGAAATGCTTTTAACTTATCCACATAATTAGTGCGTTTAAATTGCAATACATTTCAAAGTGCTGAAAATTGTCTAAACTTATGATCTGCTCTTTTTTTTCAAATCGCCTTTCACTCAATTTTGATTTTAGAAACATTGTTTTTTTTTGTCAGTAAAATTATTTGAATGTCAGTGGAAATGCTTTTAACTTATCCACATAATTAGTGCGTTAAAATTGCAATACATTTCACAGTGCTGAAAATTGTCTAAACTTATGAACTGTAATTTTTTCTCAAATCGCTTTCTCAATTTTGATTTTAGAAACATTGGTTTTTCTTTTCAGTAAATTTACTTGAAAGTCAGTGGAAATGCTTTTAACTTATCCACATAATTAGTGCGTTTAAATTGCAATATATTTCAAAGTGCTGAAAATTGTCTAAACTTATGATCTGCTCTTTTTTTTCAAATCGCCTTCTACTCAATTTTGATTTTAGAAACATTGGTTTTTCTTGTCAGTAAAATTACTTTAAAGTCAGTGGAAATGCTTTTAACGTATACACATAATTAGTGCGTTTAAATTGCAATACATTTCAAAGTGCTGAAAATTGTCTAAACTTATGATCTGCCACTTTTTTTTAAAATCGCCTTCTACTCAGTTTTGATTTTAGAAACATTGGTTTTTCTCGTCAGTAAATATACTTGAAAGACAGTGGAAATGCTTTTAACTTATCCACATAATTAGTGCGTTAAAATTGCAATACATTTCAAAGTGCTGAAAATTGTCTAAACTTATGATCTGCTCTTTTTTTCCATATCGCCTTCTACTCAATTTTGATTTCAGAAACATTGGTTTTTCTTGTCAGTAAATTTACTTGAAAGTCAGTGGAAATGCTTTTAACTTATCCACATAATTAGTGCGTTTAAATTGCAATATATTTCAAAGTGCTGAAAATTGTCTAAACATGATCTGCTCTTTTTTTTCAAATCGCCTTCTACTCAATTTTGATTTTAGAAACATTGGTTTTTTTTGTCAGTAAAATTATTTGAATGTCAGTGGAAATGCTTTTAACTTATCCATATAATTAGTGCGTTAAAATTGCAATACATTTTACAGTGCTGAAAATTGTCTAAACTTATGAACTGTAATTTTTTTTCAAATCGCTTTCTCAATTTTGATTTTAGAAACATTGGTTTTTCTTGTAAGTAAAATTACTTTAAAGTCAGTGGAAATGCTTTTAACGTATACACATAATTAGTGCGTTTAAATTGCAATACATTTCAAAGTGCTGAAAATTGTCTAAACTTATGATCTGCCACTTTTTTTTGAAATCGCCTTCTACTCAGTTTTGATTTTAGAAACATTGGTTTTTCTCGTCAGTAAATATACTTGAAAGACAGTGGAAATGCTTTTAACTTATCCACATAATTAGTGCGTTAAAATTGCAATACATTTCAAAGTGCTGAAAATTGTCTAAACTTATGAACTGTAATTTTTTTTCAAATCGCTTTCTCAATTTTGATTTTAGAAACATTGGTTTTTCTTGTAAGTAAAATTACTTGAAAGTCAGTGGAAATGCTTTTAACTTATCCACATGATTAGTGCGTTTAAATTGCAATACATTTCAAAGTGCTGAAAATTGTATAAACTTATGATCTGCTCTTTTTTTCCATATCGCCTTCTACTCAATTTTGATTTCAGAAACATTGGTTTTTCTTTTCAGTAAATTTACTTGAAAGTCAGTGGAAATGCTTTTAACTTATCCACATAATTAGTGCGTTTAAATTGCAATATATTTCAAAGTGCTGAAAATTGTCTAAACTTATGATTTGCAATGTTTTTTCAAATCGCCATCTACTCAGTTTTGTGTATAGAAACATTGGTTTTTCTTGTCAGTAAAATTACTTGAAAGACAGTGGAAATGCTTTTAACTTATCCACATAATTAGTGCGTTAAAATTGCAATACATTTCAAAGTGCTGAAAATTGTCTAAACTTATGAACTGTAATTTTTTTTCAAATCGCTTTCTCAATTTTGATTTTAGAAACATTGGTTTTTCTTGTAAGTAAAATTACTTGAAAGTCAGTGGAAATGCTTTTAACTTATCCACATGATTAGTGCGTTTAAATTGCAATACATTTCAAAGTGCTGAAAATTGTCTAAACTTATGATCTGCTCTTTTTTTCCATATCGCCTTCTACTCAATTTTGATTTCAGAAACATTGGTTTTTCTTGTCAGTAAATTTACTTGAAAGTCAGTGGAAATGCTTTTAACTTATCCACATAATTAGTGCGTTTAAATTGCAATATATTTCAAAGTGCTGAAAATTGTCTAAACATGATCTGCTCTTTTTTTTCAAATCGCCTTCTACTCAATTTTGATTTTAGAAACATTGGTTTTTTTTGTCAGTAAAATTATTTGAATGTCAGTGGAAATGCTTTTAACTTATCCATATAATTAGTGCGTTAAAATTGCAATACATTTTACAGTGCTGAAAATTGTCTAAACTTATGAACTGTAATTTTTTTTCAAATCGCTTTCTCAATTTTGATTTTAGAAACATTGGTTTTTCTTGTAAGTAAAATTACTTGAAAGTCAGTGGAAATGCTTTTAACGTATACACATAATTAGTGCGTTTAAATTGCAATACATTTCAAAGTGCTGAAAATTGTCTAAACTTATGATCTGCTCTTTTTTTCCATATCGCCTTCTACTCAATTTTGATTTCAGAAACATTGGTTTTTCTTGTCAGTAAATTTACTTGAAAGTCAGTGGAAATGCTTTTAACTTATCCACATAATTAATGCGTTTAAATTGCAATACATTTCAAAGTGCTGAAAATTGTCTAAACTTATGATCTGCTCTTTTTTTTCAAATCGCCTTTCACTCAATTTTGATTTTAAAAACATTGTTTTTTTTTGTCAGTAAAATTGTTTGAATGTCAGTGGAAATGCTTTTAACTTATCCACATAATTAGTGCGTTAAAATTGCAATACATTTCACAGTGCTGAAAATTGTCTAAACTTATGAACTGTAATTTTTTTTCAAATCGCTTTCTCAATTTTGATTTTAGAAACATTGGTTTTTCTTTTCAGTAAATTTACTTGAAAGTCAGTGGAAATGCTTTTAACTTATCCACATAATTAGTGCGTTTAAATTGCAATATATTTCAAAGTGCTGAAAATTGTCTAAACTTATGATCTGCTCTTTTTTTTCAAATCGCCTTCTACTCAATTTTGATTTTAGAAACATTGGTTTTTCTTGTCAGTAAAATTACTTTAAAGTCAGTGGAAATGCTTTTAACGTATACACATAATTAGTGCGTTTAAATTCCAATACATTTCAAAGTGCTGAAAATTGTCTAAACTTATGATCTGCCACTTTTTTTTAAAATCGCCTTCTACTCAGTTTTGATTTTAGAAACATTGGTTTTTCTCGTCAGTAAATATACTTGAAAGACAGTGGAAATGCTTTTAACTTATCCACATAATTAGTGCGTTTAAATTGCAATACATTTCAAAGTGCTGAAAATTGTCTAAACTTATGATCTGCCACTTTTTTTTCAAATCGCCTTCTACTCAGTTTTGATTTTAGAAACATTGGTTTTTCTTGTGAGTAAAAATACTTGAAAGTCAGTGGAAATGCTTTTAACTTATTCACATAATTAGTGCGTTTAAATTGCAATACATTTCAAAGTGCTGAAAATTGTCTAAACTTATGAACTGTAATTTTTTTTCAAATCGCTTTCTCAATTTTGATTTTAGAAACATTGGTTTTTCTTGTAAGTAAAATTACTTTAAAGTCAGTGGAAATGCTTTTAACGTATACACATAATTAGTGCGTTTAAATTGCAATACATTTCAAAGTGCTGAAAATTGTCTAAACTTATGAACTGTAATTTTTTTTCAAGTCGCTTTCTCAATTTTGATTTTAGAAACATTGGTTTTTCTTGTAAGTAAAATTACTTGAAAGTCAGTGGAAATGATTTTAACTTATCCACATGATTAGTGCGTTTAAATTGCAATACATTTCAAAGTGCTGAAAATTGTCTAAACTTATGATCTGCTCTTTTTTTCCATATCGCCCTCTACTCAATTTTGATTTCAGAAACATTGGTTTTTCTTGTCAGTAAATTTACTTGAAAGTCAGTGGAAATGCTTTTAACTTATCCACATAATTAGTGCGTTTAAATTGCAATACATTTCAAAGTGCTGAAAATTGTCTAAACTTATGATCTGCTCTTTTTTTTCAAATCGCCTTTCACTCAATTTTGATTTTAGAAACATTGTTTTTTTTTGTCAGTAAAATTATTTGAATGTCAGTGGAAATGCTTTTAACTTATCCACATAATTAGTGCGTTAAAATTGCAATACATTTCACAGTGCTGAAAATTGTCTAAACTTATGAACTGTAATTTTTTCTCAAATCGCTTTCTCAATTTTGATTTTAGAAACATTGGTTTTTCTTTTCAGTAAATTTACTTGAAAGTCAGTGGAAATGCTTTTAACTTATCCACATAATTAGTGCGTTTAAATTGCAATATATTTCAAAGTGCTGAAAATTGTCTAAACTTATGATCTGCTCTTTTTTTTCAAATCGCCTTCTACTCAATTTTGATTTTAGAAACATTGGTTTTTCTTGTCAGTAAAATTACTTTAAAGTCAGTGGAAATGCTTTTAACGTATACACATAATTAGTGCGTTTAAATTGCAATACATTTCAAAGTGCTGAAAATTGTCTAAACTTATGATCTGCCACTTTTTTTTTAAATCGCCTTCTACTCAGTTTTGATTTTAGAAACATTGGTTTTTCTCGTCAGTAAATATACTTGAAAGACAGTGGAAATGCTTTTAACTTATCCACATAATTAGTGCGTTAAAATTGCAATACATTTCAAAGTGCTGAAAATTGTCTAAACTTATGAACTGTAATTTTTTTTCAAATCGCTTTCTCAATTTTGATTTTAGAAACATTGGTTTTTCTTGTAAGTAAAATTACTTGAAAGTCAGTGGAAATGCTTTTAACTTATCCACATGATTAGTGCGTTTAAATTGCAATACATTTCAAAGTGCTGAAAATTGTCTAAACTTATGATCTGCTCTTTTTTTCCATATCGCCTTCTACTCAATTTTGATTTCAGAAACATTGGTTTTTCTTGTCAGTAAATTTACTTGAAAGTCAGTGGAAATGCTTTTAACTTATCCACATAATTAGTGCGTTTAAATTGCAATATATTTCAAAGTGCTGAAAATTGTCTAAACATGATCTGCTCTTTTTTTTCAAATCGCCTTCTACTCAATTTTGATTTTAGAAACATTGGTTTTTTTTGTCAGTAAAATTATTTGAATGTCAGTGGAAATGCTTTTAACTTATCCATATAATTAGTGCGTTAAAATTGCAATACATTTTACAGTGCTGAAAATTGTCTAAACTTATGAACTGTAATTTTTTTTCAAATCGCTTTCTCAATTTTGATTTTAGAAACATTGGTTTTTCTTGTAAGTAAAATTACTTGAAAGTCAGTGGAAATGCTTTTAACGTATACACATAATTAGTGCGTTTAAATTGCAATACATTTCAAAGTGCTGAAAATTGTCTAAACTTATGATCTGCCACTTTTTTTTGAAATCGCCTTCTACTCAGTTTTGATTTTAGAAACATTGGTTTTTCTCGTCAGTAAATATACTTGAAAGACAGTGGAAATGCTTTTAACTTATCCACATAATTAGTGCGTTAAAATTGCAATACATTTCAAAGTGCTGAAAATTGTCTAAACTTATGAACTGTAATTTTTTTTCAAATCGCTTTCTCAATTTTGATTTTAGAAACATTGGTTTTTCTTGTAAGTAAAATTACTTGAAAGTCAGTGGAAATGCTTTTAACTTATCCACATGATTAGTGCGTTTAAATTGCAATACATTTCAAAGTGCTGAAAATTGTATAAACTTATGATCTGCTCTTTTTTTCCATATCGCCTTCTACTCAATTTTGATTTCAGAAACATTGGTTTTTCTTTTCAGTAAATTTACTTGAAAGTCAGTGGAAATGCTTTTAACTTATCCACATAATTAGTGCGTTTAAATTGCAATATATTTCAAAGTGCTGAAAATTGTCTAAACTTATGATTTGCAATGTTTTTTCAAATCGCCATCTACTCAGTTTTGTGTATAGAAACATTGGTTTTTCTTGTCAGTAAAATTACTTGAAAGACAGTGGAAATGCTTTTAACTTATCCACATAATTAGTGCGTTAAAATTGCAATACATTTCAAAGTGCTGAAAATTGTCTAAACTTATGAACTGTAATTTTTTTTCAAATCGCTTTCTCAATTTTGATTTTAGAAACATTGGTTTTTCTTGTAAGTAAAATTACTTGAAAGTCAGTGGAAATGCTTTTAACTTATCCACATGATTAGTGCGTTTAAATTGCAATACATTTCAAAGTGCTGAAAATTGTCTAAACTTATGATCTGCTCTTTTTTTCCATATCGCCTTCTACTCAATTTTGATTTCAGAAACATTGGTTTTTCTTGTCAGTAAATTTACTTGAAAGTCAGTGGAAATGCTTTTAACTTATCCACATAATTAGTGCGTTTAAATTGCAATATATTTCAAAGTGCTGAAAATTGTCTAAACATGATCTGCTCTTTTTTTTCAAATCGCCTTCTACTCAATTTTGATTTTAGAAACATTGGTTTTTTTTGTCAGTAAAATTATTTGAATGTCAGTGGAAATGCTTTTAACTTATCCATATAATTAGTGCGTTAAAATTGCAATACATTTTACAGTGCTGAAAATTGTCTAAACTTATGAACTGTAATTTTTTTTCAAATCGCTTTCTCAATTTTGATTTTAGAAACATTGGTTTTTCTTGTAAGTAAAATTACTTGAAAGTCAGTGGAAATGCTTTTAACGTATACACATAATTAGTGCGTTTAAATTGCAATACATTTCAAAGTGCTGAAAATTGTCTAAACTTATGATCTGCTCTTTTTTTCCATATCGCCTTCTACTCAATTTTGATTTCAGAAACATTGGTTTTTCTTGTCAGTAAATTTACTTGAAAGTCAGTGGAAATGCTTTTAACTTATCCACATAATTAATGCGTTTAAATTGCAATACATTTCAAAGTGCTGAAAATTGTCTAAACTTATGATCTGCTCTTTTTTTTCAAATCGCCTTTCACTCAATTTTGATTTTAAAAACATTGTTTTTTTTTGTCAGTAAAATTGTTTGAATGTCAGTGGAAATGCTTTTAACTTATCCACATAATTAGTGCGTTAAAATTGCAATACATTTCACAGTGCTGAAAATTGTCTAAACTTATGAACTGTAATTTTTTTTCAAATCGCTTTCTCAATTTTGATTTTAGAAACATTGGTTTTTCTTTTCAGTAAATTTACTTGAAAGTCAGTGGAAATGCTTTTAACTTATCCACATAATTAGTGCGTTTAAATTGCAATATATTTCAAAGTGCTGAAAATTGTCTAAACTTATGATCTGCTCTTTTTTTTCAAATCGCCTTCTACTCAATTTTGATTTTAGAAACATTGGTTTTTCTTGTCAGTAAAATTACTTTAAAGTCAGTGGAAATGCTTTTAACGTATACACATAATTAGTGCGTTTAAATTCCAATACATTTCAAAGTGCTGAAAATTGTCTAAACTTATGATCTGCCACTTTTTTTTAAAATCGCCTTCTACTCAGTTTTGATTTTAGAAACATTGGTTTTTCTCGTCAGTAAATATACTTGAAAGACAGTGGAAATGCTTTTAACTTATCCACATAATTAGTGCGTTTAAATTGCAATACATTTCAAAGTGCTGAAAATTGTCTAAACTTATGATCTGCCACTTTTTTTTCAAATCGCCTTCTACTCAGTTTTGATTTTAGAAACATTGGTTTTTCTTGTGAGTAAAAATACTTGAAAGTCAGTGGAAATGCTTTTAACTTATTCACATAATTAGTGCGTTTAAATTGCAATACATTTCAAAGTGCTGAAAATTGTCTAAACTTATGAACTGTAATTTTTTTTCAAATCGCTTTCTCAATTTTGATTTTAGAAACATTGGTTTTTCTTGTAAGTAAAATTACTTTAAAGTCAGTGGAAATGCTTTTAACGTATACACATAATTAGTGCGTTTAAATTGCAATACATTTCAAAGTGCTGAAAATTGTCTAAACTTATGATCTGCCACTTTTTTTTAAAATCGCCTTCTACTCAGTTTTGATTTTAGAAACATTGGTTTTTCTCGTCAGTAAATATACTTGAAAGACAGTGGAAATGCTTTTAACTTATCCACATAATTAGTGCGTTAAAATTGCAATACATTTCAAAGTGCTGAAAATTGTCTAAACTTATGAACTGTAATTTTTTTTCAAATCGCTTTCTCAATTTTGATTTTAGAAACATTGGTTTTTCTTGTAAGTAAAATTACTTGAAAGTCAGTGGAAATGCTTTTATCTTATCCACATGATTAGTGCGTTTAAATTGCAATACATTTCAAAGTGCTGAAATTTGTCTAAACTTATGATCTGCTCTTTTTTTCCATATCGCCTTCTACTCAATTTTGCATTCAGAAACATTGGTTTTTCTTGTCAGTAAATTTACTTGAAAGTCAGTGGAAATGCTTTTAACTTATCCACATAATTAGTGCGTTTAAATTGCAATATATTTCAAAGTGCTGAAAATTGTCTAAACTTATGATCTGCTCTTTTTTTTCAAATCGCCTTCTACTCAATTTTGATTTTAGAAACATTGTTTTTTTTTGTCAGTAAAATTATTTGAATGTCAGTGGAAATGCTTTTAACTTATCCATATAATTAGTGCGTTAAAATTGCAATACATTTTACAGTGCTGAAAATTGCCTAAACTTATAAACTGTAATTTTTTTTCAAATCGCTTTCTCAATTTTGATTTTAGAAACATTGGTTTTTCTTGTGAGTAAAAATACTTGAAAGACAGTGGAAATGCTTTTAACTTATTCACATAATTAGTGCGTTTAAATTGCAATACATTTCAAAGTGCTGAAAATTGTCTAAACTTATGAACTGTAATTTTTTTTCAAATCGCTTTCTCAATTTTGATTTTAGAAACATTGGTTTTTCTTGTCAGTAAAATTACTTTAAAGTCAGTGGAAATGCTTTTAACGTATACACATAATTAGTGCGTTTAAATTGCAATACATATCAAAGTGCTGAAAATTGTCTAAATTTATGATCTGCCACTTTTTTTTCAAATCGCCTTCTACTCAGTTTTGATTTTAGAAACATTGGTTTTTCTTGTCAGTAAAATTACTTGAAAGTCAGTGGAAATGCTTTTAACTTATCCACATAATTAGTGCGTTTAAATTGCAATACATTTCAAAGTGCTGAAAATTGTCTAAACTTATGATCTGCCACTTTTTTTTCAAATCGCCTTCTACTCAGTTTTGATTTTAGAAACATTGGTTTTTCTTGTGAGTAAAAATACTTTAAAGTCAGTGGAAATGCTTTTAACGTATACACATAATTAGTGCGTTTAAATTGCAATACATTTCAAAGTGCTGAAAATTGTCTAAACTTATGATCTGCCACTTTTTTTTTAAATCGCCTTCTACTCAGTTTTGATTTTAGAAACATTGGTTTTTCTCGTCAGTAAATATACTTGAAAGACAGTGGAAATGCTTTTAACTTATCCACATAATTAGTGCGTTAAAATTGCAATACATTTCAAAGTGCTGAAAATTGTCTAAACTTATGAACTGTAATTTTTTTTCAAATCGCTTTCTCAATTTTGATTTTAGAAACATTGGTTTTTCTTGTAAGTAAAATTACTTGAAAGTCAGTGGAAATGCTTTTAACTTATCCACATGATTAGTGCGTTTAAATTGCAATACATTTCAAAGTGCTGAAAATTGTCTAAACTTATGATCTGCTCTTTTTTTCCATATCGCCTTCTACTCAATTTTGATTTCAGAAACATTGGTTTTTCTTGTCAGTAAATTTACTTGAAAGTCAGTGGAAATGCTTTTAACTTATCCACATAATTAGTGCGTTTAAATTGCAATATATTTCAAAGTGCTGAAAATTGTCTAAATTATGATCTGCTCTTTTTTTTCAAATCGCCTTCTACTCAATTTTGATTTTAGAAACATTGTTTTTTTTTGTCAGTAAAATTATTTGAATGTCAGTGGAAATGCTTTTAACTTATCCATATAATTAGTGCGTTAAAATTGCAATACATTTTACAGTGCTGAAAATTGTCTAAACTTAGGAACTGTAATTTTTTTTCAAATCGCTTTCTCAATTTTGATTTTAGAAACATTGGTTTTTCTTGTAAGTAAAATTACTTTAAAGTCAGTGGAAATGCTTTTAACGTATACACATAATTAGTGCGTTTAAATTGCAATACATTTCAAAGTGCTGAAAATTGTCTAAATTTATGATCTGCCACTTTTTTTTCAAATCGCCTTCTCAATTTTGATTTTAGAAACATTGGTTTTTCTTGTCAGTAAAATTACTTTAAAGTCAGTGGAAATGCTTTTAACGTATACACATAATTAGTGCGTTTAAATTGCAATACATGTCAAAGTGCTGAAAATTGTCTAAACTTATGAACTGTAATTTTTTTTCAAATCGCTTTCTCAATTTTGATTTTAGAAACATTGGTTTTTCTTGTCAGTAAAATTACTTTAAAGTCAGTGGAAATGCTTTTAACGTATACACATAATTAGTGCGTTTAAATTGCAATACATGTCAAAGTGCTGAAAATTGTCTAAACTTATGATCTGCCACTTTTTTTTCAAATCGCTTTCTCTGTTTTGATTTTAGAAACATTGGTTTTTCTTGTAAGTAAAATTACTTTAAAGTCAGTGGAAATGCTTTTAACGTATACACATAATTAGTGCGTTTAAATTGCAATACATTTCAAAGTGCTGAAAATTGTCTAAACTTATGATCTGCCACTTTTTTTTTAAATCGCCTTCTACTCAGTTTTGATTTTAGAAACATTGGTTTTTCTCGTCAGTAAATATACTTGAAAGACAGTGGAAATGCTTTTAACTTATCCACATAATTAGTGCGTTAAAATTGCAATACATTTCAAAGTGCTGAAAATTGTCTAAACTTATGAACTGTAATTTTTTTTCAAATCGCTTTCTCAATTTTGATTTTAGAAACATTGGTTTTTCTTGTAAATAAAATTACTTGAAAGTCAGTGGAAATGCTTTAAACTTATCCACATGATTAGTGCGTTTAAATTGCAATACATTTCAAAGTGCTGAAAATTGTCTAAACTTATGATCTGCTCTTTTTTTCCATATCGCCTTCTACTCAATTTTAATTTCAGAAACATTGGTTTTTCTTGTCAGTAAATTTACTTGAAAGTCAGTGGAAATGCTTTTAACGTATACACATAATTAGTGCGTTTAAATTGCAATACATTTCAAAGTGCTGAAAATTGTCTAAATTTATGATCTGCCACTTTTTTTTCAAATCGCCTTCTACTCAGTTTTGATTTTAGAAACATTGGTTTTTCTTGTGAGTAAAAATACTTGAAAGTCAGTGGAAATGCTTTTAACTTATTCACATAATTAGTGCGTTTAAATTGCAATACATTTCAAAGTGCTGAAAATTGTCTAAATTTATGATCTGCCAATTTTTTTTCAAATCGCCTTCTACTCAGTTTTGATTTTAGAAACATTGGTTTTTCTTGTGAGTAAAAATACTTGAAAGTAAGTGGAAATGCTTTTAACTTATCCACATAATTAGTGCGTTTAAATTGCAATACATTTCAAAGTGCTGAAAATTGTCTAAATTTATGATTTGCAATGTTTTTTCAAATCGCCTTCTACTCAGTTTTGATTTTAGAAACATTGGTTTTTCTTGTCAGTAAAATTACTTTAAAGTCAGTGGAAATGCTTTTAACGTATACACATAATTAGTGCGTTTAAATTGCAATACATTTCAAAGTGCTGAAAATTGTCTAAATTTATGATCTGTTACTTTTTTTTCAAATCGCCTTCTACTCAGTTTTGATTTTAGAAACATTGGTTTTTCTTGTCAGTAAAATTACTTGAAAGACAGTGGAAATGCTTTTAACTTATCCACATAATTAGTGCGTTAAAATTGCAATACATTTCAAAGTGCTGAAAATTGTCTAAACTTATGAACTGTAATTTTTTTTCAAGTCGCTTTCTCAATTTTGATTTTAGAAACATTGGTTTTTCTTGTAAGTAAAATTACTTGAATGACAGTGGAAATGATTTTAACTTATCCACATGATTAGTGCGTTTAAATTGCAATACATTTCAAAGTGCTGAAAATTGTCTAAACTTATGATCTGCTCTTTTTTTCCATATCGCCTTCTACTCAATTTTGATTTCAGAAACATTGGTTTTTCTTGTCAGTAAATTTACTTGAAAGTCAGTGGAAATGCTTTTAACTTATCCACATAATTAGTGCGTTTAAATTGCAATATATTTCAAAGTGCTGAAAATTGTCTAAACTTATGATCTGCTCTTTTTTTTCAAATCGCCTTCTACTCAGTTTTGATTTTAGAAACATTGGTTTTTCTTGTCAGTAAAATTACTTTACAGTCAGTGGAAATGCTTTTAACGTATACACATAATTAGTGCGTTTAAATTGCAATACATTTCAAAGTGCTGAAAATTGTCTAAATTTATGATCTGCCACTTTTTTTTCAAATCGCCTTCTACTCAGTTTTGATTTTAGAAACATAGGTTTTTCTTGTCAGTAAAATTACTTGAAAGACAGTGGAAATGCTTTTAACTTATCCACATAATTAGTGCGTTAAAATTGCAATACATTTCAAAGTGCTGAAAATTGTCTAAACTTATGAACTGTAATTTTTTTTCAAGTCGCTTTCTCAATTTTGATTTTAGAAACATTGGTTTTTCTTGTAAGTAAAATTACTTGAAAGTCAGTGGAAATGATTTTAACTTATCCACATGATTAGTGCGTTTAAATTGCAATACATTTCAAAGTGCTGAAAATTGTCTAAACTTATGAACTGTAATTTTTTTTCAAATCGCTTTCTCAATTTTGATTTTAGAAACATTGGTTTTTCTTGTAAGTAAAATTACTTTAAAGTCAGTGGAAATGCTTTTAACGTATACACATAATTAGTGCGTTTAAATTGCAATACATTTCAAAGTGCTGAAAATTGTCTAAATTTATGATCTGCCACTTTTTTTTCAAATCGCCTTCTACTCAGTTTTGATTTTAGAAACATTGGTTTTTCTTGTCAGTAAAATTACTTGAAAGTCAGTGGAAATGCTTTTAACTTATCCACATAATTAGTGCGTTTAAATTGCAATACATTTCAAAGTGCTGAAAATTGTCTAAACTTATGATCTGCCACTTTTTTTTCAAATCGCCTTCTACTCAGTTTTGATTTTAGAAACATTGGTTTTTCTTGTGAGTAAAAATACTTTAAAGTCAGTGGAAATGCTTTTAACGTATACACATAATTAGTGCGTTTAAATTGCAATACATTTCAAAGTGCTGAAAATTGTCTAAACTTATGATCTGCCACTTTTTTTTTAAATCGCCTTCTACTCAGTTTTGATTTTAGAAACATTGGTTTTTCTCGTCAGTAAATATACTTGAAAGACAGTGGAAATGCTTTTAACTTATCCACATAATTAGTGCGTTAAAATTGCAATACATTTCAAAGTGCTGAAAATTGTCTAAACTTATGAACTGTAATTTTTTTTCAAATCGCTTTCTCAATTTTGATTTTAGAAACATTGGTTTTTCTTGTAAGTAAAATTACTTGAAAGTCAGTGGAAATGCTTTTAACTTATCCACATGATTAGTGCGTTTAAATTGCAATACATTTCAAAGTGCTGAAAATTGTCTAAACTTATGATCTGCTCTTTTTTTCCATATCGCCTTCTACTCAATTTTGATTTCAGAAACATTGGTTTTTCTTGTCAGTAAATTTACTTGAAAGTCAGTGGAAATGCTTTTAACTTATCCACATAATTAGTGCGTTTAAATTGCAATATATTTCAAAGTGCTGAAAATTGTCTAAATTATGATCTGCTCTTTTTTTTCAAATCGCCTTCTACTCAATTTTGATTTTAGAAACATTGTTTTTTTTTGTCAGTAAAATTATTTGAATGTCAGTGGAAATGCTTTTAACTTATCCATATAATTAGTGCGTTAAAATTGCAATACATTTTACAGTGCTGAAAATTGTCTAAACTTAGGAACTGTAATTTTTTTTCAAATCGCTTTCTCAATTTTGATTTTAGAAACATTGGTTTTTCTTGTAAGTAAAATTACTTTAAAGTCAGTGGAAATGCTTTTAACGTATACACATAATTAGTGCGTTTAAATTGCAATACATTTCAAAGTGCTGAAAATTGTCTAAATTTATGATCTGCCACTTTTTTTTCAAATCGCCTTCTCAATTTTGATTTTAGAAACATTGGTTTTTCTTGTCAGTAAAATTACTTTAAAGTCAGTGGAAATGCTTTTAACGTATACACATAATTAGTGCGTTTAAATTGCAATACATGTCAAAGTGCTGAAAATTGTCTAAACTTATGAACTGTAATTTTTTTTCAAATCGCTTTCTCAATTTTGATTTTAGAAACATTGGTTTTTCTTGTCAGTAAAATTACTTTAAAGTCAGTGGAAATGCTTTTAACGTATACACATAATTAGTGCGTTTAAATTGCAATACATGTCAAAGTGCTGAAAATTGTCTAAACTTATGATCTGCCACTTTTTTTTCAAATCGCTTTCTCTGTTTTGATTTTAGAAACATTGGTTTTTCTTGTAAGTAAAATTACTTTAAAGTCAGTGGAAATGCTTTTAACGTATACACATAATTAGTGCGTTTAAATTGCAATACATTTCAAAGTGCTGAAAATTGTCTAAACTTATGATCTGCCACTTTTTTTTTAAATCGCCTTCTACTCAGTTTTGATTTTAGAAACATTGGTTTTTCTCGTCAGTAAATATACTTGAAAGACAGTGGAAATGCTTTTAACTTATCCACATAATTAGTGCGTTAAAATTGCAATACATTTCAAAGTGCTGAAAATTGTCTAAACTTATGAACTGTAATTTTTTTTCAAATCGCTTTCTCAATTTTGATTTTAGAAACATTGGTTTTTCTTGTAAATAAAATTACTTGAAAGTCAGTGGAAATGCTTTAAACTTATCCACATGATTAGTGCGTTTAAATTGCAATACATTTCAAAGTGCTGAAAATTGTCTAAACTTATGATCTGCTCTTTTTTTCCATATCGCCTTCTACTCAATTTTAATTTCAGAAACATTGGTTTTTCTTGTCAGTAAATTTACTTGAAAGTCAGTGGAAATGCTTTTAACGTATACACATAATTAGTGCGTTTAAATTGCAATACATTTCAAAGTGCTGAAAATTGTCTAAATTTATGATCTGCCACTTTTTTTTCAAATCGCCTTCTACTCAGTTTTGATTTTAGAAACATTGGTTTTTCTTGTGAGTAAAAATACTTGAAAGTCAGTGGAAATGCTTTTAACTTATTCACATAATTAGTGCGTTTAAATTGCAATACATTTCAAAGTGCTGAAAATTGTCTAAATTTATGATCTGCCAATTTTTTTTCAAATCGCCTTCTACTCAGTTTTGATTTTAGAAACATTGGTTTTTCTTGTGAGTAAAAATACTTGAAAGTAAGTGGAAATGCTTTTAACTTATCCACATAATTAGTGCGTTTAAATTGCAATACATTTCAAAGTGCTGAAAATTGTCTAAATTTATGATTTGCAATGTTTTTTCAAATCGCCTTCTACTCAGTTTTGATTTTAGAAACATTGGTTTTTCTTGTCAGTAAAATTACTTTAAAGTCAGTGGAAATGCTTTTAACGTATACACATAATTAGTGCGTTTAAATTGCAATACATTTCAAAGTGCTGAAAATTGTCTAAATTTATGATCTGTTACTTTTTTTTCAAATCGCCTTCTACTCAGTTTTGATTTTAGAAACATTGGTTTTTCTTGTCAGTAAAATTACTTGAAAGACAGTGGAAATGCTTTTAACTTATCCACATAATTAGTGCGTTAAAATTGCAATACATTTCAAAGTGCTGAAAATTGTCTAAACTTATGAACTGTAATTTTTTTTCAAGTCGCTTTCTCAATTTTGATTTTAGAAACATTGGTTTTTCTTGTAAGTAAAATTACTTGAATGACAGTGGAAATGATTTTAACTTATCCACATGATTAGTGCGTTTAAATTGCAATACATTTCAAAGTGCTGAAAATTGTCTAAACTTATGATCTGCTCTTTTTTTCCATATCGCCTTCTACTCAATTTTGATTTCAGAAACATTGGTTTTTCTTGTCAGTAAATTTACTTGAAAGTCAGTGGAAATGCTTTTAACTTATCCACATAATTAGTGCGTTTAAATTGCAATATATTTCAAAGTGCTGAAAATTGTCTAAACTTATGATCTGCTCTTTTTTTTCAAATCGCCTTCTACTCAGTTTTGATTTTAGAAACATTGGTTTTTCTTGTCAGTAAAATTACTTTACAGTCAGTGGAAATGCTTTTAACGTATACACATAATTAGTGCGTTTAAATTGCAATACATTTCAAAGTGCTGAAAATTGTCTAAATTTATGATCTGCCACTTTTTTTTCAAATCGCCTTCTACTCAGTTTTGATTTTAGAAACATAGGTTTTTCTTGTCAGTAAAATTAGTTTAAAGTCAGTGGAAATGCTTTTAACGTATACACATAATTAGTGCGTTTAAATTGCAATACATTTCAAAGTGCTGAAAATTGTCTAAATTTATGATCTGCCACTTTTTTTTCAAATCGCCTTCTACTCAGTTTTGATTTTAGAAACATTGGTTTTTCTTGTCAGTAAAATTACTTGAAAGTCAGTGGAAATGCTTTTAACGTATACACATAATTAGTGCGTTTAAATTGCAATACATTTCAAAGTGCTGAAAATTGTCTAAATTTATGATCTGCCACTTTTTTTTCAAATCGCCTTCTACTCAGTTTTGATTTTAGAAACATTGGTTTTTCTTGTGAGTAAAAATACTTGAAAGTCAGTGGAAATGCTTTTAACTTATTCACATAATTAGTGCGTTTAAATTGCAATACATTTCAAAGTGCTGAAAATTGTCTAAATTTATGATCTGCCAATTTTTTTTCAAATCGCCTTCTACTCAGTTTTGATTTTAGAAACATTGGTTTTTCTTGTGAGTAAAAATACTTGAAAGTAAGTGGAAATGCTTTTAACTTATCCACATAATTAGTGCGTTTAAATTGCAATACATTTCAAAGTGCTGAAAATTGTCTAAATTTATGATTTGCAATGTTTTTTCAAATCGCCTTCTACTCAGTTTTGATTTTAGAAACATTGGTTTTTCTTGTCAGTAAAATTACTTTAAAGTCAGTGGAAATGCTTTTAACGTATACACATAATTAGTGCGTTTAAATTGCAATACATTTCAAAGTGCTGAAAATTGTCTAAATTTATGATCTGTTACTTTTTTTTCAAATCGCCTTCTACTCAGTTTTGATTTTAGAAACATTGGTTTTTCTTGTCAGTAAAATTACTTGAAAGACAGTGGAAATGCTTTTAACTTATCCACATAATTAGTGCGTTAAAATTGCAATACATTTCAAAGTGCTGAAAATTGTCTAAACTTATGAACTGTAATTTTTTTTCAAGTGGCTTTCTCAATTTTGATTTTAGAAACATTGGTTTTTCTTGTAAGTAAAATTACTTGAAAAACAGTGGAAATGATTTTAACTTATCCACATGATTAGTGCGTTTAAATTGCAATACATTTCAAAGTGCTGAAAATTGTCTAAACTTATGATCTGCTCTTTTTTTCCATATCGCCTTCTACTCAATTTTGATTTCAGAAACATTGGTTTTTCTTGTCAGTAAATTTACTTGAAAGTCAGTGGAAATGCTTTTAACTTATCCACATAATTAGTGCGTTTAAATTGCAATATATTTCAAAGTGCTGAAAATTGTCTAAACTTATGATCTGCTCTTTTTTTTCAAATCGCCTTCTACTCAGTTTTGATTTTAGAAACATTGGTTTTTCTTGTCAGTAAAATTACTTTACAGTCAGTGGAAATGCTTTTAACGTATACACATAATTAGTGCGTTTAAATTGCAATACATTTCAAAGTGCTGAAAATTGTCTAAATTTATGATCTGCCACTTTTTTTTCAAATCGCCTTCTACTCAGTTTTGATTTTAGAAACATAGGTTTTTCTTGTCAGTAAAATTACTTGAAAGACAGTGGAAATGCTTTTAACTTATCCACATAATTAGTGCGTTAAAATTGCAATACATTTCAAAGTGCTGAAAATTGTCTAAACTTATGAACTGTAATTTTTTTTCAAGTCGCTTTCTCAATTTTGATTTTAGAAACATTGGTTTTTCTTGTAAGTAAAATTACTTGAAAGTCAGTGGAAATGATTTTAACTTATCCACATGATTAGTGCGTTTAAATTGCAATACATTTCAAAGTGCTGAAAATTGTCTAAACTTATGAACTGTAATTTTTTTTCAAATCGCTTTCTCAATTTTGATTTTAGAAACATTGGTTTTTCTTGTAAGTAAAATTACTTTAAAGTCAGTGGAAATGCTTTTAACGTATACACATAATTAGTGCGTTTAAATTGCAATACATTTCAAAGTGCTGAAAATTGTCTAAATTTATGATCTGCCACTTTTTTTTCAAATCGCCTTCTACTCAGTTTTGATTTTAGAAACATTGGTTTTTCTTGTCAGTAAAATTACTTGAAAGTCAGTGGAAATGCTTTTAACTTATCCACATAATTAGTGCGTTTAAATTGCAATACATTTCAAAGTGCTGAAAATTGTCTAAATTTATGATCTGCCACTTTTTTTTCAAATCGCCTTCTACTCAGTTTTGATTTTAGAAACATTGGTTTTTCTTGTGAGTAAAAATACTTGAAAGTCAGTGGAAATGCTTTTAACTTATTCACATAATTAGTGCGTTTAAATTGCAATACATTTCAAAGTGCTGAAAATTGTCTAAACTTATGAAATGTAATTTTTTTTCAAATCGCTTTCTCAGTTTTGATTTTAGAAACATTGGTTTTTCTTGTCAGTAAAATTACTTTACAGTCAGTGGAAATGCTTTTAACGTATACACATAATTAGTGCGTTTAAATTGCAATACATTTCAAAGTGCTGAAAATTGTCTAAATTTATGATCTGCCACTTTTTTTTCAAATCGCCTTCTACTCAGTTTTGATTTTAGAAACATAGGTTTTTCTTGTCAGTAAAATTACTTGAAAGACAGTGGAAATGCTTTTAACTTATCCACATAATTAGTGCGTTAAAATTGCAATACATTTCAAAGTGCTGAAAATTGTCTAAACTTATGAACTGTAATTTTTTTTCAAGTCGCTTTCTCAATTTTGATTTTAGAAACATTGGTTTTTCTTGTAAGTAAAATTACTTGAAAGTCAGTGGAAATGATTTTAACTTATCCACATGATTAGTGCGTTTAAATTGCAATACATTTCAAAGTGCTGAAAATTGTCTAAACTTATGAACTGTAATTTTTTTTCAAATCGCTTTCTCAATTTTGATTTTAGAAACATTGGTTTTTCTTGTAAGTAAAATTACTTTAAAGTCAGTGGAAATGCTTTTAACGTATACACATAATTAGTGCGTTTAAATTGCAATACATTTCAAAGTGCTGAAAATTGTCTAAATTTATGATCTGCCACTTTTTTTTCAAATCGCCTTCTACTCAGTTTTGATTTTAGAAACATTGGTTTTTCTTGTCAGTAAAATTACTTGAAAGTCAGTGGAAATGCTTTTAACTTATCCACATAATTAGTGCGTTTAAATTGCAATACATTTCAAAGTGCTGAAAATTGTCTAAATTTATGATCTGCCACTTTTTTTTCAAATCGCCTTCTACTCAGTTTTGATTTTAGAAACATTGGTTTTTCTTGTGAGTAAAAATACTTGAAAGTCAGTGGAAATGCTTTTAACTTATTCACATAATTAGTGCGTTTAAATTGCAATACATTTCAAAGTGCTGAAAATTGTCTAAACTTATGAAATGTAATTTTTTTTCAAATCGCTTTCTCAATTTTGATTTTAGAAACATTGGTTTTTCTTGTCAGTAAAATTAGTTTAAAGTCAGTGGAAATGCTTTTAACGTATACACATAATTAGTGCGTTTAAATTGCAATACATTTCAAAGTGCTGAAAATTGTCTAAATTTATGATCTGCCACTTTTTTTTCAAATCGCCTTCTACTCAGTTTTGATTTTAGAAACATTGGTTTTTCTTGTCAGTAAAATTACTTGAAAGTCAGTGGAAATGCTTTTAACGTATACACATAATTAGTGCGTTTAAATTGCAATACATTTCAAAGTGCTGAAAATTGTCTAAATTTATGATCTGCCACTTTTTTTTCAAATCGCCTTCTACTCAGTTTTGATTTTAGAAACATTGGTTTTTCTTGTGAGTAAAAATACTTGAAAGTCAGTGGAAATGCTTTTAACTTATTCACATAATTAGTGCGTTTAAATTGCAATACATTTCAAAGTGCTGAAAATTGTCTAAATTTATGATCTGCCAATTTTTTTTCAAATCGCCTTCTACTCAGTTTTGATTTTAGAAACATTGGTTTTTCTTGTGAGTAAAAATACTTGAAAGTAAGTGGAAATGCTTTTAACTTATCCACATAATTAGTGCGTTTAAATTGCAATACATTTCAAAGTGCTGAAAATTGTCTAAATTTATGATTTGCAATGTTTTTTCAAATCGCCTTCTACTCAGTTTTGATTTTAGAAACATTGGTTTTTCTTGTCAGTAAAATTACTTTAAAGTCAGTGGAAATGCTTTTAACGTATACACATAATTAGTGCGTTTAAATTGCAATACATTTCAAAGTGCTGAAAATTGTCTAAATTTATGATCTGTTACTTTTTTTTCAAATCGCCTTCTACTCAGTTTTGATTTTAGAAACATTGGTTTTTCTTGTCAGTAAAATTACTTGAAAGACAGTGGAAATGCTTTTAACTTATCCACATAATTAGTGCGTTAAAATTGCAATACATTTCAAAGTGCTGAAAATTGTCTAAACTTATGAACTGTAATTTTTTTTCAAGTGGCTTTCTCAATTTTGATTTTAGAAACATTGGTTTTTCTTGTAAGTAAAATTACTTGAAAAACAGTGGAAATGATTTTAACTTATCCACATGATTAGTGCGTTTAAATTGCAATACATTTCAAAGTGCTGAAAATTGTCTAAACTTATGATCTGCTCTTTTTTTCCATATCGCCTTCTACTCAATTTTGATTTCAGAAACATTGGTTTTTCTTGTCAGTAAATTTACTTGAAAGTCAGTGGAAATGCTTTTAACTTATCCACATAATTAGTGCGTTTAAATTGCAATATATTTCAAAGTGCTGAAAATTGTCTAAACTTATGATCTGCTCTTTTTTTTCAAATCGCCTTCTACTCAGTTTTGATTTTAGAAACATTGGTTTTTCTTGTCAGTAAAATTACTTTACAGTCAGTGGAAATGCTTTTAACGTATACACATAATTAGTGCGTTTAAATTGCAATACATTTCAAAGTGCTGAAAATTGTCTAAATTTATGATCTGCCACTTTTTTTTCAAATCGCCTTCTACTCAGTTTTGATTTTAGAAACATAGGTTTTTCTTGTCAGTAAAATTACTTGAAAGACAGTGGAAATGCTTTTAACTTATCCACATAATTAGTGCGTTAAAATTGCAATACATTTCAAAGTGCTGAAAATTGTCTAAACTTATGAACTGTAATTTTTTTTCAAGTCGCTTTCTCAATTTTGATTTTAGAAACATTGGTTTTTCTTGTAAGTAAAATTACTTGAAAGTCAGTGGAAATGATTTTAACTTATCCACATGATTAGTGCGTTTAAATTGCAATACATTTCAAAGTGCTGAAAATTGTCTAAACTTATGAACTGTAATTTTTTTTCAAATCGCTTTCTCAATTTTGATTTTAGAAACATTGGTTTTTCTTGTAAGTAAAATTACTTTAAAGTCAGTGGAAATGCTTTTAACGTATACACATAATTAGTGCGTTTAAATTGCAATACATTTCAAAGTGCTGAAAATTGTCTAAATTTATGATCTGCCACTTTTTTTTCAAATCGCCTTCTACTCAGTTTTGATTTTAGAAACATTGGTTTTTCTTGTCAGTAAAATTACTTGAAAGTCAGTGGAAATGCTTTTAACTTATCCACATAATTAGTGCGTTTAAATTGCAATACATTTCAAAGTGCTGAAAATTGTCTAAATTTATGATCTGCCACTTTTTTTTCAAATCGCCTTCTACTCAGTTTTGATTTTAGAAACATTGGTTTTTCTTGTGAGTAAAAATACTTGAAAGTCAGTGGAAATGCTTTTAACTTATTCACATAATTAGTGCGTTTAAATTGCAATACATTTCAAAGTGCTGAAAATTGTCTAAACTTATGAAATGTAATTTTTTTTCAAATCGCTTTCTCAATTTTGATTTTAGAAACATTGGTTTTTCTTGTCAGTAAAATTAGTTTAAAGTCAGTGGAAATGCTTTTAACGTATACACATAATTAGTGCGTTTAAATTGCAATACATTTCAAAGTGCTGAAAATTGTCTAAATTTATGATCTGCCACTTTTTTTTCAAATCGCCTTCTACTCAGTTTTGATTTTAGAAACATTGGTTTTTCTTGTCAGTAAAATTACTTGAAAGTCAGTGGAAATGCTTTTAACTTATCCACATAATTAGTGCGTTTAAATTGCAATACATTTCAAAGTGCTGAAAATTGTCTAAACTTATGATCTGCCACTTTTTTTTCAAATCGCCTTTTACTCAGTTTTGATTTTAGAAACATTGGTTTTTCTTGTGAGTAAAAATACTTGAAAGTCAGTGGAAATGCTTTTAACTTATTCACATAATTAGTGCGTTTAAATTGCAATACATTTCAAAGTGCTGAAAATTGTCTAAACTTATGATCTGCTCTTTTTTTCCATATCGCCTTCTACTCAATTTTGATTTCAGAAACATTGGTTTTTCTTGTCAGTAAATTTACTTGAAAGTCAGTGGAAATGCTTTTAACTTATTCACATAATTAGTGCCTTTAAATTGCATTATATTTCAAAGTGCTGAAAATTGTCTAAACTTATGATCTGCTCTTTTTTTTCAAATCGCCTTCTACTCAATTTTGATTTTAGAAACATTGTTTTTTTTTGTCAGTAAAATTATTTGAATGTCAGTGGAAATGCTTTTAACTTATCCACATAATTAGTGCGTTAAAAATGCAATACATTTCAAAGTGCTGAAAATTGTCTAAACTTATGATCTGCTCTTTTTTTCCATATCGCCTTCTACTCAATTTTGATTTCAGAAACATTGGTTTTTCTTGTCAGTAAATTTACTTGAAAGTCAGTGGAAATGCTTTTAACTTATCCACATGATTAGTGCGTTTAAATTGCAATACATTTCAAAGTGCTGAAAATTGTCTAAACTTATGATCTGCTCTTTTTTTCCATATCGCCTTCTACTCAGTTTTGATTTCAGAAACATTGGTTTTTCTTGTAAGTAAATTTACTTGAAAGTCAGTGGAAATGCTTTTAACTTATCCACATAATTAGTGCGTTTAAATTGCAATATATTTCAATGTGCTGAAAATTGTCTAAACATGATTTGCAATGTTTTTTCAAATCGCCTTCTACTCAGTTTTGATTTTAGAAACATTGGTTTTTCTTGTCAGTTAAATTACTTGAAAGTCAGTGGAAATGCTTTTAACTTATCCACATAATTAGTGCGTTAAAATTGCAATACATTTCAAAGTGCTGAAAATTGTCTAAACTTATGATCTGCCACTTTTTTTTCAAATCGCCTTCTACTCAGTTTTGATTTTAGAAACATTGGTTTTTCTTGTGAGTAAAAATACTTGAAAGTCAGTGGAAATGCTTTTAACTTATTCACATAATTAGTGCGTTTAAATTGCAATACATTTCAAAGTGCTGAAAATTGTCTAAACTTATGAACTGTAATTTTTTTTCAAATCGCTTTCTCAATTTTGATTTTAGAAACATTGGTTTTTCTTGTAAGTAAAATTACTTTAAAGTCAGTGGAAATGCTTTTAACGTATACACATAATTAGTGCGTTTAAATTGCAATACATTTCAAAGTGCTGAAAATTGTCTAAACTTATGATCTGCCACTTTTTTTTCAAATCGCCTTCTACTCAGTTTTGATTTTAGAAACATTGGTTTTTCTCGTCAGTAAATATACTTGAAAGACAGTGGAAATGCTTTTAACTTATCCACATAATTAGTGCGTTAAAATTGCAATACATTTCAAAGTGCTGAAAATTGTCTAAACTTATGAACTGTAATTTTTTTTCAAATCGCTTTCTCAATTTTGATTTTAGAAACATTGGTTTTTCTTGTAAGTAAAATTACTTGAAAGTCAGTGGAAATGCTTTTAACTTATCCACATGATTAGTGCGTTTAAATTGCAATACATTTCAAAGTGCTGAAAATTGTCTAAACTTATGATCTGCTCTTTTTTTCCATATCGCCTTCTACTCAATTTTGATTTCAGAAACATTGGTTTTTCTTGTCAGTAAATTTACTTGAAAGTCAGTGGAAATGCTTTTAACTTATCCACATAATTAGTGCCTTTAAATTGCATTATATTTCAAAGTGCTGAAAATTGTCTAAACTTATGATCTGCTCTTTTTTTTCAAATCGCCTTCTACTCAATTTTGATTTTAGAAACATTGTTTTTTTTTGTCAGTAAAATTATTTGAATGTCAGTGGAAATGCTTTTAACTTATCCACATAATTAGTGCGTTAAAAATGCAATACATTTCAAAGTGCTGAAAATTGTCTAAACTTATGATCTGCTCTTTTTTTCCATATCGCCTTCTACTCAATTTTGATTTCAGAAACATTGGTTTTTCTTGTCAGTAAATTTACTTGAAAGTCAGTGGAAATGCTTTTAACTTATCCACATGATTAGTGCGTTTAAATTGCAATACATTTCAAAGTGCTGAAAATTGTCTAAACTTATGATCTGCTCTTTTTTTCCATATCGCCTTCTACTCAGTTTTGATTTCAGAAACATTGGTTTTTCTTGTAAGTAAATTTACTTGAAAGTCAGTGGAAATGCTTTTAACTTATCCACATAATTAGTGCGTTTAAATTGCAATATATTTCAAAGTGCTGAAAATTGTCTAAACTTATGAACTGTATTTTTTTTTCAAATTGCTTTCTCAATTTTGATTTTAGAAACATTGGTTTTTCTTGTCAGTAAAATTACTTTAAAGTCAGTGGAAATGCTTTTAACGTATACACATAATTAGTGCGTTTAAATTGCAATACATTTCAAAGTGCTGAAAATTGTCTAAATTTATGATCTGCCACTTTTTTTTCAAATCGCCTTCTACTCAGTTTTGATTTTAGAAACATTGGTTTTTCTTGTCAGTAAAATTACTTGAAAGACAGTGGAAATGCTTTTAACTTATCCACATAATTAGTGCGTTAAAATTGCAATACATTTCAAAGTGCTGAAAATTGTCTAAACTTATGAACTGTAATTTTTTTTCAAATCGCTTTCTCAATTTTGATTTTAGAAACATTGGTTTTTCTTGTCAGTAAAATTACTTGACAGTCAGTGGAAATGCTTTTAACTTATCCACATGATTAGTGCGTTTAAATTGCAATACATTTCAAAGTGCTGAAAATTGTCTAAACTTATGATCTGCTCTTTTTTTCCATATCGCCTTCTACTCAATTTTAATTTCAGAAACATTGGTTTTTCTTGTCAGTAAATTTACTTGAAAGTCAGTGGAAATGCTTTTAACGTATACACATAATTAGTGCGTTTAAATTGCAATACATTTCAAAGTGCTGAAAATTGTCTAAACTTATGATCTGCTCTTTTTTTCCATATCGCCTTCTACTCAATTTTAATTTCAGAAACCTTGGCTTTTCTTGTCAGTAAATTTACTTGAAAGTCAGTGGAAATGCTTTTAACGTATACACATGATTAGTGCGTTTAAATTGCAATACATTTCAAAGTGCTGAAAATTGTCTAAACTTATGATCTGCCACTTTTTTTTCAAATCGCCTTCTACTCAGTTTTGATTTTAGAAACATTGGTTTTTCTCGTCAGTAAATATACTTGAAAGACAGTGGAAATGCTTTTAACTTATCCACATAATTAGTGCGTTAAAATTGCAATACATTTCAAAGTGCTGAAAATTGTCTAAACTTATGAACTGTAATTTTTTTTCAAATCGCTTTCTCAATTTTGATTTTAGAAACATTGGTTTTTCTTGTAAGTAAGATTACTTGAAAGTCAGTGGAAATGCTTTTAACTTATCCACATGATTAGTGCGTTTAAATTGCAATACATTTCAAAGTGCTGAAAATTGTCTAAACTTATGATATACTCTTTTTTTCCATATCGCCTTCTACTCAATTTTGATTTCAGAAACATTGGTTTTTCTTGTAAGTAAATTTACTTGAAAGTCAGTGGAAATGCTTTTAACTTATCCACATAATTAGTGCGTTTAAATTGCAATATATTTCAAAGTGCTGAAAATTGTCTAAACTTATGATCTGCTCTTTTTTTTCAAATCGCCTTCTACTCAGTTTTGATTTTAGAAACATTGGTTTTTCTTGTGAGTAAAAATACTTGAAAGTCAGTGGAAATGCTTTTAACTTATTCACATAATTAGTGCGTTTAAATTGCAATACATTTCAAAGTGCTGAAAATTGTCTAAACTTATGAACTGTATTTTTTTTTCAAATTGCTTTCTCAATTTTGATTTTAGAAACATTGGTTTTTCTTGTCAGTAAAATTACTTTAAAGTCAGTGGAAATGCTTTTAACGTATACACATAATTAGTGCGTTTAAATTGCAATACATTTCAAAGTGCTGAAAATTGTCTAAATTTATGATCTGCCACTTTTTTTTCAAATCGCCTTCTACTCAGTTTTGATTTTAGAAACATTGGTTTTTCTTGTCAGTAAAATTACTTGAAAGACAGTGGAAATGCTTTTAACTTATCCACATAATTAGTGCGTTAAAATTGCAATACATTTCAAAGTGCTGAAAATTGTCTAAACTTATGAACTGTAATTTTTTTTCAAATCGCTTTCTCAATTTTGATTTTAGAAACATTGGTTTTTCTTGTCAGTAAAATTACTTGACAGTCAGTGGAAATGCTTTTAACTTATCCACATGATTAGTGCGTTTAAATTGCAATACATTTCAAAGTGCTGAAAATTGTCTAAACTTATGATCTGCTCTTTTTTTCCATATCGCCTTCTACTCAATTTTAATTTCAGAAACATTGGTTTTTCTTGTCAGTAAATTTACTTGAAAGTCAGTGGAAATGCTTTTAACGTATACACATAATTAGTGCGTTTAAATTGCAATACATTTCAAAGTGCTGAAAATTGTCTAAACTTATGATCTGCTCTTTTTTTCCATATCGCCTTCTACTCAATTTTAATTTCAGAAACATTGGTTTTTCTTGTCAGTAAATTTACTTGAAAGTCAGTGGAAATGCTTTTAACGTATACACATGATTAGTGCGTTTAAATTGCAATACATTTCAAAGTGCTGAAAATTGTCTAAACTTATGATCTGCCACTTTTTTTTCAAATCGCCTTCTACTCAGTTTTGATTTTAGAAACATTGGTTTTTCTTGTCAGTAAATTTACTTGAAAGTCAGTGGAAATGCTTTTAACTTATCCACATAATTAGTGCGTTTAAATTGCAATATATTTCAAAGTGCTGAAAATTGTCTAAACTTATGATCTGCTCTTTTTTTTCAAATCGCCTTCTACTCAGTTTTGATTTTAGAAACATTGGTTTTTCTTGTGAGTAAAAATACTTGAAAGTCAGTGGAAATGCTTTTAACTTATTCACATAATTAGTGCGTTTAAATTGCAATACATTTCAAAGTGCTGAAAATTGTCTAAACTTATGAACTGTATTTTTTTTTCAAATTGCTTTCTCAATTTTGATTTTAGAAACATTGGTTTTTCTTGTCAGTAAAATTACTTTAAAGTCAGTGGAAATGCTTTTAACGTATACACATAATTAGTGCGTTTAAATTGCAATACATTTCAAAGTGCTGAAAATTGTCTAAATTTATGATCTGCCACTTTTTTTTCAAATCGCCTTCTACTCAGTTTTGATTTTAGAAACATTGGTTTTTCTTGTTAGTAAAATTACTTGAAAGACAGTGGAAATGCTTTTAACTTATCCACATAATTAGTGCGTTAAAATTGCAATACATTTCAAAGTGCTGAAAATTGTCTAAAGTTATGAACTGTAATTTTTTTTCAAATCGCTTTCTCAATTTTGATTTTAGAAACATTGGTTTTTCTTGTAAGTAAAATTACTTGAAAGTCAGTGGAAATGCTTTTAACTTATCCACATGATTAGTGCGTTTAAATTGCAATACATTTCAAAGTGCTGAAAATTGTCTAAACTTATGATCTGCTCTTTTTTTCCATATCGCCTTCTACTCAATTTTAATTTCAGAAACATTGGTTTTTCTTGTCAGTAAAATTACTTGAAATTCAGTGGAAATGCTTTTAACGTATACACATAATTAGTGCGTTTAAATTGCAATACATTTCAAAGTGCTGAAAATTGTCTAAACTTATGATCTGCCACTTTTTTTTCAAATCGCCTTCTACTCAGTTTTGATTTTAGAAACATTGGTTTTTCTCGTCAGTAAATTTACTTGAAAGTCAGTGGAAATGCTTTTAACTTATCCACATAATTAGTGCGTTAAAATTGCAATACATTTCAAAGTGCTGAAAATTGTCTAAACTTATGAACTGTAATTTTTTTTCAAATCGCTTTCTCAATTTTGATTTTAGAAACATTGGTTTTTCTTGTAAGTAAAATTACTTGAAAGTCAGTGGAAATGCTTTTAACTTATCCACATGATTAGTGCGTTTAAATTGCAATACATTTCAAAGTGCTGAAAATTGTCTAAACTTATGATATACTCTTTTTTTCCATATCGCCTTCTACTCAATTTTGATTTCAGAAACATTGGTTTTTCTTGTCAGTAAATTTACTTGAAAGTCAGTGGAAATGCTTTTAACTTATTCACATAATTAGTGCGTTTAAATTGCAATACATTTCAAAGTGCTGAAAATTGTCTAAACTTATGAACTGTAATTTTTTTTCAAATCGCTTTCTCAATTTTGATTTTAGAAACATTGGTTTTTCTTGTCAGTAAAATTACTTTAAAGTCAGTGGAAATGCTTTTAACGTATACACATAATTAGTGCGTTTAAATTGCAATACATTTCAAAGTGCTGAAAATTGTCTAAATTTATGATCTGCCACTTTTTTTTCAAATCGCCTTCTACTCAGTTTTGATTTTAGAAACATTGGTTTTTCTTGTCAGTAAAATTACTTGAAAGACAGTGGAAATGCTTTTAACTTATCCACATAATTAGTGCGTTTAAATTGCAATACATTTCAAAGTGCTGAAAATTGTCTAAATTTATGATCTGCCACTTTTTTTTCAAATCGCCTTCTACTCAGTTTTGATTTTAGAAACATTGGTTTTTCTTGTCAGTAAAATTACTTGAAAGACAGTGGAAATGCTTTTAACTTATCCACATAATTAGTGCGTTAAAATTGCAATACATTTCAAAGTGCTGAAAATTGTCTAAACTTATGAACTGTAATTTTTTTTCAAATCGCTTTCTCAATTTTGATTTTAGAAACATTGGTTTTTCTTGTCAGTAAAATTACTTGACAGTCAGTGGAAATGCTTTTAACTTATCCACATGATTAGTGCGTTTAAATTGCAATACATTTCAAAGTGCTGAAAATTGTCTAAACTTATGATCTGCTCTTTTTTTCCATATCGCCTTCTACTCAATTTTAATTTCAGAAACATTGGTTTTTCTTGTCAGTAAATTTACTTGAAAGTCAGTGGAAATGCTTTTAACGTATACACATAATTAGTGCGTTTAAATTGCAATACATTTCAAAGTGCTGAAAATTGTCTAAACTTATGATCTGCTCTTTTTTTCCATATCGCCTTCTACTCAATTTTAATTTCAGAAACATTGGTTTTTCTTGTCAGTAAATTTACTTGAAAGTCAGTGGAAATGCTTTTAACGTATACACATGATTAGTGCGTTTAAATTGCAATACATTTCAAAGTGCTGAAAATTGTCTAAACTTATGATCTGCCACTTTTTTTTCAAATCGCCTTCTACTCAGTTTTGATTTTAGAAACATTGGTTTTTCTTGTCAGTAAATTTACTTGAAAGTCAGTGGAAATGCTTTTAACTTATCCACATAATTAGTGCGTTTAAATTGCAATATATTTCAAAGTGCTGAAAATTGTCTAAACTTATGATCTGCTCTTTTTTTTCAAATCGCCTTCTACTCAGTTTTGATTTTAGAAACATTGGTTTTTCTTGTGAGTAAAAATACTTGAAAGTCAGTGGAAATGCTTTTAACTTATTCACATAATTAGTGCGTTTAAATTGCAATACATTTCAAAGTGCTGAAAATTGTCTAAACTTATGAACTGTATTTTTTTTTCAAATTGCTTTCTCAATTTTGATTTTAGAAACATTGGTTTTTCTTGTCAGTAAAATTACTTTAAAGTCAGTGGAAATGCTTTTAACGTATACACATAATTAGTGCGTTTAAATTGCAATACATTTCAAAGTGCTGAAAATTGTCTAAATTTATGATCTGCCACTTTTTTTTCAAATCGCCTTCTACTCAGTTTTGATTTTAGAAACATTGGTTTTTCTTGTTAGTAAAATTACTTGAAAGACAGTGGAAATGCTTTTAACTTATCCACATAATTAGTGCGTTAAAATTGCAATACATTTCAAAGTGCTGAAAATTGTCTAAAGTTATGAACTGTAATTTTTTTTCAAATCGCTTTCTCAATTTTGATTTTAGAAACATTGGTTTTTCTTGTAAGTAAAATTACTTGAAAGTCAGTGGAAATGCTTTTAACTTATCCACATGATTAGTGCGTTTAAATTGCAATACATTTCAAAGTGCTGAAAATTGTCTAAACTTATGATCTGCTCTTTTTTTCCATATCGCCTTCTACTCAATTTTAATTTCAGAAACATTGGTTTTTCTTGTCAGTAAAATTACTTGAAATTCAGTGGAAATGCTTTTAACGTATACACATAATTAGTGCGTTTAAATTGCAATACATTTCAAAGTGCTGAAAATTGTCTAAACTTATGATCTGCCACTTTTTTTTCAAATCGCCTTCTACTCAGTTTTGATTTTAGAAACATTGGTTTTTCTCGTCAGTAAATTTACTTGAAAGTCAGTGGAAATGCTTTTAACTTATCCACATAATTAGTGCGTTAAAATTGCAATACATTTCAAAGTGCTGAAAATTGTCTAAACTTATGAACTGTAATTTTTTTTCAAATCGCTTTCTCAATTTTGATTTTAGAAACATTGGTTTTTCTTGTAAGTAAAATTACTTGAAAGTCAGTGGAAATGCTTTTAACTTATCCACATGATTAGTGCGTTTAAATTGCAATACATTTCAAAGTGCTGAAAATTGTCTAAACTTATGATATACTCTTTTTTTCCATATCGCCTTCTACTCAATTTTGATTTCAGAAACATTGGTTTTTCTTGTCAGTAAATTTACTTGAAAGTCAGTGGAAATGCTTTTAACTTATTCACATAATTAGTGCGTTTAAATTGCAATACATTTCAAAGTGCTGAAAATTGTCTAAACTTATGAACTGTAATTTTTTTTCAAATCGCTTTCTCAATTTTGATTTTAGAAACATTGGTTTTTCTTGTCAGTAAAATTACTTTAAAGTCAGTGGAAATGCTTTTAACGTATACACATAATTAGTGCGTTTAAATTGCAATACATTTCAAAGTGCTGAAAATTGTCTAAATTTATGATCTGCCACTTTTTTTTCAAATCGCCTTCTACTCAGTTTTGATTTTAGAAACATTGGTTTTTCTTGTCAGTAAAATTACTTGAAAGACAGTGGAAATGCTTTTAACTTATCCACATAATTAGTGCGTTTAAATTGCAATACATTTCAAAGTGCTGAAAATTGTCTAAACTTATGATCTGCCACTTTTTTTTCAAATCGCCTTCTACTCAGTTTTGATTTTAGAAACATTGGTTTTTCTTGTGAGTAAAAATACTTGAAAGTCAGTGGAAATGCTTTTAACTTATTCACATAATTAGTGCGTTTAAATTGCAATACATTTCAAAGTGCTGAAAATTGTCTAAACTTATGAACTGTAATTTTTTTTCAAATCGCTTTCTCAATTTTGATTTTAGAAACATTGGTTTTTCTTGTAAGTAAAATTACTTTAAAGTCAGTGGAAATGCTTTTAACATATACACATAATTAGTGCGTTTAAATTGCAATACATTTCAAAGTGCTGAAAATTGTCTAAACTTATGATCTGCCACTTTTTTTTGAAATCGCCTTCTACTCAGTTTTGATTTTAGAAACATTGGTTTTTCTTGTCAGTTAAATTACTTGAAAGTCAGTGGAAATGCTTTTAACTTATCCACATAATTAGTGCGTTAAAATTGCAATACATTTCAAAGTGCTGAAAATTGTCTAAACTTATGATCTGCCACTTTTTTTTCAAATCGCCTTCTACTCAGTTTTGATTTTAGAAACATTGGTTTTTCTTGTGAGTAAAAATACTTGAAAGTCAGTGGAAATGCTTTTAACTTATTCACATAATTAGTGCGTTTAAATTGCAATACATTTCAAAGTGCTGAAAATTGTCTAAACTTATGAACTGTAATTTTTTTTCAAATCGCTTTCTCAATTTTGATTTCAGAAACATTGGTTTTTCTTGTCAGTAAATGTATTTGAATGTCAGTGGAAATGCTTTTAACTTATCCATATAATTAGTGCGTTAAAATTGCAATACATTTTACAGTGCTGAAAATTGTCTAAACTTATGAACTGTAATTTTTTTTCAAATCGCTTTCTCAATTTTGATTTTAGAAACATTGGTTTTTCTTGTAAGTAAAATTACTTTAAAGTCAGTGGAAATGCTTTTAACGTATACACATAATTAGTGCGTTTAAATTGCAATACATTTCAAAGTGCTGAAAATTGTCTAAATTTATGATCTGCCACTTTTTTTTCAAATCGCCTTCTACTCAGTTTATATTTTAGAAACATTGGTTTTTCTTGTCAGTAAAATTACTTGAAAGTCAGTGGAAATGCTTTTAACTTATCCACATAATTAGTGCGTTTAAATTGCAATACATTTCAAAGTGCTGAAAATTGTCTAAATTTATGATCTGCCACTTTTTTTTCAAATCGCCTTCTACTCAGTTTTGATTTTAGAAACATTGGTTTTTCTTGTGAGTAAAAATACTTGAAAGTCAGTGGAAATGCTTTTAACTTATTCACATAATTAGTGCGTTTAAATTGCAATACATTTCAAAGTGCTGAAAATTGTCTAAACTTATGAAATGTAATTTTTTTTCAAATCGCTTTCTCAATTTTGATTTTAGAAACATTGGTTTTTCTTGTCAGTAAAATTAGTTTAAAGTCAGTGGAAATGCTTTTAACGTATACACATAATTAGTGCGTTTAAATTGCAATACATTTCAAAGTGCTGAAAATTGTCTAAATTTATGATCTGCCACTTTTTTTTCAAATCGCCTTCTACTCAGTTTTGATTTTAGAAACATTGGTTTTTCTTGTCAGTAAAATTACTTGAAAGTCAGTGGAAATGCTTTTAACTTATCCACATAATTAGTGCGTTTAAATTGCAATACATTTCAAAGTGCTGAAAATTGTCTAAACTTATGATCTGCCACTTTTTTTTCAAATCGCCTTCTACTCAGTTTTGATTTTAGAAACATTGGTTTTTCTTGTGAGTAAAAATACTTGAAAGTCAGTGGAAATGCTTTTAACTTATTCACATAATTAGTGCGTTTAAATTGCAATACATTTCAAAGTGCTGAAAATTGTCTAAACTTATGAACTGTAATTTTTTTTCAAATCGCTTTCTCAATTTTGATTTTAGAAACATTGGTTTTTCTTGTAAGTAAAATTACTTTAAAGTCAGTGGAAATGCTTTTAACGTATACACATAATTAGTGCGTTTAAATTGCAATACATTTCAAAGTGCTGAAAATTGTCTAAACTTATGATCTGCCACTTTTTTTTCAAATCGCCTTCTACTCAGTTTTGATTTTAGAAACATTGGTTTTTCTCGTCAGTAAATATACTTGAAAGACAGTGGAAATGCTTTTAACTTATCCACATAATTAGTGCGTTAAAATTGCAATACATTTCAAAGTGCTGAAAATTGTTTAAACTTATGAACTGTAATTTTTTTTCAAATCGCTTTCTCAATTTTGATTTTAGAAACATTGGTTTTTCTTGTAAGTAAAATTACTTGAAAGTCAGTGGAAATGCTTTTAACTTATCCACATGATTAGTGCGTTTAAATTGCAATACATTTCAAAGTGCTGAAAATTGTCTAAACTTATGATCTGCTCTTTTTTTCCATATCGCCTTCTACTCAATTTTGATTTCAGAAACATTGGTTTTTCTTGTCAGTAAATTTACTTGAAAGTCAGTGGAAATGCTTTTAACTTATCCACATAATTAGTGCGTTTAAATTGCAATATATTTCAAAGTGCTGAAAATTGTCTAAACTTATGATCTGCTCTTTTTTTTCAAATCGCCTTCTACTCAGTTTTGATTTTAGAAACATTGGTTTTTCTTGTGAGTAAAAATACTTGAAAGTCAGTGGAAATGCTTTTAACTTATTCACATAATTAGTGCGTTTAAATTGCAATACATTTCAAAGTGCTGAAAATTGTCTAAACTTATGAACTGTATTTTTTTTTCAAATTGCTTTCTCAATTTTGATTTTAGAAACATTGGTTTTTCTTGTCAGTAAAATTACTTTAAAGTCAGTGGAAATGCTTTTAACGTATACACATAATTAGTGCGTTTAAATTGCAATACATTTCAAAGTGCTGAAAATTGTCTAAATTTATGATCTGCCACTTTTTTTTCAAATCGCCTTCTACTCAGTTTTGATTTTAGAAACATTGGTTTTTCTTGTCAGTAAAATTACTTGAAAGACAGTGGAAATGCTTTTAACTTATCCACATAATTAGTGCGTTAAAATTGCAATACATTTCAAAGTGCTGAAAATTGTCTAAACTTATGAACTGTAATTTTTTTTCAAATCGCTTTCTCAATTTTGATTTTAGAAACATTGGTTTTTCTTGTCAGTAAAATTACTTGACAGTCAGTGGAAATGCTTTTAACTTATCCACATGATTAGTGCGTTTAAATTGCAATACATTTCAAAGTGCTGAAAATTGTCTAAACTTATGATCTGCTCTTTTTTTCCATATCGCCTTCTACTCAATTTTAATTTCAGAAACATTGGTTTTTCTTGTCAGTAAATTTACTTGAAAGTCAGTGGAAATGCTTTTAACGTATACACATAATTAGTGCGTTTAAATTGCAATACATTTCAAAGTGCTGAAAATTGTCTAAACTTATGATCTGCTCTTTTTTTCCATATCGCCTTCTACTCAATTTTAATTTCAGAAACATTGGTTTTTCTTGTCAGTAAATTTACTTGAAAGTCAGTGGAAATGCTTTTAACGTATACACATGATTAGTGCGTTTAAATTGCAATACATTTCAAAGTGCTGAAAATTGTCTAAACTTATGATCTGCCACTTTTTTTTCAAATCGCCTTCTACTCAGTTTTGATTTTAGAAACATTGGTTTTTCTTGTCAGTTAAATTACTTGAAAGTCAGTGGAAATGCTTTTAACTTATCCACATAATTAGTGCGTTAAAATTGCAATACATTTCAAAGTGCTGAAAATTGTCTAAACTTATGATCTGCCACTTTTTTTTCAAATCGCCTTCTACTCAGTTTTGATTTTAGAAACATTGGTTTTTCTTGTGAGTAAAAATACTTGAAAGTCAGTGGAAATGCTTTTAACTTATTCACATAATTAGTGCGTTTAAATTGCAATACATTTCAAAGTGCTGAAAATTGTCTAAACTTATGAACTGTAATTTTTTTTCAAATCGCTTTCTCAATTTTGATTTCAGAAACATTGGTTTTTCTTGTCAGTAAATGTATTTGAATGTCAGTGGAAATGCTTTTAACTTATCCATATAATTAGTGCGTTAAAATTGCAATACATTTTACAGTGCTGAAAATTGTCTAAACTTATGAACTGTAATTTTTTTTCAAATCGCTTTCTCAATTTTGATTTTAGAAACATTGGTTTTTCTTGTAAGTAAAATTACTTTAAAGTCAGTGGAAATGCTTTTAACGTATACACATAATTAGTGCGTTTAAATTGCAATACATTTCAAAGTGCTGAAAATTGTCTAAATTTATGATCTGCCACTTTTTTTTCAAATCGCCTTCTACTCAGTTTTGATTTTAGAAACATTGGTTTTTCTTGTCAGTAAAATTACTTGAAAGTCAGTGGAAATGCTTTTAACTTATCCACATAATTAGTGCGTTTAAATTGCAATACATTTCAAAGTGCTGAAAATTGTCTAAATTTATGATCTGCCACTTTTTTTTCAAATCGCCTTCTACTCAGTTTTGATTTTAGAAACATTGGTTTTTCTTGTGAGTAAAAATACTTGAAAGTCAGTGGAAATGCTTTTAACTTATTCACATAATTAGTGCGTTTAAATTGCAATACATTTCAAAGTGCTGAAAATTGTCTAAACTTATGAACTGTAATTTTTTTTCAAATCGCTTTCTCAATTTTGATTTTAGAAACATTGGTTTTTCTTGTAAGTAAAATTACTTTAAAGTCAGTGGAAATGCTTTTAACGTATACACATAATTAGTGCGTTTAAATTGCAATACATTTCAAAGTGCTGAAAATTGTCTAAACTTATGATCTGCCACTTTTTTTTCAAATCGCCTTCTACTCAGTTTTGATTTTAGAAACATTGGTTTTTCTCGTCAGTAAATATACTTGAAAGACAGTGGAAATGCTTTTAACTTATCCACATAATTAGTGCGTTAAAATTGCAATACATTTCAAAGTGCTGAAAATTGTTTAAACTTATGAACTGTAATTTTTTTTCAAATCGCTTTCTCAATTTTGATTTTAGAAACATTGGTTTTTCTTGTAAGTAAAATTACTTGAAAGTCAGTGGAAATGCTTTTAACTTATCCACATGATTAGTGCGTTTAAATTGCAATACATTTCAAAGTGCTGAAAATTGTCTAAACTTATGATCTGCTCTTTTTTTCCATATCGCCTTCTACTCAATTTTGATTTCAGAAACATTGGTTTTTCTTGTCAGTAAATTTACTTGAAAGTCAGTGGAAATGCTTTTAACTTATCCACATAATTAGTGCGTTTAAATTGCAATATATTTCAAAGTGCTGAAAATTGTCTAAACTTATGATCTGCTCTTTTTTTTCAAATCGCCTTCTACTCAGTTTTGATTTTAGAAACATTGGTTTTTCTTGTGAGTAAAAATACTTGAAAGTCAGTGGAAATGCTTTTAACTTATTCACATAATTAGTGCGTTTAAATTGCAATACATTTCAAAGTGCTGAAAATTGTCTAAACTTATGAACTGTATTTTTTTTTCAAATTGCTTTCTCAATTTTGATTTTAGAAACATTGGTTTTTCTTGTAAGTAAAATTACTTTAAAGTCAGTGGAAATGCTTTTAACGTATACACATAATTAGTGCGTTTAAATTGCAATACATTTCAAAGTGCTGAAAATTGTCTAAACTTATGATCTGCCACTTTTTTTTTAAATCGCCTTCTACTCAGTTTTGATTTTAGAAACATTGGTTTTTCTCGTCAGTAAATATACTTGAAAGACAGTGGAAATGCTTTTAACTTATCCACATAATTAGTGCGTTAAAATTGCAATACATTTCAAAGTGCTGAAAATTGTCTAAACTTATGAACTGTAATTTTTTTTCAAATCGCTTTCTCAATTTTGATTTTAGAAACATTGGTTTTTCTTGTAAATAAAATTACTTGAAAGTCAGTGGAAATGCTTTAAACTTATCCACATGATTAGTGCGTTTAAATTGCAATACATTTCAAAGTGCTGAAAATTGTCTAAACTTATGATCTGCTCTTTTTTTCCATATCGCCTTCTACTCAATTTTAATTTCAGAAACATTGGTTTTTCTTGTCAGTAAATTTACTTGAAAGTCAGTGGAAATGCTTTTAACGTATACACATAATTAGTGCGTTTAAATTGCAATACATTTCAAAGTGCTGAAAATTGTCTAAACTTATGATCTGCTCTTTTTTTCCATATCGCCTTCTACTCAATTTTAATTTCAGAAACATTGGTTTTTCTTGTCAGTAAATTTACTTGAAAGTCAGTGGAAATGCTTTTAACGTATACACATGATTAGTGCGTTTAAATTGCAATACATTTCAAAGTGCTGAAAATTGTCTAAACTTATGATCTGCCACTTTTTTTTCAAATCGCCTTCTACTCAGTTTTGATTTTAGAAACATTGGTTTTTCTTGTCAGTTAAATTACTTGAAAGTCAGTGGAAATGCTTTTAACTTATCCACATAATTAGTGCGTTAAAATTGCAATACATTTCAAAGTGCTGAAAATTGTCTAAACTTATGATCTGCCACTTTTTTTTCAAATCGCCTTCTACTCAGTTTTGATTTTAGAAACATTGGTTTTTCTTGTGAGTAAAAATACTTGAAAGTCAGTGGAAATGCTTTTAACTTATTCACATAATTAGTGCGTTTAAATTGCAATACATTTCAAAGTGCTGAAAATTGTCTAAACTTATGAACTGTAATTTTTTTTCAAATCGCTTTCTCAATTTTGATTTCAGAAACATTGGTTTTTCTTGTCAGTAAATGTATTTGAATGTCAGTGGAAATGCTTTTAACTTATCCATATAATTAGTGCGTTAAAATTGCAATACATTTTACAGTGCTGAAAATTGTCTAAACTTATGAACTGTAATTTTTTTTCAAATCGCTTTCTCAATTTTGATTTTAGAAACATTGGTTTTTCTTGTAAGTAAAATTACTTTAAAGTCAGTGGAAATGCTTTTAACGTATACACATAATTAGTGCGTTTAAATTGCAATACATTTCAAAGTGCTGAAAAATGTCTAAATTTATGATCTGCCACTTTTTTTTCAAATCGCCTTCTACTCAGTTTTGATTTTAGAAACATTGGTTTTTCTTGTCAGTAAAATTACTTGAAAGTCAGTGGAAATGCTTTTAACTTATCCACATAATTAGTGCGTTTAAATTGCAATACATTTCAAAGTGCTGAAAATTGTCTAAATTTATGATCTGCCACTTTTTTTTCAAATCGCCTTCTACTCAGTTTTGATTTTAGAAACATTGGTTTTTCTTGTGAGTAAAAATACTTGAAAGTCAGTGGAAATGCTTTTAACTTATTCACATAATTAGTGCGTTTAAATTGCAATACATTTCAAAGTGCTGAAAATTGTCTAAACTTATGAAATGTAATTTTTTTTCAAATCGCTTTCTCAATTTTGATTTTAGAAACATTGGTTTTTCTTGTCAGTAAAATTAGTTTAAAGTCAGTGGAAATGCTTTTAACGTATACACATAATTAGTGCGTTTAAATTGCAATACATTTCAAAGTGCTGAAAATTGTCTAAATTTATGATCTGCCACTTTTTTTTCAAATCGCCTTCTACTCAGTTTTGATTTTAGAAACATTGGTTTTTCTTGTCAGTAAAATTACTTGAAAGTCAGTGGAAATGCTTTTAACTTATCCACATAATTAGTGCGTTTAAATTGCAATACATTTCAAAGTGCTGAAAATTGTCTAAACTTATGATCTGCCACTTTTTTTTCAAATCGCCTTCTACTCAGTTTTGATTTTAGAAACATTGGTTTTTCTTGTGAGTAAAAATACTTGAAAGTCAGTGGAAATGCTTTTAACTTATTCACATAATTAGTGCGTTTAAATTGCAATACATTTCAAAGTGCTGAAAATTGTCTAAACTTATGAACTGTAATTTTTTTTCAAATCGCTTTCTCAATTTTGATTTTAGAAACATTGGTTTTTCTTGTAAGTAAAATTACTTTAAAGTCAGTGGAAATGCTTTTAACGTATACACATAATTAGTGCGTTTAAATTGCAATACATTTCAAAGTGCTGAAAATTGTCTAAACTTATGATCTGCCACTTTTTTTTCAAATCGCCTTCTACTCAGTTTTGATTTTAGAAACATTGGTTTTTCTCGTCAGTAAATATACTTGAAAGACAGTGGAAATGCTTTTAACTTATCCACATAATTAGTGCGTTAAAATTGCAATACATTTCAAAGTGCTGAAAATTGTTTAAACTTATGAACTGTAATTTTTTTTCAAATCGCTTTCTCAATTTTGATTTTAGAAACATTGGTTTTTCTTGTAAGTAAAATTACTTGAAAGTCAGTGGAAATGCTTTTAACTTATCCACATGATTAGTGCGTTTAAATTGCAATACATTTCAAAGTGCTGAAAATTGTCTAAACTTATGATCTGCTCTTTTTTTCCATATCGCCTTCTACTCAATTTTGATTTCAGAAACATTGGTTTTTCTTGTCAGTAAATTTACTTGAAAGTCAGTGGAAATGCTTTTAACTTATCCACATAATTAGTGCGTTTAAATTGCAATATATTTCAAAGTGCTGAAAATTGTCTAAACTTATGATCTGCTCTTTTTTTTCAAATCGCCTTCTACTCAGTTTTGATTTTAGAAACATTGGTTTTTCTTGTGAGTAAAAATACTTGAAAGTCAGTGGAAATGCTTTTAACTTATTCACATAATTAGTGCGTTTAAATTGCAATACATTTCAAAGTGCTGAAAATTGTCTAAACTTATGAACTGTATTTTTTTTTCAAATTGCTTTCTCAATTTTGATTTTAGAAACATTGGTTTTTCTTGTCAGTAAAATTACTTTAAAGTCAGTGGAAATGCTTTTAACGTATACACATAATTAGTGCGTTTAAATTGCAATACATTTCAAAGTGCTGAAAATTGTCTAAATTTATGATCTGCCACTTTTTTTTCAAATCGCCTTCTACTCAGTTTTGATTTTAGAAACATTGGTTTTTCTTGTCAGTAAAATTACTTGAAAGACAGTGGAAATGCTTTTAACTTATCCACATAATTAGTGCGTTAAAATTGCAATACATTTCAAAGTGCTGAAAATTGTCTAAACTTATGAACTGTAATTTTTTTTCAAATCGCTTTCTCAATTTTGATTTTAGAAACATTGGTTTTTCTTGTCAGTAAAATTACTTGACAGTCAGTGGAAATGCTTTTAACTTATCCACATGATTAGTGCGTTTAAATTGCAATACATTTCAAAGTGCTGAAAATTGTCTAAACTTATGATCTGCTCTTTTTTTCCATATCGCCTTCTACTCAATTTTAATTTCAGAAACATTGGTTTTTCTTGTCAGTAAATTTACTTGAAAGTCAGTGGAAATGCTTTTAACGTATACACATAATTAGTGCGTTTAAATTGCAATACATTTCAAAGTGCTGAAAATTGTCTAAACTTATGATCTGCTCTTTTTTTCCATATCGCCTTCTACTCAATTTTAATTTCAGAAACATTGGTTTTTCTTGTCAGTAAATTTACTTGAAAGTCAGTGGAAATGCTTTTAACGTATACACATGATTAGTGCGTTTAAATTGCAATACATTTCAAAGTGCTGAAAATTGTCTAAACTTATGATCTGCCACTTTTTTTTCAAATCGCCTTCTACTCAGTTTTGATTTTAGAAACATTGGTTTTTCTCGTCAGTAAATATACTTGAAAGACAGTGGAAATGCTTTTAACTTATCCACATAATTAGTGCGTTAAAATTGCAATACATTTCAAAGTGCTGAAAATTGTCTAAACTTATGAACTGTAATTTTTTTTCAAATCGCTTTCTCAATTTTGATTTTAGAAACATTGGTTTTTCTTGTAAGTAAGATTACTTGAAAGTCAGTGGAAATGCTTTTAACTTATCCACATGATTAGTGCGTTTAAATTGCAATACATTTCAAAGTGCTGAAAATTGTCTAAACTTATGATATACTCTTTTTTTCCATATCGCCTTCTACTCAATTTTGATTTCAGAAACATTGGTTTTTCTTGTCAGTAAATTTACTTGAAAGTCAGTGGAAATGCTTTTAACTTATCCACATAATTAGTGCGTTTAAATTGCAATATATTTCAAAGTGCTGAAAATTGTCTAAACTTATGATCTGCTCTTTTTTTTCAAATCGCCTTCTACTCAGTTTTGATTTTAGAAACATTGGTTTTTCTTGTGAGTAAAAATACTTGAAAGTCAGTGGAAATGCTTTTAACTTATTCACATAATTAGTGCGTTTAAATTGCAATACATTTCAAAGTGCTGAAAATTGTCTAAACTTATGAACTGTATTTTTTTTTCAAATTGCTTTCTCAATTTTGATTTTAGAAACATTGGTTTTTCTTGTCAGTAAAATTACTTTAAAGTCAGTGGAAATGCTTTTAACGTATATACATAATTAGTGCGTTTAAATTGCAATACATTTCAAAGTGCTGAAAATTGTCTAAATTTATGATCTGCCACTTTTTTTTCAAATCGCCTTCTACTCAGTTTTGATTTTAGAAACATTGGTTTTTCTTGTCAGTAAAATTACTTGAAAGACAGTGGAAATGCTTTTAACTTATCCACATAATTAGTGCGTTAAAATTGCAATACATTTCAAAGTGCTGAAAATTGTCTAAACTTATGAACTGTAATTTTTTTTCAAATCGCTTTCTCAATTTTGATTTTAGAAACATTGGTTTTTCTTGTCAGTAAAATTACTTGACAGTCAGTGGAAATGCTTTTAACTTATCCACATGATTAGTGCGTTTAAATTGCAATACATTTCAAAGTGCTGAAAATTGTCTAAACTTATGATCTGCTCTTTTTTTCCATATCGCCTTCTACTCAATTTTAATTTCAGAAACATTGGTTTTTCTTGTCAGTAAATTTACTTGAAAGTCAGTGGAAATGCTTTTAACGTATACACATAATTAGTGCGTTTAAATTGCAATACATTTCAAAGTGCTGAAAATTGTCTAAATTTATGATCTGCCACTTTTTTTTCAAATCGCCTTTTACTCAGTTTTGATTTTAGAAACATTGGTTTTTCTTGTGAGTAAAAATACTTGAAAGTAAGTGGAAATGCTTTGAACTTATCCACATAATTAGTGCGTTTAAATTGCAATACATTTCAAAGTGCTGAAAATTGTCTAAATTTATGATTTGCAATGTTTTTTCAAATCGCCTTCTACTCAGTTTTGATTTTAGAAACATTGGTTTTTCTTGTCAGTAAAATTACTTTAAAGTCAGTGGAAATGCTTTTAACGTATACACATAATTAGTGCGTTTAAATTGCAATACATTTCAAAGTGCTGAAAATTGTCTAAATTTATGATCTGCCACTTTTTTTTCAAATCGCCTTCTACTCAGTTTTGATTTTAGAAACATTGGTTTTTCTTGTGAGTAAAAATACTTGAAAGTCAGTGGAAATGCTTTTAACTTATTCAAATAATTAGTGCGTTTAAATTGCAATACATTTCAAAGTGCTGAAAATTGTCTAAACTTATGAACTGTAATTTTTTTTCAAATCGCTTTCTCAATTTTGATTTTAGAAACATTGGTTTTTCTTGTCAGTAAAATTACTTTAAAGTCAGTGGAAATGCTTTTAACGTATACACATAATTAGTGCGTTTAAATTGCAATACATTTCAAAGTGCTGAAAATTGTCTAAATTTATGATCTGCCACTTTTTTTTCAAATCGCCTTCTACTCAGTTTTGATTTTAGAAACATTGGTTTTTCTTGTTAGTAAAATTACTTGAAAGACAGTGGAAATGCTTTTAACTTATCCACATAATTAGTGCGTTAAAATTGCAATACATTTCAAAGTGCTGAAAATTGTCTAAACTTATGAACTGTAATTTTTTTTCAAATCGCTTTCTCAATTTTGATTTTAGAAACATTGGTTTTTCTTGTAAGTAAGATTACTTGAAAGTCAGTGGAAATGCTTTTAACTTATCCACATGATTAGTGCGTTTAAATTGCAATACATTTCAAAGTGCTGAAAATTGTCTAAACTTATGATATACTCTTTTTTTCCATATCGCCTTCTACTCAATTTTGATTTCAGAAACATTGGTTTTTCTTGTCAGTAAATTTACTTGAAAGTCAGTGGAAATGCTTTTAACTTATCCACATAATTAGTGCGTTTAAATTGCAATATATTTCAAAGTGCTGAAAATTGTCTAAACTTATGATCTGCTCTTTTTTTTCAAATCGCCTTCTACTCAGTTTTGATTTTAGAAACATTGGTTTTTCTTGTGAGTAAAAATACTTGAAAGTCAGTGGAAATGCTTTTAACTTATTCACATAATTAGTGCGTTTAAATTGCAATACATTTCAAAGTGCTGAAAATTGTCTAAACTTATGAACTGTATTTTTTTTTCAAATTGCTTTCTCAATTTTGATTTTAGAAACATTGGTTTTTCTTGTCAGTAAAATTACTTTAAAGTCAGTGGAAATGCTTTTAACGTATACACATAATTAGTGCGTTTAAATTGCAATACATTTCAAAGTGCTGAAAATTGTCTAAATTTATGATCTGCCACTTTTTTTTCAAATCGCCTTCTACTCAGTTTTGATTTTAGAAACATTGGTTTTTCTTGTCAGTAAAATTACTTGAAAGACAGTGGAAATGCTTTTAACTTATCCACATAATTAGTGCGTTAAAATTGCAATACATTTCAAAGTGCTGAAAATTGTCTAAACTTATGAACTGTAATTTTTTTTCAAATCGCTTTCTCAATTTTGATTTTAGAAACATTGGTTTTTCTTGTCAGTAAAATTACTTGACAGTCAGTGGAAATGCTTTTAACTTATCCACATGATTAGTGCGTTTAAATTGCAATACATTTCAAAGTGCTGAAAATTGTCTAAACTTATGATCTGCTCTTTTTTTCCATATCGCCTTCTACTCAATTTTAATTTCAGAAACATTGGTTTTTCTTGTCAGTAAATTTACTTGAAAGTCAGTGGAAATGCTTTTAACGTATACACATAATTAGTGCGTTTAAATTGCAATACATTTCAAAGTGCTGAAAATTGTCTAAATTTATGATCTGCCACTTTTTTTTCAAATCGCCTTTTACTCAGTTTTGATTTTAGAAACATTGGTTTTTCTTGTGAGTAAAAATACTTGAAAGTAAGTGGAAATGCTTTTAACTTATCCACATAATTAGTGCGTTTAAATTGCAATACATTTCAAAGTGCTGAAAATTGTCTAAATTTATGATTTGCAATGTTTTTTCAAATCGCCTTCTACTCAGTTTTGATTTTAGAAACATTGGTTTTTCTTGTCAGTAAAATTACTTTAAAGTCAGTGGAAATGCTTTTAACGTATACACATAATTAGTGCGTTTAAATTGCAATACATTTCAAAGTGCTGAAAATTGTCTAAATTTATGATCTGCCACTTTTTTTTCAAATCGCCTTCTACTCAGTTTTGATTTTAGAAACATTGGTTTTTCTTGTGAGTAAAAATACTTGAAAGTCAGTGGAAATGCTTTTAACTTATTCAAATAATTAGTGCGTTTAAATTGCAATACATTTCAAAGTGCTGAAAATTGTCTAAACTTATGAACTGTAATTTTTTTTCAAATCGCTTTCTCAATTTTGATTTTAGAAACATTGGTTTTTCTTGTCAGTAAAATTACTTTAAAGTCAGTGGAAATGCTTTTAACGTATACACATAATTAGTGCGTTTAAATTGCAATACATTTCAAAGTGCTGAAAATTGTCTAAATTTATGATCTGCCACTTTTTTTTCAAATCGCCTTCTACTCAGTTTTGATTTTAGAAACATTGGTTTTTCTTGTTAGTAAAATTACTTGAAAGACAGTGGAAATGCTTTTAACTTATCCACATAATTAGTGCGTTAAAATTGCAATACATTTCAAAGTGCTGAAAATTGTCTAAACTTATGAACTGTAATTTTTTTTCAAATCGCTTTCTCAATTTTGATTTTAGAAACATTGGTTTTTCTTGTAAGTAAGATTACTTGAAAGTCAGTGGAAATGCTTTTAACTTATCCACATGATTAGTGCGTTTAAATTGCAATACATTTCAAAGTGCTGAAAATTGTCTAAACTTATGATATACTCTTTTTTTCCATATCGCCTTCTACTCAATTTTGATTTCAGAAACATTGGTTTTTCTTGTCAGTAAATTTACTTGAAAGTCAGTGGAAATGCTTTTAACTTATCCACATAATTAGTGCGTTTAAATTGCAATATATTTCAAAGTGCTGAAAATTGTCTAAACTTATGATCTGCTCTTTTTTTTCAAATCGCCTTCTACTCAGTTTTGATTTTAGAAACATTGGTTTTTCTTGTGAGTAAAAATACTTGAAAGTCAGTGGAAATGCTTTTAACTTATTCACATAATTAGTGCGTTTAAATTGCAATACATTTCAAAGTGCTGAAAATTGTCTAAACTTATGAACTGTATTTTTTTTTCAAATTGCTTTCTCAATTTTGATTTTAGAAACATTGGTTTTTCTTGTCAGTAAAATTACTTTAAAGTCAGTGGAAATGCTTTTAACGTATACACATAATTAGTGCGTTTAAATTGCAATACATTTCAAAGTGCTGAAAATTGTCTAAATTTATGATCTGCCACTTTTTTTTCAAATCGCCTTCTACTCAGTTTTGATTTTAGAAACATTGGTTTTTCTTGTCAGTAAAATTACTTGAAAGACAGTGGAAATGCTTTTAACTTATCCACATAATTAGTGCGTTAAAATTGCAATACATTTCAAAGTGCTGAAAATTGTCTAAACTTATGAACTGTAATTTTTTTTCAAATCGCTTTCTCAATTTTGATTTTAGAAACATTGGTTTTTCTTGTCAGTAAAATTACTTGACAGTCAGTGGAAATGCTTTTAACTTATCCACATGATTAGTGCGTTTAAATTGCAATACATTTCAAAGTGCTGAAAATTGTCTAAACTTATGATCTGCTCTTTTTTTCCATATCGCCTTCTACTCAATTTTAATTTCAGAAACATTGGTTTTTCTTGTCAGTAAATTTACTTGAAAGTCAGTGGAAATGCTTTTAACGTATACACATAATTAGTGCGTTTAAATTGCAATACATTTCAAAGTGCTGAAAATTGTCTAAACTTATGATCTGCTCTTTTTTTCCATATCGCCTTCTACTCAATTTTAATTTCAGAAACATTGGTTTTTCTTGTCAGTAAATTTACTTGAAAGTCAGTGGAAATGCTTTTAACGTATACACATGATTAGTGCGTTTAAATTGCAATACATTTCAAAGTGCTGAAAATTGTCTAAACTTATGATCTGCCACTTTTTTTTCAAATCGCCTTCTACTCAGTTTTGATTTTAGAAACATTGGTTTTTCTCGTCAGTAAATATACTTGAAAGACAGTGGAAATGCTTTTAACTTATCCACATAATTAGTGCGTTAAAATTGCAATACATTTCAAAGTGCTGAAAATTGTCTAAACTTATGAACTGTAATTTTTTTTCAAATCGCTTTCTCAATTTTGATTTTAGAAACATTGGTTTTTCTTGTAAGTAAGATTACTTGAAAGTCAGTGGAAATGCTTTTAACTTATCCACATGATTAGTGCGTTTAAATTGCAATACATTTCAAAGTGCTGAAAATTGTCTAAACTTATGATATACTCTTTTTTTCCATATCGCCTTCTACTCAATTTTGATTTCAGAAACATTGGTTTTTCTTGTCAGTAAATTTACTTGAAAGTCAGTGGAAATGCTTTTAACTTATCCACATAATTAGTGCGTTTAAATTGCAATATATTTCAAAGTGCTGAAAATTGTCTAAACTTATGATCTGCTCTTTTTTTTCAAATCGCCTTCTACTCAGTTTTGATTTTAGAAACATTGGTTTTTCTTGTGAGTAAAAATACTTGAAAGTCAGTGGAAATGCTTTTAACTTATTCACATAATTAGTGCGTTTAAATTGCAATACATTTCAAAGTGCTGAAAATTGTCTAAACTTATGAACTGTATTTTTTTTTCAAATTGCTTTCTCAATTTTGATTTTAGAAACATTGGTTTTTCTTGTCAGTAAAATTACTTTAAAGTCAGTGGAAATGCTTTTAACGTATATACATAATTAGTGCGTTTAAATTGCAATACATTTCAAAGTGCTGAAAATTGTCTAAATTTATGATCTGCCACTTTTTTTTCAAATCGCCTTCTACTCAGTTTTGATTTTAGAAACATTGGTTTTTCTTGTCAGTAAAATTACTTGAAAGACAGTGGAAATGCTTTTAACTTATCCACATAATTAGTGCGTTAAAATTGCAATACATTTCAAAGTGCTGAAAATTGTCTAAACTTATGAACTGTAATTTTTTTTCAAATCGCTTTCTCAATTTTGATTTTAGAAACATTGGTTTTTCTTGTCAGTAAAATTACTTGACAGTCAGTGGAAATGCTTTTAACTTATCCACATGATTAGTGCGTTTAAATTGCAATACATTTCAAAGTGCTGAAAATTGTCTAAACTTATGATCTGCTCTTTTTTTCCATATCGCCTTCTACTCAATTTTAATTTCAGAAACATTGGTTTTTCTTGTCAGTAAATTTACTTGAAAGTCAGTGGAAATGCTTTTAACGTATACACATAATTAGTGCGTTTAAATTGCAATACATTTCAAAGTGCTGAAAATTGTCTAAACTTATGATCTGCTCTTTTTTTCCATATCGCCTTCTACTCAATTTTAATTTCAGAAACATTGGTTTTTCTTGTCAGTAAATTTACTTGAAAGTCAGTGGAAATGCTTTTAACGTATACACATGATTAGTGCGTTTAAATTGCAATACATTTCAAAGTGCTGAAAATTGTCTAAACTTATGATCTGCCACTTTTTTTTCAAATCGCCTTCTACTCAGTTTTGATTTTAGAAACATTGGTTTTTCTTGTCAGTAAATTTACTTGAAAGTCAGTGGAAATGCTTTTAACTTATCCACATAATTAGTGCGTTTAAATTGCAATATATTTCAAAGTGCTGAAAATTGTCTAAACTTATGAACTGTATTTTTTTTTCAAATTGCTTTCTCAATTTTGATTTTAGAAACATTGGTTTTTCTTGTCAGTAAAATTACTTTAAAGTCAGTGGAAATGCTTTTAACGTATACACATAATTAGTGCGTTTAAATTGCAATACATTTCAAAGTGCTGAAAATTGTCTAAATTTATGATCTGCCACTTTTTTTTCAAATCGCCTTCTACTCAGTTTTGATTTTAGAAACATTGGTTTTTCTTGTTAGTAAAATTACTTGAAAGACAGTGGAAATGCTTTTAACTTATCCACATAATTAGTGCGTTAAAATTGCAATACATTTCAAAGTGCTGAAAATTGTCTAAACTTATGAACTGTAATTTTTTTTCAAATCGCTTTCTCAATTTTGATTTTAGAAACATTGGTTTTTCTTGTAAGTAAGATTACTTGAAAGTCAGTGGAAATGCTTTTAACTTATCCACATGATTAGTGCGTTTAAATTGCAATACATTTCAAAGTGCTGAAAATTGTCTAAACTTATGATATACTCTTTTTTTCCATATCGCCTTCTACTCAATTTTGATTTCAGAAACATTGGTTTTTCTTGTCAGTAAATTTACTTGAAAGTCAGTGGAAATGCTTTTAACTTATCCACATAATTAGTGCGTTTAAATTGCAATATATTTCAAAGTGCTGAAAATTGTCTAAACTTATGATCTGCTCTTTTTTTTCAAATCGCCTTCTACTCAGTTTTGATTTTAGAAACATTGGTTTTTCTTGTGAGTAAAAATACTTGAAAGTCAGTGGAAATGCTTTTAACTTATTCACATAATTAGTGCGTTTAAATTGCAATACATTTCAAAGTGCTGAAAATTGTCTAAACTTATGAACTGTATTTTTTTTTCAAATTGCTTTCTCAATTTTGATTTTAGAAACATTGGTTTTTCTTGTCAGTAAAATTACTTTAAAGTCAGTGGAAATGCTTTTAACGTATACACATAATTAGTGCGTTTAAATTGCAATACATTTCAAAGTGCTGAAAATTGTCTAAATTTATGATCTGCCACTTTTTTTTCAAATCGCCTTCTACTCAGTTTTGATTTTAGAAACATTGGTTTTTCTTGTCAGTAAAATTACTTGAAAGACAGTGGAAATGCTTTTAACTTATCCACATAATTAGTGCGTTAAAATTGCAATACATTTCAAAGTGCTGAAAATTGTCTAAACTTATGAACTGTAATTTTTTTTCAAATCGCTTTCTCAATTTTGATTTTAGAAACATTGGTTTTTCTTGTCAGTAAAATTACTTGACAGTCAGTGGAAATGCTTTTAACTTATCCACATGATTAGTGCGTTTAAATTGCAATACATTTCAAAGTGCTGAAAATTGTCTAAACTTATGATCTGCTCTTTTTTTCCATATCGCCTTCTACTCAATTTTAATTTCAGAAACATTGGTTTTTCTTGTCAGTAAATTTACTTGAAAGTCAGTGGAAATGCTTTTAACGTATACACATAATTAGTGCGTTTAAATTGCAATACATTTCAAAGTGCTGAAAATTGTCTAAACTTATGATCTGCTCTTTTTTTCCATATCGCCTTCTACTCAATTTTAATTTCAGAAACATTGGTTTTTCTTGTCAGTAAATTTACTTGAAAGTCAGTGGAAATGCTTTTAACGTATACACATGATTAGTGCGTTTAAATTGCAATACATTTCAAAGTGCTGAAAATTGTCTAAACTTATGATCTGCCACTTTTTTTTCAAATCGCCTTCTACTCAGTTTTGATTTTAGAAACATTGGTTTTTCTTGTCAGTAAATTTACTTGAAAGTCAGTGGAAATGCTTTTAACTTATCCACATAATTAGTGCGTTTAAATTGCAATATATTTCAAAGTGCTGAAAATTGTCTAAACTTATGATCTGCTCTTTTTTTTCAAATCGCCTTCTACTCAGTTTTGATTTTAGAAACATTGGTTTTTCTTGTGAGTAAAAATACTTGAAAGTCAGTGGAAATGCTTTTAACTTATTCACATAATTAGTGCGTTTAAATTGCAATACATTTCAAAGTGCTGAAAATTGTCTAAACTTATGAACTGTATTTTTTTTTCAAATTGCTTTCTCAATTTTGATTTTAGAAACATTGGTTTTTCTTGTCAGTAAAATTACTTTAAAGTCAGTGGAAATGCTTTTAACGTATACACATAATTAGTGCGTTTAAATTGCAATACATTTCAAAGTGCTGAAAATTGTCTAAATTTATGATCTGCCACTTTTTTTTCAAATCGCCTTCTACTCAATTTTGATTTTAGAAACATTGGTTTTTCTTGTAAGTAAAATTACTTGAAAGTCAGTGGAAATGCTTTTAACTTATCCACATGATTAGTGCGTTTAAATTGCAATACATTTCAAAGTGCTGAAAATTGTCTAAACTTATGATCTGCTCTTTTTTTCCATATCGCCTTCTACTCAATTTTAATTTCAGAAACATTGGTTTTTCTTGTCAGTAAATTTACTTGAAAGTCAGTGGAAATGCTTTTAACGTATACACATAATTAGTGCGTTTAAATTGCAATACATTTCAAAGTGCTGAAAATTGTCTAAACTTATGATCTGCTCTTTTTTTCCATATCGCCTTCTACTCAATTTTAATTTCAGAAACATTGGTTTTTCTTGTCAGTAAATTTACTTGAAAGTCAGTGGAAATGCTTTTAACGTATACACATGGTTACTGCGTTTAAATTGCAATACATTTCAAAGTGCTGAAAATTGTCTAAACTTATGATCTGCCACTTTTTTTTCAAATCGCCTTCTACTCAGTTTTGATTTTAGAAACATTGGTTTTTCTTGTTAGTAAAATTACTTGAAAGACAGTGGAAATGCTTTTAACTTATCCACATAATTAGTGCGTTAAAATTGCAATACATTTCAAAGTGCTGAAAATTGTCTAAACTTATGAACTGTAATTTTTTTTCAAATCGCTTTCTCAATTTTGATTTTAGAAACATTGGTTTTTCTTGTAAGTAAAATTACTTGAAAGTCAGTGGAAATGCTTTTAACTTATCCACATGATTAGTGCGTTTAAATTGCAATACATTTCAAAGTGCTGAAAATTGTCTAAACTTATGATCTGCTCTTTTTTTCCATATCGCCTTCTACTCAATTTTAATTTCAGAAACATTGGTTTTTCTTGTCAGTAAATTTACTTGAAAGTCAGTGGAAATGCTTTTAACGTATACACATAATTAGTGCGTTTAAATTGCAATACATTTCAAAGTGCTGAAAATTGTCTAAACTTATGATCTGCTCTTTTTTTCCATATCGCCTTCTACTCAATTTTAATTTCAGAAACATTGGTTTTTCTTGTCAGTAAATTTACTTGAAAGTCAGTGGAAATGCTTTTAACGTATACACATGATTAGTGCGTTTAAATTGCAATACATTTCAAAGTGCTGAAAATTGTCTAAACTTATGATCTGCCACTTTTTTTTCAAATCGCCTTCTACTCAGTTTTGATTTTAGAAACATTGGTTTTTCTCGTCAGTAAATATACTTGAAAGACAGTGGAAATGCTTTTAACTTATCCACATAATTAGTGCGTTAAAATTGCAATACATTTCAAAGTGCTGAAAATTGTCTAAACTTATGAACTGTAATTTTTTTTCAAATCGCTTTCTCAATTTTGATTTTAGAAACATTGGTTTTTCTTGTAAGTAAGATTACTTGAAAGTCAGTGGAAATGCTTTTAACTTATCCACATGATTAGTGCGTTTAAATTGCAATACATTTCAAAGTGCTGAAAATTGTCTAAACTTATGATATACTCTTTTTTTCCATATCGCCTTCTACTCAATTTTAATTTCAGAAACATTGGTTTTTCTTGTCAGTAAATTTACTTGAAAGTCAGTGGAAATGCTTTTAACTTATCCACATAATTAGTGCGTTTAAATTGCAATATATTTCAAAGTGCTGAAAATTGTCTAAACTTATGATCTGCTCTTTTTTTTCAAATCGCCTTCTACTCAGTTTTGATTTTAGAAACATTGGTTTTTCTTGTGAGTAAAAATACTTGAAAGTCAGTGGAAATGCTTTTAACTTATTCACATAATTAGTGCGTTTAAATTGCAATACATTTCAAAGTGCTGAAAATTGTCTAAACTTATGAACTGTATTTTTTTTTCAAATTGCTTTCTCAATTTTGATTTTAGAAACATTGGTTTTTCTTGTCAGTAAAATTACTTTAAAGTCAGTGGAAATGCTTTTAACGTATATACATAATTAGTGCGTTTAAATTGCAATACATTTCAAAGTGCTGAAAATTGTCTAAATTTATGATCTGCCACTTTTTTTTCAAATCGCCTTCTACTCAGTTTTGATTTTAGAAACATTGGTTTTTCTTGTCAGTAAAATTACTTGAAAGACAGTGGAAATGCTTTTAACTTATCCACATAATTAGTGCGTTAAAATTGCAATACATTTCAAAGTGCTGAAAATTGTCTAAACTTATGAACTGTAATTTTTTTTCAAATCGCTTTCTCAATTTTGATTTTAGAAACATTGGTTTTTCTTGTCAGTAAAATTACTTGACAGTCAGTGGAAATGCTTTTAACTTATCCACATGATTAGTGCGTTTAAATTGCAATACATTTCAAAGTGCTGAAAATTGTCTAAACTTATGATCTGCTCTTTTTTTCCATATCGCCTTCTACTCAATTTTAATTTCAGAAACATTGGTTTTTCTTGTCAGTAAATTTACTTGAAAGTCAGTGGAAATGCTTTTAACGTATACACATAATTAGTGCGTTTAAATTGCAATACATTTCAAAGTGCTGAAAATTGTCTAAACTTATGATCTGCTCTTTTTTTCCATATCGCCTTCTACTCAATTTTAATTTCAGAAACATTGGTTTTTCTTGTCAGTAAATTTACTTGAAAGTCAGTGGAAATGCTTTTAACGTATACACATGATTAGTGCGTTTAAATTGCAATACATTTCAAAGTGCTGAAAATTGTCTAAACTTATGATCTGCCACTTTTTTTTCAAATCGCCTTCTACTCAGTTTTGATTTTAGAAACATTGGTTTTTCTTGTCAGTAAATTTACTTGAAAGTCAGTGGAAATGCTTTTAACTTATCCACATAATTAGTGCGTTTAAATTGCAATATATTTCAAAGTGCTGAAAATTGTCTAAACTTATGATCTGCTCTTTTTTTTCAAATCGCCTTCTACTCAGTTTTGATTTTAGAAACATTGGTTTTTCTTGTGAGTAAAAATACTTGAAAGTCAGTGGAAATGCTTTTAACTTATTCACATAATTAGTGCGTTTAAATTGCAATACATTTCAAAGTGCTGAAAATTGTCTAAACTTATGAACTGTATTTTTTTTTCAAATTGCTTTCTCAATTTTGATTTTAGAAACATTGGTTTTTCTTGTCAGTAAAATTACTTTAAAGTCAGTGGAAATGCTTTTAACGTATACACATAATTAGTGCGTTTAAATTGCAATACATTTCAAAGTGCTGAAAATTGTCTAAATTTATGATCTGCCACTTTTTTTTCAAATCGCCTTCTACTCAGTTTTGATTTTAGAAACATTGGTTTTTCTTGTTAGTAAAATTACTTGAAAGACAGTGGAAATGCTTTTAACTTATCCACATAATTAGTGCGTTAAAATTGCAATACATTTCAAAGTGCTGAAAATTGTCTAAACTTATGAACTGTAATTTTTTTTCAAATCGCTTTCTCAATTTTGATTTTAGAAACATTGGTTTTTCTTGTAAGTAAGATTACTTGAAAGTCAGTGGAAATGCTTTTAACTTATCCACATGATTAGTGCGTTTAAATTGCAATACATTTCAAAGTGCTGAAAATTGTCTAAACTTATGATATACTCTTTTTTTCCATATCGCCTTCTACTCAATTTTGATTTCAGAAACATTGGTTTTTCTTGTCAGTAAATTTACTTGAAAGTCAGTGGAAATGCTTTTAACTTATCCACATAATTAGTGCGTTTAAATTGCAATATATTTCAAAGTGCTGAAAATTGTCTAAACTTATGATCTGCTCTTTTTTTTCAAATCGCCTTCTACTCAGTTTTGATTTTAGAAACATTGGTTTTTCTTGTGAGTAAAAATACTTGAAAGTCAGTGGAAATGCTTTTAACTTATTCACATAATTAGTGCGTTTAAATTGCAATACATTTCAAAGTGCTGAAAATTGTCTAAACTTATGAACTGTATTTTTTTTTCAAATTGCTTTCTCAATTTTGATTTTAGAAACATTGGTTTTTCTTGTCAGTAAAATTACTTTAAAGTCAGTGGAAATGCTTTTAACGTATATACATAATTAGTGCGTTTAAATTGCAATACATTTCAAAGTGCTGAAAATTGTCTAAATTTATGATCTGCCACTTTTTTTTCAAATCGCCTTCTACTCAGTTTTGATTTTAGAAACATTGGTTTTTCTTGTCAGTAAAATTACTTGAAAGACAGTGGAAATGCTTTTAACTTATCCACATAATTAGTGCGTTAAAATTGCAATACATTTCAAAGTGCTGAAAATTGTCTAAACTTATGAACTGTAATTTTTTTTCAAATCGCTTTCTCAATTTTGATTTTAGAAACATTGGTTTTTCTTGTCAGTAAAATTACTTGACAGTCAGTGGAAATGCTTTTAACTTATCCACATGATTAGTGCGTTTAAATTGCAATACATTTCAAAGTGCTGAAAATTGTCTAAACTTATGATCTGCTCTTTTTTTCCATATCGCCTTCTACTCAATTTTAATTTCAGAAACATTGGTTTTTCTTGTCAGTAAATTTACTTGAAAGTCAGTGGAAATGCTTTTAACGTATACACATAATTAGTGCGTTTAAATTGCAATACATTTCAAAGTGCTGAAAATTGTCTAAACTTATGATCTGCTCTTTTTTTCCATATCGCCTTCTACTCAATTTTAATTTCAGAAACATTGGTTTTTCTTGTCAGTAAATTTACTTGAAAGTCAGTGGAAATGCTTTTAACGTATACACATGATTAGTGCGTTTAAATTGCAATACATTTCAAAGTGCTGAAAATTGTCTAAACTTATGATCTGCCACTTTTTTTTCAAATCGCCTTCTACTCAGTTTTGATTTTAGAAACATTGGTTTTTCTTGTCAGTAAATTTACTTGAAAGTCAGTGGAAATGCTTTTAACTTATCCACATAATTAGTGCGTTTAAATTGCAATATATTTCAAAGTGCTGAAAATTGTCTAAACTTATGATCTGCTCTTTTTTTTCAAATCGCCTTCTACTCAGTTTTGATTTTAGAAACATTGGTTTTTCTTGTGAGTAAAAATACTTGAAAGTCAGTGGAAATGCTTTTAACTTATTCACATAATTAGTGCGTTTAAATTGCAATACATTTCAAAGTGCTGAAAATTGTCTAAACTTATGAACTGTATTTTTTTTTCAAATTGCTTTCTCAATTTTGATTTTAGAAACATTGGTTTTTCTTGTCAGTAAAATTACTTTAAAGTCAGTGGAAATGCTTTTAACGTATACACATAATTAGTGCGTTTAAATTGCAATACATTTCAAAGTGCTGAAAATTGTCTAAATTTATGATCTGCCACTTTTTTTTCAAATCGCCTTCTACTCAGTTTTGATTTTAGAAACATTGGTTTTTCTTGTTAGTAAAATTACTTGAAAGACAGTGGAAATGCTTTTAACTTATCCACATAATTAGTGCGTTAAAATTGCAATACATTTCAAAGTGCTGAAAATTGTCTAAACTTATGAACTGTAATTTTTTTTCAAATCGCTTTCTCAATTTTGATTTTAGAAACATTGGTTTTTCTTGTAAGTAAGATTACTTGAAAGTCAGTGGAAATGCTTTTAACTTATCCACATGATTAGTGCGTTTAAATTGCAATACATTTCAAAGTGCTGAAAATTGTCTAAACTTATGATATACTCTTTTTTTCCATATCGCCTTCTACTCAATTTTGATTTCAGAAACATTGGTTTTTCTTGTCAGTAAATTTACTTGAAAGTCAGTGGAAATGCTTTTAACTTATCCACATAATTAGTGCGTTTAAATTGCAATATATTTCAAAGTGCTGAAAATTGTCTAAACTTATGATCTGCTCTTTTTTTTCAAATCGCCTTCTACTCAGTTTTGATTTTAGAAACATTGGTTTTTCTTGTGAGTAAAAATACTTGAAAGTCAGTGGAAATGCTTTTAACTTATTCACATAATTAGTGCGTTTAAATTGCAATACATTTCAAAGTGCTGAAAATTGTCTAAACTTATGAACTGTATTTTTTTTTCAAATTGCTTTCTCAATTTTGATTTTAGAAACATTGGTTTTTCTTGTCAGTAAAATTACTTTAAAGTCAGTGGAAATGCTTTTAACGTATACACATAATTAGTGCGTTTAAATTGCAATACATTTCAAAGTGCTGAAAATTGTCTAAATTTATGATCTGCCACTTTTTTTTCAAATCGCCTTCTACTCAGTTTTGATTTTAGAAACATTGGTTTTTCTTGTCAGTAAAATTACTTGAAAGACAGTGGAAATGCTTTTAACTTATCCACATAATTAGTGCGTTAAAATTGCAATACATTTCAAAGTGCTGAAAATTGTCTAAACTTATGAACTGTAATTTTTTTTCAAATCGCTTTCTCAATTTTGATTTTAGAAACATTGGTTTTTCTTGTAAGTAAGATTACTTGAAAGTCAGTGGAAATGCTTTTAACTTATCCACATGATTAGTGCGTTTAAATTGCAATACATTTCAAAGTGCTGAAAATTGTCTAAACTTATGATATACTCTTTTTTTCCATATCGCCTTCTACTCAATTTTGATTTCAGAAACATTGGTTTTTCTTGTCAGTAAATTTACTTGAAAGTCAGTGGAAATGCTTTTAACTTATCCACATAATTAGTGCGTTTAAATTGCAATATATTTCAAAGTGCTGAAAATTGTCTAAATTTATGATCTGCCACTTTTTTTTCAAATCGCCTTCTACTCAGTTTTGATTTTAGAAACATTGGTTTTTCTTGTGAGTAAAAATACTTGAAAGTCAGTGGAAATGCTTTTAACTTATTCACATAATTAGTGCGTTAAAATTGCAATACATTTCAAAGTGCTGAAAATTGTCTAAACTTATGAACTGTAATTTTTTTTCAAATCGCTTTCTCAATTTTGATTTTAGAAACATTGGTTTTTCTTGTAAGTAAGATTACTTGAAAGTCAGTGGAAATGCTTTTAACTTATCCACATGATTAGTGCGTTTAAATTGCAATATATTTCAAAGTGCTGAAAATTGTCTAAACTTATGATATACTCTTTTTTTCCATATCGCCTTCTACTCAATTTTGATTTCAGAAACATTGGTTTTTCTTGTGAGTAAAAATACTTGAAAGTCAGTGGAAATGCTTTTAACTTATTCACATAATTAGTGCGTTTAAATTGCAATACATTTCAAAGTGCTGAAAATTGTCTAAACTTATGAACTGTATTTTTTTTTCAAATTGCTTTCTCAATTTTGATTTTAGAAACATTGGTTTTTCTTGTCAGTAAAATTACTTTAAAGTCAGTGGAAATGCTTTTAACGTATACACATAATTAGTGCGTTTAAATTGCAATACATTTCAAAGTGCTGAAAATTGTCTAAACTTATGATCTGCTCTTTTTTTCCATATCGCCTTCTACTCAATTTTAATTTCAGAAACATTGGTTTTTCTTGTCAGTAAATTTACTTGAAAGTCAGTGGAAATGCTTTTAACGTATACACATAATTAGTGCGTTTAAATTGCAATACATTTCAAAGTGCTGAAAATTGTCTAAACTTATGATCTGCTCTTTTTTTCCATATCGCCTTCTACTCAATTTTAATTTCAGAAACATTGGTTTTTCTTGTCAGTAAATTTACTTGAAAGTCAGTGGAAATGCTTTTAACGTATACACATGGTTAGTGCGTTTAAATTGCAATACATTTCAAAGTGCTGAAAATTGTCTAAACTTATGATCTGCCACTTTTTTTTCAAATCGCCTTCTTACTCAGTTTTGATTTTAGAAACATTGGTTTTTCTTGTTAGTAAAATTACTTGAAAGACAGTGGAAATGCTTTTAACTTATCCACATAATTAGTGCGTTAAAATTGCAATACATTTCAAAGTGCTGAAAATTGTCTAAACTTATGAACTGTAATTTTTTTTCAAATCGCTTTCTCAATTTTGATTTTAGAAACATTGGTTTTTCTTGTAAGTAAAATTACTTGAAAGTCAGTGGAAATGCTTTTAACTTATCCACATGATTAGTGCGTTTAAATTGCAATACATTTCAAAGTGCTGAAAATTGTCTAAACTTATGATCTGCTCTTTTTTTCCATATCGCCTTCTACTCAATTTTAATTTCAGAAACATTGGTTTTTCTTGTCAGTAAATTTACTTGAAAGTCAGTGGAAATGCTTTTAACGTATACACATAATTAGTGCGTTTAAATTGCAATACATTTCAAAGTGCTGAAAATTGTCTAAACTTATGATCTGCTCTTTTTTTCCATATCGCCTTCTACTCAATTTTAATTTCAGAAACATTGGTTTTTCTTGTCAGTAAATTTACTTGAAAGTCAGTGGAAATGCTTTTAACGTATACACATGATTAGTGCGTTTAAATTGCAATACATTTCAAAGTGCTGAAAATTGTCTAAACTTATGATCTGCCACTTTTTTTTCAAATCGCCTTCTACTCAGTTTTGATTTTAGAAACATTGGTTTTTCTTGTCAGTAAATTTACTTGAAAGTCAGTGGAAATGCTTTTAACGTATACACATGATTAGTGCGTTTAAACTGCAATATATTTCAAAGTGCTGAAAATTGTCTAAACTTATGATCTGCCACTTTTTTTTCAAATCGCCTTCTACTCAGTTTTGATTTTAGAAACATTGGTTTTTCTTGTCAGTAAATTTACTTGAAAGTCAGTTGAAATGCTTTTAACTTATCCACATAATTAGTGCGTTTAAATTGCAATATATTTCAAAGTGCTGAAAATTGTCTAAACTTATGATCTGCTCTTTTTTTTCAAATCGCCTTCTACTCAGTTTTGATTTTAGAAACATTGGTTTTTCTTGTGAGTAAAAATACTTGAAAGTCAGTGGAAATGCTTTTAACTTATTCACATAATTAGTGCGTTTAAATTGCAATACATTTCAAAGTGCTGAAAATTGTCTAAACTTATGAACTGTATTTTTTTTTCAAATTGCTTTCTCAATTTTGATTTTAGAAACATTGGTTTTTCTTGTCAGTAAAATTACTTTAAAGTCAGTGGAAATGCTTTTAACGTATACACATAATTAGTGCGTTTAAATTGCAATACATTTCAAAGTGCTGAAAATTGTCTAAATTTATGATCTGCCACTTTTTTTTCAAATCGCCTTCTACTCAGTTTTGATTTTAGAAACATTGGTTTTTCTTGTTAGTAAAATTACTTGAAAGACAGTGGAAATGCTTTTAACTTATCCACATAATTAGTGCGTTAAAATTGCAATACATTTCAAAGTGCTGAAAATTGTCTAAACTTATGAACTGTAATTTTTTTTCAAATCGCTTTCTCAATTTTGATTTTAGAAACATTGGTTTTTCTTGTAAGTAAAATTACTTGAAAGTCAGTGGAAATGCTTTTAACTTATCCACATGATTAGTGCGTTTAAATTGCAATACATTTCAAAGTGCTGAAAATTGTCTAAACTTATGATCTGCTCTTTTTTTCCATATCGCCTTCTACTCAATTTTAATTTCAGAAACATTGGTTTTTCTTGTCAGTAAATTTACTTGAAAGTCAGTGGAAATGCTTTTAACGTATACACATAATTAGTGCGTTTAAATTGCAATACATTTCAAAGTGCTGAAAATTGTCTAAACTTATGATCTGCTCTTTTTTTCCATATCGCCTTCTACTCAATTTTAATTTCAGAAACATTGGTTTTTCTTGTCAGTAAATTTACTTGAAAGTCAGTGGAAATGCTTTTAACGTATACACATGGTTAGTGCGTTTAAATTGCAATACATTTCAAAGTGCTGAAAATTGTCTAAACTTATGATCTGCCACTTTTTTTTCAAATCGCCTTCTACTCAGTTTTGATTTTAGAAACATTGGTTTTTCTTGTTAGTAAAATTACTTGAAAGACAGTGGAAATGCTTTTAACTTATCCACATAATTAGTGCGTTAAAATTGCAATACATTTCAAAGTGCTGAAAATTGTCTAAACTTATGAACTGTAATTTTTTTTCAAATCGCTTTCTCAATTTTGATTTTAGAAACATTGGTTTTTCTTGTAAGTAAAATTACTTGAAAGTCAGTGGAAATGCTTTTAACTTATCCACATGATTAGTGCGTTTAAATTGCAATACATTTCAAAGTGCTGAAAATTGTCTAAACTTATGATCTGCTCTTTTTTTCCATATCGCCTTCTACTCAATTTTAATTTCAGAAACATTGGTTTTTCTTGTCAGTAAATTTACTTGAAAGTCAGTGGAAATGCTTTTAACGTATACACATAATTAGTGCGTTTAAATTGCAATACATTTCAAAGTGCTGAAAATTGTCTAAACTTATGATCTGCTCTTTTTTTCCATATCGCCTTCTACTCAATTTTAATTTCAGAAACATTGGTTTTTCTTGTCAGTAAATTTACTTGAAAGTCAGTGGAAATGCTTTTAACGTATACACATGATTAGTGCGTTTAAATTGCAATACATTTCAAAGTGCTGAAAATTGTCTAAACTTATGATCTGCCACTTTTTTTTCAAATCGCCTTCTACTCAGTTTTGATTTTAGAAACATTGGTTTTTCTTGTCAGTAAATTTACTTGAAAGTCAGTGGAAATGCTTTTAACTTATCCACATAATTAGTGCGTTTAAATTGCAATATATTTCAAAGTGCTGAAAATTGTCTAAACTTATGATCTGCTCTTTTTTTTCAAATCGCCTTCTACTCAGTTTTGATTTTAGAAACATTGGTTTTTCTTGTGAGTAAAAATACTTGAAAGTCAGTGGAAATGCTTTTAACTTATTCACATAATTAGTGCGTTTAAATTGCAATACATTTCAAAGTGCTGAAAATTGTCTAAACTTATGAACTGTATTTTTTTTTCAAATTGCTTTCTCAATTTTGATTTTAGAAACATTGGTTTTTCTTGTCAGTAAAATTACTTTAAAGTCAGTGGAAATGCTTTTAACGTATACACATAATTAGTGCGTTTAAATTGCAATACATTTCAAAGTGCTGAAAATTGTCTAAATTTATGATCTGCCACTTTTTTTTCAAATCGCCTTCTACTCAGTTTTGATTTTAGAAACATTGGTTTTTCTTGTTAGTAAAATTACTTGAAAGACAGTGGAAATGCTTTTAACTTATCCACATAATTAGTGCGTTAAAATTGCAATACATTTCAAAGTGCTGAAAATTGTCTAAACTTATGAACTGTAATTTTTTTTCAAATCGCTTTCTCAATTTTGATTTTAGAAACATTGGTTTTTCTTGTCAGTAAAATTACTTGAAAGTCAGTGGAAATGCTTTTAACTTATCCACATGATTAGTGCGTTTAAATTGCAATACATTTCAAAGTGCTGAAAATTGTCTAAACTTATGATCTGCTCTTTTTTTCCATATCGCCTTCTACTCAATTTTAATTTCAGAAACATTGGTTTTTCTTGTCAGTAAAATTACTTGAAAGTCAGTGGAAATGCTTTTAACGTATACACATAATTAGTGCGTTTAAATTGCAATACATTTCAAAGTGCTGAAAATTGTCTAAACTTATGATCTGCCACTTTTTTTTCAAATCGCCTTCTACTCAGTTTTGATTTTAGAAACATTGGTTTTTCTCGTCAGTAAATTTACTTGAAAGTCAGTGGAAATGCTTTTAACTTATCCACATAATTAGTGCGTTAAAATTGCAATACATTTCAAAGTGCTGAAAATTGTCTAAACTTATGAACTGTAATTTTTTTTCAAATCGCTTTCTCAATTTTGATTTTAGAAACATTGGTTTTTCTTGTAAGTAAAATTACTTGAAAGTCAGTGGAAATGCTTTTAACTTATCCACATGATTAGTGCGTTTAAATTGCAATACATTTCAAAGTGCTGAAAATTGTCTAAACTTATGATATACTCTTTTTTTCCATATCGCCTTCTACTCAATTTTGATTTCAGAAACATTGGTTTTTCTTGTCAGTAAATTTACTTGAAAGTCAGTGGAAATGCTTTTAACTTATTCACATAATTAGTGCGTTTAAATTGCAATACATTTCAAAGTGCTGAAAATTGTCTAAACTTATGAACTGTAATTTTTTTTCAAATCGCTTTCTCAATTTTGATTTTAGAAACATTGGTTTTTCTTGTCAGTAAAATTACTTTAAAGTCAGTGGAAATGCTTTTAACGTATACACATAATTAGTGCGTTTAAATTGCAATACATTTCAAAGTGCTGAAAATTGTCTAAATTTATGATCTGCCACTTTTTTTTCAAATCGCCTTCTACTCAGTTTTGATTTTAGAAACATTGGTTTTTCTTGTCAGTAAAATTACTTGAAAGACAGTGGAAATGCTTTTAACTTATCCACATAATTAGTGCGTTTAAATTGCAATACATTTCAAAGTGCTGAAAATTGTCTAAACTTATGATCTGCCACTTTTTTTTCAAATCGCCTTCTCCTCAGTTTTGATTTTAGAAACATTGGTTTTTCTTGTGAGTAAAAATACTTGAAAGTCAGTGGAAATGCTTTTAACTTATTCACATAATTAGTGCGTTTAAATTGCAATACATTTCAAAGTGCTGAAAATTGTCTAAACTTATGAACTGTAATTTTTTTTCAAATCGCTTTCTCAATTTTAATTTTAGAAACATTGGTTTTTCTTGTAAGTAAAATTACTTTAAAGTCAGTGGAAATGCTTTTAACATATACACATAATTAGTGCGTTTAAATTGCAATACATTTCAAAGTGCTGAAAATTGTCTAAACTTATGATCTGCCACTTTTTTTTGAAATCGCCTTCTACTCAGTTTTGATTTTAGAAACATTGGTTTTTCTCGTCAGTAAAATTACTTTAAAGTCAGTGGAAATGCTTTTAACGTATACACATAATTAGTGCGTTTAAATTGCAATACATTTCAAAGTGCTGAAAATTGTCTAAATTTATGATCTGCCACTTTTTTTTCCAATCGCCTTCTACTCAGTTTTGATTTTAGAAACATTGGTTTTTCTTGTCAGTAAAATTACTTGAAAGACAGTGGAAATGCTTTTAACTTATCCACATAATTAGTGCGTTTAAATTGCAATACATTTCAAAGTGCTGAAAATTGTCTAAACTTATGATCTGCCACTTTTTTTTCAAATCGCCTTCTACTCAGTTTTGATTTTAGAAACATTGGTTTTTCTTGTGAGTAAAAATACTTGAAAGTCAGTGGAAATGCTTTTAACTTATTCACATAATTAGTGCGTTTAAATTGCAATACATTTCAAAGTGCTGAAAATTGTCTAAACTTATGAACTGTAATTTTTTTTCAAATCGCTTTCTCAATTTAGATTTTAGAAACATTGGTTTTTCTTGTAAGTAAAATTACTTTAAAGTCAGTGGAAATGCTTTTAACATATACACATAATTAGTGCGTTTAAATTGCAATACATTTCAAAGTGCTGAAAATTGTCTAAACTTATGATCTGCCACTTTTTTTTGAAATCGCCTTCTACTCAGTTTTGATTTTAGAAACATTGGTTTTTCTCGTCAGTAAATATACTTGAAAGACAGTGGAAATGCTTTTAACTTATCCACATAATTAGTGCGTTAAAATTGCAATACATTTCAAAGTGCTGAAAATTGTCTAAACTTATGATCTGCTCTTTTTTTCCATATCGCCTTCTACTCAATTTTAATTTCAGAAACATTGGTTTTTCTTGTCAGTAAATTTACTTGAAAGTCAGTGGAAATGCTTTTAACGTATACACATGATTAGTGCGTTTAAATTGCAATACATTTCAAAGTGCTGAAAATTGTCTAAACTTATGATCTGCCACTTTTTTTTCAAATCGCCTTCTACTCAGTTTTGATTTTAGAAACATTGGTTTTTCTTGTCAGTAAATTTACTTGAAAGTCAGTGGAAATGCTTTTAACTTATCCACATAATTAGTGCGTTTAAATTGCAATATATTTTAAAGTGCTGAAAATTGTCTAAACTTATGATCTGCTCTTTTTTTTCAAATCGCCTTCTACTCAGTTTTGATTTTAGAAACATTGGTTTTTCTTGTGAGTAAAAATACTTGAAAGTCAGTGGAAATGCTTTTAACTTATTCACATAATTAGTGCGTTTAAATTGCAATACATTTCAAAGTGCTGAAAATTGTCTAAACTTATGAACTGTATTTTTTTTTCAAATTGCTTTCTCAATTTTGATTTTAGAAACATTGGTTTTTCTTGTCAGTAAAATTACTTTAAAGTCAGTGGAAATGCTTTTAACGTATACACATAATTAGTGCGTTTAAATTGCAATACATTTCAAAGTGCTGAAAATTGTCTAAATTTATGATCTGCCACTTTTTTTTCAAATCGCCTTCTACTCAGTTTTGATTTTAGAAACATTGGTTTTTCTTGTTAGTAAAATTACTTGAAAGACAGTGGAAATGCTTTTAACTTATCCACATAATTAGTGCGTTAAAATTGCAATACATTTCAAAGTGCTGAAAATTGTCTAAACTTATGAACTGTAATTTTTTTTCAAATCGCTTTCTCAATTTTGATTTTAGAAACATTGGTTTTTCTTGTAAGTAAAATTACTTGAAAGTCAGTGGAAATGCTTTTAACTTATCCACATGATTAGTGCGTTTAAATTGCAATACATTTCAAAGTGCTGAAAATTGTCTAAACTTATGATCTGCTCTTTTTTTCCATATCGCCTTCTACTCAATTTTAATTTCAGAAACATTGGTTTTTCTTGTCAGTAAATTTACTTGAAAGTCAGTGGAAATGCTTTTAACGTATACACATAATTAGTGCGTTTAAATTGCAATACATTTCAAAGTGCTGAAAATTGTCTAAACTTATGATCTGCTCTTTTTTTCCATATCGCCTTCTACTCAATTTTAATTTCAGAAACATTGGTTTTTCTTGTCAGTAAATTTACTTGAAAGTCAGTGGAAATGCTTTTAACGTATACACATGATTAGTGCGTTTAAATTGCAATACATTTCAAAGTGCTGAAAATTGTCTAAACTTATGATCTGCCACTTTTTTTTCAAATCGCCTTCTACTCAGTTTTGATTTTAGAAACATTGGTTTTTCTTGTCAGTAAATTTACTTGAAAGTCAGTGGAAATGCTTTTAACTTATCCACATAATTAGTGCGTTTAAATTGCAATATATTTCAAAGTGCTGAAAATTGTCTAAACTTATGATCTGCTCTTTTTTTTCAAATCGCCTTCTACTCAGTTTTGATTTTAGAAACATTGGTTTTTCTTGTGAGTAAAAATACTTGAAAGTCAGTGGAAATGCTTTTAACTTATTCACATAATTAGTGCGTTTAAATTGCAATACATTTCAAAGTGCTGAAAATTGTCTAAACTTATGAACTGTATTTTTTTTTCAAATTGCTTTCTCAATTTTGATTTTAGAAACATTGGTTTTTCTTGTCAGTAAAATTACTTTAAAGTCAGTGGAAATGCTTTTAACGTATACACATAATTAGTGCGTTTAAATTGCAATACATTTCAAAGTGCTGAAAATTGTCTAAATTTATGATCTGCCACTTTTTTTTCAAATCGCCTTCTACTCAGTTTTGATTTTAGAAACATTGGTTTTTCTTGTTAGTAAAATTACTTGAAAGACAGTGGAAATGCTTTTAACTTATCCACATAATTAGTGCGTTAAAATTGCAATACATTTCAAAGTGCTGAAAATTGTCTAAACTTATGAACTGTAATTTTTTTTCAAATCGCTTTCTCAATTTTGATTTTAGAAACATTGGTTTTTCTTGTCAGTAAAATTACTTGAAAGTCAGTGGAAATGCTTTTAACTTATCCACATGATTAGTGCGTTTAAATTGCAATACATTTCAAAGTGCTGAAAATTGTCTAAACTTATGATCTGCTCTTTTTTTCCATATCGCCTTCTACTCAATTTTAATTTCAGAAACATTGGTTTTTCTTGTCAGTAAAATTACTTGAAAGTCAGTGGAAATGCTTTTAACGTATACACATAATTAGTGCGTTTAAATTGCAATACATTTCAAAGTGCTGAAAATTGTCTAAACTTATGATCTGCCACTTTTTTTTCAAATCGCCTTCTACTCAGTTTTGATTTTAGAAACATTGGTTTTTCTCGTCAGTAAATTTACTTGAAAGTCAGTGGAAATGCTTTTAACTTATCCACATAATTAGTGCGTTTAAATTGCAATACATTTCAAAGTGCTGAAAATTGTCTAAACTTATGAACTGTAATTTTTTTTCAAATCGCTTTCTCAATTTTGATTTTAGAAACATTGGTTTTTCTTGTCAGTAAAATTACTTTAAAGTCAGTGGAAATGCTTTTAACGTATACACATAATTAGTGCGTTTAAATTGCAATACATTTCAAAGTGCTGAAAATTGTCTAAATTTATGATCTGCCACTTTTTTTTCAAATCGCCTTCTACTCAGTTTTGATTTTAGAAACATTGGTTTTTCTTGTCAGTAAAATTACTTGAAAGACAGTGGAAATGCTTTTAACTTATCCACATAATTAGTGCGTTTAAATTGCAATACATTTCAAAGTGCTGAAAATTGTCTAAACTTATGATCTGCCACTTTTTTTTCAAATCGCCTTCTCCTCAGTTTTGATTTTAGAAACATTGGTTTTTCTTGTGAGTAAAAATACTTGAAAGTCAGTGGAAATGCTTTTAACTTATTCACATAATTAGTGCGTTTAAATTGCAATACATTTCAAAGTGCTGAAAATTGTCTAAACTTATGAACTGTAATTTTTTTTCAAATCGCTTTCTCAATTTTAATTTTAGAAACATTGGTTTTTCTTGTAAGTAAAATTACTTTAAAGTCAGTGGAAATGCTTTTAACATATACACATAATTAGTGCGTTTAAATTGCAATACATTTCAAAGTGCTGAAAATTGTCTAAACTTATGATCTGCCACTTTTTTTTGAAATCGCCTTCTACTCAGTTTTGATTTTAGAAACATTGGTTTTTCTCGTCAGTAAATATACTTTAAAGTCAGTGGAAATGCTTTTAACGTATACACATAATTAGTGCGTTTAAATTGCAATACATTTCAAAGTGCTGAAAATTGTCTAAACTTATGAACTGTAATTTTTTTTCAAATCGCTTTCTCAATTTTGATTTTAGAAACATTGGTTTTTCTTGTAAGTAAAATTACTTGAAAGTCAGTGGAAATGCTTTTAACTTATCCACATGATTAGTGCGTTTAAATTGCAATACATTTCAAAGTGCTGAAAATTGTCTAAACTTATGATATACTCTTTTTTTCCATATCGCCTTCTACTCAATTTTGATTTCAGAAACATTGGTTTTTCTTGTCAGTAAATTTACTTGAAAGTCAGTGGAAATGCTTTTAACTTATTCACATAATTAGTGCGTTTAAATTGCAATACATTTCAAAGTGCTGAAAATTGTCTAAACTTATGAACTGTAATTTTTTTTCAAATCGCTTTCTCAATTTTGATTTTAGAAACATTGGTTTTTCTTGTCAGTAAAATTACTTTAAAGTCAGTGGAAATGCTTTTAACGTATACACATAATTAGTGCGTTTAAATTGCAATACATTTCAAAGTGCTGAAAATTGTCTAAATTTATGATCTGCCACTTTTTTTTCAAATCGCCTTCTACTCAGTTTTGATTTTAGAAACATTGGTTTTTCTTGTCAGTAAAATTACTTGAAAGACAGTGGAAATGCTTTTAACTTATCCACATAATTAGTGCGTTTAAATTGCAATACATTTCAAAGTGCTGAAAATTGTCTAAACTTATGATCTGCCACTTTTTTTTCAAATCGCCTTCTCCTCAGTTTTGATTTTAGAAACATTGGTTTTTCTTGTGAGTAAAAATACTTGAAAGTCAGTGGAAATGCTTTTAACTTATTCACATAATTAGTGCGTTTAAATTGCAATACATTTCAAAGTGCTGAAAATTGTCTAAACTTATGAACTGTAATTTTTTTTCAAATCGCTTTCTCAATTTTAATTTTAGAAACATTGGTTTTTCTTGTAAGTAAAATTACTTTAAAGTCAGTGGAAATGCTTTTAACATATACACATAATTAGTGCGTTTAAATTGCAATACATTTCAAAGTGCTGAAAATTGTCTAAACTTATGATCTGCCACTTTTTTTTGAAATCGCCTTCTACTCAGTTTTGATTTTAGAAACATTGGTTTTTCTCGTCAGTAAATATACTTTAAAGTCAGTGGAAATGCTTTTAACGTATACACATAATTAGTGCGTTTAAATTGCAATACATTTCAAAGTGCTGAAAATTGTCTAAATTTATGATCTGCCACTTTTTTTTCCAATCGCCTTCTACTCAGTTTTGATTTTAGAAACATTGGTTTTTCTTGTCAGTAAAATTACTTGAAAGACAGTGGAAATGCTTTTAACTTATCCACATAATTAGTGCGTTTAAATTGCAATACATTTCAAAGTGCTGAAAATTGTCTAAACTTATGATCTGCCACTTTTTTTTCAAATCGCCTTCTACTCAGTTTTGATTTTAGAAACATTGGTTTTTCTTGTGAGTAAAAATACTTGAAAGTCAGTGGAAATGCTTTTAACTTATTCACATAATTAGTGCGTTTAAATTGCAATACATTTCAAAGTGCTGAAAATTGTCTAAACTTATGAACTGTAATTTTTTTTCAAATCGCTTTCTCAATTTAGATTTTAGAAACATTGGTTTTTCTTGTAAGTAAAATTACTTTAAAGTCAGTGGAAATGCTTTTAACATATACACATAATTAGTGCGTTTAAATTGCAATACATTTCAAAGTGCTGAAAATTGTCTAAACTTATGATCTGCCACTTTTTTTTGAAATCGCCTTCTACTCAGTTTTGATTTTAGAAACATTGGTTTTTCTCGTCAGTAAATATACTTGAAAGACAGTGGAAATGCTTTTAACTTATCCACATAATTAGTGCGTTAAAATTGCAATACATTTCAAAGTGCTGAAAATTGTCTAAACTTATGATCTGCTCTTTTTTTCCATATCGCCTTCTACTCAATTTTAATTTCAGAAACATTGGTTTTTCTTGTCAGTAAATTTACTTGAAAGTCAGTGGAAATGCTTTTAACGTATACACATGATTAGTGCGTTTAAATTGCAATACATTTCAAAGTGCTGAAAATTGTCTAAACTTATGATCTGCCACTTTTTTTTCAAATCGCCTTCTACTCAGTTTTGATTTTAGAAACATTGGTTTTTCTTGTCAGTAAATTTACTTGAAAGTCAGTGGAAATGCTTTTAACTTATCCACATAATTAGTGCGTTTAAATTGCAATATATTTCAAAGTGCTGAAAATTGTCTAAACTTATGATCTGCTCTTTTTTTTCAAATCGCCTTCTACTCAGTTTTGATTTTAGAAACATTGGTTTTTCTTGTGAGTAAAAATACTTGAAAGTCAGTGGAAATGCTTTTAACTTATTCACATAATTAGTGCGTTTAAATTGCAATACATTTCAAAGTGCTGAAAATTGTCTAAACTTATGAACTGTATTTTTTTTTCAAATTGCTTTCTCAATTTTGATTTTAGAAACATTGGTTTTTCTTGTCAGTAAAATTACTTTAAAGTCAGTGGAAATGCTTTTAACGTATACACATAATTAGTGCGTTTAAATTGCAATACATTTCAAAGTGCTGAAAATTGTCTAAATTTATGATCTGCCACTTTTTTTTCAAATCGCCTTCTACTCAGTTTCTATTTTAGAAACATTGGTTTTTCTTGTTAGTAAAATTACTTGAAAGACAGTGGAAATGCTTTTAACTTATCCACATAATTAGTGCGTTAAAATTGCAATACATTTCAAAGTGCTGAAAATTGTCTAAACTTATGAACTGTAATTTTTTTTCAAATCGCTTTCTCAATTTTGATTTTAGAAACATTGGTTTTTCTTGTAAGTAAAATTACTTGAAAGTCAGTGGAAATGCTTTTAACTTATCCACATGATTAGTGCGTTTAAATTGCAATACATTTCAAAGTGCTGAAAATTGTCTAAACTTATGATCTGCTCTTTTTTTCCATATCGCCTTCTACTCAATTTTAATTTCAGAAACATTGGTTTTTCTTGTCAGTAAAATTACTTGAAAGTCAGTGGAAATGCTTTTAACGTATACACATAATTAGTGCGTTTAAATTGCAATACATTTCAAAGTGCTGAAAATTGTCTAAACTTATGATCTGCCACTTTTTTTTCAAATCGCCTTCTACTCAGTTTTGATTTTAGAAACATTGGTTTTTCTCGTCAGTAAATTTACTTGAAAGTCAGTGGAAATGCTTTTAACTTATCCACATAATTAGTGCGTTAAAATTGCAATACATTTCAAAGTGCTGAAAATTGTCTAAACTTATGATCTGCCACTTTTTTTTCAAATCGCCTTCTACTCAGTTTTGATTTTAGAAACATTGGTTTTTCTTGTCAGTAAATTTACTTGAAAGTCAGTGGAAATGCTTTTAACTTATCCACATAATTAGTGCGTTTAAATTGCAATATATTTCAAAGTGCTGAAAATTGTCTAAACTTATGATCTGCTCTTTTTTTTCAAATCGCCTTCTACTCAGTTTTGATTTTAGAAACATTGGTTTTTCTTGTGAGTAAAAATACTTGAAAGTCAGTGGAAATGCTTTTAACTTATTCACATAATTAGTGCGTTTAAATTGCAATACATTTCAAAGTGCTGAAAATTGTCTAAACTTATGAACTGTATTTTTTTTTCAAATTGCTTTCTCAATTTTGATTTTAGAAACATTGGTTTTTCTTGTCAGTAAAATTACTTTAAAGTCAGTGGAAATGCTTTTAACGTATACACATAATTAGTGCGTTTAAATTGCAATACATTTCAAAGTGCTGAAAATTGTCTAAATTTATGATCTGCCACTTTTTTTTCAAATCGCCTTCTACTCAGTTTCTATTTTAGAAACATTGGTTTTTCTTGTTAGTAAAATTACTTGAAAGACAGTGGAAATGCTTTTAACTTATCCACATAATTAGTGCGTTAAAATTGCAATACATTTCAAAGTGCTGAAAATTGTCTAAACTTATGAACTGTAATTTTTTTTCAAATCGCTTTCTCAATTTTGATTTTAGAAACATTGGTTTTTCTTGTAAGTAAAATTACTTGAAAGTCAGTGGAAATGCTTTTAACTTATCCACATGATTAGTGCGTTTAAATTGCAATACATTTCAAAGTGCTGAAAATTGTCTAAACTTATGATCTGCTCTTTTTTTCCATATCGCCTTCTACTCGATTTTAATTTCAGAAACATTGGTTTTTCTTGTCAGTAAAATTACTTGAAAGTCAGTGGAAATGCTTTTAACGTATACACATAATTAGTGCGTTTAAATTGCAATACATTTCAAAGTGCTGAAAATTGTCTAAACTTATGATCTGCCACTTTTTTTTCAAATCGCCTTCTACTCAGTTTTGATTTTAGAAACATTGGTTTTTCTCGTCAGTAAATTTACTTGAAAGTCAGTGGAAATGCTTTTAACTTATCCACATAATTAGTGCGTTAAAATTGCAATACATTTCAAAGTGCTGAAAATTGTCTAAACTTATGATCTGCCACTTTTTTTTCAAATCGCCTTCTACTCAGTTTTGATTTTAGAAACATTGGTTTTTCTTGTGAGTAAAAATACTTGAAAGTCAGTGGAAATGCTTTTAACTTATTCACATAATTAGTGCGTTTAAATTGCAATACATTTCAAAGTGCTGAAAATTGTCTAAACTTATGAACTGTAATTTTTTTTCAAATCGCTTTCTCAATTTTAATTTTAGAAACATTGGTTTTTCTTGTAAGTAAAATTACTTTAAAGTCAGTGGAAATGCTTTTAACATATACACATAATTAGTGCGTTTAAATTGCAATACATTTCAAAGTGCTGAAAATTGTCTAAACTTATGATCTGCCACTTTTTTTTCAAATCGCCTTCTACTCAGTTTTGATTTTAGAAACATTGGTTTTTCTTGTCAGTAAATTTACTTGAAAGTCAGTGGAAATGCTTTTAACTTATACACATAATTAGTGCGTTTAAATTGCAATACATTTCAAAGTGCTGAAAATTGTCTAAATTTATGATCTGCCACTTTTTTTTCAAATCGCCTTTTACTCAGTTTTGATTTTAGAAACATTGGTTTTTCTTGTTAGTAAAATTACTTGAAAGACAGTGGAAATGCTTTTAACTTATCCACATAATTAGTGCGTTAAAATTGCAATACATTTCAAAGTGCTGAAAATTGTCTAAACTTATGAACTGTGATTTTTTTTCAAATCGCTTTCTCAATTTTGATTTTAGAAACATTGGTTTTTCTTGTCAGTAAAATTACTTGACAGTCAGTGGAAATGCTTTTAACTTATCCACATGATTAGTGCGTTTAAATTGCAATACATTTCAAAGTGCTGAAAATTGTCTAAACTTATGATCTGCTCTTTTTTTCCATATCGCCTTCTACTCAATTTTAATTTCAGAAACATTGGTTTTTCTTGTCAGTAAATTTACTTGAAAGTCAGTGGAAATGCTTTTAACGTATACACATAATTAGTGCGTTTAAATTGCAATACATTTCAAAGTGCTGAAAATTGTCTAAACTTATGATCTGCTCTTTTTTTCCATATCGCCTTCTACTCAATTTTAATTTCAGAAACATTGGTTTTTCTTGTCAGTAAATTTACTTGAAAGTCAGTGGAAATGCTTTTAACGTATACACATGATTAGTGCGTTTAAATTGCAATACATTTCAAAGTGCTGAAAATTGTCTAAACTTATGATCTGCCACTTTTTTTTCAAATCGCCTTCTACTCAGTTTTGATTTTAGAAACATTGGTTTTTCTTGTTAGTAAAATTACTTGAAAGACAGTGGAAATGCTTTTAACTTATCCACATAATTAGTGCGTTAAAATTGCAATACATTTCAAAGTGCTGAAAATTGTCTAAACTTATGAACTGTAATTTTTTTTCAAATCGCTTTCTCAATTTTGATTTTAGAAACATTGGTTTTTCTTGTCAGTAAAATTACTTGACAGTCAGTGGAAATGCTTTTAACTTATCCACATGATTAGTGCGTTTAAATTGCAATACATTTCAAAGTGCTGAAAATTGTCTAAACTTATGATCTGCTCTTTTTTTCCATATCGCCTTCTACTCAATTTTAATTTCAGAAACATTGGTTTTTCTTGTCAGTAAATTTACTTGAAAGTCAGTGGAAATGCTTTTAACGTATACACATGATTAGTGCGTTTAAATTGCAATACATTTCAAAGTGCTGAAAATTGTCTAAACTTATGATCTGCCACTTTTTTTTCAAATCGCCTTCTACTCAGTTTTGATTTTAGAAACATTGGTTTTTCTTGTTAGTAAAATTACTTGAAAGACAGTGGAAATGCTTTTAACTTATCCACATAATTAGTGCGTTAAAATTGCAATACATTTCAAAGTGCTGAAAATTGTCTAAACTTATGAACTGTAATTTTTTTTCAAATCGCTTTCTCAATTTTGATTTTAGAAACATTGGTTTTTCTTGTCAGTAAAATTACTTGACAGTCAGTGGAAATGCTTTTAACTTATCCACATGATTAGTGCGTTTAAATTGCAATACATTTCAAAGTGCTGAAAATTGTCTAAACTTATGATCTGCTCTTTTTTTCCATATCGCCTTCTACTCAATTTTAATTTCAGAAACATTGGTTTTTCTTGTCAGTAAATTTACTTGAAAGTCAGTGGAAATGCTTTTAACGTATACACATAATTAGTGCGTTTAAATTGCAATACATTTCAAAGTGCTGAAAATTGTCTAAACTTATGATCTGCTCTTTTTTTCCATATCGCCTTCTACTCAATTTTAATTTCAGAAACATTGGTTTTTCTTGTCAGTAAATTTACTTGAAAGTCAGTGGAAATGCTTTTAACGTATACACATGGTTAGTGCGTTTAAATTGCAATACATTTCAAAGTGCTGAAAATTGTCTAAACTTATGATCTGCCACTTTTTTTTCAAATCGCCTTCTACTCAGTTTTGATTTTAGAAACATTGGTTTTTCTTGTTAGTAAAATTACTTGAAAGACAGTGGAAATGCTTTTAACTTATCCACATAATTAGTGCGTTAAAATTGCAATACATTTCAAAGTGCTGAAAATTGTCTAAACTTATGAACTGTAATTTTTTTTCAAATCGCTTTCTCAATTTTGATTTTAGAAACATTGGTTTTTCTTGTAAGTAAAATTACTTGAAAGTCAGTGGAAATGCTTTTAACTTATCCACATGATTAGTGCGTTTAAATTGCAATACATTTCAAAGTGCTGAAAATTGTCTAAACTTATGATCTGCTCTTTTTTTCCATATCGCCTTCTACTCAATTTTAATTTCAGAAACATTGGTTTTTCTTGTCAGTAAATTTACTTGAAAGTCAGTGGAAATGCTTTTAACGTATACACATAATTAGTGCGTTTAAATTGCAATACATTTCAAAGTGCTGAAAATTGTCTAAACTTATGATCTGCTCTTTTTTTCCATATCGCCTTCTACTCAATTTTAATTTCAGAAACATTGGTTTTTCTTGTCAGTAAATTTACTTGAAAGTCAGTGGAAATGCTTTTAACGTATACACATGATTAGTGCGTTTAAATTGCAATACATTTCAAAGTGCTGAAAATTGTCTAAACTTATGATCTGCCACTTTTTTTTCAAATCGCCTTCTACTCAGTTTTGATTTTAGAAACATTGGTTTTTCTTGTCAGTAAATTTACTTGAAAGTCAGTGGAAATGCTTTTAACTTATCCACATAATTAGTGCGTTTAAATTGCAATATATTTCAAAGTGCTGAAAATTGTCTAAACTTATGATCTGCTCTTTTTTTTCAAATCGCCTTCTACTCAGTTTTGATTTTAGAAACATTGGTTTTTCTTGTGAGTAAAAATACTTGAAAGTCAGTGGAAATGCTTTTAACTTATTCACATAATTAGTGCGTTTAAATTGCAATACATTTCAAAGTGCTGAAAATTGTCTAAACTTATGAACTGTATTTTTTTTTCAAATTGCTTTCTCAATTTTGATTTTAGAAACATTGGTTTTTCTTGTCAGTAAAATTACTTTAAAGTCAGTGGAAATGCTTTTAACGTATACACATAATTAGTGCGTTTAAATTGCAATACATTTCAAAGTGCTGAAAATTGTCTAAATTTATGATCTGCCACTTTTTTTTCAAATCGCCTTCTACTCAGTTTTGATTTTAGAAACATTGGTTTTTCTTGTTAGTAAAATTACTTGAAAGACAGTGGAAATGCTTTTAACTTATCCACATAATTAGTGCGTTAAAATTGCAATACATTTCAAAGTGCTGAAAATTGTCTAAACTTATGAACTGTAATTTTTTTTCAAATCGCTTTCTCAATTTTGATTTTAGAAACATTGGTTTTTCTTGTAAGTAAAATTACTTGAAAGTCAGTGGAAATGCTTTTAACTTATCCACATGATTAGTGCGTTTAAATTGCAATACATTTCAAAGTGCTGAAAATTGTCTAAACTTATGATCTGCTCTTTTTTTCCATATCGCCTTCTACTCAATTTTAATTTCAGAAACATTGGTTTTTCTTGTCAGTAAAATTACTTGAAAGTCAGTGGAAATGCTTTTAACGTATACACATAATTAGTGCGTTTAAATTGCAATACATTTCAAAGTGCTGAAAATTGTCTAAACTTATGATCTGCCACTTTTTTTTCAAATCGCCTTCTACTCAGTTTTGATTTTAGAAACATTGGTTTTTCTCGTCAGTAAATTTACTTGAAAGTCAGTGGAAATGCTTTTAACTTATCCACATAATTAGTGCGTTAAAATTGCAATACATTTCAAAGTGCTGAAAATTGTCTAAACTTATGATCTGCCACTTTTTTTTCAAATCGCCTTCTACTCAGTTTTGATTTTAGAAACATTGGTTTTTCTTGTGAGTAAAAATACTTGAAAGTCAGTGGAAATGCTTTTAACTTATTCACATAATTAGTGCGTTTAAATTGCAATACATTTCAAAGTGCTGAAAATTGTCTAAACTTATGAACTGTAATTTTTTTTCAAATCGCTTTCTCAATTTTAATTTTAGAAACATTGGTTTTTCTTGTCAGTAAAATTACTTGACAGTCAGTGGAAATGCTTTTAACTTATCCACATGATTAGTGCGTTTAAATTGCAATACATTTCAAAGTGCTGAAAATTGTCTAAACTTATGATCTGCTCTTTTTTTCCATATCGCCTTCTACTCAATTTTAATTTCAGAAACATTGGTTTTTCTTGTCAGTAAATTTACTTGAAAGTCAGTGGAAATGCTTTTAACGTATACACATAATTAGTGCGTTTAAATTGCAATACATTTCAAAGTGCTGAAAATTGTCTAAACTTATGATCTGCTCTTTTTTTCCATATCGCCTTCTACTCAATTTTAATTTCAGAAACATTGGTTTTTCTTGTCAGTAAATTTACTTGAAAGTCAGTGGAAATGCTTTTAACGTATACACATGATTAGTGCGTTTAAATTGCAATACATTTCAAAGTGCTGAAAATTGTCTAAACTTATGATCTGCCACTTTTTTTTCAAATCGCCTTCTACTCAGTTTTGATTTTAGAAACATTGGTTTTTCTTGTCAGTAAATTTACTTGAAAGTCAGTGGAAATGCTTTTAACTTATCCACATAATTAGTGCGTTTAAATTGCAATATATTTCAAAGTGCTGAAAATTGTCTAAACTTATGATCTGCTCTTTTTTTTCAAATCGCCTTCTACTCAGTTTTGATTTTAGAAACATTGGTTTTTCTTGTGAGTAAAAATACTTGAAAGTCAGTGGAAATGCTTTTAACTTATTCACATAATTAGTGCGTTTAAATTGCAATACATTTCAAAGTGCTGAAAATTGTCTAAACTTATGAACTGTATTTTTTTTTCAAATTGCTTTCTCAATTTTGATTTTAGAAACATTGGTTTTTCTTGTCAGTAAAATTACTTTAAAGTCAGTGGAAATGCTTTTAACGTATACACATAATTAGTGCGTTTAAATTGCAATACATTTCAAAGTGCTGAAAATTGTCTAAACTTATGATCTGCTCTTTTTTTCCATATCGCCTTCTACTCAATTTTAATTTCAGAAACATTGGTTTTTCTTGTCAGTAAATTTACTTGAAAGTCAGTGGAAATGCTTTTAACGTATACACATGGTTAGTGCGTTTAAATTGCAATACATTTCAAAGTGCTGAAAATTGTCTAAACTTATGATCTGCCACTTTTTTTTCAAATCGCCTTCTACTCAGTTTTGATTTTAGAAACATTGGTTTTTCTTGTTAGTAAAATTACTTGAAAGACAGTGGAAATGCTTTTAACTTATCCACATAATTAGTGCGTTAAAATTGCAATACATTTCAAAGTGCTGAAAATTGTCTAAACTTATGAACTGTAATTTTTTTTCAAATCGCTTTCTCAATTTTGATTTTAGAAACATTGGTTTTTCTTGTAAGTAAAATTACTTGAAAGTCAGTGGAAATGCTTTTAACTTATCCACATGATTAGTGCGTTTAAATTGCAATACATTTCAAAGTGCTGAAAATTGTCTAAACTTATGATCTGCTCTTTTTTTCCATATCGCCTTCTACTCAATTTTAATTTCAGAAACATTGGTTTTTCTTGTCAGTAAATTTACTTGAAAGTCAGTGGAAATGCTTTTAACGTATACACATAATTAGTGCGTTTAAATTGCAATACATTTCAAAGTGCTGAAAATTGTCTAAACTTATGATCTGCTCTTTTTTTCCATATCGCCTTCTACTCAATTTTAATTTCAGAAACATTGGTTTTTCTTGTCAGTAAATTTACTTGAAAGTCAGTGGAAATGCTTTTAACGTATACACATGATTAGTGCGTTTAAATTGCAATACATTTCAAAGTGCTGAAAATTGTCTAAATTTATGATTTGCAATGTTTTTTCAAATCGCCTTCTACTCAGTTTTGATTTTAGAAACATTGGTTTTTCTTGTCAGTAAATTTACTTGAAAGTCAGTGGAAATGCTTTTAACTTATCCACATAATTAGTGCGTTTAAATTGCAATATATTTCAAAGTGCTGAAAATTGTCTAAACTTATGATCTGCTCTTTTTTTTCAAATCGCCTTCTACTCAGTTTTGATTTTAGAAACATTGGTTTTTCTTGTGAGTAAAAATACTTGAAAGTCAGTGGAAATGCTTTTAACTTATTCACATAATTAGTGCGTTTAAATTGCAATACATTTCAAAGTGCTGAAAATTGTCTAAACTTATGAACTGTATTTTTTTTTCAAATTGCTTTCTCAATTTTGATTTTAGAAACATTGGTTTTTCTTGTCAGTAAAATTACTTTAAAGTCAGTGGAAATGCTTTTAACGTATACACATAATTAGTGCGTTTAAATTGCAATACATTTCAAAGTGCTGAAAATTGTCTAAATTTATGATCTGCCACTTTTTTTTCAAATCGCCTTCTACTCAGTTTTGATTTTAGAAACATTGGTTTTTCTTGTTAGTAAAATTACTTGAAAGACAGTGGAAATGCTTTTAACTTATCCACATAATTAGTGCGTTAAAATTGCAATACATTTCAAAGTGCTGAAAATTGTCTAAACTTATGAACTGTAATTTTTTTTCAAATCGCTTTCTCAATTTTGATTTTAGAAACATTGGTTTTTCTTGTCAGTAAAATTACTTGAAAGTCAGTGGAAATGCTTTTAACTTATCCACATGATTAGTGCGTTTAAATTGCAATACATTTCAAAGTGCTGAAAATTGTCTAAACTTATGATCTGCTCTTTTTTTCCATATCGCCTTCTACTCAATTTTAATTTCAGAAACATTGGTTTTTCTTGTCAGTAAAATTACTTGAAAGTCAGTGGAAATGCTTTTAACGTATACACATAATTAGTGCGTTTAAATTGCAATACATTTCAAAGTGCTGAAAATTGTCTAAACTTATGATCTGCCACTTTTTTTTCAAATCGCCTTCTACTCAGTTTTGATTTTAGAAACATTGGTTTTTCTCGTCAGTAAATTTACTTGAAAGTCAGTGGAAATGCTTTTAACTTATCCACATAATTAGTGCGTTAAAATTGCAATACATTTCAAAGTGCTGAAAATTGTCTAAACTTATGAACTGTAATTTTTTTTCAAATCGCCTTCTACTCAGTTTTGATTTTAGAAACATTGGTTTTTCTTGTAAGTAAAATTACTTGAAAGTCAGTGGAAATGCTTTTAACTTATCCACATAATTAGTGCGTTTAAATTGCAATATATTTCAAAGTGCTGAAAATTGTCTAAACTTATGATCTGCTCTTTTTTTTCAAATCGCCTTCTACTCAGTTTTGATTTTAGAAACATTGGTTTTTCTTGTGAGTAAAAATACTTGAAAGTCAGTGGAAATGCTTTTAACTTATTCACATAATTAGTGCGTTTAAATTGCAATACATTTCAAAGTGCTGAAAATTGTCTAAACTTATGAACTGTATTATTTTTTCAAATTGCTTTCTCAATTTTGATTTTAGAAACATTGGTTTTTCTTGTCAGTAAAATTACTTTAAAGTCAGTGGAAATGCTTTTAACGTATACACATAATTAGTGCGTTTAAATTGCAATACATTTCAAAGTGCTGAAAATTGTCTAAATTTATGATCTGCCACTTTTTTTTCAAATCGCCTTCTACTCAGTTTTGATTTTAGAAACATTGGTTTTTCTTGTTAGTAAAATTACTTGAAAGACAGTGGAAATGCTTTTAACTTATCCACATAATTAGTGCGTTAAAATTGCAATACATTTCAAAGTGCTGAAAATTGTCTAAACTTATGAACTGTAATTTTTTTTCAAATCGCTTTCTCAATTTTGATTTTAGAAACATTGGTTTTTCTTGTCAGTAAAATTACTTGACAGTCAGTGGAAATGCTTTTAACTTATCCACATGATTAGTGCGTTTAAATTGCAATACATTTCAAAGTGCTGAAAATTGTCTAAACTTATGATCTGCTCTTTTTTTCCATATCGCCTTCTACTCAATTTTAATTTCAGAAACATTGGTTTTTCTTGTCAGTAAATTTACTTGAAAGTCAGTGGAAATGCTTTTAACGTATACACATAATTAGTGCGTTTAAATTGCAATACATTTCAAAGTGCTGAAAATTGTCTAAACTTATGATCTGCTCTTTTTTTCCATATCGCCTTCTACTCAATTTTAATTTCAGAAACATTGGTTTTTCTTGTCAGTAAATTTACTTGAAAGTCAGTGGAAATGCTTTTAACGTATACACATAATTAGTGCGTTTAAATTGCAATACATTTCAAAGTGCTGAAAATTAACTAAACTTATGATCTGCTCTTTTTTTCCATATCGCCTTCTACTCAATTTTAATTTCAGAAACATTGGTTTTTCTTGTCAGTAAATTTACTTGAAAGTCAGTGGAAATGCTTTTAACGTATACACATGGTTAGTGCGTTTAAATTGCAATACATTTCAAAGTGCTGAAAATTGTCTAAACTTATGATCTGCCACTTTTTTTTCAAATCGCCTTCTACTCAGTTTTGATTTTAGAAACATTGGTTTTTCTTGTTAGTAAAATTACTTGAAAGACAGTGGAAATGCTTTTAACTTATCCACATAATTAGTGCGTTAAAATTGCAATACATTTCAAAGTGCTGAAAATTGTCTAAACTTATGAACTGTAATTTTTTTTCAAATCGCTTTCTCAATTTTGATTTTAGAAACATTGGTTTTTCTTGTAAGTAAAATTACTTGAAAGTCAGTGGAAATGCTTTTAACTTATCCACATGATTAGTGCGTTTAAATTGCAATACATTTCAAAGTGCTGAAAATTGTCTAAACTTATGATCTGCTCTTTTTTTCCATATCGCCTTCTACTCAATTTTAATTTCAGAAACATTGGTTTTTCTTGTCAGTAAATTTACTTGAAAGTCAGTGGAAATGCTTTTAACGTATACACATAATTAGTGCGTTTAAATTGCAATACATTTCAAAGTGCTGAAAATTGTCTAAACTTATGATCTGCTCTTTTTTTCCATATCGCCTTCTACTCAATTTTAATTTCAGAAACATTGGTTTTTCTTGTCAGTAAATTTACTTGAAAGTCAGTGGAAATGCTTTTAACGTATACACATGATTAGTGCGTTTAAATTGCAATACATTTCAAAGTGCTGAAAATTGTCTAAACTTATGATCTGCCACTTTTTTTTCAAATCGCCTTCTACTCAGTTTTGATTTTAGAAACATTGGTTTTTCTTGTCAGTAAATTTACTTGAAAGTCAGTGGAAATGCTTTTAACTTATCCACATAATTAGTGCGTTTAAATTGCAATATATTTCAAAGTGCTGAAAATTGTCTAAACTTATGATCTGCTCTTTTTTTTCAAATCGCCTTCTACTCAGTTTTGATTTTAGAAACATTGGTTTTTCTTGTGAGTAAAAATACTTGAAAGTCAGTGGAAATGCTTTTAACTTATTCACATAATTAGTGCGTTAAAATTGCAATACATTTCAAAGTGCTGAAAATTGTCTAAACTTATGAACTGTAATTTTTTTTCAAATCGCTTTCTCAATTTTGATTTTAGAAACATTGGTTTTTCTTGTCAGTAAAATTACTTGAAAGTCAGTGGAAATGCTTTTAACTTATCCACATGATTAGTGCGTTTAAATTGCAATACATTTCAAAGTGCTGAAAATTGTCTAAACTTATGATCTGCTCTTTTTTTCCATATCGCCTTCTACTCAATTTTAATTTCAGAAACATTGGTTTTTCTTGTCAGTAAAATTACTTGAAAGTCAGTGGAAATGCTTTTAACGTATACACATAATTAGTGCGTTTAAATTGCAATACATTTCAAAGTGCTGAAAATTGTCTAAACTTATGATCTGCCACTTTTTTTTCAAATCGCCTTCTACTCAGTTTTGATTTTAGAAACATTGGTTTTTCTCGTCAGTAAATTTACTTGAAAGTCAGTGGAAATGCTTTTAACTTATCCACATAATTAGTGCGTTAAAATTGCAATACATTTCAAAGTGCTGAAAATTGTCTAAACTTATGAACTGTAATTTTTTTTCAAATCGCTTTCTCAATTTTGATTTTAGAAACATTGGTTTTTCTTGTAAGTAAAATTACTTGAAAGTCAGTGGAAATGCTTTTAACTTATCCACATGATTAGTGCGTTTAAATTGCAATACATTTCAAAGTGCTGAAAATTGTCTAAACTTATGATATACTCTTTTTTTCCATATCGCCTTCTACTCAATTTTGATTTCAGAAACATTGGTTTTTCTTGTCAGTAAATTTACTTGAAAGTCAGTGGAAATGCTTTTAACTTATTCACATAATTAGTGCGTTTAAATTGCAATACATTTCAAAGTGCTGAAAATTGTCTAAACTTATGAACTGTAATTTTTTTTCAAATCGCTTTCTCAATTTTGATTTTAGAAACATTGGTTTTTCTTGTCAGTAAAATTACTTTAAAGTCAGTGGAAATGCTTTTAACGTATACACATAATTAGTGCGTTTAAAATGCAATACATTTCAAAGTGCTGAAAATTGTCTAAATTTATGATCTGCCACTTTTTTTTCAAATCGCCTTCTACTCAGTTTTGATTTTAGAAACATTGGTTTTTCTTGTCAGTAAAATTACTTGAAAGACAGTGGAAATGCTTTTAACTTATCCACATAATTAGTGCGTTTAAATTGCAATACATTTCAAAGTGCTGAAAATTGTCTAAACTTATGATCTGCCACTTTTTTTTCAAATCGCCTTCTCCTCAGTTTTGATTTTAGAAACATTGGTTTTTCTTGTGAGTAAAAATACTTGAAAGTCAGTGGAAATGCTTTTAACTTATTCACATAATTAGTGCGTTTAAATTGCAATACATTTCAAAGTGCTGAAAATTGTCTAAACTTATGAACTGTAATTTTTTTTCAAATCGCTTTCTCAATTTTAATTTTAGAAACATTGGTTTTTCTTGTAAGTAAAATTACTTTAAAGTCAGTGGAAATGCTTTTAACATATACACATAATTAGTGCGTTTAAATTGCAATACATTTCAAAGTGCTGAAAATTGTCTAAACTTATGATCTGCCACTTTTTTTTGAAATCGCCTTCTACTCAGTTTTGATTTTAGAAACATTGGTTTTTCTCGTCAGTAAATATACTTTAAAGTCAGTGGAAATGCTTTTAACGTATACACATAATTAGTGCGTTTAAATTGCAATACATTTCAAAGTGCTGAAAATTGTCTAAATTTATGATCTGCCACTTTTTTTTCCAATCGCCTTCTACTCAGTTTTGATTTTAGAAACATTGGTTTTTCTTGTCAGTAAAATTACTTGAAAGACAGTGGAAATGCTTTTAACTTATCCACATAATTAGTGCGTTTAAATTGCAATACATTTTAAAGTGCTGAAAATTGTCTAAACTTATGATCTGCCACTTTTTTTTCAAATCGCCTTCTACTCAGTTTTGATTTTAGAAACATTGGTTTTTCTTGTGAGTAAAAATACTTGAAAGTCAGTGGAAATGCTTTTAACTTATTCACATAATTAGTGCGTTTAAATTGCAATACATTTCAAAGTGCTGAAAATTGTCTAAACTTATGAACTGTAATTTTTTTTCAAATCGCTTTCTCAATTTAGATTTTAGAAACATTGGTTTTTCTTGTAAGTAAAATTACTTTAAAGTCAGTGGAAATGCTTTTAACATATACACATAATTAGTGCGTTTAAATTGCAATACATTTCAAAGTGCTGAAAATTGTCTAAACTTATGATCTGCCACTTTTTTTTGAAATCGCCTTCTACTCAGTTTTGATTTTAGAAACATTGGTTTTTCTCGTCAGTAAATATACTTGAAAGACAGTGGAAATGCTTTTAACTTATCCACATAATTAGTGCGTTAAAATTGCAATACATTTCAAAGTGCTGAAAATTGTCTAAACTTATGATCTGCTCTTTTTTTCCATATCGCCTTCTACTCAATTTTAATTTCAGAAACATTGGTTTTTCTTGTCAGTAAATTTACTTGAAAGTCAGTGGAAATGCTTTTAACGTATACACATGATTAGTGCGTTTAAATTGCAATACATTTCAAAGTGCTGAAAATTGTCTAAACTTATGATCTGCCACTTTTTTTTCAAATCGCCTTCTACTCAGTTTTGATTTTAGAAACATTGGTTTTTCTTGTCAGTAAATTTACTTGAAAGTCAGTGGAAATGCTTTTAACTTATCCACATAATTAGTGCGTTTAAATTGCAATATATTTCAAAGTGCTGAAAATTGTCTAAACTTATGATCTGCTCTTTTTTTTCAAATCGCCTTCTACTCAGTTTTGATTTTAGAAACATTGGTTTTTCTTGTGAGTAAAAATACTTGAAAGTCAGTGGAAATGCTTTTAACTTATTCACATAATTAGTGCGTTTAAATTGCAATACATTTCAAAGTGCTGAAAATTGTCTAAACTTATGAACTGTATTTTTTTTTCAAATTGCTTTCTCAATTTTGATTTTAGAAACATTGGTTTTTCTTGTCAGTAAAATTACTTTAAAGTCAGTGGAAATGCTTTTAACGTATACACATAATTAGTGCGTTTAAATTGCAATACATTTCAAAGTGCTGAAAATTGTCTAAATTTATGATCTGCCACTTTTTTTTCAAATCGCCTTCTACTCAGTTTTGATTTTAGAAACATTGGTTTTTCTTGTTAGTAAAATTACTTGAAAGACAGTGGAAATGCTTTTAACTTATCCACATAATTAGTGCGTTAAAATTGCAATACATTTCAAAGTGCTGAAAATTGTCTAAACTTATGAACTGTAATTTTTTTTCAAATCGCTTTCTCAATTTTGATTTTAGAAACATTGGTTTTTCTTGTAAGTAAAATTACTTGAAAGTCAGTGGAAATGCTTTTAACTTATCCACATGATTAGTGCGTTTAAATTGCAATACATTTCAAAGTGCTGAAAATTGTCTAAACTTATGATCTGCTCTTTTTTTCCATATCGCCTTCTACTCAATTTTAATTTCAGAAACATTGGTTTTTCTTGTCAGTAAAATTACTTGAAAGTCAGTGGAAATGCTTTTAACGTATACACATAATTAGTGCGTTTAAATTGCAATACATTTCAAAGTGCTGAAAATTGTCTAAACTTATGATCTGCCACTTTTTTTTCAAATCGCCTTCTACTCAGTTTTGATTTTAGAAACATTGGTTTTTCTCGTCAGTAAATTTACTTGAAAGTCAGTGGAAATGCTTTTAACTTATCCACATAATTAGTGCGTTAAAATTGCAATACATTTCAAAGTGCTGAAAATTGTCTAAACTTATGATCTGCCACTTTTTTTTCAAATCGCCTTCTACTCAGTTTTGATTTTAGAAACATTGGTTTTTCTTGTGAGTAAAAATACTTGAAAGTCAGTGGAAATGCTTTTAACTTATTCACATAATTAGTGCGTTTAAATTGCAATACATTTCAAAGTGCTGAAAATTGTCTAAACTTATGAACTGTAATTTTTTTTCAAATCGCTTTCTCAATTTTAATTTTAGAAACATTGGTTTTTCTTGTAAGTAAAATTACTTTAAAGTCAGTGGAAATGCTTTTAACATATACACATAATTAGTGCGTTTAAATTGCAATACATTTCAAAGTGCTGAAAATTGTCTAAACTTATGATCTGCCACTTTTTTTTCAAATCGCCTTCTACTCAGTTTTGATTTTAGAAACATTGGTTTTTCTTGTCAGTAAATTTACTTGAAAGTCAGTGGAAATGCTTTTAACTTATCCACATAATTAGTGCGTTTAAATTGCAATATATTTCAAAGTGCTGAAAATTGTCTAAACTTATGATCTGCTCTTTTTTTCAAATCGCCTTCTACTCAGTTTTGATTTTAGAAACATTGGTTTTTCTTGTGAGTAAAAATACTTGAAAGTCAGTGGAAATGCTTTTAACTTATTCACATAATTAGTGCGTTTAAATTGCAATACATTTCAAAGTGCTGAAAATTGTCTAAACTTATGAACTGTATTTTTTTTTCAAATTGCTTTCTCAATTTTGATTTTAGAAACATTGGTTTTTCTTGTCAGTAAAATTACTTTAAAGTCAGTGGAAATGCTTTTAACGTATACACATAATTAGTGCGTTTAAATTGCAATACATTTCAAAGTGCTGAAAATTGTCTAAATTTATGATCTGCCACTTTTTTTTCAAATCGCCTTCTACTCAGTTTTGATTTTAGAAACATTGGTTTTTCTTGTTAGTAAAATTACTTGAAAGACAGTGGAAATGCTTTTAACTTATCCACATAATTAGTGCGTTAAAATTGCAATACATTTCAAAGTGCTGAAAATTGTCTAAACTTATGAACTGTAATTTTTTTTCAAATCGCTTTCTCAATTTTGATTTTAGAAACATTGGTTTTTCTTGTAAGTAAAATTACTTGAAAGTCAGTGGAAATGCTTTTAACTTATCCACATGATTAGTGCGTTTAAATTGCAATACATTTCAAAGTGCTGAAAATTGTCTAAACTTATGATCTGCTCTTTTTTTCCATATCGCCTTCTACTCAATTTTAATTTCAGAAACATTGGTTTTTCTTGTCAGTAAAATTACTTGAAAGTCAGTGGAAATGCTTTTAACGTATACACATAATTAGTGCGTTTAAATTGCAATACATTTCAAAGTGCTGAAAATTGTCTAAACTTATGATCTGCCACTTTTTTTTCAAATCGCCTTCTACTCAGTTTTGATTTTAGAAACATTGGTTTTTCTCGTCAGTAAATTTACTTGAAAGTCAGTGGAAATGCTTTTAACTTATCCACATAATTAGTGCGTTAAAATTGCAATACATTTCAAAGTGCTGAAAATTGTCTAAACTTATGAACTGTAATTTTTTTTCAAATCGCTTTCTCAATTTTGATTTTAGAAACATTGGTTTTTCTTGTAAGTAAAATTACTTGAAAGTCAGTGGAAATGCTTTTAACTTATCCACATGATTAGTGCGTTTAAATTGCAATACATTTCAAAGTGCTGAAAATTGTCTAAACTTATGATATACTCTTTTTTTCCATATCGCCTTCTACTCAATTTTGATTTCAGAAACATTGGTTTTTCTTGTCAGTAAATTTACTTGAAAGTCAGTGGAAATGCTTTTAACTTATTCACATAATTAGTGCGTTTAAATTGCAATACATTTCAAAGTGCTGAAAATTGTCTAAACTTATGAACTGTAATTTTTTTTGAAATCGCTTTCTCAATTTTGATTTTAGAAACATTGGTTTTTCTTGTCAGTAAAATTACTTTAAAGTCAGTGGAAATGCTTTTAACGTATACACATAATTAGTGCGTTTAAATTGCAATACATTTCAAAGTGCTGAAAATTGTCTAAATTTATGATCTGCCACTTTTTTTTCAAATCGCCTTCTACTCAGTTTTGATTTTAGAAACATTGGTTTTTCTTGTCAGTAAAATTACTTGAAAGACAGTGGAAATGCTTTTAACTTATCCACATAATTAGTGCGTTTAAATTGCAATACATTTCAAAGTGCTGAAAATTGTCTAAACTTATGATCTGCCACTTTTTTTTCAAATCGCCTTCTACTCAGTTTTGATTTTAGAAACATTGGTTTTTCTTGTGAGTAAAAATACTTGAAAGTCAGTGGAAATGCTTTTAACTTATTCACATAATTAGTGCGTTTAAATTGCAATACATTTCAAAGTGCTGAAAATTGTCTAAACTTATGAACTGTAATTTTTTTTCAAATCGCTTTCTCAATTTTAATTTTAGAAACATTGGTTTTTCTTGTAAGTAAAATTACTTTAAAGTCAGTGGAAATGCTTTTAACATATACACATAATTAGTGCGTTTAAATTGCAATACATTTCAAAGTGCTGAAAATTGTCTAAACTTATGATCTGCCACTTTTTTTTGAAATCGCCTTCTACTCAGTTTTGATTTTAGAAACATTGGTTTTTCTCGTCAGTAAATATACTTTAAAGTCAGTGGAAATGCTTTTAACGTATACACATAATTAGTGCGTTTAAATTGCAATACATTTCAAAGTGCTGAAAATTGTCTAAATTTATGATCTGCCACTTTTTTTTCCAATCGCCTTCTACTCAGTTTTGATTTTAGAAACATTGGTTTTTCTTGTCAGTAAAATTACTTGAAAGACAGTGGAAATGCTTTTAACTTATCCACATAATTAGTGCGTTTAAATTGCAATACATTTCAAAGTGCTGAAAATTGTCTAAACTTATGATCTGCCACTTTTTTTTCAAATCGCCTTCTACTCAGTTTTGATTTTAGAAACATTGGTTTTTCTCGTCAGTAAATATACTTTAAAGTCAGTGGAAATGCTTTTAACGTATACACATAATTAGTGCGTTTAAATTGCAATACATTTCAAAGTGCTGAAAATTGTCTAAATTTATGATCTGCCACTTTTTTTTCCAATCGCCTTCTACTCAGTTTTGATTTTAGAAACATTGGTTTTTCTTGTCAGTAAAATTACTTGAAAGACAGTGGAAATGCTTTTAACTTATCCACATAATTAGTGCGTTTAAATTGCAATACATTTCAAAGTGCTGAAAATTGTCTAAACTTATGATCTGCCACTTTTTTTTCAAATCGCCTTCTACTCAGTTTTGATTTTAGAAACATTGGTTTTTCTTGTGAGTAAAAATACTTGAAAGTCAGTGGAAATGCTTTTAACTTATTCACATAATTAGTGCGTTTAAATTGCAATACATTTCAAAGTGCTGAAAATTGTCTAAACTTATGAACTGTAATTTTTTTTCAAATCGCTTTCTCAATTTAGATTTTAGAAACATTGGTTTTTCTTGTAAGTAAAATTACTTTAAAGTCAGTGGAAATGCTTTTAACATATACACATAATTAGTGCGTTTAAATTGCAATACATTTCAAAGTGCTGAAAATTGTCTAAACTTATGATCTGCCACTTTTTTTTGAAATCGCCTTCTACTCAGTTTTGATTTTAGAAACATTGGTTTTTCTCGTCAGTAAATATACTTGAAAGACAGTGGAAATGCTTTTAACTTATCCACATAATTAGTGCGTTAAAATTGCAATACATTTCAAAGTGCTGAAAATTGTCTAAACTTATGATCTGCTCTTTTTTTCCATATCGCCTTCTACTCAATTTTAATTTCAGAAACATTGGTTTTTCTTGTCAGTAAATTTACTTGAAAGTCAGTGGAAATGCTTTTAACGTATACACATGATTAGTGCGTTTAAATTGCAATACATTTCAAAGTGCTGAAAATTGTCTAAACTTATGATCTGCCACTTTTTTTTCAAATCGCCTTCTACTCAGTTTTGATTTTAGAAACATTGGTTTTTCTTGTCAGTAAATTTACTTGAAAGTCAGTGGAAATGCTTTTAACTTATCCACATAATTAGTGCGTTTAAATTGCAATATATTTCAAAGTGCTGAAAATTGTCTAAACTTATGATCTGCTCTTTTTTTTCAAATCGCCTTCTACTCAGTTTTGATTTTAGAAACATTGGTTTTTCTTGTGAGTAAAAATACTTGAAAGTCAGTGGAAATGCTTTTAACTTATTCACATAATTAGTGCGTTTAAATTGCAATACATTTCAAAGTGCTGAAAATTGTCTAAACTTATGAACTGTATTTTTTTTTCAAATTGCTTTCTCAATTTTGATTTTAGAAACATTGGTTTTTCTTGTCAGTAAAATTACTTTAAAGTCAGTGGAAATGCTTTTAACGTATACACATAATTAGTGCGTTTAAATTGCAATACATTTCAAAGTGCTGAAAATTGTCTAAATTTATGATCTGCCACTTTTTTTTCAAATCGCCTTCTACTCAGTTTTGATTTTAGAAACATTGGTTTTTCTTGTTAGTAAAATTACTTGAAAGACAGTGGAAATGCTTTTAACTTATCCACATAATTAGTGCGTTAAAATTGCAATACATTTCAAAGTGCTGAAAATTGTCTAAACTTATGAACTGTAATTTTTTTTCAAATCGCTTTCTCAATTTTGATTTTAGAAACATTGGTTTTTCTTGTAAGTAAAATTACTTGAAAGTCAGTGGAAATGCTTTTAACTTATCCACATGATTAGTGCGTTTAAATTGCAATACATTTCAAAGTGCTGAAAATTGTCTAAACTTATGATCTGCTCTTTTTTTCCATATCGCCTTCTACTCAATTTTAATTTCAGAAACATTGGTTTTTCTTGTCAGTAAAATTACTTGAAAGTCAGTGGAAATGCTTTTAACGTATACACATAATTAGTGCGTTTAAATTGCAATACATTTCAAAGTGCTGAAAATTGTCTAAACTTATGATCTGCCACTTTTTTTTCAAATCGCCTTCTACTCAGTTTTGATTTTAGAAACATTGGTTTTTCTCGTAAGTAAATTTACTTGAAAGTCAGTGGAAATGCTTTTAACTTATCCACATAATTAGTGCGTTAAAATTGCAATACATTTCAAAGTGCTGAAAATTGTCTAAACTTATGATCTGCCACTTTTTTTTCAAATCGCCTTCTACTCAGTTTTGATTTTAGAAACATTGGTTTTTCTTGTGAGTAAAAATACTTGAAAGTCAGTGGAAATGCTTTTAACTTATTCACATAATTAGTGCGTTTAAATTGCAATACATTTCAAAGTGCTGAAAATTGTCTAAACTTATGAACTGTAATTTTTTTTCAAATCGCTTTCTCAATTTTAATTTTAGAAACATTGGTTTTTCTTGTAAGTAAAATTACTTTAAAGTCAGTGGAAATGCTTTTAACATATACACATAATTAGTGCGTTTAAATTGCAATACATTTCAAAGTGCTGAAAATTGTCTAAACTTATGATCTGCCACTTTTTTTTCAAATCGCCTTCTACTCAGTTTTGATTTTAGAAACATTGGTTTTTCTTGTCAGTAAATTTACTTGAAAGTCAGTGGAAATGCTTTTAACTTATCCACATAATTAGTGCGTTTAAATTGCAATATATTTCAAAGTGCTGAAAATTGTCTAAACTTATGATCTGCTCTTTTTTTCAAATCGCCTTCTACTCAGTTTTGATTTTAGAAACATTGGTTTTTCTTGTGAGTAAAAATACTTGAAAGTCAGTGGAAATGCTTTTAACTTATTCACATAATTAGTGCGTTTAAATTGCAATACATTTCAAAGTGCTGAAAATTGTCTAAACTTATGAACTGTATTTTTTTTTCAAATTGCTTTCTCAATTTTGATTTTAGAAACATTGGTTTTTCTTGTCAGTAAAATTACTTTAAAGTCAGTGGAAATGCTTTTAACGTATACACATAATTAGTGCGTTTAAATTGCAATACATTTCAAAGTGCTGAAAATTGTCTAAATTTATGATCTGCCACTTTTTTTTCAAATCGCCTTCTACTCAGTTTTGATTTTAGAAACATTGGTTTTTCTTGTTAGTAAAATTACTTGAAAGACAGTGGAAATGCTTTTAACTTATCCACATAATTAGTGCGTTAAAATTGCAATACATTTCAAAGTGCTGAAAATTGTCTAAACTTATGAACTGTAATTTTTTTTCAAATCGCTTTCTCAATTTTGATTTTAGAAACATTGGTTTTTCTTGTAAGTAAAATTACTTGAAAGTCAGTGGAAATGCTTTTAACTTATCCACATGATTAGTGCGTTTAAATTGCAATACATTTCAAAGTGCTGAAAATTGTCTAAACTTATGATCTGCTCTTTTTTTCCATATCGCCTTCTACTCAATTTTAATTTCAGAAACATTGGTTTTTCTTGTCAGTAAAATTACTTGAAAGTCAGTGGAAATGCTTTTAACGTATACACATAATTAGTGCGTTTAAATTGCAATACATTTCAAAGTGCTGAAAATTGTCTAAACTTATGATCTGCCACTTTTTTTTCAAATCGCCTTCTACTCAGTTTTGATTTTAGAAACATTGGTTTTTCTCGTCAGTAAATTTACTTGAAAGTCAGTGGAAATGCTTTTAACTTATCCACATAATTAGTGCGTTAAAATTGCAATACATTTCAAAGTGCTGAAAATTGTCTAAACTTATGAACTGTAATTTTTTTTCAAATCGCTTTCTCAATTTTGATTTTAGAAACATTGGTTTTTCTTGTAAGTAAAATTACTTGAAAGTCAGTGGAAATGCTTTTAACTTATCCACATGATTAGTGCGTTTAAATTGCAATACATTTCAAAGTGCTGAAAATTGTCTAAACTTATGATATACTCTTTTTTTCCATATCGCCTTCTACTCAATTTTGATTTCAGAAACATTGGTTTTTCTTGTCAGTAAATTTACTTGAAAGTCAGTGGAAATGCTTTTAACTTATTCACATAATTAGTGCGTTTAAATTGCAATACATTTCAAAGTGCTGAAAATTGTCTAAACTTATGAACTGTAATTTTTTTTGAAATCGCTTTCTCAATTTTGATTTTAGAAACATTGGTTTTTCTTGTCAGTAAAATTACTTTAAAGTCAGTGGAAATGCTTTTAACGTATACACATAATTAGTGCGTTTAAATTGCAATACATTTCAAAGTGCTGAAAATTGTCTAAATTTATGATCTGCCACTTTTTTTTCAAATCGCCTTCTACTCAGTTTTGATTTTAGAAACATTGGTTTTTCTTGTCAGTAAAATTACTTGAAAGACAGTGGAAATGCTTTTAACTTATCCACATAATTAGTGCGTTTAAATTGCAATACATTTCAAAGTGCTGAAAATTGTCTAAACTTATGATCTGCCACTTTTTTTTCAAATCGCCTTCTACTCAGTTTTGATTTTAGAAACATTGGTTTTTCTTGTGAGTAAAAATACTTGAAAGTCAGTGGAAATGCTTTTAACTTATTCACATAATTAGTGCGTTTAAATTGCAATACATTTCAAAGTGCTGAAAATTGTCTAAACTTATGAACTGTAATTTTTTTTCAAATCGCTTTCTCAATTTTAATTTTAGAAACATTGGTTTTTCTTGTAAGTAAAATTACTTTAAAGTCAGTGGAAATGCTTTTAACATATACACATAATTAGTGCGTTTAAATTGCAATACATTTCAAAGTGCTGAAAATTGTCTAAACTTATGATCTGCCACTTTTTTTTGAAATCGCCTTCTACTCAGTTTTGATTTTAGAAACATTGGTTTTTCTCGTCAGTAAATATACTTTAAAGTCAGTGGAAATGCTTTTAACGTATACACATAATTAGTGCGTTTAAATTGCAATACATTTCAAAGTGCTGAAAATTGTCTAAATTTATGATCTGCCACTTTTTTTTCCAATCGCCTTCTACTCAGTTTTGATTTTAGAAACATTGGTTTTTCTTGTCAGTAAAATTACTTGAAAGACAGTGGAAATGCTTTTAACTTATCCACATAATTAGTGCGTTTAAATTGCAATACATTTCAAAGTGCTGAAAATTGTCTAAACTTATGATCTGCCACTTTTTTTTCAAATCGCCTTCTACTCAGTTTTGATTTTAGAAACATTGGTTTTTCTTGTGAGTAAAAATACTTGAAAGTCAGTGGAAATGCTTTTAACTTATTCACATAATTAGTGCGTTTAAATTGCAATACATTTCAAAGTGCTGAAAATTGTCTAAACTTATGAACTGTAATTTTTTTTCAAATCGCTTTCTCAATTTAGATTTTAGAAACATTGGTTTTTCTTGTAAGTAAAATTACTTTAAAGTCAGTGGAAATGCTTTTAACATATACACATAATTAGTGCGTTTAAATTGCAATACATTTCAAAGTGCTGAAAATTGTCTAAACTTATGACCTGCCACTTTTTTTTGAAATCGCCTTCTACTCAGTTTTGATTTTAGAAACATTGGTTTTTCTCGTCAGTAAATATACTTGAAAGACAGTGGAAATGCTTTTAACTTATCCACATAATTAGTGCGTTAAAATTGCAATACATTTCAAAGTGCTGAAAATTGTCTAAACTTATGATCTGCTCTTTTTTTCCATATCGCCTTCTACTCAATTTTAATTTCAGAAACAGTGGTTTTTCTTGTCAGTAAATTTACTTGAAAGTCAGTGGAAATGCTTTTAACGTATACACATGATTAGTGCGTTTAAATTGCAATACATTTCAAAGTGCTGAAAATTGTCTAAACATGATCTGCCACTTTTTTTTCAAATCGCCTTCTACTCAGTTTTGATTTTAGAAACATTGGTTTTTCTTGTCAGTAAATTTACTTGAAAGTCAGTGGAAATGCTTTTAACTTATCCACATAATTAGTGCGTTTAAATTGCAATATATTTCAAAGTGCTGAAAATTGTCTAAACTTATGATCTGCTCTTTTTTTTCAAATCGCCTTCTACTCAGTTTTGATTTTAGAAACATTGGTTTTTCTTGTGAGTAAAAATACTTGAAAGTCAGTGGAAATGCTTTTAACTTATTCACATAATTAGTGCGTTTAAATTGCAATACATTTCAAAGTGCTGAAAATTGTCTAAACTTATGAACTGTATTTTTTTTTCAAATTGCTTTCTCAATTTTGATTTTAGAAACATTGGTTTTTCTTGTCAGTAAAATTACTTTAAAGTCAGTGGAAATGCTTTTAACGTATACACATAATTAGTGCGTTTAAATTGCAATACATTTCAAAGTGCTGAAAATTGTCTAAACTTATGATCTGCCACTTTTTTTTCAAATCGCCTTCTACTCAGTTTTGATTTTAGAAACATTGGTTTTTCTCGTCAGTAAATTTACTTGAAAGTCAGTGGAAATGCTTTTAACTTATCCACATAATTAGTGCGTTAAAATTGCAATACATTTCAAAGTGCTGAAAATTGTCTAAACTTATGAACTGTAATTTTTTTTCAAATCGCTTTCTCAATTTTGATTTTAGAAACATTGGTTTTTCTTGTAAGTAAAATTACTTGAAAGTCAGTGGAAATGCTTTTAACTTATCCACATGATTAGTGCGTTTAAATTGCAATACATTTCAAAGTGCTGAAAATTGTCTAAACTTATGATATACTCTTTTTTTCCATATCGCCTTCTACTCAATTTTGATTTCAGAAACATTGGTTTTTCTTGTCAGTAAATTTACTTGAAAGTCAGTGGAAATGCTTTTAACTTATTCACATAATTAGTGCGTTTAAATTGCAATACATTTCAAAGTGCTGAAAATTGTCTAAACTTATGAACTGTAATTTTTTTTGAAATCGCTTTCTCAATTTTGATTTTAGAAACATTGGTTTTTCTTGTCAGTAAAATTACTTTAAAGTCAGTGGAAATGCTTTTAACGTATACACATAATTAGTGCGTTTAAATTGCAATACATTTCAAAGTGCTGAAAATTGTCTAAATTTATGATCTGCCACTTTTTTTTCAAATCGCCTTCTACTCAGTTTTGATTTTAGAAACATTGGTTTTTCTTGTCAGTAAAATTACTTGAAAGACAGTGGAAATGCTTTTAACTTATCCACATAATTAGTGCGTTTAAATTGCAATACATTTCAAAGTGCTGAAAATTGTCTAAACTTATGATCTGCCACTTTTTTTTCAAATCGCCTTCTACTCAGTTTTGATTTTAGAAACATTGGTTTTTCTTGTGAGTAAAAATACTTGAAAGTCAGTGGAAATGCTTTTAACTTATTCACATAATTAGTGCGTTTAAATTGCAATACATTTCAAAGTGCTGAAAATTGTCTAAACTTATGAACTGTAATTTTTTTTCAAATCGCTTTCTCAATTTTAATTTTAGAAACATTGGTTTTTCTTGTAAGTAAAATTACTTTAAAGTCAGTGGAAATGCTTTTAACATATACACATAATTAGTGCGTTTAAATTGCAATACATTTCAAAGTGCTGAAAATTGTCTAAACTTATGATCTGCCACTTTTTTTTGAAATCGCCTTCTACTCAGTTTTGATTTTAGAAACATTGGTTTTTCTCGTCAGTAAATATACTTTAAAGTCAGTGGAAATGCTTTTAACGTATACACATAATTAGTGCGTTTAAATTGCAATACATTTCAAAGTGCTGAAAATTGTCTAAATTTATGATCTGCCACTTTTTTTTCCAATCGCCTTCTACTCAGTTTTGATTTTAGAAACATTGGTTTTTCTTGTCAGTAAAATTACTTGAAAGACAGTGGAAATGCTTTTAACTTATCCACATAATTAGTGCGTTTAAATTGCAATACATTTCAAAGTGCTGAAAATTGTCTAAACTTATGATCTGCCACTTTTTTTTCAAATCGCCTTCTACTCAGTTTTGATTTTAGAAACATTGGTTTTTCTTGTGAGTAAAAATACTTGAAAGTCAGTGGAAATGCTTTTAACTTATTCACATAATTAGTGCGTTTAAATTGCAATACATTTCAAAGTGCTGAAAATTGTCTAAACTTATGAACTGTAATTTTTTTTCAAATCGCTTTCTCAATTTAGATTTTAGAAACATTGGTTTTTCTTGTAAGTAAAATTACTTTAAAGTCAGTGGAAATGCTTTTAACATATACACATAATTAGTGCGTTTAAATTGCAATACATTTCAAAGTGCTGAAAATTGTCTAAACTTATGACCTGCCACTTTTTTTTGAAATCGCCTTCTACTCAGTTTTGATTTTAGAAACATTGGTTTTTCTCGTCAGTAAATATACTTGAAAGACAGTGGAAATGCTTTTAACTTATCCACATAATTAGTGCGTTAAAATTGCAATACATTTCAAAGTGCTGAAAATTGTCTAAACTTATGATCTGCTCTTTTTTTCCATATCGCCTTCTACTCAATTTTAATTTCAGAAACAGTGGTTTTTCTTGTCAGTAAATTTACTTGAAAGTCAGTGGAAATGCTTTTAACGTATACACATGATTAGTGCGTTTAAATTGCAATACATTTCAAAGTGCTGAAAATTGTCTAAACTTATGATCTGCCACTTTTTTTTCAAATCGCCTTCTACTCAGTTTTGATTTTAGAAACATTGGTTTTTCTTGTCAGTAAATTTACTTGAAAGTCAGTGGAAATGCTTTTAACTTATCCACATAATTAGTGCGTTTAAATTGCAATATATTTCAAAGTGCTGAAAATTGTCTAAACTTATGATCTGCTCTTTTTTTTCAAATCGCCTTCTACTCAGTTTTGATTTTAGAAACATTGGTTTTTCTTGTGAGTAAAAATACTTGAAAGTCAGTGGAAATGCTTTTAACTTATTCACATAATTAGTGCGTTTAAATTGCAATACATTTCAAAGTGCTGAAAATTGTCTAAACTTATGAACTGTATTTTTTTTTCAAATTGCTTTCTCAATTTTGATTTTAGAAACATTGGTTTTTCTTGTCAGTAAAATTACTTTAAAGTCAGTGGAAATGCTTTTAACGTATACACATAATTAGTGCGTTTAAATTGCAATACATTTCAAAGTGCTGAAAATTGTCTAAATTTATGATCTGCCACTTTTTTTTCAAATCGCCTTCTACTCAGTTTTGATTTTAGAAACATTGGTTTTTCTTGTTAGTAAAATTACTTGAAAGACAGTGGAAATGCTTTTAACTTATCCACATAATTAGTGCGTTAAAATTGCAATACATTTCAAAGTGCTGAAAATTGTCTAAACTTATGAACTGTAATTTTTTTTCAAATCGCTTTCTCAATTTTGATTTTAGAAACATTGGTTTTTCTTGTAAGTAAAATTACTTGAAAGTCAGTGGAAATGCTTTTAACTTATCCACATGATTAGTGCGTTTAAATTGCAATACATTTCAAAGTGCTGAAAATTGTCTAAACTTATGATCTGCTCTTTTTTTCCATATCGCCTTCTACTCAATTTTAATTTCAGAAACATTGGTTTTTCTTGTCAGTAAAATTACTTGAAAGTCAGTGGAAATGCTTTTAACGTATACACATAATTAGTGCGTTTAAATTGCAATACATTTCAAAGTGCTGAAAATTGTCTAAACTTATGATCTGCCATTTTTTTTTCAAATCGCCTTCTACTCAGTTTTGATTTTAGAAACATTGGTTTTTCTCGTCAGTAAATTTACTTGAAAGTCAGTGGAAATGCTTTTAACTTATCCACATAATTAGTGCGTTAAAATTGCAATACATTTCAAAGTGCTGAAAATTGTCTAAACTTATGATCTGCCACTTTTTTTTCAAATCGCCTACTCAGTTTTGATTTTAGAAACATTGGTTTTTCTTGTGAGTAAAAATACTTGAAAGTCAGTGGAAATGCTTTTAACTTATTCACATAATTAGTGCGTTTAAATTGCAATACATTTCAAAGTGCTGAAAATTGTCTAAACTTATGAACTGTAATTTTTTTTCAAATCGCTTTCTCAATTTTAATTTTAGAAACATTGGTTTTTCTTGTAAGTAAAATTACTTTAAAGTCAGTGGAAATGCTTTTAACATATACACATAATTAGTGCGTTTAAATTGCAATACATTTCAAAGTGCTGAAAATTGTCTAAACTTATGATCTGCCACTTTTTTTTGAAATCGCCTTCTACTCAGTTTTGATTTTAGAAACATTGGTTTTTCTCGTCAGTAAATATACTTTAAAGTCAGTGGAAATGCTTTTAACGTATACACATAATTAGTGCGTTTAAATTGCAATACATTTCAAAGTGCTGAAAATTGTCTAAATTTATGATCTGCCACTTTTTTTTCCAATCGCCTTCTACTCAGTTTTGATTTTAGAAACATTGGTTTTTCTTGTCAGTAAAATTACTTGAAAGACAGTGGAAATGCTTTTAACTTATCCACATAATTAGTGCGTTTAAATTGCAATACATTTCAAAGTGCTGAAAATTGTCTAAACTTATGATCTGCCACTTTTTTTTCAAATCGCCTTCTACTCAGTTTTGATTTTAGAAACATTGGTTTTTCTTGTGAGTAAAAATACTTGAAAGTCAGTGGAAATGCTTTTAACTTATTCACATAATTAGTGCGTTTAAATTGCAATACATTTCAAAGTGCTGAAAATTGTCTAAACTTATGAACTGTAATTTTTTTTCAAATCGCTTTCTCAATTTAGATTTTAGAAACATTGGTTTTTCTTGTAAGTAAAATTACTTTAAAGTCAGTGGAAATGCTTTTAACATATACACATAATTAGTGCGTTTAAATTGCAATACATTTCAAAGTGCTGAAAATTGTCTAAACTTATGATCTGCCACTTTTTTTTGAAATCGCCTTCTACTCAGTTTTGATTTTAGAAACATTGATTTTTCTCGTCAGTAAATATACTTGAAAGACAGTGGAAATGCTTTTAACTTATCCACATAATTAGTGCGTTAAAATTGCAATACATTTCAAAGTGCTGAAAATTGTCTAAACTTATGATCTGCTCTTTTTTTCCATATCGCCTTCTACTCAATTTTAATTTCAGAAACATTGGTTTTTCTTGTCAGTAAATTTACTTGAAAGTCAGTGGAAATGCTTTTAACTTATTCACATAATTAGTGCGTTTAAATTGCAATACATTTCAAAGTGCTGAAAATTGTCTAAACTTATGAACTGTATTTTTTTTTCAAATTGCTTTCTCAATTTTGATTTTAGAAACATTGGTTTTTCTTGTCAGTAAAATTACTTTAAAGTCAGTGGAAATGCTTTTAACGTATACACATAATTAGTGCGTTTAAATTGCAATACATTTCAAAGTGCTGAAAATTGTCTAAATTTATGATCTGCCACTTTTTTTTCAAATCGCCTTCTACTCAGTTTTGATTTTAGAAACATTGGTTTTTCTTGTTAGTAAAATTACTTGAAAGACAGTGGAAATGCTTTTAACTTATCCACATAATTAGTGCGTTAAAATTGCAATACATTTCAAAGTGCTGAAAATTGTCTAAACTTATGAACTGTAATTTTTTTTCAAATCGCTTTCTCAATTTTGATTTTAGAAACATTGGTTTTTCTTGTAAGTAAAATTACTTGAAAGTCAGTGGAAATGCTTTTAACTTATCCACATGATTAGTGCGTTTAAATTGCAATACATTTCAAAGTGCTGAAAATTGTCTAAACTTATGATCTGCTCTTTTTTTTCTATATCGCCTTCTACTCAATTTTAATTTCAGAAACATTGGTTTTTCTTGTCAGTAAAATTACTTGAAAGTCAGTGGAAATGCTTTTAACGTATACACATAATTAGTGCGTTTAAATTGCAATACATTTCAAAGTGCTGAAAATTGTCTAAACTTATGATCTGCCACTTTTTTTTCAAATCGCCTTCTACTCAGTTTTGATTTTAGAAACATTGGTTTTTCTCGTCAGTAAATTTACTTGAAAGTCAGTGGAAATGCTTTTAACTTATCCACATAATTAGTGCGTTAAAATTGCAATACATTTCAAAGTGCTGAAAATTGTCTAAACTTATGATCTGCCACTTTTTTTTCAAATCGCCTTCTACTCAGTTTTGATTTTAGAAACATTGGTTTTTCTTGTGAGTAAAAATACTTGAAAGTCAGTGGAAATGCTTTTAACTTATTCACATAATTAGTGCGTTTAAATTGCAATACATTTCAAAGTGCTGAAAATTGTCTAAACTTATGAACTGTAATTTTTTTTCAAATCGCTTTCTCAATTTTAATTTTAGAAACATTGGTTTTTCTTGTAAGTAAAATTACTTTAAAGTCAGTGGAAATGCTTTTAACATATACACATAATTAGTGCGTTTAAATTGCAATACATTTCAAAGTGCTGAAAATTGTCTAAACTTATGATCTGCCACTTTTTTTTCAAATCGCCTTCTACTCAGTTTTGATTTTAGAAACATTGGTTTTTCTTGTCAGTAAATTTACTTGAAAGTCAGTGGAAATGCTTTTAACTTATCCACATAATTAGTGCGTTTAAATTGCAATATATTTCAAAGTGCTGAAAATTGTCTAAACTTATGATCTGCTCTTTTTTTCAAATCGCCTTCTACTCAGTTTTGATTTTAGAAACATTGGTTTTTCTTGTGAGTAAAAATACTTGAAAGTCAGTGGAAATGCTTTTAACTTATTCACATAATTAGTGCGTTTAAATTGCAATACATTTCAAAGTGCTGAAAATTGTCTAAACTTATGAACTGTATTTTTTTTTCAAATTGCTTTCTCAATTTTGATTTTAGAAACATTGGTTTTTCTTGTCAGTAAAATTACTTTAAAGTCAGTGGAAATGCTTTTAACGTATACACATAATTAGTGCGTTTAAATTGCAATACATTTCAAAGTGCTGAAAATTGTCTAAATTTATGATCTGCCACTTTTTTTTCAAATCGCCTTCTACTCAGTTTTGATTTTAGAAACATTGGTTTTTCTTGTTAGTAAAATTACTTGAAAGACAGTGGAAATGCTTTTAACTTATCCACATAATTAGTGCGTTAAAATTGCAATACATTTCAAAGTGCTGAAAATTGTCTAAACTTATGAACTGTAATTTTTTTTCAAATCGCTTTCTCAATTTTGATTTTAGAAACATTGGTTTTTCTTGTAAGTAAAATTACTTGAAAGTCAGTGGAAATGCTTTTAACTTATCCACATGATTAGTGCGTTTAAATTGCAATACATTTCAAAGTGCTGAAAATTGTCTAAACTTATGATCTGCTCTTTTTTTCCATATCGCCTTCTACTCAATTTTAATTTCAGAAACATTGGTTTTTCTTGTCAGTAAAATTACTTGAAAGTCAGTGGAAATGCTTTTAACGTATACACATAATTAGTGCGTTTAAATTGCAATACATTTCAAAGTGCTGAAAATTGTCTAAACTTATGATCTGCCACTTTTTTTTCAAATCGCCTTCTACTCAGTTTTGATTTTAGAAACATTGGTTTTTCTCGTCAGTAAATTTACTTGAAAGTCAGTGGAAATGCTTTTAACTTATCCACATAATTAGTGCGTTAAAATTGCAATACATTTCAAAGTGCTGAAAATTGTCTAAACTTATGAACTGTAATTTTTTTTCAAATCGCTTTCTCAATTTTGATTTTAGAAACATTGGTTTTTCTTGTAAGTAAAATTACTTGAAAGTCAGTGGAAATGCTTTTAACTTATCCACATGATTAGTGCGTTTAAATTGCAATACATTTCAAAGTGCTGAAAATTGTCTAAACTTATGATATACTCTTTTTTTCCATATCGCCTTCTACTCAATTTTGATTTCAGAAACATTGGTTTTTCTTGTCAGTAAATTTACTTGAAAGTCAGTGGAAATGCTTTTAACTTATTCACATAATTAGTGCGTTTAAATTGCAATACATTTCAAAGTGCTGAAAATTGTCTAAACTTATGAACTGTAATTTTTTTTCAAATCGCTTTCTCAATTTTAATTTTAGAAACATTGGTTTTTCTTGTAAGTAAAATTACTTTAAAGTCAGTGGAAATGCTTTTAACATATACACATAATTAGTGCGTTTAAATTGCAATACATTTCAAAGTGCTGAAAATTGTCTAAACTTATGATCTGCCACTTTTTTTTCAAATCGCCTTCTACTCAGTTTTGATTTTAGAAACATTGGTTTTTCTTGTCAGTAAATTTACTTGAAAGTCAGTGGAAATGCTTTTAACTTATCCACATAATTAGTGCGTTTAAATTGCAATATATTTCAAAGTGCTGAAAATTGTCTAAACTTATGATCTGCTCTTTTTTTCAAATCGCCTTCTACTCAGTTTTGATTTTAGAAACATTGGTTTTTCTTGTGAGTAAAAATACTTGAAAGTCAGTGGAAATGCTTTTAACTTATTCACATAATTAGTGCGTTTAAATTGCAATACATTTCAAAGTGCTGAAAATTGTCTAAACTTATGAACTGTATTTTTTTTTCAAATTGCTTTCTCAATTTTGATTTTAGAAACATTGGTTTTTCTTGTCAGTAAAATTACTTTAAAGTCAGTGGAAATGCTTTTAACGTATACACATAATTAGTGCGTTTAAATTGCAATACATTTCAAAGTGCTGAAAATTGTCTAAATTTATGATCTGCCACTTTTTTTTAAATCGCCTTCTACTCAGTTTTGATTTTAGAAACATTGGTTTTTCTTGTTAGTAAAATTACTTGAAAGACAGTGGAAATGCTTTTAACTTATCCACATAATTAGTGCGTTAAAATTGCAATACATTTCAAAGTGCTGAAAATTGTCTAAACTTATGAACTGTAATTTTTTTTCAAATCGCTTTCTCAATTTTGATTTTAGAAACATTGGTTTTTCTTGTAAGTAAAATTACTTGAAAGTCAGTGGAAATGCTTTTAACTTATCCACATGATTAGTGCGTTTAAATTGCAATACATTTCAAAGTGCTGAAAATTGTCTAAACTTATGATCTGCTCTTTTTTTCCATATCGCCTTCTACTCAATTTTAATTTCAGAAACATTGGTTTTTCTTGTCAGTAAAATTACTTGAAAGTCAGTGGAAATGCTTTTAACGTATACACATAATTAGTGCGTTTAAATTGCAATACATTTCAAAGTGCTGAAAATTGTCTAAACTTATGATCTGCCACTTTTTTTTCAAATCGCCCTCTACTCAGTTTTGATTTTAGAAACATTGGTTTTTCTCGTCAGTAAATTTACTTGAAAGTCAGTGGAAATGCTTTTAACTTATCCACATAATTAGTGCGTTAAAATTGCAATACATTTCAAAGTGCTGAAAATTGTCTAAACTTATGAACTGTAATTTTTTTTCAAATCGCTTTCTCAATTTTGATTTTAGAAACATTGGTTTTTCTTGTAAGTAAAATTACTTGAAAGTCAGTGGAAATGCTTTTAACTTATCCACATGATTAGTGCGTTTAAATTGCAATACATTTCAAAGTGCTGAAAATTGTCTAAACTTATGATATACTCTTTTTTTCCATATCGCCTTCTACTCAATTTTGATTTCAGAAACATTGGTTTTTCTTGTCAGTAAATTTACTTGAAAGTCAGTGGAAATGCTTTTAACTTATTCACATAATTAGTGCGTTTAAATTGCAATACATTTCAAAGTGCTGAAAATTGTCTAAACTTATGAACTGTAATTTTTTTTGAAATCGCTTTCTCAATTTTGATTTTAGAAACATTGGTTTTTCTTGTTAGTAAAATTACTTTAAAGTCAGTGGAAATGCTTTTAACGTATACACATAATTAGTGCGTTTAAATTGCAATACATTTCAAAGTGCTGAAAATTGTCTAAATTTATGATCTGCCACTTTTTTTTCAAATCGCCTTCTACTCAGTTTTGATTTTAGAAACATTGGTTTTTCTTGTCAGTAAAATTACTTGAAAGACAGTGGAAATGCTTTTAACTTATCCACATAATTAGTGCGTTTAAATTGCAATACATTTCAAAGTGCTGAAAATTGTCTAAACTTATGATCTGCCACTTTTTTTTCAAATCGCCTTCTACTCAGTTTTGATTTTAGAAACATTGGTTTTTCTTGTGAGTAAAAATACTTGAAAGTCAGTGGAAATGCTTTTAACTTATTCACATAATTAGTGCGTTTAAATTGCAATACATTTCAAAGTGCTGAAAATTGTCTAAACTTATGAACTGTAATTTTTTTTCAAATCGCTTTCTCAATTTTAATTTTAGAAACATTGGTTTTTCTTGTAAGTAAAATTACTTTAAAGTCAGTGGAAATGCTTTTAACATATACACATAATTAGTGCGTTTAAATTGCAATACATTTCAAAGTGCTGAAAATTGTCTAAACTTATGATCTGCCACTTTTTTTTGAAATCGCCTTCTACTCAGTTTTGATTTTAGAAACATTGGTTTTTCTCGTCAGTAAATATACTTTAAAGTCAGTGGAAATGCTTTTAACGTATACACATAATTAGTGCGTTTAAATTGCAATACATTTCAAAGTGCTGAAAATTGTCTAAATTTATGATCTGCCACTTTTTTTTCCAATCGCCTTCTACTCAGTTTTGATTTTAGAAACATTGGTTTTTCTTGTCAGTAAAATTACTTGAAAGACAGTGGAAATGCTTTTAACTTATCCACATAATTAGTGCGTTTAAATTGCAATACATTTCAAAGTGCTGAAAATTGTCTAAACTTATGATCTGCCACTTTTTTTTCAAATCGCCTTCTACTCAGTTTTGATTTTAGAAACATTGGTTTTTCTTGTGAGTAAAAATACTTGAAAGTCAGTGGAAATGCTTTTAACTTATTCACATAATTAGTGCGTTTAAATTGCAATACATTTCAAAGTGCTGAAAATTGTCTAAACTTATGAACTGTAATTTTTTTTCAAATCGCTTTCTCAATTTAGATTTTAGAAACATTGGTTTTTCTTGTAAGTAAAATTACTTTAAAGTCAGTGGAAATGCTTTTAACATATACACATAATTAGTGCGTTTAAATTGCAATACATTTCAAAGTGCTGAAAATTGTCTAAACTTATGACCTGCCACTTTTTTTTGAAATCGCCTTCTACTCAGTTTTGATTTTAGAAACATTGGTTTTTCTCGTCAGTAAATATACTTGAAAGACAGTGGAAATGCTTTTAACTTATCCACATAATTAGTGCGTTAAAATTGCAATACATTTCAAAGTGCTGAAAATTGTCTAAACTTATGATCTGCTCTTTTTTTCCATATCGCCTTCTACTCAATTTTAATTTCAGAAACAGTGGTTTTTCTTGTCAGTAAATTTACTTGAAAGTCAGTGGAAATGCTTTTAACGTATACACATGATTAGTGCGTTTAAATTGCAATACATTTCAAAGTGCTGAAAATTGTCTAAACTTATGATCTGCCACTTTTTTTTCAAATCGCCTTCTACTCAGTTTTGATTTTAGAAACATTGGTTTTTCTTGTCAGTAAATTTACTTGAAAGTCAGTGGAAATGCTTTTAACTTATCCACATAATTAGTGCGTTTAAATTGCAATATATTTCAAAGTGCTGAAAATTGTCTAAACTTATGATCTGCTCTTTTTTTTCAAATCGCCTTCTACTCAGTTTTGATTTTAGAAACATTGGTTTTTCTTGTGAGTAAAAATACTTGAAAGTCAGTGGAAATGCTTTTAACTTATTCACATAATTAGTGCGTTTAAATTGCAATACATTTCAAAGTGCTGAAAATTGTCTAAACTTATGAACTGTATTTTTTTTTCAAATTGCTTTCTCAATTTTGATTTTAGAAACATTGGTTTTTCTTGTCAGTAAAATTACTTTAAAGTCAGTGGAAATGCTTTTAACGTATACACATAATTAGTGCGTTTAAATTGCAATACATTTCAAAGTGCTGAAAATTGTCTAAATTTATGATCTGCCACTTTTTTTTCAAATCGCCTTCTACTCAGTTTTGATTTTAGAAACATTGGTTTTTCTTGTTAGTAAAATTACTTGAAAGACAGTGGAAATGCTTTTAACTTATCCACATAATTAGTGCGTTAAAATTGCAATACATTTCAAAGTGCTGAAAATTGTCTAAACTTATGAACTGTAATTTTTTTTCAAATCGCTATCTCAATTTTGATTTTAGAAACATTGGTTTTTCTTGTAAGTAAAATTACTTGAAAGTCAGTGGAAATGCTTTTAACTTATCCACATGATTAGTGCGTTTAAATTGCAATACATTTCAAAGTGCTGAAAATTGTCTAAACTTATGATCTGCTCTTTTTTTCCATATCGCCTTCTACTCAATTTTAATTTCAGAAACATTGGTTTTTCTTGTCAGTAAAATTACTTGAAAGTCAGTGGAAATGCTTTTAACGTATACACATAATTAGTGCGTTTAAATTGCAATACATTTCAAAGTGCTGAAAATTGTCTAAACTTATGATCTGCCACTTTTTTTTCAAATCGCCTTCTACTCAGTTTTGATTTTAGAAACATTGGTTTTTCTCGTCGGTAAATTTACTTGAAAGTCAGTGGAAATGCTTTTAACTTATCCACATAATTAGTGCGTTAAAATTGCAATACATTTCAAAGTGCTGAAAATTGTCTAAACTTATGATCTGCCACTTTTTTTTCAAATCGCCTTCTACTCAGTTTTGATTTTAGAAACATTGGTTTTTCTTGTGAGTAAAAATACTTGAAAGTCAGTGGAAATGCTTTTAACTTATTCACATAATTAGTGCGTTTAAATTGCAATACATTTCAAAGTGCTGAAAATTGTCTAAACTTATGAACTGTAATTTTTTTTCAAATCGCTTTCTCAATTTTAATTTTAGAAACATTGGTTTTTCTTGTAAGTAAAATTACTTTAAAGTCAGTGGAAATGCTTTTAACATATACACATAATTAGTGCGTTTAAATTGCAATACATTTCAAAGTGCTGAAAATTGTCTAAACTTATGATCTGCCACTTTTTTTTGAAATCGCCTTCTACTCAGTTTTGATTTTAGAAACATTGGTTTTTCTCGTCAGTAAATATACTTTAAAGTCAGTGGAAATGCTTTTAACGTATACACATAATTAGTGCGTTTAAATTGCAATACATTTCAAAGTGCTGAAAATTGTCTAAATTTATGATCTGCCACTTTTTTTTCCAATCGCCTTCTACTCAGTTTTGATTTTAGAAACATTGGTTTTTCTTGTCAGTAAAATTACTTGAAAGACAGTGGAAATGCTTTTAACTTATCCACATAATTAGTGCGTTTAAATTGCAATACATTTCAAAGTGCTGAAAATTGTCTAAACTTATGATCTGCCACTTTTTTTTCAAATCGCCTTCTACTCAGTTTTGATTTTAGAAACATTGGTTTTTCTTGTGAGTAAAAATACTTGAAAGTCAGTGGAAATGCTTTTAACTTATTCACATAATTAGTGCGTTTAAATTGCAATACATTTCAAAGTGCTGAAAATTGTCTAAACTTATGAACTGTAATTTTTTTTCAAATCGCTTTCTCAATTTAGATTTTAGAAACATTGGTTTTTCTTGTAAGTAAAATTACTTTAAAGTCAGTGGAAATGCTTTTAACATATACACATAATTAGTGCGTTTAAATTGCAATACATTTCAAAGTGCTGAAAATTGTCTAAACTTATGACCTGCCACTTTTTTTTGAAATCGCCTTCTACTCAGTTTTGATTTTAGAAACATTGGTTTTTCTCGTCAGTAAATATACTTGAAAGACAGTGGAAATGCTTTTAACTTATCCACATAATTAGTGCGTTAAAATTGCAATACATTTCAAAGTGCTGAAAATTGTCTAAACTTATGATCTGCTCTTTTTTTCCATATCGCCTTCTACTCAATTTTAATTTCAGAAACAGTGGTTTTTCTTGTCAGTAAATTTACTTGAAAGTCAGTGGAAATGCTTTTAACGTATACACATGATTAGTGCGTTTAAATTGCAATACATTTCAAAGTGCTGAAAATTGTCTAAACTTATGATCTGCCACTTTTTTTTCAAATCGCCTTCTACTCAGTTTTGATTTTAGAAACATTGGTTTTTCTTGTCAGTAAATTTACTTGAAAGTCAGTGGAAATGCTTTTAACTTATCCACATAATTAGTGCGTTTAAATTGCAATATATTTCAAAGTGCTGAAAATTGTCTAAACTTATGATCTGCTCTTTTTTTTCAAATCGCCTTCTACTCAGTTTTGATTTTAGAAACATTGGTTTTTCTTGTGAGTAAAAATACTTGAAAGTCAGTGGAAATGCTTTTAACTTATTCACATAATTAGTGCGTTTAAATTGCAATACATTTCAAAGTGCTGAAAATTGTCTAAACTTATGAACTGTATTTTTTTTTCAAATTGCTTTCTCAATTTTGATTTTAGAAACATTGGTTTTTCTTGTCAGTAAAATTACTTTAAAGTCAGTGGAAATGCTTTTAACGTATACACATAATTAGTGCGTTTAAATTGCAATACATTTCAAAGTGCTGAAAATTGTCTAAATTTATGATCTGCCACTTTTTTTTCAAATCGCCTTCTACTCAGTTTTGATTTTAGAAACATTGGTTTTTCTTGTTAGTAAAATTACTTGAAAGACAGTGGAAATGCTTTTAACTTATCCACATAATTAGTGCGTTAAAATTGCAATACATTTCAAAGTGCTGAAAATTGTCTAAACTTATGAACTGTAATTTTTTTTCAAATCGCTATCTCAATTTTGATTTTAGAAACATTGGTTTTTCTTGTAAGTAAAATTACTTGAAAGTCAGTGGAAATGCTTTTAACTTATCCACATGATTAGTGCGTTTAAATTGCAATACATTTCAAAGTGCTGAAAATTGTCTAAACTTATGATCTGCTCTTTTTTTCCATATCGCCTTCTACTCAATTTTAATTTCAGAAACATTGGTTTTTCTTGTCAGTAAAATTACTTGAAAGTCAGTGGAAATGCTTTTAACGTATACACATAATTAGTGCGTTTAAATTGCAATACATTTCAAAGTGCTGAAAATTGTCTAAACTTATGATCTGCCACTTTTTTTTCAAATCGCCTTCTACTCAGTTTTGATTTTAGAAACATTGGTTTTTCTCGTCAGTAAATTTACTTGAAAGTCAGTGGAAATGCTTTTAACTTATCCACATAATTAGTGCGTTAAAATTGCAATACATTTCAAAGTGCTGAAAATTGTCTAAACTTATGATCTGCCACTTTTTTTTCAAATCGCCTTCTACTCAGTTTTGATTTTAGAAACATTGGTTTTTCTTGTGAGTAAAAATACTTGAAAGTCAGTGGAAATGCTTTTAACTTATTCACATAATTAGTGCGTTTAAATTGCAATACATTTCAAAGTGCTGAAAATTGTCTAAACTTATGAACTGTAATTTTTTTTCAAATCGCTTTCTCAATTTTAATTTTAGAAACATTGGTTTTTCTTGTAAGTAAAATTACTTTAAAGTCAGTGGAAATGCTTTTAACATATACACATAATTAGTGCGTTTAAATTGCAATACATTTCAAAGTGCTGAAAATTGTCTAAACTTATGATCTGCCACTTTTTTTTGAAATCGCCTTCTACTCAGTTTTGATTTTAGAAACATTGGTTTTTCTCGTCAGTAAATATACTTTAAAGTCAGTGGAAATGCTTTTAACGTATACACATAATTAGTGCGTTTAAATTGCAATACATTTCAAAGTGCTGAAAATTGTCTAAACTTATGATCTGCCACTTTTTTTTTAAATCGCCTTCTACTCAGTTTTGATTTTAGAAACATTGGTTTTTCTCGTCAGTAAATATACTTGAAAGACAGTGGAAATGCTTTTAACTTATCCACATAATTAGTGCGTTAAAATTGCAATACATTTCAAAGTGCTGAAAATTGTCTAAACTTATGATCTGCTCTTTTTTTCCATATCGCCTTCTACTCAATTTTAATTTCAGAAACATTGGTTTTTCTTGTCAGTAAATTTACTTGAAAGTCAGTGGAAATGCTTTTAACGTATACACATGATTAGTGCGTTTAAATTGCAATACATTTCAAAGTGCTGAAAATTGTCTAAACTTATGATCTGCCACTTTTTTTTCAAATCGCCTTCTACTCAGTTTTGATTTTAGAAACATTGGTTTTTCTTGTCAGTAAATTTACTTGAAAGTCAGTGGAAATGCTTTTAACTTATCCACATAATTAGTGCGTTTAAATTGCAATATATTTCAAAGTGCTGAAAATTGTCTAAACTTATGATCTGCTCTTTTTTTTCAAATCGCCTTCTACTCAGTTTTGATTTTAGAAACATTGGTTTTTCTTGTGAGTAAAAATACTTGAAAGTCAGTGGAAATGCTTTTAACTTATTCACATAATTAGTGCGTTTAAATTGCAATACATTTCAAAGTGCTGAAAATTGTCTAAACTTATGAACTGTATTTTTTTTTCAAATTGCTTTCTCAATTTTGATTTTAGAAACATTGGTTTTTCTTGTCAGTAAAATTACTTTAAAGTCAGTGGAAATGCTTTTAACGTATACACATAATTAGTGCGTTTAAATTGCAATACATTTCAAAGTGCTGAAAATTGTCTAAATTTATGATCTGCCACTTTTTTTTCAAATCGCCTTCTACTCAGTTTTGATTTTAGAAACATTGGTTTTTCTTGTTAGTAAAATTACTTGAAAGACAGTGGAAATGCTTTTAACTTATCCACATAATTAGTGCGTTAAAATTGCAATACATTTCAAAGTGCTGAAAATTGTCTAAACTTATGAACTGTAATTTTTTTTCAAATCGCTTTCTCAATTTTGATTTTAGAAACATTGGTTTTTCTTGTAAGTAAAATTACTTGAAAGTCAGTGGAAATGCTTTTAACTTATCCACATGATTAGTGCGTTTAAATTGCAATACATTTCAAAGTGCTGAAAATTGTCTAAACTTATGATCTGCTCTTTTTTTCCATATCGCCTTCTACTCAATTTTAATTTCAGAAACATTGGTTTTTCTTGTCAGTAAAATTACTTGAAAGTCAGTGGAAATGCTTTTAACGTATACACATAATTAGTGCGTTTAAATTGCAATACATTTCAAAGTGCTGAAAATTGTCTAAACTTATGATCTGCCACTTTTTTTTCAAATCGCCTTCTACTCAGTTTTGATTTTAGAAACATTGGTTTTTCTCGTCAGTAAATTTACTTGAAAGTCAGTGGAAATGCTTTTAACTTATCCACATAATTAGTGCGTTAAAATTGCAATACATTTCAAAGTGCTGAAAATTGTCTAAACTTATGAACTGTAATTTTTTTTCAAATCGCTTTCTCAATTTTGATTTTAGAAACATTGGTTTTTCTTGTAAGTAAAATTACTTGAAAGTCAGTGGAAATGCTTTTAACTTATCCACATGATTAGTGCGTTTAAATTGCAATACATTTCAAAGTGCTGAAAATTGTCTAAACTTATGATCTGCCACTTTTTTTTTAAATCGCCTTCTACTCAGTTTTGATTTTAGAAACATTGGTTTTTCTCGTCAGTAAATATACTTGAAAGACAGTGGAAATGCTTTTAACTTATCCACATAATTAGTGCGTTAAAATTGCAATACATTTCAAAGTGCTGAAAATTGTCTAAACTTATGATCTGCTCTTTTTTTCCATATCGCCTTCTACTCAATTTTAATTTCAGAAACATTGGTTTTTCTTGTCAGTAAATTTACTTGAAAGTCAGTGGAAATGCTTTTAACGTATACACATGATTAGTGCGTTTAAATTGCAATACATTTCAAAGTGCTGAAAATTGTCTAAACTTATGATCTGCCACTTTTTTTTCAAATCGCCTTCTACTCAGTTTTGATTTTAGAAACATTGGTTTTTCTTGTCAGTAAATTTACTTGAAAGTCAGTGGAAATGCTTTTAACTTATCCACATAATTAGTGCGTTTAAATTGCAATATATTTCAAAGTGCTGAAAATTGTCTAAACTTATGATCTGCTCTTTTTTTTCAAATCGCCTTCTACTCAGTTTTGATTTTAGAAACATTGGTTTTTCTTGTGAGTAAAAATACTTGAAAGTCAGTGGAAATGCTTTTAACTTATTCACATAATTAGTGCGTTTAAATTGCAATACATTTCAAAGTGCTGAAAATTGTCTAAACTTATGAACTGTATTTTTTTTTCAAATTGCTTTCTCAATTTTGATTTTAGAAACATTGGTTTTTCTTGTCAGTAAAATTACTTTAAAGTCAGTGGAAATGCTTTTAACGTATACACATAATTAGTGCGTTTAAATTGCAATACATTTCAAAGTGCTGAAAATTGTCTAAATTTATGATCTGCCACTTTTTTTTCAAATCGCCTTCTACTCAGTTTTGATTTTAGAAACATTGGTTTTTCTTGTTAGTAAAATTACTTGAAAGACAGTGGAAATGCTTTTAACTTATCCACATAATTAGTGCGTTAAAATTGCAATACATTTCAAAGTGCTGAAAATTGTCTAAACTTATGAACTGTAATTTTTTTTCAAATCGCTTTCTCAATTTTGATTTTAGAAACATTGGTTTTTCTTGTAAGTAAAATTACTTGAAAGTCAGTGGAAATGCTTTTAACTTATCCACATGATTAGTGCGTTTAAATTGCAATACATTTCAAAGTGCTGAAAATTGTCTAAACTTATGATCTGCTCTTTTTTTCCATATCGCCTTCTACTCAATTTTAATTTCAGAAACATTGGTTTTTCTTGTCAGTAAAATTACTTGAAAGTCAGTGGAAATGCTTTTAACGTATACACATAATTAGTGCGTTTAAATTGCAATACATTTCAAAGTGCTGAAAATTGTCTAAACTTATGATCTGCCACTTTTTTTTCAAATCGCCTTCTACTCAGTTTTGATTTTAGAAACATTGGTTTTTCTCGTCAGTAAATTTACTTGAAAGTCAGTGGAAATGCTTTTAACTTATCCACATAATTAGTGCGTTAAAATTGCAATACATTTCAAAGTGCTGAAAATTGTCTAAACTTATGAACTGTAATTTTTTTTCAAATCGCTTTCTCAATTTTGATTTTAGAAACATTGGTTTTTCTTGTAAGTAAAATTACTTGAAAGTCAGTGGAAATGCTTTTAACTTATCCACATGATTAGTGCGTTTAAATTGCAATACATTTCAAAGTGCTGAAAATTGTCTAAACTTATGATATACTCTTTTTTTCCATATCGCCTTCTACTCAATTTTGATTTCAGAAACATTGGTTTTTCTTGTCAGTAAATTTACTTGAAAGTCAGTGGAAATGCTTTTAACTTATTCACATAATTAGTGCGTTTAAATTGCAATACATTTCAAAGTGCTGAAAATTGTCTAAACTTATGAACTGTAATTTTTTTTCAAATCGCTTTCTCAATTTTGATTTTAGAAACATTGGTTTTTCTTGTCAGTAAAATTACTTTAAAGTCAGTGGAAATGCTTTTAACGTATACACATAATTAGTGCGTTTAAATTGCAATACATTTCAAAGTGCTGAAAATTGTCTAAATTTATGATCTGCCACTTTTTTTTCAAATCGCCTTCTACTCAGTTTTGATTTTAGAAACATTGGTTTTTCTTGTCAGTAAAATTACTTGAAAGACAGTGGAAATGCTTTTAACTTATCCACATAATTAGTGCGTTTAAATTGCAATACATTTCAAAGTGCTGAAAATTGTCTAAACTTATGATCTGCCACTTTTTTTTCAAATTGCCTTCTACTCAGTTTTGATTTTAGAAACATTGGTTTTTCTCGTCAGTAAATTTACTTGAAAGTCAGTGGAAATGCTTTTAACTTATCCACATAATTAGTGCGTTAAAATTGCAATACATTTCAAAGTGCTGAAAATTGTCTAAACTTATGAACTGTAATTTTTTTTCAAATCGCTTTCTCAATTTTGATTTTAGAAACATTGGTTTTTCTTGTAAGTAAAATTACTTGAAAGTCAGTGGAAATGCTTTTAACTTATCCACATGATTAGTGCGTTTAAATTGCAATACATTTCAAAGTGCTGAAAATTGTCTAAACTTATGATATACTCTTTTTTTCCATATCGCCTTCTACTCAATTTTGATTTCAGAAACATTGGTTTTTCTTGTCAGTAAATTTACTTGAAAGTCAGTGGAAATGCTTTTAACTTATTCACATAATTAGTGCGTTTAAATTGCAATACATTTCAAAGTGCTGAAAATTGTCTAAACTTATGAACTGTAATTTTTTTTCAAATTGCTTTCTCAATTTTGATTTTAGAAACATTGGTTTTTCTTGTCAGTAAAATTACTTTAAAGTCAGTGGAAATGCTTTTAACGTATACACATAATTAGTGCGTTTAAATTGCAATACATTTCAAAGTGCTGAAAATTGTCTAAATTTATGATCTGCCACTTTTTTTTCAAATCGCCTTCTACTCAGTTTTGATTTTAGAAACATTGGTTTTTTTTGTCAGTAAAATTACTTGAAAGACAGTGGAAATGCTTTTAACTTATCCACATAATTAGTGCGTTTAAATTGCAATACATTTCAAAGTGCTGAAAATTGTCTAAACTTATGATCTGCCACTTTTTTTTCAAATCGCCTTCTACTCAGTTTTGATTTTAGAAACATTGGTTTTTCTTGTGAGTAAAAATACTTGAAAGTCAGTGGAAATGCTTTTAACTTATTCACATAATTAGTGCGTTTAAATTGCAATACATTTCAAAGTGCTGAAAATTGTCTAAACTTATGAACTGTAATTTTTTTTCAAATCGCTTTCTCAATTTTGATTTTAGAAACATTGGTTTTTCTTGTAAGTAAAATTACTTTAAAGTCAGTGGAAATGCTTTTAACATATACACATAATTAGTGCGTTTAAATTGCAATACATTTCAAAGTGCTGAAAATTGTCTAAACTTATGATCTGCCACTTTTTTTTGAAATCGCCTTCTACTCAGTTTTGATTTTAGAAACATTGGTTTTTCTTGTCAGTAAAATTACTTGAAAGACAGTGGAAATGCTTTTAACTTATCCACATAATTAGTGCGTTTAAATTGCAATACATTTCAAAGTGCTGAAAATTGTCTAAACTTATGATCTGCCACTTTTTTTTCAAATCGCCTTCTACTCAGTTTTGATTTTAGAAACATTGGTTTTTCTTGTGAGTAAAAATACTTGAAAGTCAGTGGAAATGCTTTTAACTTATTCACATAATTAGTGCGTTTAAATTGCAATACATTTCAAAGTGCTGAAAATTGTCTAAACTTATGAACTGTAATTTTTTTTCAAATCGCTTTCTCAATTTAGATTTTAGAAACATTGGTTTTTCTTGTAAGTAAAATTACTTTAAAGTCAGTGGAAATGCTTTTAACATATACACATAATTAGTGCGTTTAAATTGCAATACATTTCAAAGTGCTGAAAATTGTCTAAACTTATGATCTGCCACTTTTTTTTGAAATCGCCTTCTACTCAGTTTTGATTTTAGAAACATTGGTTTTTCTCGTCAGTAAATATACTTGAAAGACAGTGGAAATGCTTTTAACTTATCCACATAATTAGTGCGTTTAAATTGCAATACATTTCAAAGTGCTGAAAATTGTCTAAACTTATGATCTGCCACTTTTTTTTCAAATCGCCTTCTACTCAGTTTTGATTTTAGAAACATTGGTTTTTCTTGTGAGTAAAAATACTTGAAAGTCAGTGGAAATGCTTTTAACAAGTTAAAAGCATTTCCACTGACTTTCAAGTAATTTTACTGACAAGAAAAACCAATGTTTCTAAAATCAAAACTGAGTAGAAGGCGATTTGAAAAAACATTGTAAATCATAAGTTTAGACAATTTTCAGCACTTTGAAATGTATTGCAATTTAAACGCACTAATTATGTGGATAAGTTAAAAGCATTTCCACTGACTTTCAAGTAATTTTACTCACAAGAAAAACCAATGTTTCTGAAATCAAAATTGAGAAAGCGATTTGAAAAAAAAGTTACAGTTCATAAGTTTAGACAATTTTCAGCACTTTGAAATGTATTGCAATTTAAACGCACTAATTATGTGGATAAGTTAAAAGCATTTCCACTGACATTCAAATAATTTTACTGACAAGAAAAATCAATGTTTCTAAAATCAAAACTGAGTAGAAGGCGATTTGAAAAAACATTGTAAATCATAAGTTTAGACAATTTTCAGCACTTTGAAATGTATTGCAATTTAAACGCACTAATTATGTGGATAAGTTAAAAGCATTTCCACTGACTTTCAAGTAATTTTACTCACAAGAAAAACCAATGTTTCTGAAATCAAAATTGAGTAGGAGGCGATTTGAAAAAAAAGTGCAGATCATAAGTTTAGACAATTTTCAGCACTTTGAAATGTATTGCAATTTAAACGCACTAATAATGTGGATAAGTTAAAAGCATTTCCACTGACTTTCAAGTAAATTTACTGACAAGAAAAACCAATGTTTCTGAAATCAAAATTGAGTAAAAGGCGATTTGAAAAAAAATGGCAGATCATAAGTTTAGACAATTTTCAGCACTTTGAAATGTATTGCAATTTGAACGCACTAATTATGTAGATAAGTTAAAAGCATTTCCACTGACTTTCAAGTAATTTTACTCACAAGAAAAACCAATGTTTCTGAAATCAAAATTGAGTAAAAGGCGATTGGAAAAAAAATGGCAGATCATAAGTTTAGACAATTTTCAGCACTTTGAAATGTATTGCAATTTGAACGCACTGATTATGTAGATAAGTTAAAAGCATTTCCACTGACTTTCAAGTAATTTTACTCACAAGAAAAATCAATGTTTCTAAAATCAAAATTGAGAAAGCAATTTGAAAAAAAAGTTACAGTTCATAAGTTTAGACAAATTTCAGCACTTTGAAATGTATTGCAATTTAAACGCACTAATTATGTGGATAAGTTAAAAGCATTTCCACTGACTTTCAAGTAATTTTACTGACAAGAAAAACCAATGTTTCTAAAATCAAAACTGAGTAGAAGGCGATTTGAAAAAACATTGTAAATCATAAGTTTAGACAATTTTCAGCACTTTGAAATGTATTGCAATTTAAACGCACTAATTATGTGGATAAGTTAAAAGCATTTCCACTGACTTTCAAGTAATTTTACTCACAAGAAAAACCAATGTTTCTGAAATCAAAATTGAGAAAGCGATTTGAAAAAAAAGTTACAGTTCATAAGTTTAGACAATTTTCAGCACTTTGAAATGTATTGCAATTTAAACGCACTAATTATGTGGATAAGTTAAAAGCATTTCCACTGACATTCAAATAATTTTACTGACAAGAAAAATCAATGTTTCTAAAATCAAAACTGAGTAGAAGGCGATTTGAAAAAACATTGTAAATCATAAGTTTAGACAATTTTCAGCACTTTGAAATGTATTGCAATTTAAACGCACTAATTATGTGGATAAGTTAAAAGCATTTCCACTGACTTTCAAGTAATTTTACTCACAAGAAAAACCAATGTTTCTGAAATCAAAATTGAGTAGGAGGCGATTTGAAAAAAAAGTGCAGATCATAAGTTTAGACAATTTTCAGCACTTTGAAATGTATTGCAATTTAAACGCACTAATAATGTGGATAAGTTAAAAGCATTTCCACTGACTTTCAAGTAAATTTACTGACAAGAAAAACCAATGTTTCTGAAATCAAAATTGAGTAAAAGGCGATTTGAAAAAAAATGGCAGATCATAAGTTTAGACAATTTTCAGCACTTTGAAATGTATTGCAATTTGAACGCACTAATTATGTAGATAAGTTAAAAGCATTTCCACTGACTTTCAAGTAATTTTACTCACAAGAAAAACCAATGTTTCTGAAATCAAAATTGAGTAAAAGGCGATTGGAAAAAAAATGGCAGATCATAAGTTTAGACAATTTTCAGCACTTTGAAATGTATTGCAATTTGAACGCACTGATTATGTAGATAAGTTAAAAGCATTTCCACTGACTTTCAAGTAATTTTACTCACAAGAAAAATCAATGTTTCTAAAATCAAAATTGAGAAAGCAATTTGAAAAAAAAGTTACAGTTCATAAGTTTAGACAAATTTCAGCACTTTGAAATGTATTGCAATTTAAACGCACTAATTATGTGGATAAGTTAAAAGCATTTCCACTGACTTTCAAGTAATTTTACTGACAAGAAAAACCAATGTTTCTAAAATCAAAACTGAGTAGAAGGCGATTTGAAAAAACATTGTAAATCATAAGTTTAGACAATTTTCAGCACTTTGAAATGTATTGCAATTTAAACGCACTAATTATGTGGATAAGTTAAAAGCATTTCCACTGACTTTCAAGTAATTTTACTCACAAGAAAAACCAATGTTTCTGAAATCAAAATTGAGAAAGCGATTTGAAAAAAAAGTTACAGTTCATAAGTTTAGACAATTTTCAGCACTTTGAAATGTATTGCAATTTAAACGCACTAATTATGTGGATAAGTTAAAAGCATTTCCACTGACATTCAAATAATTTTACTGACAAGAAAAATCAATGTTTCTAAAATCAAAACTGAGTAGAAGGCGATTTGAAAAAACATTGTAAATCATAAGTTTAGACAATTTTCAGCACTTTGAAATGTATTGCAATTTAAACGCACTAATTATGTGGATAAGTTAAAAGCATTTCCACTGACTTTCAAGTAATTTTACTCACAAGAAAAACCAATGTTTCTGAAATCAAAATTGAGTAGGAGGCGATTTGAAAAAAAAGTGCAGATCATAAGTTTAGACAATTTTCAGCACTTTGAAATGTATTGCAATTTAAACGCACTAATAATGTGGATAAGTTAAAAGCATTTCCACTGACTTTCAAGTAAATTTACTGACAAGAAAAACCAATGTTTCTGAAATCAAAATTGAGTAAAAGGCGATTTGAAAAAAAATGGCAGATCATAAGTTTAGACAATTTTCAGCACTTTGAAATGTATTGCAATTTGAACGCACTAATTATGTAGATAAGTTAAAAGCATTTCCACTGACTTTCAAGTAATTTTACTCACAAGAAAAACCAATGTTTCTGAAATCAAAATTGAGTAAAAGGCGATTGGAAAAAAAATGGCAGATCATAAGTTTAGACAATTTTCAGCACTTTGAAATGTATTGCAATTTGAACGCACTGATTATGTAGATAAGTTAAAAGCATTTCCACTGACTTTCAAGTAATTTTACTCACAAGAAAAATCAATGTTTCTAAAATCAAAATTGAGAAAGCAATTTGAAAAAAAAGTTACAGTTCATAAGTTTAGACAAATTTCAGCACTTTGAAATGTATTGCAATTTAAACGCACTAATTATGTGGATAAGTTAAAAGCATTTCCACTGACTTTCAAGTAATTTTACTGACAAGAAAAACCAATGTTTCTAAAATCAAAACTGAGTAGAAGGCGATTTGAAAAAACATTGTAAATCATAAGTTTAGACAATTTTCAGCACTTTGAAATGTATTGCAATTTAAACGCACTAATTATGTGGATAAGTTAAAAGCATTTCCACTGACTTTCAAGTAATTTTACTCACAAGAAAAACCAATGTTTCTGAAATCAAAATTGAGAAGAAGGCGATTTGAAAAAAAAGTGCAGATCATAAGTTTAGACAATTTTCAGCACTTTGAAATGTATTGCAATTTAAACGCACTAATAATGTGGATAAGTTAAAAGCATTTCCACTGACTTTCAAGTAAATTTACTGACAAGAAAAACCAATGTTTCTGAAATCAAAATTGAGTAAAAGGCGATTTAAAAAAAAATGGCAAATCATAAGTTTAGACAATTTTCAGCACTTTGAAATGTATTGCAATTTGAACGCACTAATTATGTAGATAAGTTAAAAGCATTTCCACTGACTTTCAAGTAATTTTACTCACAAGAAAAACCAATGTTTCTGAAATCAAAATTGAGTAAAAGGCGATTGGAAAAAAAATGGCAGATCATAAGTTTAGACAATTTTCAGCACTTTGAAATGTATTGCAATTTGAACGCACTAATTATGTAGATAAGTTAAAAGCATTTCCACTGACTTTCAAGTAATTTTACTCACAAGAAAAACCAATGTTTCTGAAATCAAAATTGAGTAGAAGGCGATTGAAAAAAAAATGGCAGATCATAAGTTTAGACAATTTTCAGCACTGTGAAATGTATTGCAATTTTAACGCACTAATTATGTGGATAAGTTAAAAGCATTTCCACTGACATTCAAATAATTTTACTGACAAGAAAAATCAATGTTTCTAAAATCAAAATTGAGTAGAAGGCGATTTGAAAAAACATTGTAAATCATAAGTTTAGACAATTTTCAGCACTTTGAAATGTATTGCAATTCAAACGCACTAATTATGTGGATAAGTTAAAAGCATTTCCACTGACTTTCAAGTAATTTTACTCACAAGAAAAACCAATGTTTCTGAAATCAAAATTGAGAAAGCGATTTGAAAAAAAAGTTACAGTTCATAAGTTTAGAAAATTTTCAGCACTTTAAAATGTATTGCAATTTAAACGCACTAATTATGTGGATAAGTTAAAAGCATTTCCACTGACATTAAAATAATTTTACTGACAAGAAAAATCAATGTTTCTAAAATCAAAATTGAGTAGAAGGCGATTTGAAAAAAAAGTGCAGATCATAAGTTTAGACAATTTTCAGCACTTTGAAATGTATTGCAATTTAAACGCACTAATAATGTGGATAAGTTAAAAGCATTTCCACTGACTTTTATGTAAATTTACTGACAAGAAAAACCAATGTTTCTGAAATCAAAATTGAGTAAAAGGCGATTTGAAAAAAAATGGCAGATCATAAGTTTAGACAATTTTCAGCACTTTGAAATGTATTGCAATTTGAACGCACTAATTATGTATATAAGTAAAAAGCATTTCCACTGACTTTCAAGTAATTTTACTCACAAGAAAAACCAATGTTTCTGAAATCAAAATTGAGTAAAAGGCGATTTGAAAAAAAAGTGCAGATCATAAGTTTAGACAATTTTCAGCACTTTGAAATGTATTGCAATTTAAACGCACTAATTATGTGAATAAGTTAAAAGCATTTCCACTGACTTTCAAGTAAATTTACTGACAAGAAAAACCAATGTTTCTGAAATCAAAATTGAGTAAAAGGCAATTTGAAAAAAAATGGCAGATCATAAGTTTAGACAATTTTCAGCACTTTGAAATATATTGCAATTTAAACGCACTAATTATGTAGATAAGTTTAAAGCATTTCCACTGACTTTCAAGTAATTTTACTCACAAGAAAAACCAATGTTTCTAAAATCAAAATTGAGAAAGCTATTTGAAAAAAAAGTTACAGTTCATAAGTTTAGACAATTTTCAGCACTTTGAAATGTATTGCAATTTAAACGCACTAATTATGTGGATAAGTTAAAAGCATTTCCACTGACATTAAAATAGTTTTACTGACAAGAAAAAACAATGTTTCTAAAATCAAAACTGAGTAGAAGGCGATTTGAAAAAAACATTGCAAATCATAAGTTTAGACAATTTTCAGCACTTTGAAATGTATTGCAATTTAAACGCACTAATAATGTGGATAAGTTAAAAGCATTTCCACTGACTTTCAAGTAAATTTACTGACAAGAAAAACCAATGTTTCTGAAATCAAAATTGAGTAAAAGGCGATTTGAAAAAAAATGGCAGATCATAAGTTTAGACAATTTTCAGCACTTTGAAATGTATTGCAATTTGAACGCACTAATTATGTAGATAAGTTAAAAGCATTTCCACTGACTTTCAAGTAATTTTACTCACAAAAAAAAACCAATCTTTCTGAAATCAAAATTGAGTAAAAGGCGATTAGAAAAAAAATGGCAGATCATAAGTTTAGACAATTTTCAGCACTGTGAAATGTATTGCAATTTTAACGCACTAATTATGTGGATATCCACCAATTATCCACTAATTAGTTAAAAGCATTTCCACTGACATTCAAATAATTTTACTGACAAGAAAAATCAATGTTTCTAAAATCAAAATTGAGTAGAAGGCGATTTGAAAAAAAGAGCAGATCATAAATTTAGACAATTTTCAGCACTTTGAAATATATTGCAATTTCAACGCACTAATTATGTGAATAAGTTAAAAGCCTTTCCACTGACTTTCAAGTAATTTTACTGACAGGAAAAACCAATGTTTCTAAAATCAAAACTGAGTAGAAGGCGATTTGAAAAAAAAGTGCAGATCATAAGTTAAGACAATTTTCAGCACTTTGAAATGTATTGCAATTTAAACGCACTAATTATGTGGATAAGTTAAAAGCATTTCCACTGACTTTCAAGTAAATTTACTGACAAGAAAAACCAATGTTTCTGAAATCAAAATTGAGTAAAAGGCGATTTGAAAAAAAATGGCAGATCATAATTTAGACAATTTTCAGCACTGTGAAATGTATTGCAATTTGAACGCACTAATTATGTAGATAAGTTAAAAGCATTTCCACTGACTTTCAAGTAATTTTACTCACAAGAAAAACCAATGTTTCTGAAATCAAAATTGAGTAGAAGGCGATTTGAAAAAAAATGGCAGATCATAAGTTTAGACAATTTTCAGCACTGTGAAATGTATTGCAATTTAAACGCACTAATTATGTAGATAAGTTTAAAGCATTTCCACTGACTTTCAAGTAATTTTACTCACAAGAAAAACCAATGTTTCTAAAATCAAAATTGAGAAAGCTATTTGAAAAAAAAGTTACAGTTCATAAGTTTAGACAATTTTCAGCACTTTGAAATGTATTGCAATTTAAACGCACTAATTATGTGGATAAGTTAAAAGCATTTCCACTGACATTAAAATAATTTTACTGACAAGAAAAAACAATGTTTCTAAAATCAAAACTGAGTAGAAGGCGATTTGAAAAAAACATTGCAAATCATAAGTTTAGACAATTTTCAGCACTTTGAAATGTATTGCAATTTAAACGCACTAATTATGTGGATAAGTTAAAATCATTTCCACTGACATTAAAATAAATTTACTGACAAGAAAAATCAATGTTTCTAAAATCAAAATTGAGTAGAAGGCGATTTGAAAAAAAAGTGCAGATCATAAGTTTAGACAATTTTCAGCACTTTGAAATGTATTGCAATTTAAACGCACTAATAATGTGGATAAGTTAAAAGCATTTCCACTGACTTTCAAGTAAATTTACTGACAAGAAAAACCAATGTTTCTGAAATCAAAATTGAGTAAAAGGCGATTTGAAAAAAAATGGCAGATCATAAGTTTAGACAATTTTCAGCACTGTGAAATGTATTGCAATTTGAACGCACTAATTATGTAGATAAGTTAAAAGCATTTCCACTGACATTCAAATAATTTTACTGACAAGAAAAATCAATGTTTCTAAAATCAAAATTGAGTAGAAGGCGATTTGAAAAAAAAGAGCAGATCATAAATTTAGACAATTTTCAGCACTTTGAAATATATTGCAATTTAAACGCACTAATTATGTGAATAAGTTAAAAGCCTTTCCACTGACTTTCAAGTAATTTTACTGACAAGAAAAACCAATGTTTCTAAAATCAAAACTGAGTAGAAGGCGATTTGAAAAAAACATTGCAAATCATAAGTTTAGACAATTTTCAGCACTTTGAAATGTATTGCAATTTAAACGCACTAATTATGTGGATAAGTTAAAAGCATTTCCACTGACTTTCAAGTAATTTTACTGACAAGAAAAACCAATGTTTCTAAAATCAAAATTGAGAAAGCTATTTGAAAAAAAAGTTACAGTTCATAAGTTTAGACAATTTTCAGCACTTTGAAATGTATTGCAATTTAAACGCACTAATTATGTGGATAAGTTAAAAGCATTTCCACTGACATTAAAATAATTTTACTGACAAGAAAAAACAATGTTTCTAAAATCAAAACTGAGTAGAAGGCCATTTGAAAAAAACATTGCAAATCATAAGTTTAGACAATTTTCAGCACTTTGAAATGTATTGCAATTTAAACGCACTACTAATGTGTATAAGTTAAAAGCATTTCCACTGACTTTCAAGTAAATTTACTGACAAGAAAAACCAATGTTTCTGAAATCAAAATTGAGTAAAAGGCGATTTGAAAAAAAATGGCAGATCATAAGTTTAGACAATTTTCAGCACTTTGAAATGTATTGCAATTTGAACGCACTAATTATGTAGATAAGTTAAAAGCATTTCCACTGACTTTCAAGTAATTTTACTCACAAAAAAAAACCAATGTTTCTGAAATCAAAATTGAGTAAAAGGCGATTAGAAAAAAAATGGCAGATCATAAGTTTAGACAATTTTCAGCACTGTGAAATGTATTGCAATTTTAACGCACTAATTATGTGGATATCCACCAATTATCCACTAATTAGTTAAAAGCATTTCCACTGACATTCAAATAATTTTACTGACAAGAAAAATCAATGTTTCTAAAATCAAAATTGAGTAGAAGGCGATTTGAAAAAAAGAGCAGATCATAAATTTAGACAATTTTCAGCACTTTGAAATATATTGCAATTTCAACGCACTAATTATGTGAATAAGTTAAAAGCCTTTCCACTGACTTTCAAGTAATTTTACTGACAGGAAAAACCAATGTTTCTAAAATCAAAACTGAGTAGAAGGCGATTTGAAAAAAAAGTGCAGATCATAAGTTTAGACAATTTTCAGCACTTTGAAATGTATTGCAATTTAAACGCACTAATTATGTGGATAAGTTAAAAGCATTTCCACTGACTTTCAAGTAAATTTACTGACAAGAAAAACCAATGTTTCTGAAATCAAAATTGAGTAAAAGGCGATTTGAAAAAAAATGGCAGATCATAATTTAGACAATTTTCAGCACTGTGAAATGTATTGCAATTTTAACGCACTAATTATGTGGATAAGTTAAAAGCATTTCCACTGACATTCAAAAAATTTTACTGACAAGAAAAATCAATGTTTCTAAAATCAAAATTGAGTAAAAGGCGATTTGAAAAAAAAGAGCAGATCATAAATTTAGACAATTTTCAGCACTTTGAAATATATTGCAATTTAAACGCACTAATTATGTAGATAAGTTTAAAGCATTTCCACTGACTTTCAAGTAATTTTACTCACAAGAAAAACCAATGTTTCTAAAATCAAAATTGAGAAAGCTATTTGAAAAAAAAGTTACAGTTCATAAGTTTAGACAATTTTCAGCACTTTGAAATGTATTGCAATTTAAACGCACTAATTATGTGGATAAGTTAAAAGCATTTCCACTGACATTAAAATAATTTTACTGACAAGAAAAAACAATGTTTCTAAAATCAAAACTGAGTAGAAGGCGATTTGAAAAAAACATTGCAAATCATAAGTTTAGACAATTTTCAGCACTTTGAAATGTATTGCAATTTAAACGCACTAATTATGTGGATAAGTTAAAATCATTTCCACTGACATTAAAATAAATTTACTGACAAGAAAAATCAATGTTTCTAAAATCAAAATTGAGTAGAAGGCGATTTGAAAAAAAAGTGCAGATCATAAGTTTAGACAATTTTCAGCACTTTGAAATGTATTGCAATTTAAACGCACTAATAATGTGGATAAGTTAAAAGCATTTCCACTGACTTTCAAGTAAATTTACTGACAAGAAAAACCAATGTTTCTGAAATCAAAATTGAGTAAAAGGCGATTTGAAAAAAAATGGCAGATCATAAGTTTAGACAATTTTCAGCACTGTGAAATGTATTGCAATTTGAACGCACTAATTATGTAGATAAGTTAAAAGCATTTCCACTGACATTCAAATAATTTTACTGACAAGAAAAATCAATGTTTCTAAAATCAAAATTGAGTAGAAGGCGATTTGAAAAAAAAGAGCAGATCATAAATTTAGACAATTTTCAGCACTTTGAAATATATTGCAATTTAAACGCACTAATTATGTGAATAAGTTAAAAGCCTTTCCACTGACTTTCAAGTAATTTTACTGACAAGAAAAACCAATGTTTCTAAAATCAAAACTGAGTAGAAGGCGATTTGAAAAAAACATTGCAAATCATAAGTTTAGACAATTTTCAGCACTTTGAAATGTATTGCAATTTAAACGCACTAATTATGTGGATAAGTTAAAAGCATTTCCACTGACTTTCAAGTAATTTTACTGACAAGAAAAACCAATGTTTCTAAAATCAAAATTGAGTAGAAGGCGATTTGAAAAAAAAGTTACAGTTCATAAGTTTAGACAATTTTCAGCACTTTGAAATGTATTGCAATTTAAACGCACTAATAATGTGGATAAGTTAAAAGCATTTCCACTGACTTTCAAGTAAATTTACTGACAAGAAAAACCAATGTTTCTGAAATCAAAATTGAGTAAAAGGCGATTTGAAAAAAAATGGCAGATCATAAGTTTAGACAATTTTCAGCACTTTGAAATGTATTGCAATTTGAACGCACTAATTATGTAGATAAGTTAAAAGCATTTCCACTGAATTTCAAGTAATTTTACTCACAAAAAAAAACCAATGTTTCTGAAATCAAAATTGAGTAAAAGGCGATTTGAAAAAAAATGGCAGATCATAAGTTTAGACAATTTTCAGCACTGTGAAATGTATTGCAATTTTAACGCACTAATTATGTGGATAAGTTAAAAGCATTTCCACTGACTTTCAAGTAATTTTACTCACAAGAAAAACCAATGTTTCTGAAATCAAAATTGAGTAGAAGGCGATTGGAAAAAAAATGGCAGATCATAAGTTTAGACAATTTTCAGCACTGTGAAATGTATTGCAATTTTAACGCACTAATTATGTGGATAAGTTAAAAGCATTTCCACTGACATTCAAATAATTTTACTGACAAGAAAAATCAATGTTTCTAAAATCAAAATTGAGTAGAAGGCGATTTGAAAAAAAGAGCAGATCATAAATTTAGACAATTTTCAGCACTTTGAAATATATTGCAATTTCAACGCACTAATTATGTGAATAAGTTAAAAGCCTTTCCACTGACTTTCAAGTAATTTTACTGACAAGAAAAACCAATGTTTCTAAAATCAAAACTGAGTAGAAGGCGATTTGAAAAAAAAGTGCAGATCATAAGTTTAGACAATTTTCAGCACTTTGAAATGTATTGCAATTTAAACGCACTGATTATGTGGATAAGTTAAAAGCATTTCCACTGACTTTCAAGTAAATTTACTGACAAGAAAAACCAATGTTTTTGAAATCAAAATTGAGTAAAAGGCGATTTGAAAAAAAATGGCAGATCATAATTTAGACAATTTTCAGCACTGTGAAATGTATTGCAATTTGAACGCACTAATTATGTAGATAAGTTAAAAGCATTTCCACTGACTTTCAAGTAATTTTACTCACAAGAAAAACCAATGTTTCTGAAATCAAAATTGAGTAGAAGGCGATTTGAAAAAAAATGGCAGATCATAAGTTTAGACAATTTTCAGCACTGTGAAATGTATTGCAATTTTAACGCACTAATTATGTGGATAAGTTAAAAGCATTTCCACTGACATTCAAAAAATTTTACTGACAAGAAAAATCAATGTTTCTAAAATCAAAATTGAGTAAAAGGCGATTTGAAAAAAAAGAGCAGATCGTAAATTTAGACAATTTTCAGCACTTTGAAATATATTGCAATTTAAACGCACTAATTATGTAGATAAGTTTAAAGCATTTCCACTGACTTTCAAGTAATTTTACTCACAAGAAAAACCAATGTTTCTAAAATCAAAATTGAGAAAGCTATTTGAAAAAAAAGTTACAGTTCATAAGTTTAGACAATTTTCAGCACTTTGAAATGTATTGCAATTTAAACGCACTAATTATGTGGATAAGTTAAAAGCATTTCCACTGACATTAAAATAATTTTACTGACAAGAAAAAACAATGTTTCTAAAATCAAAACTGAGTAGAAGGCGATTTGAAAAAAACATTGCAAATCATAAGTTTAGACAATTTTCAGCACTTTGAAATGTATTGCAATTTAAACGCACTAATTATGTGGATAAGTTAAAATCATTTCCACTGACATTAAAATAAATTTACTGACAAGAAAAATCAATGTTTCTAAAATCAAAATTGAGTAGAAGGCGATTTGAAAAAAAAGTGCAGATCATAAGTTTAGACAATTTTCAGCACTTTGAAATGTATTGCAATTTAAACGCACTAATAATGTGGATAAGTTAAAAGCATTTCCACTGACTTTCAAGTAAATTTACTGACAAGAAAAACCAATGTTTCTGAAATCAAAATTGAGTAAAAGGCGATTTGAAAAAAAATGGCAGATCATAAGTTTAGACAATTTTCAGCACTGTGAAATGTATTGCAATTTGAACGCACTAATTATGTAGATAAGTTAAAAGCATTTCCACTGACATTCAAATAATTTTACTGACAAGAAAAATCAATGTTTCTAAAATCAAAATTGAGTAGAAGGCGATTTGAAAAAAAAGAGCAGATCATAAATTTAGACAATTTTCAGCACTTTGAAATATATTGCAATTTAAACGCACTAATTATGTGAATAAGTTAAAAGCCTTTCCACTGACTTTCAAGTAATTTTACTGACAAGAAAAACCAATGTTTCTAAAATCAAAACTGAGTAGAAGGCGATTTGAAAAAAACATTGCAAATCATAAGTTTAGACAATTTTCAGCACTTTGAAATGTATTGCAATTTAAACGCACTAATTATGTGGATAAGTTAAAAGCATTTCCACTGACTTTCAAGTAATTTTACTGACAAGAAAAACCAATGTTTCTAAAATCAAAATTGAGTAGAAGGCGATTTGAAAAAAAAGTTACAGTTCATAAGTTTAGACAATTTTCAGCACTTTGAAATGTATTGCAATTTAAACGCACTAATAATGTGGATAAGTTAAAAGCATTTCCACTGACTTTCAAGTAAATTTACTGACAAGAAAAACCAATGTTTCTGAAATCAAAATTGAGTAGAAGGCGATTTGAAAAAAAATGGCAGATCATAAGTTTAGACAATTTTCAGCACTTTGAAATGTATTGCAATTTGAACGCACTAATTATGTAGATAAGTTAAAAGCATTTCCACTGAATTTCAAGTAATTTTACTCACAAAAAAAAACCAATGTTTCTGAAATCAAAATTGAGTAAAAGGCGATTTGAAAAAAAATGGCAGATCATAAGTTTAGACAATTTTCAGCACTGTGAAATGTATTGCAATTTTAACGCACTAATTATGTGGATAAGTTAAAAGCATTTCCACTGACTTTCAAGTAATTTTACTCACAAGAAAAACCAATGTTTCTGAAATCGAAATTGAGTAGAAGGCGATTGGAAAAAAAATGGCAGATCATAAGTTTAGACAATTTTCAGCACTGTGAAATGTATTGCAATTTTAACGCACTAATTATGTGGATAAGTTAAAAGCATTTCCACTGACATTCAAATAATTTTACTGACAAGAAAAATCAATGTTTCTAAAATCAAAATTGAGTAGGCGATTTGAAAAAAAAGAGCAGATCATAAATTTAGACAATTTTCAGCACTTTGAAATATATTGCAATTTAAACGCACTAATTATGTGAATAAGTTAAAAGCCTTTCCACTGACTTTCAAGTAATTTTACTGACAAGAAAAACCAATGTTTCTAAAATCAAAACTGAGTAGAAGGCGATTTGAAAAAAACATTGCAAATCATAAGTTTAGACAATTTTCAGCACTTTGAAATGTATTGCAATTTAAACGCACTAATTATGTGGATAAGTTAAAAGCATTTCCACTGACTTTCAAGTAATTTTACTCACAAGAAAAACCAATGTTTCTGAAATCAAAATTGAGTAGAAGGCGATTTGAAAAAAAATGGCAGATCATAAGTTTTGACAATTTTCAGCACTGTGAAATGTATTGCAATTTTAACGCACTAATTATGTGGATAAGTTGAAAGCATTTCCACTGACATTCAAAAAATTTTACTGACAAGAAAAATCAATGTTTCTAAAATCAAAATTGAGTAGAAGGCGATTTGAAAAAAAAGAGCAGATCATAAATTTAGACAATTTTCAGCACTTTGAAATATATTGCAATTTAAACGCACTAATTATGTGAATAAGTTAAAAGCCTTTCCACTGACTTTCAAGTAATTTTACTGACAAGAAAAACCAATGTTTCTAAAATCAAAGCTGAGTAGAAGGCGATTTGAAAAAAACATTGCAAATCATAAGTTTAGACAATTTTCAGCACTTTGAAATGTATTGCAATTTAAACGCACTAATTATGTGGATAAGTTAAAATCATTTCCACTGACTTTCAAGTAATTTTACTGACAAGAAAAACCAATGTTTCTAAAATCAAAATTGAGAAAGCGATTTAAAAAAAAAGTTACAGTTCATAAGTTTAGACAATTTTCAGCACTTTGAAATGTATTGCAATTTAAACGCACTAATTATGTGGATAAGTTTAAAGCATTTCCACTGACTTTCAAGTAATTTTACTGACAAGAAAAACCAATGTTTCTAAAATCAAAATTGAGAAAGCGATTTGAAAAAAAAGTTACAGTTCATAAGTTTAGACAATTTTCAGCACTTTGAAATGTATTGCAATTTAAACGCACTAATTATGTGGATAAGTTAAAAGCATTTCCACTGACTTTCAAGTAAATTTACTGACAAGAAAAACCAATGATTCTGAAATCAAAATTGAGTAAAAGGCGATTTGAAAAAAAATGGCAGATCATAAGTTTAGACAATTTTCAGCACTTTGAAATGTATTGCAATTTAAACGCACTAATAATGTGGATAAGTTAAAAGCATTTCCACTGACTTTCAAGTAAATTTACTGACAAGAAAAACCAATGTTTCTGAAATCAAAATTGAGTAAAAGGCGATTTGAAAAAAAATGGCAGATCATAAGTTTAGACAATTTTCAGCACTTTGAAATGTATTGCAATTTGAACGCACTAATTATGTAGATAAGTTAAAAGCATTTCCACTGACTTTCAAGTAATTTTACTCACAAGAAAAACCAATGTTTCTTAAATCAAAATTGAGTAAAAGGCGATTGGAAAAAAAATGGCAGATCATAAGTTTAGACAATTTTCAGCACTGTGAAATCTATTGCAATTTTAACGCACTAATTATGTGGATAAGTTAAAAGCATTTCCACTGACATTCAAATAATTTTACTGACAAGAAAAATCAATGTTTCTAAAATCAAAATTGAGTAGAAGGCGATTTGAAAAAAAAGAGCAGATCATAAATTTAGACAATTTTCAGCACTTTGAAATATATTGCAATTTCAACGCACTAATTATGTGAATAAGTTAAAAGCCTTTCCACTGACTTTCAAGTAATTTTACTGACAAGAAAAACCAATGTTTCTAAAATCAAAACTGAGTAGAGGGCGATTTGAAAAAAAAGTGCAGATCATAAGTTTAGACAATTTTCAGCACTTTGAAATGTATTGCAATTTAAACGCACTAATTATGTGGATAAGTTAAAAGCATTTCCACTGACTTTCAAGTAAATTTACTGACAAGAAAAACCAATGTTTCTAAAATCAAAATTGAGTAAAAGGCGATTTGAAAAAAAATGGCAGATCATAAGTTTAGACAATTTTCAGCACTTTGAAATGTATTGCAATTTGAACGCACTGATTATTTAGATAAGTTAAAAGCATTTCCACTGACTTTCAAGTAATTTTACTCACAAGAAAAACCAATGTTTCTAAAATCAAAACTGAGTAGAAGGCGATTTGAAAAAACATTGTAAATCATAAGTTTAGACAATTTTCAGCACTTTGAAATGTATTGCAATTTAAACGCACTAATTATGTGGATAAGTTAAAAGCATTTCCACTGACTTTCAAGTAATTTTACTCACAAGAAAAACCAATGTTTCTGAAATCAAAATTGAGAAAGCGATTAACCAATGTTTCTGAAATCAAAATTGAGAAAGCGATTTGAAAAAAAAGTTACAGTTCATAAGTTTAGACAATTTTCAGCACTTTAAAATGTATTGCAATTTAAACGCACTAATTATGTGGATAAGTTAAAAGCATTTCCACTGACACTAAAATAATTTTACTGTTAAGAAAAATCAATGTTTCTAAAATCAAAATTGAGTAGAATTTGAAAAAAAATATCAGATCATAAGTTTAGACAATTTTCAGCACTTTGAAATGTATTGCAATTTAAACGCACTAATTATGTGGATAAGTTAAAAGCATTTCCACTGACTCAAGTAATTTTACTGACAAGAAAAACCAATGTTTCTAAAATCAAAATTGAGAAAGCGATTTGAAAAAAAGTTACAGTTCATAAGTTTAGACACATTTCAGCACTTTGAAATGTATTGCAATTTAAACGCACTAATTATGTGGATAAGTTAAAAGCATTTCCACTGACTTTCAAGTAATTTTACTGACAAGAAAAACCAATGTTTCTAAAATCAAAACTGAGTAGAAGGCGATTTGAAAAAAACATTGCAAATCATAAGTTTAGACAATTTTCAGCACTTTGAAATGTATTGCAATTTAAACGCACTAATTATGTGGATAAGTTAAAATCATTTCCACTGACTTTCAAGTAATTTTACTCACAAGAAAAACCAATGTTTCTAAAATCAAAATTGAGAAAGCAATTTGAAAAAAAAGTTACAGTTGATAAGTTTAGACAATTTTCAGCACTTTGAAATGTATTGCAATTTTAACGCACTAATTATGTGGATAAGTTAAAAGCATTTCCACTGACATTCAAATAATTTTACTGACAAGAAAAATCAATGTTTCTAAAATCAAAATTGAGAAAGCAATTTGAAAAAAAAGTTACAGTTCATGTTTAGACAATTTTCAGCAATTTGAAATGTATTGCAATTTAAACGCACTAATTATGTGGATAAAGTTAAAAGCATTTCCACTGACTTTCAAGTAATTTTACTGACAAGAAAAACTAATGTTTCTAAAATCAAAACTGAGTAAAAGGCGATTTGAAAAAAACATTGTAAATCATAAGTTTAGACAATTTTCAGCACTTTGAAATGTATTGCAATTTAAACGCACTAATTATGTGGATAAGTTAAAAGCATTTCCACTGACTTTCAAGTAATTTTACTCACAAGAAAAACCAATGTTTCTGAAATCAAAATTGAGAAAGCGATTTGAAAAAAAAGTTACAGTTCATAAGTTTAGACAATTTTCAGCACTTTAAAATGTATTGCAATTTAAACGCACTAATTATGTGGATAAGTTAAAAGCATTTCCACTGACACTAAAATAATTTTACTGTTAAGAAAAATCAATGTTTCTAAAATCAAAATTGAGTAGAATTTGAAAAATAATATCAGATCATAAGTTTAGACAATTTTCAGCACTTTGAAATGTATTGCAATTTAAACGCACTAATAATGTGGATAAGTTAAAAGCATTTCCACTGACTTTCAAGTAAATTTACTGACAAGAAAAACCAATGTTTCTGAAATCAAAATTGAGTAAAAGGCGATTTGAAAAAAAATGGCAGATCATAAGTTTAGACAATTTTCAGCACTTTGAAATGTATTGCAATTTGAACGCACTAATTATGTGAATAAGTTAAAAGCATTTCCACTGACTTTCAAGTAATTTTACTCACAAGAAAAATCAATGTTTCTAAAATCAAAATTGAGAAAGCGATTTGAAAAAAAAGTTACAGTTCATAAGTTTAGACAATTTTCAGCACTTTGAAATGTATTGCAATTTAAACGCACTAATTATGTGGATAAGTTAAAAGCATTTCCACTGACATTCAAATAATTTTACTGACAAGAAAAATTAATGTTTCTAAAATCAAAATTGAGTAGAAGGCGATTTGAAAAAAAGGTGCAGATCATAAGTTTAGACAATTTTCTGCACTTTGAAATGTATTGCAATTTAAACGCACTAATTATGTAGATAAGTTAAAAGCATTTCCACTGACTTTCAAGTAATTTTACTGACAAGAAAAACCAATGTTTCTAAAATCAAAATTGAGAAAGCAATTTGAAAAAAAAGTTACAGTTCATAAGTTTAGACAATTTTCAGCACTTTGAAATGTATTGCAATTTTAACGCACTAATTATGTGGATAAGTTAAAAGCATTTCCACTGACTTTCAAGTAATTTTACTGACAAGAAAAACCAATGTTTCTAAAATCAAAACTGAGTAGAAGGCGATTTGAAAAAACATTGTAAATCATAAGTTTAGACAATTTTCAGCACTTTGAAATGTATTGCAATTTAAACGCACTAATTATGTGGATAAGTTAAAAGCATTTCCACTGACTCAAGTAATTTTACTGACAAGAAAAACCAATGTTTCTAAAATCAAAATTGAGAAAGCGATTTGAAAAAAAGTTACAGTTCATAAGTTTAGACAATTTTCAGCACTTTGAAATGTATTGCAATTTAAACGCACTAATTATGTGGATAAGTTAAAAGCATTTCCACTGACATTCAAATAATTTTACTGACAAGAAAAATTAATGTTTCTAAAATCAAAATTGAGTAGAAGGCGATTTGAAAAAAAGGTGCAGATCATAAGTTTAGACAATTTTCTGCACTTTGAAATGTATTGCAATTTAAACGCACTAATTATGTAGATAAGTTAAAAGCATTTCCACTGACTTTCAAGTAATTTTACTGACAAGAAAAACCAATGTTTCTAAAATCAAAATTGAGAAAGCAATTTGAAAAAAAAGTTACAGTTCATAAGTTTAGACAATTTTCAGCACTTTGAAATGTATTGCAATTTAAACGCACTAATTATGTGGATAAGTTAAAAGCATTTCCACTGACTTTCAAGTAATTTTACTGACAAGAAAAACCAATGTTTCTAAAATCAAAACTGAGTAGAAGGCGATTTGAAAAAACATTGTAAATCATAAGTTTAGACAATTTTCAGCACTTTGAAATGTATTGCAATTTAAACGCACTAATTATGTGGATAAGTTAAAAGCATTTCCACTGACTCAAGTAATTTTACTGACAAGAAAAACCAATGTTTCTAAAATCAAAATTGAGAAAGCGATTTGAAAAAAAGTTACAGTTCATAAGTTTAGACAATTTTCAGCACTTTGAAATGTATTGCAATTTAAACGCACTAATTATGTGGATAAGTTAAAAGCATTTCCACTGACTTTCAAGTAAATTTACTGACAAGAAAAACCAATGATTCTGAAATCAAAATTGAGTAAAAGGCGATTTGAGAAAAAAATGGCAGATCATAAGTTTAGACAAATTTCAGCACTTTGAAATGTATTGCAATTTGAACGCACTGATTATGTAGATAAGTTAAAAGCATTTCCACTGACTTTCAAGTAATTTTACTCACAAGAAAAACCAATGTTTCTAAAATCAAAATTGAGAAAGCAATTTGAAAAAAAAGTTACAGTTGATAAGTTTAGACAATTTTCAGCACTTTGAAATGTATTGCAATTTTAACGCACTAATTATGTGGATAAGTTAAAAGCATTTCCACTTTCAAATAATTTTACTGACAAGAAAAATCAATGTTTCTAAAATCAAAATTGAGAAAGCAATTTGAAAAAAAAGTTACAGTTCATGTTTAGACAATTTTCAGCAATTTGAAATGTATTGCAATTTAAACGCACTAATTATGTGGATAAGTTAAAAGCATTTCCACTGACTTTCAAGTAATTTTACTGACAAGAAAAACTAATGTTTCTAAAATCAAAACTGAGTAAAAGGCGATTTGAAAAAACATTGTAAATCATAAGTTTAGACAATTTTCAGCACTTTGAAATGTATTGCAATTTAAACGCACTAATTATGTGGATAAGTTAAAAGCATTTCCACTGACTTTCAAGTAATTTTACTCACAAGAAAAACCAATGTTTCTGAAATCAAAATTGAGAAAGCGATTTGAAAAAAAAGTTACAGTTCATAAGTTTAGACAATTTTCAGCACTTTAAAATGTATTGCAATTTAAACGCACTAATTATGTGGATAAGTTAAAAGCATTTCCACTGACACTAAAATAATTTTTACTTTTAAGAAAAATCAATGTTTCTAAAATCAAAATTGAGTAGAATTTGAAAAAAAATATCAGATCATAAGTTTAGACAATTTTCAGCACCTTGAAATGTATTGCAATTTAAACGCACTAGTTATGTGGATAAGTTAAAAGCATTTCCACTGACTTTCAAGTAAATTTACTGACAAGAAAAACCAATGATTCTGAAATCAAAATTGAGAAAAAGGCGATTTGAAAAAAAATGGCAGATCATAAGTTTAGACAATTTTCTGCACTTTGAAATGTATTGCAATTTGAACGCACTAATTATGTGGATAAGTTAAAAGCATTTCCACTGACATTCAAATAATTTTACTGACAAGAAAAATTAATGTTTCTAAAATCAAAATTGAGTAGAAGGCGATTTGAAAAAAAGGTGCAGATCATAAGTTTAGACAATTTTCTGCACTTTGAAATGTATTGCAATTTAAACGCACTAATTATGTGGATAAGTTAAAAGCATTTCCACTGACATTCAAATAATTTTACTGACAAGAAAAATTAATGTTTCTAAAATCAAAATTGAGTAGAAGGCGATTTGAAAAAAAGGTGCAGATCATAAGTTTAGACAATTTTCTGCACTTTGAAATGTATTGCAATTTAAACGCACTAATTATGTAGATAAGTTAAAAGCATTTCCACTGACTTTCAAGTAATTTTACTGACAAGAAAAACCAATGTTTCTAAAATCAAAATTGAGAAAGCAATTTGAAAAAAAAGTTACAGTTCATAAGTTTAGACAATTTTCAGCACTTTGAAATGTATTGCAATTTTAACGCACTAATTATGTGGATAAGTTAAAAGCATTTCCACTGACATTCAAATAATTTTACTGACAAGAAAAATCAATGTTTCTAAAATCAAAATTGAGAAAGCAATTTGAAAAAAAAGTTACAGTTCATAAGTTTAGACAATTTTCAGCACTTTGAAATGTATTGCAATTTAAACGCACTAATTATGTGGATAAGTTAAAAGCATTTCCACTGACTTTCAAGTAATTTTACTGACAAGAAAAACCAATGTTTCTAAAATCAAAACTGAGTAGAAGGCGATTTGAAAAAACATTGTAAATCATAAGTTTAGACAATTTTCAGCACTTTGAAATGTATTGCAATTTAAACGCACTAATTATGTGGATAAGTTAAAAGCATTTCCACTGACTCAAGTAATTTTACTGACAAGAAAAACCAATGTTTCTAAAATCAAAATTGAGAAAGCGATTTGAAAAAAAGTTACAGTTCATAAGTTTAGACAATTTTCAGCACTTTGAAATGTATTGCAATTTAAACGCACTAATTATGTGGATAAGTTAAAAGCATTTCCACTGACTTTCAAGTAAATTTACTGACAAGAAAAACCAATGATTCTGAAATCAAAATTGAGTAAAAGGCGATTTGAGAAAAAAATGGCAGATCATAAGTTTAGACAAATTTCAGCACTTTGAAATGTATTGCAATTTGAACGCACTGATTATGTAGATAAGTTAAAAGCATTTCCACTGACTTTCAAGTAATTTTACTCACAAGAAAAACCAATGTTTCTAAAATCAAAATTGAGAAAGCAATTTGAAAAAAAAGTTACAGTTGATAAGTTTAGACAATTTTCAGCACTTTGAAATGTATTGCAATTTTAACGCACTAATTATGTGGATAAGTTAAAAGCATTTCCACTTTCAAATAATTTTACTGACAAGAAAAATCAATGTTTCTAAAATCAAAATTGAGAAAGCAATTTGAAAAAAAAGTTACAGTTCATGTTTAGACAATTTTCAGCAATTTGAAATGTATTGCAATTTAAACGCACTAATTATGTGGATAAGTTAAAAGCATTTCCACTGACTTTCAAGTAATTTTACTGACAAGAAAAACTAATGTTTCTAAAATCAAAACTGAGTAAAAGGCGATTTGAAAAAACATTGTAAATCATAAGTTTAGACAATTTTCAGCACTTTGAAATGTATTGCAATTTAAACGCACTAATTATGTGGATAAGTTAAAAGCATTTCCACTGACTTTCAAGTAATTTTACTCACAAGAAAAACCAATGTTTCTGAAATCAAAATTGAGAAAGCGATTTGAAAAAAAAGTTACAGTTCATAAGTTTAGACAATTTTCAGCACTTTAAAATGTATTGCAATTTAAACGCACTAATTATGTGGATAAGTTAAAAGCATTTCCACTGACACTAAAATAATTTTTACTTTTAAGAAAAATCAATGTTTCTAAAATCAAAATTGAGTAGAATTTGAAAAAAAATATCAGATCATAAGTTTAGACAATTTTCAGCACCTTGAAATGTATTGCAATTTAAACGCACTAGTTATGTGGATAAGTTAAAAGCATTTCCACTGACTTTCAAGTAAATTTACTGACAAGAAAAACCAATGATTCTGAAATCAAAATTGAGAAAAAGGCGATTTGAAAAAAAATGGCAGATCATAAGTTTAGACAATTTTCTGCACTTTGAAATGTATTGCAATTTGAACGCACTAATTATGTGGATAAGTTAAAAGCATTTCCACTGACATTCAAATAATTTTACTGACAAGAAAAATTAATGTTTCTAAAATCAAAATTGAGTAGAAGGCGATTTGAAAAAAAGGTGCAGATCATAAGTTTAGACAATTTTCTGCACTTTGAAATGTATTGCAATTTAAACGCACTAATTATGTAGATAAGTTAAAAGCATTTCCACTGACTTTCAAGTAATTTTACTGACAAGAAAAACCAATGTTTCTAAAATCAAAATTGAGAAAGCAATTTGAAAAAAAAGTTACAGTTCATAAGTTTAGACAATTTTCAGCACTTTGAAATGTATTGCAATTTTAACGCACTAATTATGTGGATAAGTTAAAAGCATTTCCACTGACATTCAAATAATTTTACTGACAAGAAAAATCAATGTTTCTAAAATCAAAATTGAGAAAGCAATTTGAAAAAAAAGTTACAGTTCATAAGTTTAGACAATTTTCAGCACTTTGAAATGTATTGCAATTTAAACGCACTAATTATGTGGATAAGTTAAAAGCATTTCCACTGACTTTCAAGTAATTTTACTGACAAGAAAAACCAATGTTTCTAAAATCAAAACTGAGTAGAAGGCGATTTGAAAAAACATTGTAAATCATAAGTTTAGACAATTTTCAGCACTTTGAAATGTATTGCAATTTAAACGCACTAATTATGTGGATAAGTTAAAAGCATTTCCACTGACTCAAGTAATTTTACTGACAAGAAAAACCAATGTTTCTAAAATCAAAATTGAGAAAGCGATTTGAAAAAAAGTTACAGTTCATAAGTTTAGACAATTTTCAGCACTTTGAAATGTATTGCAATTTAAACGCACTAATTATGTGGATAAGTTAAAAGCATTTCCACTGACTTTCAAGTAAATTTACTGACAAGAAAAACCAATGATTCTGAAATCAAAATTGAGTAAAAGGCGATTTGAAAAAAAATGGCAGATCATAAGTTTAGACAATTTTCAGCACTTTGAAATGTATTGCAATTTGAACGCACTGATTATGTAGATAAGTTAAAAGCATTTCCACTGACTTTCAAGTAATTTTACTCACAAGAAAAACCAATGTTTCTAAAATCAAAATTGAGAAAGCAATTTGAAAAAAAAGTTACAGTTCATAAGTTTAGACAATTTTCAGCAGTTTGAAATGTATTGCAATTTTAACGCACTAATTATGTGGATAAGTTAAAAGCATTTCCACTGACTTTCAAGTAAATTTACTGACAAGAAAAACCAATGATTCTGAAATCAAAATTGAGTAAAAGGCGATTTGAAAAAAAATGGCAGATCATAAGTTTAGACAATTTTCAGCACTTTGAAATGTATTGCAATTTTAACGCACTAATTATGTGGATAAGTTAAAAGCATTTCCACTGACATTCAAATAATTTTACTGACAAGAAAAATCAATGTTTCTATAATCAAAATTGAGAAAGCAATTTGAAAAAAAAGTTACAGTTCATAAGTTTAGACAATTTTCAGCACTTTGAAATGTATTGCAATTTAAACGCACTAATTATGTGGATAAGTTAAAAGCATTTCCACTGACTTTCAAGTAATTTTACTGACAAGAAAAACCAATGTTTCTAAAATCAAAACTGAGTAGAAGGCGATTTGAAAAAACATTGTAAATCATAAGTTTAGACAATTTTCAGCACTTTGAAATGTATTGCAATTTAAACGCACTAATTATGTGGATAAGTTAAAAGCATTTCCACTGACTCAAGTAATTTTACTGACAAGAAAAACCAATGTTTCTAAAATCAAAATTGAGAAAGCGATTTGAAAAAAAGTTACAGTTCATAAGTTTAGACAATTTTCAGCACTTTGAAATGTATTGCAATTTAAACGCACTAATTATGTGGATAAGTTAAAAGCATTTCCACTGACTTTCAAGTAAATTTACTGACAAGAAAAACCAATGATTCTGAAATCAAAATTGAGTAAAAGGCGATTTGAAAAAAAATGGCAGATCATAAGTTTAGACAATTTTCAGCACTTTGAAATGTATTGCAATTTGAACGCACTGATTATGTAGATAAGTTAAAAGCATTTCCACTGACTTTCAAGTAATTTTACTCACAAGAAAAACCAATGTTTCTAAAATCAAAATTGAGAAAGCAATTTGAAAAAAAAGTTACAGTTCATAAGTTTAGACAATTTTCAGCAGTTTGAAATGTATTGCAATTTTAACGCACTAATTATGTGGATAAGTTAAAAGCATTTCCACTGACTTTCAAGTAAATTTACTGACAAGAAAAACCAATGATTCTGAAATCAAAATTGAGTAAAAGGCGATTTGAAAAAAAATGGCAGATCATAAGTTTAGACAATTTTCAGCACTTTGAAATGTATTGCAATTTAAACGCACTAATTATGTGGATAAGTTAAAAGCATTTCCACTGACTTTCAAGTAATTTTACTGACAAGAAAAACCAATGTTTTTCAAAATTAAAACTGAGTAGAAGGCGATTTGAAAAAACATTGTAAATCATAAGTTTAGACAATTTTCAGCACTTTGAAATGTATTGCAATTTAAACGCACTAATTATGTGGATAAGTTAAAAGCATTTCCACTGACTTTCAAGTAATTTTACTCACAAGAAAAACCAATGTTTCTGAAATCAAAATTGAGAAAGCGATTTGAAAAAAAATTTACAGTTCATAAGTTTAGAAAATTTTCAGCACTTTGAAATGTATTGCAATTTAAACGCACTAATTATGTGGATAAGTTAAAAGCATTTCCACTGACATTAAAATAATTTTACTGACAAGAAAAATCAATGTTTCTAAAATCAAAATTGAGTAGAAGGCGATTTGAAAAAAAAGTGCAGATCATAAGTTTAGACAATTTTCAGCACTTTGAAATGTATTGCAATTTAAACGCACTAATAATGTGGATAAGTTAAAAGCATTTCCACTGACTTTCAAGTAAATTTACTGACAAGAAAAACCAATGTTTCTGAAATAAAAATTGAGTAAAAGGCAATTTGAAAAAAAATGGCAGATCATAAGTTTAGACAATTTTCAGCACTTTGAAATATATTGCAATTTGAACGCACTAATTATGTAGATAAGTTAAAAGCATTTCCACTGACTTTCAAGTAATTTTACTCACAAGAAAAACCAATGTTTCTAAAATCAAAATTGAGAAAGCGATTTGAAAAAAAAGTTACAGTTCATGAGTTTAGACAATTTTCAGCACTTTGAAATGTATTGCAATTTAAACGCACTAATTATGTGGATAAGTTAAAAGCATTTCCACTGACTTTCAAGTAATTTTACTCACAAGAAAAACCAATGTTTCTAAAATCAAAACTGAGTAGAAGGCGATTTGAAAAAAACATTGCAAATCATAAGTTTAGACAATTTTCAGCACTTTGAAATGTATTGCAATTTAAACGCACTAATTATGTGGATAAGTTAAAATCATTTCTACTGACTTTCAAGTAATTTTACTGACAAGAAAAACCAATGTTTCTAAAATCAAAATTGAGAAAGCGATTTGAAAAAAAAGTTACAGTTCATAAGTTTAGACAATTTTCAGCACTTTGAAATGTATTGCAATTTAAACGCACTAAATATGTGGATAAGTTAAAAGCATTTCCACTGACATTAAAATAATTTTACTGACAAGAAAAATCAATGTTTCTAAAATCAAAATTGAGTAGAAGGCGATTTGAAAAAAAAGTGCAGATCATAAGTTTAAACAATTTTCAGCACTTTGAAATGTATTGCAATTTAAACGCACTAATAATGTGGATAAGTTAAAAGCATTTCCACTGACATTAAAATAATTTTACTGACAAGAAAAATCAATGTTTCTAAAATCAAAATTGAGTAGAAGGCGATTTGAAAAAAAAGTGCAGATCATAAGTTTAGACAATTTTCAGCACTTTGAAATGTATTGCAATTTAAACGCACTAATAATGTGGATAAGTTAAAAGCATTTCCACTGACTTTCAAGTAATTTTACTCACAAGAAAAACCAATGTTTCTAAAATCAAAACTGAGTAGAAGGCGATTTGAAAAAAACATTGCAAATCATAAGTTTAGACAATTTTCAGCACTTTGAAATGTATTGCAATTTAAACGCACTAATAATGTGGATAAGTTAAAAGCATTTCCACTGACATTAAAATAATTTTACTGACAAGAAAAATCAATGTTTCTAAAATCAAAATTGAGTAGAAGGCGATTTGAAAAAAAAGTGCAGATCATAAGTTTAAACAATTTTCAGCACTTTGAAATGTATTGCAATTTAAACGCACTAATAATGTGGATAAGTTAAAAGCATTTCCACTGAGTTTCAAGTAAATTTACTGACAAGAAAAACCAATGTTTCTGAAATCAAAATTGAGTAAAAGGCGATTTGAAAAAAAATGGCAGATCATAAGTTTAGACAATTTTCAGCACTTTGAAATGTATTGCAATTTGAATGCACTAATTATGTAGATAAGTTAAAAGCATTTCCACTGACTTTCAAGTAATTTTACTCACAAGAAAAACCAATGTTTCTAAAATCAAAATTGAGAAAGCGATTTGAAAAAAAAGTGCAGATCATAAGTTTAGACAATTTTCAGCACTTTGAAATGTATTGCAATTTAAACGCACTAATAATGTGGATAAGTTAAAAGCATTTCCACTGACTTTCAAGTAAATTTACTGACAAGAAAAACCAATGTTTCTGAAATAAAAATTGAGTAAAAGGCAATTTGAAAAAAAATGGCAGATCATAAGTTTAGACAATTTTCAGCACTTTGAAATATATTGCAATTTGAACGCACTAATTATGCAGATAAGTTAAAAGCATTTCCACTGACTTTCAAGTAATTATACTCACAAGAAAAACCAATGTTTCTAAAATCAAAATTGAGAAAGCGATTTGAAAAAAAAGTTACAGTTCATAAGTTTAGACAATTTTCAGCACTTTGAAATGTATTGCAATTTAAACGCACTAATTATGTGGATAAGTTAAAAGCATTTCCACTGACTTTCAAGTAATTTTACTCACAAGAAAAACCAATGTTTCTAAAATCAAAACTGAGTAGAAGGCGATTTGAAAAAAACATTGCAAATCATAAGTTTAGACAATTTTCAGCACTTTGAAATGTATTGCAATTTAAACGCACTAATAATGTGGATAAGTTAAAAGCATTTCCACTGACATTAAAATAATTTTACTGACAAGAAAAATCAATGTTTCTAAAATCAAAATTGAGTAGAAGGCGATTTGAAAAAAAAGTGCAGATCATAAGTTTAAACAATTTTCAGCACTTTGAAATGTATTGCAATTTAAACGCACTAATAATGTGGATAAGTTAAAAGCATTTCCACTGAGTTTCAAGTAAATTTACTGACAAGAAAAACCAATGTTTCTGAAATCAAAATTGAGTAAAAGGCGATTTGAAAAAAAATGGCAGATCATAAGTTTAGACAATTTTCAGCACTTTGAAATGTATTGCAATTTGAATGCACTAATTATGTAGATAAGTTAAAAGCATTTCCACTGACTTTCAAGTAATTTTACTCACAAGAAAAACCAATGTTTCTAAAATCAAAATTGAGAAAGCGATTTGAAAAAAAAGTGCAGATCATAAGTTTAGACAATTTTCAGCACTTTGAAATGTATTGCAATTTAAACGCACTAATAATGTGGATAAGTTAAAAGCATTTCCACTGACTTTCAAGTAAATTTACTGACAAGAAAAACCAATGTTTCTGAAATAAAAATTGAGTAAAAGGCAATTTGAAAAAAAATGGCAGATCATAAGTTTAGACAATTTTCAGCACTTTGAAATATATTGCAATTTGAACGCACTAATTATGTAGATAAGTTAAAAGCATTTCCACTGACTTTCAAGTAATTTTACTCACAAGAAAAACCAATGTTTCTAAAATCAAAATTGAGAAAGTGATTTGAAAAAAAAGTTACAGTTCATGAGTTTAGACAATTTTCAGCACTTTGAAATGTATTGCAATTTAAACGCACTAATTATGTGGATAAGTTAAAAGCATTTCCACTGACTTTCAAGTAATTTTACTCACAAGAAAAACCAATGTTTCTAAAATCAAAACTGAGTAGAAGGCGATTTGAAAAAAACATTGCAAATCATAAGTTTAGACAATTTTCAGCACTTTGAAATGTATTGCAATTTAAACGCACTAAATATGTGGATAAGTTAAAAGCATTTCCACTGACATTAAAATAATTTTACTGACAAGAAAAATCAATGTTTCTAAAATCAAAATTGAGTAGAAGGCGATTTGAAAAAAAAGTGCAGATCATAAGTTTAAACAATTTTCAGCACTTTGAAATGTATTGCAATTTAAACGCACTAATAATGTGGATAAGTTAAAAGCATTTCCACTGACATTAAAATAATTTTACTGACAAGAAAAATCAATGTTTCTAAAATCAAAATTGAGTAGAAGGCGATTTGAAAAAAAAGTGCAGATCATAAGTTTAGACAATTTTCAGCACTTTGAAATGTATTGCAATTTAAACGCACTAATAATGTGGATAAGTTAAAAGCATTTCCACTGACTTTCAAGTAAATTTACTGACAAGAAAAACCAATGTTTCTGAAATAAAAATTGAGTAAAAGGCAATTTGAAAAAAAATGGCAGATCATAAGTTTAGACAATTTTCAGCACTTTGAAATATATTGCAATTTGAACGCACTAATTATGCAGATAAGTTAAAAGCATTTCCACTGACTTTCAAGTAATTATACTCACAAGAAAAACCAATGTTTCTAAAATCAAAATTGAGAAAGCGATTTGAAAAAAAAGTTACAGTTCATAAGTTTAGACAATTTTCAGCACTTTGAAATGTATTGCAATTTAAATGCACTAATTATGTGGATAAGTTAAAAGCATTTCCACTGACTTTCAAGTAATTTTACTCACAAGAAAAACCAATGTTTCTAAAATCAAAACTGAGTAGAAGGCGATTTGAAAAAAACATTGCAAATCATAAGTTTAGACAATTTTCAGCACTTTGAAATGTATTGCAATTTAAACGCACTAATAATGTGGATAAGTTAAAAGCATTTCCACTGACATTAAAATAATTTTACTGACAAGAAAAATCAATGTTTCTAAAATCAAAATTGAGTAGAAGGCGATTTGAAAAAAAAGTGCAGATCATAAGTTTAAACAATTTTCAGCACTTTGAAATGTATTGCAATTTAAACGCACTAATAATGTGGATAAGTTAAAAGCATTTCCACTGAGTTTCAAGTAAATTTACTGACAAGAAAAACCAATGTTTCTGAAATCAAAATTGAGTAAAAGGCGATTTGAAAAAAAATGGCAGATCATAAGTTTAGACAATTTTCAGCACTTTGAAATGTATTGCAATTTGAATGCACTAATTATGTAGATAAGTTAAAAGCATTTCCACTGACTTTCAAGTAATTTTACTCACAAGAAAAACCAATGTTTCTAAAATCAAAATTGAGAAAGCGATTTGAAAAAAAAGTGCAGATCATAAGTTTAGACAATTTTCAGCACTTTGAAATGTATTGCAATTTAAACGCACTAATAATGTGGATAAGTTAAAAGCATTTCCACTGACTTTCAAGTAAATTTACTGACAAGAAAAACCAATGTTTCTGAAATAAAAATTGAGTAAAAGGCAATTTGAAAAAAAATGGCAGATCATAAGTTTAGACAATTTTCAGCACTTTGAAATATATTGCAATTTGAACGCACTAATTATGTAGATAAGTTAAAAGCATTTCCACTGACTTTCAAGTAATTTTACTCACAAGAAAAACCAATGTTTCTAAAATCAAAATTGAGAAAGTGATTTGAAAAAAAAGTTACAGTTCATGAGTTTAGACAATTTTCAGCACTTTGAAATGTATTGCAATTTAAACGCACTAATTATGTGGATAAGTTAAAAGCATTTCCACTGACTTTCAAGTAATTTTACTCACAAGAAAAACCAATGTTTCTAAAATCAAAACTGAGTAGAAGGCGATTTGAAAAAAACATTGCAAATCATAAGTTTAGACAATTTTCAGCACTTTGAAATGTATTGCAATTTAAACGCACTAATTATGTGGATAAGTTAAAATCATTTCTACTGACTTTCAAGTAATTTTACTGACAAGAAAAACCAATGTTTCTAAAATCAAAATTGAGAAAGCGATTTGAAAAAAAAGTTACAGTTCATAAGTTTAGACAATTTTCAGCACTTTGAAATGTATTGCAATTTAAACGCACTAAATATGTGGATAAGTTAAAAGCATTTCCACTGACATTAAAATAATTTTACTGACAAGAAAAATCAATGTTTCTAAAATCAAAATTGAGTAGAAGGCGATTTGAAAAAAAAGTGCAGATCATAAGTTTAAACAATTTTCAGCACTTTGAAATGTATTGCAATTTAAACGCACTAATAATGTGGATAAGTTAAAAGCATTTCCACTGACATTAAAATAATTTTACTGACAAGAAAAATCAATGTTTCTAAAATCAAAATTGAGTAGAAGGCGATTTGAAAAAAAAGTGCAGATCATAAGTTTAGACAATTTTCAGCACTTTGAAATGTATTGCAATTTAAACGCACTAATAATGTGGATAAGTTAAAAGCATTTCCACTGACTTTCAAGTAAATTTACTGACAAGAAAAACCAATGTTTCTGAAATAAAAATTGAGTAAAAGGCAATTTGAAAAAAAATGGCAGATCATAAGTTTAGACAATTTTCAGCACTTTGAAATATATTGCAATTTGAACGCACTAATTATGCAGATAAGTTAAAAGCATTTCCACTGACTTTCAAGTAATTTTACTCACAAGAAAAACCAATGTTTCTAAAATCAAAATTGAGAAAGCGATTTGAAAAAAAAGTTACAGTTCATAAGTTTAGACAATTTTCAGCACTTTGAAATGTATTGCAATTTAAACGCACTAATTATGTGGATAAGTTAAAAGCATTTCCACTGACTTTCAAGTAATTTTACTCACAAGAAAAACCAATGTTTCTAAAATCAAAACTGAGTAGAAGGCGATTTGAAAAAAACATTGCAAATCATAAGTTTAGACAATTTTCAGCACTTTGAAATGTATTGCAATTTAAACGCACTAATAATGTGGATAAGTTAAAAGCATTTCCACTGACATTAAAATAATTTTACTGACAAGAAAAATCAATGTTTCTAAAATCAAAATTGAGTAGAAGGCGATTTGAAAAAAAAGTGCAGATCATAAGTTTAAACAATTTTCAGCACTTTGAAATGTATTGCAATTTAAACGCACTAATAATGTGGATAAGTTAAAAGCATTTCCACTGAGTTTCAAGTAAATTTACTGACAAGAAAAACCAATGTTTCTGAAATCAAAATTGAGTAAAAGGCGATTTGAAAAAAAATGGCAGATCATAAGTTTAGACAATTTTCAGCACTTTGAAATGTATTGCAATTTGAATGCACTAATTATGTAGATAAGTTAAAAGCATTTCCACTGACTTTCAAGTAATTTTACTCACAAGAAAAACCAATGTTTCTAAAATCAAAATTGAGAAAGCGATTTGAAAAAAAAGTTACAGTTTATAAGTTTAGACAATTTTCAGCACTTTGAAATGTATTGCAATTTAAACGCACTAATTATGTGGATAAGTTAAAAGCATTTCCACTGACTTTCAAGTAATTTTACTGACAAGAAAAACCAATGTTTCTAAAATCAAAACTGAATAGAAGGCGATTTGAAAAAAACATTGCAAATCATAAGTTTAGACAATTTTCAGCACTTTGAAATGTATTGCAATTTAAACGCACTAATAATGTGGATAAGTTAAAAGCATTTCCACTGACTTTCAAGTAAATTTACTGACAAGAAAAACCAATGTTTCTAAAATCAAAATTGAGAAAGCGATTTGAAAAAAAAGTTACAGTTCATAAGTTTAGACAATTTTCAGCACTTTGAAATGTATTGCAATTTAAACGCACTAATTATGTGGATAAGTTAAAAGCATTTCCACTGACATTAAAATAATTTTACTGACAAGAAAAATCAATGTTTCTAAAATCAAAATTGAGTAGAAGGCGATTTGAAAAAAAAGTGCAGATCATAAGTTTAAACAATTTTCAGCACTTTGAAATGTATTGCAATTTAAACGCACTAATAATGTGGATAAGTTAAAAGCATTTCCACTGACATTAAAATAATTTTACTGACAAGAAAAATCAATGTTTCTAAAATCAAAATTGAGTAGAAGGCGATTTGAAAAAAAAGTGCAGATCATAAGTTTAGACAATTTTCAGCACTTTGAAATGTATTGCAATTTAAACGCACTAATAATGTGGATAAGTTAAAAGCATTTCCACTGACTTTCAAGTAAATTTACTGACAAGAAAAACCAATGTTTCTGAAATAAAAATTGAGTAAAAGGCAATTTGAAAAAAAATGGCAGATCATAAGTTTAGACAATTTTCAGCACTTTGAAATATATTGCAATTTGAACGCACTACATATGTAGATAAGTTAAAAGCATTTCCACTGACTTTCAAGTAATTTTACTCACAAGAAAAACCAATGTTTCTAAAATCAAAACTGAGTAGAAGGCGATTTGAAAAAAACATTGCAAATCATAAGTTTAGACAATTTTCAGCACTTTGAAATGTATTGCAATTTAAACGCACTAATTATGTGGATAAGTTAAAATCATTTCTACTGACTTTCAAGTAATTTTACTGACAAGAAAAACCAATGTTTCTAAAATCAAAATTGAGTAGAAGGCGATTTGAAAAAAAAGTGCAGATCATAAGTTTAGACAATTTTCAGCACTTTGAAATGTATTGCAATTTAAACGCACTAATTATGTGGATAAGTTAAAAGCATTTCCACTGACTTTCAAGTAAATTTACTGACAAGAAAAACCAATGTTTCTGAAATCAAAATTGAGTAAAAGGCAATTTGAAAAAAAATGGCAGATCATAAGTTTAGACAATTTTCAGCACTTTGAAATGTATTGCAATTTGAACGCACTAATTATGTAGATAAGTTAAAAGCATTTCCACTGACTTTCAAGTAATTTTACTCACAAGAAAAACCAATGTTTCTAAAATCAAAATTGAGAAAGCGATTTGAAAAAAAAGTTACAGTTCATAAGTTTAGACAATTTTCAGCACTTTGAAATGTATTGCAATTTGAACGCACTAATTATGTAGATAAGTTAAAAGCATTTCCACTGACTTTCAAGTAAATTTACTGACAAGAAAAACCAATGTTTCTGAAATAAAAATTGAGTAAAAGGCAATTTGAAAAAAAATGGCAGATCATAAGTTTAGACAATTTTCAGCACTTTGAAATATATTGCAATTTGAACGCACTACATATGTAGATAAGTTAAAAGCATTTCCACTGACTTTCAAGTAATTTTACTCACAAGAAAAACCAATGTTTCTAAAATCAAAACTGAGTAGAAGGCGATTTGAAAAAAACATTGCAAATCATAAGTTTAGACAATTTTCAGCACTTTGAAATGTATTGCAATTTAAACGCACTAATTATGTGGATAAGTTAAAATCATTTCTACTGACTTTCAAGTAATTTTACTGACAAGAAAAACCAATGTTTCTAAAATCAAAATTGAGTAGAAGGCGATTTGAAAAAAAAGTGCAGATCATAAGTTTAGACAATTTTCAGCACTTTGAAATGTATTGCAATTTAAACGCACTAATTATGTGGATAAGTTAAAAGCATTTCCACTGACTTTCAAGTAAATTTACTGACAAGAAAAACCAATGTTTCTGAAATCAAAATTGAGTAAAAGGCAATTTGAAAAAAAATGGCAGATCATAAGTTTAGACAATTTTCAGCACTTTGAAATGTATTGCAATTTGAACGCACTAATTATGTAGATAAGTTAAAAGCATTTCCACTGACTTTCAAGTAATTTTACTCACAAGAAAAACCAATGTTTCTAAAATCAAAATTGAGAAAGCGATTTGAAAAAAAAGTTACAGTTCATAAGTTTAGACAATTTTCAGCACTTTGAAATGTATTGCAATTTGAACGCACTAATTATGTGAATAAGTTAAAAGCATTTCCACTGACTTTCAAGTAATTTTACTGACAAGAAAAACCAATGTTTCTAAAATCAAAACTGAGTAGAAGGCGATTTGAAAAAAACATTGCAAATCATAAGTTTAGACAATTTTCAGCACTTTGAAATGTATTGCAATTTAAACGCACTAATTATGTGGATAAGTTAAAATCATTTCCACTGACTTTCAAGTAATTTTACTGACAAGAAAAACCAATGTTTCTAAAATCAAAATTGAGAAAGCGATTTAAAAAAAAGTTACAGTTCATAAGTTTAGACAATTTTCAGCACTTTGAAATGTATTGCAATTTAAACGCACTAATTATGTGGATAAGTTAAAAGCATTTCCACTGACTTTCAAGTAATTTTACTGACAAGAAAAATCAGTGTTTCTAAAATCAAAATTGAGTAGAAGGCGATTTGAAAAAAAAGTGCAGATCATAAGTTTAGACAATTTTCAGCACTTTGAAATGTATTGCAATTTAAACGCACTAATAATATGGATAAGTTAAAAGCATTTCCACTGACTTTCAAGTAAATTTACTGACAAGAAAAACCAATGTTTCTGAAATCAAAATTGAGTAAAAGGGGATTTGAAAAAAAAGTTACAGTTCATAAGTTTAGACAATTTTCAGCACTTTGAAATGTATTGCAATTTGAACGCACTAATTATGTAGATAAGTTAAAATCATTTCCACTGACTTTCAAGTAATTTTACTGACAAGAAAAACCAATGTTTCTAAAATCAAAATTGAGAAAGCAATTTGAAAAAAAAGTTACAGTTCATAAGTTTAGACAATTTTCAGCACTTTGAAATGTATTGCAATTTAAACGCACTAATTATGTGGATAAGTTAAAAGCATTTCCACTGACTTTCAAGTAATTTTACTGACAAGAAAAACCAATGTTTCTGAAATCAAAATTGAGTAAAAGGCGATTTGAAAAAAAATGGCAGATCATAAGTTTAGACAATTTTCAGCACTTTGAAATGTATTGCAATTTGAACGCACTAATTATGTGGATAAGTTAAAAGCATTTCCACTGACTTTCAAGTAAATTTACTGACAAGAAAAACCAATGTTTCTGAAATAAAAATTGAGTAAAAGGCAATTTGAAAAAAAATGGCAGATCATAAGTTTAGACAATTTTCAGCACTTTGAAATATATTGCAATTTGAACGCACTAATTATGCAGATAAGTTAAAAGCATTTCCACTGACTTTCAAGTAATTATACTCACAAGAAAAACCAATGTTTCTAAAATCAAAATTGAGAAAGCGATTTGAAAAAAAAGTTACAGTTCATAAGTTTAGACAATTTTCAGCACTTTGAAATGTATTGCAATTTAAACGCACTAATTATGTGGATAAGTTAAAAGCATTTCCACTGACTTTCAAGTAATTTTACTCACAAGAAAAACCAATGTTTCTAAAATCAAAACTGAGTAGAAGGCGATTTGAAAAAAACATTGCAAATCATAAGTTTAGACAATTTTCAGCACTTTGAAATGTATTGCAATTTAAACGCACTAATAATGTGGATAAGTTAAAAGCATTTCCACTGACATTAAAATAATTTTACTGACAAGAAAAATCAATGTTTCTAAAATCAAAATTGAGTAGAAGGCGATTTGAAAAAAAAGTGCAGATCATAAGTTTAAACAATTTTCAGCACTTTGAAATGTATTGCAATTTAAACGCACTAATAATGTGGATAAGTTAAAAGCATTTCCACTGAGTTTCAAGTAAATTTACTGACAAGAAAAACCAATGTTTCTGAAATCAAAATTGAGTAAAAGGCGATTTGAAAAAAAATGGCAGATCATAAGTTTAGACAATTTTCAGCACTTTGAAATGTATTGCAATTTGAATGCACTAATTATGTAGATAAGTTAAAAGCATTTCCACTGACTTTCAAGTAATTTTACTCACAAGAAAAACCAATGTTTCTAAAATCAAAATTGAGAAAGCGATTTGAAAAAAAAGTGCAGATCATAAGTTTAGACAATTTTCAGCACTTTGAAATGTATTGCAATTTAAACGCACTAATAATGTGGATAAGTTAAAAGCATTTCCACTGACTTTCAAGTAAATTTACTGACAAGAAAAACCAATGTTTCTGAAATAAAAATTGAGTAAAAGGCAATTTGAAAAAAAATGGCAGATCATAAGTTTAGACAATTTTCAGCACTTTGAAATATATTGCAATTTGAACGCACTAATTATGTAGATAAGTTAAAAGCATTTCCACTGACTTTCAAGTAATTTTACTCACAAGAAAAACCAATGTTTCTAAAATCAAAATTGAGAAAGTGATTTGAAAAAAAAGTTACAGTTCATGAGTTTAGACAATTTTCAGCACTTTGAAATGTATTGCAATTTAAACGCACTAATTATGTGGATAAGTTAAAAGCATTTCCACTGACTTTCAAGTAATTTTACTCACAAGAAAAACCAATGTTTCTAAAATCAAAACTGAGTAGAAGGCGATTTGAAAAAAACATTGCAAATCATAAGTTTAGACAATTTTCAGCACTTTGAAATGTATTGCAATTTAAACGCACTAAATATGTGGATAAGTTAAAAGCATTTCCACTGACATTAAAATAATTTTACTGACAAGAAAAATCAATGTTTCTAAAATCAAAATTGAGTAGAAGGCGATTTGAAAAAAAAGTGCAGATCATAAGTTTAAACAATTTTCAGCACTTTGAAATGTATTGCAATTTAAACGCACTAATAATGTGGATAAGTTAAAAGCATTTCCACTGACATTAAAATAATTTTACTGACAAGAAAAATCAATGTTTCTAAAATCAAAATTGAGTAGAAGGCGATTTGAAAAAAAAGTGCAGATCATAAGTTTAGACAATTTTCAGCACTTTGAAATGTATTGCAATTTAAACGCACTAATAATGTGGATAAGTTAAAAGCATTTCCACTGACTTTCAAGTAAATTTACTGACAAGAAAAACCAATGTTTCTGAAATAAAAATTGAGTAAAAGGCAATTTGAAAAAAAATGGCAGATCATAAGTTTAGACAATTTTCAGCACTTTGAAATATATTGCAATTTGAACGCACTAATTATGCAGATAAGTTAAAAGCATTTCCACTGACTTTCAAGTAATTATACTCACAAGAAAAACCAATGTTTCTAAAATCAAAATTGAGAAAGCGATTTGAAAAAAAAGTTACAGTTCATAAGTTTAGACAATTTTCAGCACTTTGAAATGTATTGCAATTTAAACGCACTAATTATGTGGATAAGTTAAAAGCATTTCCACTGACTTTCAAGTAATTTTACTCACAAGAAAAACCAATGTTTCTAAAATCAAAACTGAGTAGAAGGCGATTTGAAAAAAACATTGCAAATCATAAGTTTAGACAATTTTCAGCACTTTGAAATGTATTGCAATTTAAACGCACTAATAATGTGGATAAGTTAAAAGCATTTCCACTGACATTAAAATAATTTTACTGACAAGAAAAATCAATGTTTCTAAAATCAAAATTGAGTAGAAGGCGATTTGAAAAAAAAGTGCAGATCATAAGTTTAAACAATTTTCAGCACTTTGAAATGTATTGCAATTTAAACGCACTAATAATGTGGATAAGTTAAAAGCATTTCCACTGAGTTTCAAGTAAATTTACTGACAAGAAAAACCAATGTTTCTGAAATCAAAATTGAGTAAAAGGCGATTTGAAAAAAAATGGCAGATCATAAGTTTAGACAATTTTCAGCACTTTGAAATGTATTGCAATTTGAATGCACTAATTATGTAGATAAGTTAAAAGCATTTCCACTGACTTTCAAGTAATTTTACTCACAAGAAAAACCAATGTTTCTAAAATCAAAATTGAGAAAGCGATTTGAAAAAAAAGTGCAGATCATAAGTTTAGACAATTTTCAGCACTTTGAAATGTATTGCAATTTAAACGCACTAATAATGTGGATAAGTTAAAAGCATTTCCACTGACTTTCAAGTAAATTTACTGACAAGAAAAACCAATGTTTCTGAAATAAAAATTGAGTAAAAGGCAATTTGAAAAAAAATGGCAGATCATAAGTTTAGACAATTTTCAGCACTTTGAAATATATTGCAATTTGAACGCACTAATTATGTAGATAAGTTAAAAGCATTTCCACTGACTTTCAAGTAATTTTACTCACAAGAAAAACCAATGTTTCTAAAATCAAAATTGAGAAAGTGATTTGAAAAAAAAGTTACAGTTCATGAGTTTAGACAATTTTCAGCACTTTGAAATGTATTGCAATTTAAACGCACTAATTATGTGGATAAGTTAAAAGCATTTCCACTGACTTTCAAGTAATTTTACTCACAAGAAAAACCAATGTTTCTAAAATCAAAACTGAGTAGAAGGCGATTTGAAAAAAACATTGCAAATCATAAGTTTAGACAATTTTCAGCACTTTGAAATGTATTGCAATTTAAACGCACTAATTATGTGGATAAGTTAAAATCATTTCTACTGACTTTCAAGTAATTTTACTGACAAGAAAAACCAATGTTTCTAAAATCAAAATTGAGAAAGCGATTTGAAAAAAAAGTTACAGTTCATAAGTTTAGACAATTTTCAGCACTTTGAAATGTATTGCAATTTAAACGCACTAAATATGTGGATAAGTTAAAAGCATTTCCACTGACATTAAAATAATTTTACTGACAAGAAAAATCAATGTTTCTAAAATCAAAATTGAGTAGAAGGCGATTTGAAAAAAAAGTGCAGATCATAAGTTTAAACAATTTTCAGCACTTTGAAATGTATTGCAATTTAAACGCACTAATAATGTGGATAAGTTAAAAGCATTTCCACTGACATTAAAATAATTTTACTGACAAGAAAAATCAATGTTTCTAAAATCAAAATTGAGTAGAAGGCGATTTGAAAAAAAAGTGCAGATCATAAGTTTAGACAATTTTCAGCACTTTGAAATGTATTGCAATTTAAACGCACTAATAATGTGGATAAGTTAAAAGCATTTCCACTGACTTTCAAGTAAATTTACTGACAAGAAAAACCAATGTTTCTGAAATAAAAATTGAGTAAAAGGCAATTTGAAAAAAAATGGCAGATCATAAGTTTAGACAATTTTCAGCACTTTGAAATATATTGCAATTTGAACGCACTAATTATGCAGATAAGTTAAAAGCATTTCCACTGACTTTCAAGTAATTTTACTCACAAGAAAAACCAATGTTTCTAAAATCAAAATTGAGAAAGCGATTTGAAAAAAAAGTTACAGTTCATAAGTTTAGACAATTTTCAGCACTTTGAAATGTATTGCAATTTAAACGCACTAATTATGTGGATAAGTTAAAAGCATTTCCACTGACTTTCAAGTAATTTTACTCACAAGAAAAACCAATGTTTCTAAAATCAAAACTGAGTAGAAGGCGATTTGAAAAAAACATTGCAAATCATAAGTTTAGACAATTTTCAGCACTTTGAAATGTATTGCAATTTAAACGCACTAATAATGTGGATAAGTTAAAAGCATTTCCACTGACATTAAAATAATTTTACTGACAAGAAAAATCAATGTTTCTAAAATCAAAATTGAGTAGAAGGCGATTTGAAAAAAAAGTGCAGATCATAAGTTTAAACAATTTTCAGCACTTTGAAATGTATTGCAATTTAAACGCACTAATAATGTGGATAAGTTAAAAGCATTTCCACTGAGTTTCAAGTAAATTTACTGACAAGAAAAACCAATGTTTCTGAAATCAAAATTGAGTAAAAGGCGATTTGAAAAAAAATGGCAGATCATAAGTTTAGACAATTTTCAGCACTTTGAAATGTATTGCAATTTGAATGCACTAATTATGTAGATAAGTTAAAAGCATTTCCACTGACTTTCAAGTAATTTTACTCACAAGAAAAACCAATGTTTCTAAAATCAAAATTGAGAAAGCGATTTGAAAAAAAAGTTACAGTTTATAAGTTTAGACAATTTTCAGCACTTTGAAATGTATTGCAATTTAAACGCACTAATTATGTGGATAAGTTAAAAGCATTTCCACTGACTTTCAAGTAATTTTACTGACAAGAAAAACCAATGTTTCTAAAATCAAAACTGAATAGAAGGCGATTTGAAAAAAACATTGCAAATCATAAGTTTAGACAATTTTCAGCACTTTGAAATGTATTGCAATTTAAACGCACTAATAATGTGGATAAGTTAAAAGCATTTCCACTGACTTTCAAATAAATTTACTGACAAGAAAAACCAATGTTTCTAAAATCAAAATTGAGAAAGCGATTTGAAAAAAAAGTTACAGTTCATAAGTTTAGACAATTTTCAGCACTTTGAAATGTATTGCAATTTAAACGCACTAATTATGTGGATAAGTTAAAAGCATTTCCACTGACATTAAAATAATTTTACTGACAAGAAAAATCAATGTTTCTAAAATCAAAATTGAGTAGAAGGCGATTTGAAAAAAAAGTGCAGATCATAAGTTTAAACAATTTTCAGCACTTTGAAATGTATTGCAATTTAAACGCACTAATAATGTGGATAAGTTAAAAGCATTTCCACTGACTTTCAAGTAAATTTACTGACAAGAAAAACCAATGTTTCTGAAATAAAAATTGAGTAAAAGGCAATTTGAAAAAAAATGGCAGATCATAAGTTTAGACAATTTTCAGCACTTTGAAATATATTGCAATTTGAACGCACTACATATGTAGATAAGTTAAAAGCATTTCCACTGACTTTCAAGTAATTTTACTCACAAGAAAAACCAATGTTTCTAAAATCAAAACTGAGTAGAAGGCGATTTGAAAAAAACATTGCAAATCATAAGTTTAGACAATTTTCAGCACTTTGAAATGTATTGCAATTTAAACGCACTAATTATGTGGATAAGTTAAAATCATTTCTACTGACTTTCAAGTAATTTTACTGACAAGAAAAACCAATGTTTCTAAAATCAAAATTGAGTAGAAGGCGATTTGAAAAAAAAGTGCAGATCATAAGTTTAGACAATTTTCAGCACTTTGAAATGTATTGCAATTTAAACGCACTAATTATGTGGATAAGTTAAAAGCATTTCCACTGACTTTCAAGTAAATTTACTGACAAGAAAAACCAATGTTTCTGAAATCAAAATTGAGTAAAAGGCAATTTGAAAAAAAATGGCAGATCATAAGTTTAGACAATTTTCAGCACTTTGAAATGTATTGCAATTTTAACGCACTAATTATGTAGATAAGTTAAAAGCATTTCCACTGACTTTCAAGTAATTTTACTCACAAGAAAAACCAATGTTTCTAAAATCAAAATTGAGAAAGCGATTTGAAAAAAAAGTTACAGTTCATAAGTTTAGACAATTTTCAGCACTTTGAAATGTATTGCAATTTGAACGCACTAATTATGTAGATAAGTTAAAAGCATTTCCACTGACTTTCAAGTAAATTTACTGACAAGAAAAACCAATGTTTCTGAAATAAAAATTGAGTAAAAGGCAATTTGAAAAAAAATGGCAGATCATAAGTTTAGACAATTTTCAGCACTTTGAAATATATTGCAATTTGAACGCACTACATATGTAGATAAGTTAAAAGCATTTCCACTGACTTTCAAGTAATTTTACTCACAAGAAAAACCAATGTTTCTAAAATCAAAACTGAGTAGAAGGCGATTTGAAAAAAACATTGCAAATCATAAGTTTAGACAATTTTCAGCACTTTGAAATGTATTGCAATTTAAACGCACTAATTATGTGGATAAGTTAAAATCATTTCTACTGACTTTCAAGTAATTTTACTGACAAGAAAAACCAATGTTTCTAAAATCAAAATTGAGTAGAAGGCGATTTGAAAAAAAAGTGCAGATCATAAGTTTAGACAATTTTCAGCACTTTGAAATGTATTGCAATTTAAACGCACTAATTATGTGGATAAGTTAAAAGCATTTCCACTGACTTTCAAGTAAATTTACTGACAAGAAAAACCAATGTTTCTGAAATCAAAATTGAGTAAAAGGCAATTTGAAAAAAAATGGCAGATCATAAGTTTAGACAATTTTCAGCACTTTGAAATGTATTGCAATTTGAACGCACTAATTATGTAGATAAGTTAAAAGCATTTCCACTGACTTTCAAGTAATTTTACTCACAAGAAAAACCAATGTTTCTAAAATCAAAATTGAGAAAGCGATTTGAAAAAAAAGTTACAGTTCATAAGTTTAGACAATTTTCAGCACTTTGAAATGTATTGCAATTTGAACGCACTAATTATGTGGATAAGTTAAAAGCATTTCCACTGACTTTCAAGTAATTTTACTGACAAGAAAAACCAATGTTTCTAAAATCAAAACTGAGTAGAAGGCGATTTGAAAAAAACATTGCAAATCATAAGTTTAGACAATTTTCAGCACTTTGAAATGTATTGCAATTTAAACGCACTAATTATGTGGATAAGTTAAAATCATTTCCACTGACTTTCAAGTAATTTTACTGACAAGAAAAACCAATGTTTCTAAAATCAAAATTGAGAAAGCGATTTTAAAAAAAGTTACAGTTCATAAGTTTAGACAATTTTCAGCACTTTGAAATGTATTGCAATTTAAACGCACTAATTATGTGGATAAGTTAAAAGCATTTCCACTGACTTTCAAGTAATTTTACTGACAAGAAAAATCAGTGTTTCTAAAATCAAAATTGAGTAGAAGGCGATTTGGAAAAAAAGTGCAGATCATAAGTTTAGACAATTTTCAGCACTTTGAAATGTATTGCAATTTAAACGCACTAAT